>OZ010595.1:69822813-70365313 GCA_963932145.1 Acanthosepion lycidas
GTTTACCTTTTATCATCTGATGGTATAAAGCCTTTAAAGGAAATGAATTAAGAGAAATCACAAGATATATGCAGATTGAGATATATTTATCATGTGATAAATTTAAACAAATATTAAGATAAGATGGTAACTTATGATCCAAAGCTATAGCATTTAAAAATCTTAAAAAATAATGGAAATATACCCAAGTATACATTTAAATTTTATGTGAGTAGTAAGTGTAACAGTTATTAGTACAGAAAGTGGAATCAACAGGCAGAGTTAAAGTTCTTTAAATGTATTCACTTTTGCACCTGCTACTAGGAAAGGCATGAATCAATCTCTTCAACCTTCAGCTTAGGGTCAAATAACAGGGTGAATTAGGCTCTCTTGTTTTGGGTGGCAACCATTTTAGAAAATCAACAACTATGATTTAAAAAAAAAAAATGATTGAAACTTTTAAGTATACTTAAGACGTTATTTTGAGAGACAGTCTTTTCAGACAAATTTATGCACAATATTTAACCTTTATGGTTAAATATTGTGCATGTATAAAATATCCTGTAAAACTGATATCAAATAAATGTATTTCTACCATTTACATTTACCAGTATGTGTCGTACATCTTGCTTAACATCACAGTTCTTTGTTAGGGGAGATAACTAATTTACATATCCAGCTTTAAAAATCAAATTTAAAAAAGTAACTATTTGTTATTCATTTCCAACAAGCACATTTGTTGATGGCTTTTATTATTAAATTGTTTAGTTATTCAATTAGCCATTTTCTACATTGAAAGTGGTCACCATCTTGGCATTTAGATCACTGCTTTGGACTAAAGGAAAGTAAGCATGGTTGTCATTTTTTTTTTAATAGTATATTCTGAAAATCTAACAAATATTATAAATTGTTATATCATGCTGTATATGAAATGAACAACTACCAAAATGTTTGATAGGTTGAAACTGCTTTAATTACTGCAATTTTACTAAATGTCATTTTATACAAATCTTTTGAAGAAACAACTGCATAGTGCAGTAGAGCAAAGGAAAGGGACTTCACATATATAATATCTGCTACTGATATTATTATTGTTTCTGAGTGTATTAAAGTTTTAAGAGATAACCTTTATGTCCCATTTTTCATTTCTCTCATGATCATGTTGCAAATAATATACTCCATTTTGTTACCAATCTTCATAACTGTAAAAGAGTAGTCTTAATCAGTATAATTTTGTTAGTAACTAAAAATTAAATTAACAAGGATAATATTCTGATGTGCTTTTTTTTATATCAACAAAAATTATCTATAAATTAAATATTTATTTTGTTTAATTTTTGTTTTCTTATAAGTTCATATTCTCAATTACATTTTCATGTAAGGTTTATGAAAATGGATCAGAAGTTTTTCTCTTTTTAAAAATTCTATAGATTATGATTTTTATTCTGGACAGGCATTTAGGAGTTATCTTCATTCATAAACAGGGTGTATTGTTTTAATACTGATATATCAAAATTCAAACCTTTTTATTGGAAAAAAGGGAAATAAATTTTAAAAACTACTTCTCTATTTCCTTTTAACACTTCTTCATTATTTTTGAGAAAATTTATTTTACTTTTACTAGAATAGATGCTACAGGATTGTAATAGACAAGGTTGCTGTTGGTCACCAGTTTGTAGTTACAGGAGGAGTTACAGCTCATTGCTGATTTTTGAATGAAGTCTTTCAAAGTAAATGAATTCAACATTTTCAACTGAAATAAATTTCAAGTGGTGGATTTTTATACATATACTTATATATAAAAAAAACAACATAGCTCACAAAGAAGAGAATGAGAAAATTTTATTTGTGTATATGGATAATTCAAAAACGGAAAGAAAACATTAATGTACTTAGCTATAATGTATGTGGGCTATCCACATGGTTTGTTTGAAATTAAGCAGTAGGTTTGCCAGGGAGTGGACAAATCTCCACCAATGGGTACAATTTCCAATACTGTTGCTATATTGCAGAGCAAAATAAAAAATGAGGATTCATGTCCATTCCTTTTATAGTTCTGAATAGAACACCACCTAGTGAGTGTCTAGGCAAACAAGTTAGGATAATCCTAACATGTAAAAGTTACCAATAAGGTTAAAATAAATATAATTCCCTAAATCTCTTGAGATTATTGTAACCACTCTTTGAACTTTAACTCCTTGAACCTCTAATACTCTCATGTCTAATCACTGAAAAGAATTATATAGCCTAACATGTAAGTAGAATAAGGTTGTTCATATGAGCAACTTTGTACTAGCCATTTCCATCTCTTCACTGCTGATTTGTTTTGCTGATAGAACAATTCTGAAATAATGAAATTTATCTAAAATGTCTATTAGCAAGTACTTATGTCACAGGATTCAAGTTAAATAATTATAATTAGGTAATGCATGGGACTGTAAAATTATATTCTCTAGAAAGTGTGTGTGAAGATTATCATTTTTTATTTAAAAGTAAAATTAATGCATTAACTACTTGTATCAATTTTTATTTTATTTAATTTTGATAATATCCAGTATTACTTGTATATTACTTTGTTTTATGATTTAGCAAGGAGTATCTCTAATAAATGGTCAGCTCTTTACTGATATGGTTCATTAACTTCCACAAATAACAAACTGTTTTCTTTTGTTTGTTTGTTTTGAGAGCAAACCAGATACAATGAAATTTGTAGTGATGTAATCTGAAAATGGACAAAATGAGTTAACCATGATCAAAGTAACATCTTAGCAGTATTATTGTCAACTATCAACTTGTATACTATCAGTCATATATAGACATGCTCAACATTGTGATATCCTTGTATTAATGTTTGAGCTACACAAGTCTAAAATAAACAACACTAAAAAATATTCTCAATTTTGTCATCAAAATGATTTTTATATAAATTTTAGGCAGAAAGAATAAAAATAAAGCTCAAAATAAACAGTTTCCAGACAGTTTTTCTTTTGTTTTGTTTTTTTTATAAAATTCAACTTGTTAGCTCTATTTTGGAAATTGCTGATCTTTGTATTTCTCTTCATTTTGACAAAGCATCTCTTGATGTCATTTTTTTTCTACTTCTTTCACTGTAATGTACATATATTTTGTGCCAAGTCACTTGAAAGTATTTCAACAACCTATGAATGATAAAATGCTCTGAAAAGCTTTTTCAACATAATAAAAGCATTCATGTTCACCACATTTTTAAAAACTTATTTTTGCTTAATTTGAATGTGATAAAATGTTGTTTCAGCATGTGTGCATATATATGGATAAATGGTTTGAATGTTTGCTTTTTGACCATGAGACTTGGGTTTGAATGTCAACATGGTTGATATGTCAGGGAGGTGACTACTTGATGTCATTAGCCTGGGGAGACAATCCTAGCATGCAACACCCTTGGAAGATGCCCGAATATCATATCAAAGGTTGACCCAAGCCTTGTGAGTGAAATTAGGTAGACAAAACTATTCAGAAATGGTTGACAGTTGTGCTAGCCTAAAGTCACAAGTTGATCTCTCCCACAAACTGTAACTAAAGTCTTCTCAAAATAGTTGCAGTATAAACCACAGATGGGCTCTGTGGGTGTTGAACAAACACAAATGTGCCTGTGATTGGCTAGCTGACCCAACAGATGGGTGTACTCAGAAATAAGTAAACCACTATTATCTCACACACACACACGTGTGTGTGTGTATATATAATATATATGGTGGTACTCGCTTGTTAAAACCATGGGTATTTCTGCTTATAATAGAACAAACCAGTACCCAAGGAAAAATGAGGAATAAAAATAGAAAGAACCAAGAACATGAAACTGAGGCGAAAACAATCATCCAGAGTTCAAGCTCAGTCCAAAGGAAAAACCTCCAAAACGAGTAAAGGCAACTACGTACAGTGCTCAGTACACAAAGTAGAGCAAACCTAAAATAAACCTAAGGAGCCAGGCAAACCTACCTAGGTTTCACCTAAACGGATCATCAGGGTAATGCTGACCATCATTACCCTGACAATCCGTTTAGATGATACTTAGGTAGGTTTGCCTGGTTCCTTAAGTTTATCTTTATATATAAGAGTTGGTCAGTTTGGCAATTTATGTTTTGGCATTGGTTTCCGGTTTTGTTTTCCTTGATACTACAGTTTTCAATTCAGTTTTCCGTTTTTTAATTTAGTTTTTTTTGCTTTCTAAAGTAGCCATTCATTTTCTTGTGTAATGATAGCATTTCCAGTCGATATCTGATTTTCCTTGAGATTGATAAATTTGCATCTTAGTCCATTCAACTTGCAAATTCTCATTTATCTCTGATTCAATCTTAAAAGTATTCATATGGCTGGAAATAAAATAAAATCTTTCTAAATATGTAATTTGTATGTGCTTTTATTCATTGAATTATTTTTTTACAGTGAATTAAAATGGTATTTCTTCAACCTGCCAAAAATGCAAATGATATTTTTTTTTTAATTTTGAGACTAAATTTTACATGTTACTTTGTTTCACAAAATCAAAGTGACCAATCTTTATCAATATTCTTGAAAATGTACACTCAATTATAAGACAACTTAAACTACTACTATACAACCAGGAAGATGTTCATTTCTTCTCTGACCTGAGGAAGCGAATTCTTTTTAAAAATTATAAAGTAAGCAAAAAGAAAACGACAATTCTTTTCTGGTGCACCAGTCAATTATTATTGGGGATGTGCAAATAAATTTCTTCTAAACAAGGAAAATCAGTGAGTTATTTTTCCCATAAATAAATTTGTTTTTATCTAGCAAATGCACCTAAAATTAAATATCAAAAATAATTAAAAGCTTTTAATTTCATTTTTAGATCTCCAAATCTGCGAGTATCACCTGTTCGTTTTTACATACACATTTTAAAACTGAAATTAAAAAATATTTTGATCATTTTAATATATAATCTTAAGTGCATTCGCTAGATAAAACCATAATGATATTTGTAAAAATAAAATGAATTAATTTTCCTTGTTTAGAAGGATTTTATAGGCAGAATGGTAACAAACAGCTACTGAACACTAGAATAATTTTTACTTTGGGTTTTCAAAAAATGACTTGCAGTTTTTAAAATATTCACATTTTAAAACTGAGATTAAAACTTACTTTATTTTTTAATATCTAATTTTACGTGTATTTGCTAGATAAAAACAATTTTATTTGTAGAAAACGGAGTCTCGCATATCTGGAAATATACATATTTTAAAAGTGAAATTAAAAACTATTTTAATTATTCTTAATATCTAATTTAGGTGTATAATCTAGATAAAAAAAAACAAATTTATTTATAAAAAAAAAAAAAATTCTTCATTCATTTTTCTTGTTTGCAACAATTTTATTTCATGATTGGCGTAACTGACTTACTAGAAAACCCATACAAAAAATCCAATTTCATAAAATTTAACATTAAGATGAACCTGGAAACTATTTTTTTTTATCTTTACTCGCTTTTTTGTTGTTGACTTAATTTTACTGCAAACAGTTTGTTTTTTGTTTTTTTTTTAAACTGAAACAAATAGATTTCACTTTCAGGCATCGTGGAATTTCTTTTTTCTTTTTGTAAACAAATAGATTTCACATTTATTTCCTAAAACTAGTCAATCAAATATTTTTAACATATTTTTGTTCAATCTTTTTCTCTTACAATGGTAGAAATGTTGATAAAATTTAATGGTTTGAGGTTTCATGGTGCGAAGATGAAACCGAAAAAAAGTTGTTTTTTCTGTTAAACTGCACACCTCTTTTTTATGTGTGTGTGTGTGTGCGCGCACACACACACACACACACACACACACATATATATGTATGTATTCAACTTTTTACAGTTGAAATAGTTAAATCTAACCGACACTTCTACTCCAAAAGCTTCTTTTCTTTTTCCCACCTGTGGAACTCACTTCTGTTTACTTGATTCCCTGATAACTACAATTTTCAAAAATTTATATGCAACATCAATCACCATCTTGTATGATATTTTGAACCCTACTCATTTTTATCCTTTCCTCTTTCCCACTATACGCAGTTTCTCTCTCACCTTCACACTATGTGACCCACTGCAAACCAATGGCAGTCCTGCTTTGCTTGGGGTGAAGTGCTTAAAAAAAAAAGAAAATCTATATATGAATATAAGACACACTAATGGTTTATTTAAATATAATTAATATATTTAAATGGTAAGCAGTCATTTTAATGCATTTCAGATAAAGATTTATTCTGTAATCTTGAAATGCACATTTACAAATCCCAAATAATTTTCAGTCTGAACATTTATGCAATAACTGTGGTAGGGTCTTCTTATCCAAGGTAGGATTTGCTAGTCATCTAAGTCTGCTTCACATCATGAGATCTACATTAGCAGTCAGTCAACAAAGAGTTACTGAAAATTTATGTCAGTTTTGTGACAAAGTATGTGGGTCAGCAGCAGGTTTGAAGAGTTATCTGAGAGTGCATAAGGACTGGATAAACTTGAAAAACATATACAAGTCTTTTGTCTTCCATATATACAAGAAAACCTGCATAAGTGAAACATGCTTTTTGAATCACTTACATGTTCATTGCTGCTCAAACCAAAAGTGAAGAAATGACCTTCTTCTGCCCAAAAATAGCTATCATATCTATATCATATCTGATCAATAGACTTACATTTTAATGATGAAAAAGCATTTATTTTACACAAGATATATTTACTTTTCAACATTAGGCCCTTCTTTGCCATTGCATTTAATGCAGTGGTGAATATTAACATAGACTGAACATTGCATAGTGAAAATTTTGAATCAAAATTCAGTTAATAACTATGTATCAGACTACTACTATTATTGATGACCCCTTGTGTGTGTGTGTGTGTATGTATATATGTAACAGAGATATATATATATTGCTGGTATATTCTTATAGAAATTATATTTCCATACTTATAAAAGCTAGGTTGGTAGTAAAATCATTAGATACATATTTCACAATTTATTGACTACATTCTGGTATATTCATGTACTTGTAAAATCTAGTACTTTGTATACTTCATCAGTTGTTGGAAGCCTGTGATTGAATGACAAAATGAAAACCAAAATTGTTAGACTTTTTGTCCCTAGAAAGGATTTATTCAGGCTAATGTTTTCATCAATGGAGCCAGCCTCATATATACAGAGTATGGCAAAAGTAACAGCCTTTTTTTATTTAACTTTCAGTGAACAAAAATAAATTACAGTAGTTTAAGAAAATTTATAAGTATTGTCACATCAATCCAACATGATTTATGATTAACAAACTATTTAACATGTTGAAAATGCTCTCCTTCATGTTCAATACAACACTGAACACAAAACATTTGACACATTTCTACATAAATTTCAGAAAATTTATCACAAATTACTTGTTTTAATTTGGGAATTGTTTTTGGTTTGAACCTGTAAACAAGATGCATAATGTAGGTGCTTTTTTTCTTTCTTTTTTTTTTCTTCATTTTGTCATTCAGTTACTCGCTATTAGTATGATATATAAATGTTTTATATTATATCTTCCAATTTGAAGTCGGGTTAAAATAAGCTTAATGTAGACTGTTTCAGGGTCCTATTCACTCAGCCAACCTAGTGATCTTAAATAATTGTATCTATGTGAAAATATGCTCATTGTATTCTATTCCACACTTCCTTCCAAATTAAACATTACTGCAGCTGTCTCTTTTTTTCTTTCTTTCTTTATCTTTTATCTCTTGCATGTGTGTGTGTGCATTTTTTGGTTCCTTGTTGGCTCAGCTGATGAGCGCCATCAAAAGAGATTCATTGTTCAAGCTGCCATTGAAAAGATATTTGTAACTGTTACAAGATAAAATATTGGAACTGTCTTTTCTTTGTGTGTGGTTGTGGTTGGAATGTTTTAAGATAATGTTAAACTTCTTCCTTGTCAAGGTATCGGGCCTGGGTAAGACTAATTAACATTGACAGAAGATAAGAGAACCCTATTTGGACTGGTGCAAATCATCTTAGACAGTTTCTGTGAGCTGGGACATAATGATATTCACCTGGAAATAACTTTAAAATTCACACATCTGCAATGCATCATTGTAGTGGTTATGCTAACATATACAGATATGGAAAAAGCTGATAATATTTTCTCTCTCCTACAGGCAACAGCTTTTATCTCCTCGGGGTTTCATATCGTTTTGGAAGTAAGGGGTCTCAGCCAATTGAGGATAAATTTTATATATATATATATATATATATATAGTCATGCACAAACAGACTTTCACTGTTTCACAGCTCATCAGTGTGGCTAGACATTTGATTGCCTCAAGCTGGGATTGAAACCTGACTGATTTGGTATCAGTTGAAGATTTTATCCCAAAGTCCTTGGCACATGGCAGGGATGAAGGTGAATTTAGATGTATTTATTTTTAGACAAACACGCCAGTGACCGGAGAACTTGATTCATCTTAACAAAAGTCTTGCACACACACACACACAGCCTTATACTGAAATTAGTTACCTTCTGGGAATTTTATAGTTTGATATCATCAAGATCAATAAGTTTCCAATTTGACAGGACAAAAATTTTATTTGGTTAATATAATAATATGGTGATGCAATACATCATTGCCTCATGAACATTGCTTGCTTTTTTTTCTTTTTTTTTTTTCTTTTTTTTTCTCTTTAATGACATGGAAGGAAGTTTTAAAATCCAAAACCTCTTTCACCAGTTTTTACAAAAAAGAAAAAACAGTTTTAAATGTGCAAAAGCTTATTGTTTTTAATAAACTTGTAAATCTGAGTTGAGCTCCTGGTGTTATATATGAAACATGTTTTGCTTCAGTTCCTTGGTTAAAATAATTTTATAAAATATAATAATAATATTGGCCGTAGTACTGGATTAGCATTTCAAGTGGTTTATTTATATACACATATATGAGAAAATCTTAAAAAAAAAAAAAAAACAATTTAATACAGGTTGAGTATCCTTTATCCAAAATTCGAAAACCTCCAAAACCAGAAAGTTTTTCAGGTGATTTTGCTAACATAACTTGTCACAAATGGAAAATTTCAGTAAGCAACGTGGCTATCCATAGCATGATTATTGATTTGCAGTGTAACAAATAAAATGCTGACTTTTTTCAGTTTTCATTACATTTAACTCTAATCAGTATACATGTTTTGTTTTTATATAAACACTGTACCTGTATGTATTGTAACATTTTAATCAAAACATCATTTGTAGAGACTGGTAGCTTACCGAATTTTCCATCTCATACTCAGTGATGTCACAAAGCATGTACCCACTCCCTCCAGTTTCAAATTTCAGATAAATGATTCTCAACCTGTAATAGCTTCAGTGAACTCTTTACAGAGATTTATTGTAATTGAGTTGTCTCCTTGCAAAGACTTGTTATTTGTCAGTACTGTTCTATCAAACCTAAATATTTTGTATCATATTAGCTGGAGTAAACTTCTTTTGCTTTTAGTTTTCCTTTTGGAAAACAAATAGCAAAAGCTGTTCTTATATGAGAACAGTTATTGTTATCTTGAATAAGAACTAGTAATAGCCAATTCTTTTATTTATAGTAACAAAGAAAATCTCTTAATTATAGTAAAATTGTGTCCATTAAGATGTACTTGATTAAATTACAAATTCTTAGACATTTGTGGGGATTAACAGAAATTAGTGTTTTTGGTTTGTTTTTTTAATATTATAAACAGTCAGAAAATAACTTGTAAATGCAATATAGAAACGTGAAACTTTTCTAATCAGTCCTCAGATAATACCAAATTACAAAAGACTTAGAATTTTGTAATTTTGAATGTTATATTGTTATTCACAAATTTTTAAAACACTAGGTACACAATCTCTAATGGAAATTCTTCAAACCAAAGAACTTTGAAAACTGAACTTTTTTTTTTTTTTCCTTTTTTTTAACATGAATGTTTGTGCACCAAAATTTTTATTTGGAGCCAAACATGACATGACCTATGTTTGAAAGTTATATCTCCTGAACTCTACCAGAACTTACAGAGCACAGTGGAAGTTATTATTTTGAGATATCCTTGGCTTAACCTACATCACATTGTTGTCTCAGCGCTCTTATTAGTCAGACATCTCTCTTCTGCTCACTAATATTTTTGTTTATTTATTTTTTCACTTGGAAGACACGTAAAATGCTAAAAGTACAGATTCCTCTATTGGTGACTATTGACAATTACCTATCTTATATTAGGTATTTGTATTACCATTTTGAAACTTGAAAAATTCTAAAATGTGTCTAATCAGTTTCAGGCAAGAGATTACATACCATTATAACTTTCATATGCTTCATAGTTGAGAGGAGAGGAGATAGATTCATACTTTTCCCAGTAGTATTTGTGCAAAACAGAATAAAAGCTCAACTGGAATTCAAACTTGATTCACAAATTTCTTGTTCCATTATGGCACCTGCACATCCACTAAGAAAAAAAAAAAAAAATCATTCAACACAGTTATGACTATCACTCTTTTCACTGAGGTTGGCACTGGATGTAGCAGATTTTTATTGTTGTTATTGCTTGGGTGGTAAGATAATTGTTGAACAGTGACCTGACCAATTGATTACTCACCTACATTCTTCTATTAACCATCCTGGCATGACAGCAATAAGACACCTTTTTTTTGTTATGGTATCTGGCAATAGAAAGAAAAAAAAAAGACGTTTTCATGCCTTTCTCAAGGGCATTGAACTGTAATTAGCAACCTAAGTTTTTCATGTTGAGAGACGCACTGCTACTTAGGTTGGTGCAAAAATAATGTCGTTTTCTCACATATGTTACTATATGAGAAAACGACATTATTTTTGCACCAACCTAATAATTTAGCACAGACAGCTTTTCATAAAAATGTATTTTCCATAAGGCCTGTTGATAAGTTTTAACTCTAAATGTTCTGTCATATGTTAAGTTTTTTAATTCATTTATGTTCAAATTCATATATTGAAAAGTTCAATTTAGAAAAACAAAATTAAACTATATTTACACACCACAAATCCTTTTTCACAGACAAAATGTTGCAAGCTTTTCAGTGCCTCTATTGCTATTTTCATGGAAAGCGTTCAGCTGTAGTACATTCCTTGGTTGCACCAATTCTAATATTCACAGCTAAGACCTGCCATACTATGCATATTGTAGCAAACTATTCTCATTCCTTTTGTGTTCCATTCAAGCAACTTCTTCTAATGAACCATTGATTTGCGGTACTAGCTCCCAAGAGGATGTTTCCTCAATCACTACAATCTTTACCTGTTAAAGTATAAAGTTAACTCTTATCTTCCCTCCATATCTATATAAACTGTTTCTTTCTTTATAACCCTCTATTTCAAGTGGCTCATGGGCCTTGTACAGGGTGAACATCATTGTTATAAAAAAAATGTAATAAAATAAATTGGAAACTTGTTCAATTAAAGTTTTTGTTAGAAAGAAACCTTTTTCTTTTTTTCTTTCATTAAATATATTCAGTCTTGCATGGGAGGTTAAGTGACAGCAAATCTCTTCAACACTACATCACACTCTTCTCTGTATCCTAGCTGTTTTCACTGATGCTGTTGTCTAGATGGTTCCAACTCTTCCAATGATTTCCAGGCACTTTGGGACTATTCCCAGCACTGATAATAACTGACACAACTCTCACCTTCCATGTCTCAAAACTTCCTCAGCTCTCTGGGAAAGTTGAAATATTTATCTTTTCACTTCTAATCTGGCATGTTTTCTTCTTTACTGGAGGAGTCCAGTCTTCAGGCATGGATTGAGTGAACCATTTAAATTAGGACTTTGAAGCTCTAATTGTTGTTGTTATAGAAATGTTTCCATGTGAAATATCTATATCACTGAAGTGTTTATTTGTTTGTTGATCATGACAGTTAATCTTTTTATTATGGGCAGCTGTTATCCACCCTTCATTCTCTGAGGTTAATCATGATTTATTCTTAATCCATTTCAGTCACTATATTGTGTTTACAATATCTAGTGCAGAAGAAACTTAATCTTTATTTGATGATAAAACCTGCCATTTATAAAAACACATGCACATACAACTATACGCATTCACTGGCATATAGTTTTTTAATCTTTATCTAGGCTTTCATTTGTTTATAAAACTCTTTGATATTTATGTTTAATTCATACTGTGTAAAGAAAATGAATTGTAAATAGAATCTGTCAACAGATGAGAATTTATGAATGAATTAAAAATGTAAAATTAATTTTTTTTTTCATATTCTCATGGCTTTTAATGTAACATTTAAAAAATAGCAAATGCTAATTGTTTTCATTTTCTTTTTAGACATCTATATTTCTTTGATATTCACAAAGATTAAAATATGGATTATGAAATAAAAATTATTCATGAAAGTTTTTGTGTTCTTTGAATAATGTTCCAACTATAAGTCAATCAATTTTACAGCTTGTAATGTGTTTGGGTTAGGTTCAGTTGAGATTAAATTACAAGTTTTTGAAATTCTTACACTCACTTGATTATTTTGTTGTCTGATGACACTGTTGTTAGTACTGAAATTTGTGCCATTTTTTTAAAATATTATTTTAGTCATATATCTAAAGCAGGGAAATTACTGTAAAGTTTAAAACTTCAAAATAAAATAAGTGCTCCCAGAAATGTGTAATACAAAAAAGTACAAAAATTAATATTAAATAATTACTTGGTTTATTAAAACATTTTATCTTTTCAGTGGGTATCCAAACAGGAAAGATTTTGTTAGAAAACAAAGAAAATAGTACTGAATTGTTACATAATATCAGTCCTCCTATATGGCAGTGAGTGCTGGACAATCTCATCACAGGAGAAGAGACTTGCAACAACAAAGTTTTAAAGAAAATCTAAACAAAAAGGATACTTATACTTAGCATCAGAAGGAGAATATTGAAATTTCTAGGATACATAATGAAGAAAGAGGAGTTGGAGAATTTAACACTCACAGGACATTAAAGACAAGTGGGGTAGAGGAAAGCAGCAATTAACCTACCTAGTGACCTTTTGTAAATGGTTGGCAGAACATAGATTAGGAGAGATAGCAAAAAGATAAACCTTAGCTATGAAGAAGAGAGTTGTGGAGAGCAATAATTGCTTAAATACTGAAGGGACACAAACATCAAAGAAACTATCCAAAACTTCTCTAGTTTACTGTGAAAACTTGTCGAAACAGTTAAATCTTATTCAAGTTCAACTGGTGAAATTTCACTTATTTCCGAGGTTAATTTGATAAAATTTGCATGTAAACAAAATTCAATCTATTCTCTTTATAAAAATACAATTCTTTCTCATGTGTAATGATTAGCTTTTATTATACATCTTTTTAAATTATGTTAATATTTCAATGAGTGCTTCTTTTATGCATTTCCAAAGCTTAGAGATGTGTTATTGTGTTTTTCAGACTTACTGTGTTTTCCTGAATATATCAAAGTAGACCCATCTTAAAGTAAAAAAAGTTGCTTTGCAATTTGGTATACTTAAGATAGGGTTTAGCATTGTCATTCACAAAAAAAAACATTAGCATGAAATTCTAGAGAAATTCAATTCCTAAAAAAAAATTAAAATTATACCTTGTAGAAGAATGTCTTTTCTTTAAAAACCAGATAGTTTCATGGACTTGCTTCATAGTTGTCTTTACCCCTGATGCTAGAGCTTTCTGCAGATAGAAGCTAGAATTTTGAATGCTGATTTCCAAGGTAGACACACCAACCCAACTGATGGAAGATCAGTGGAGATATGAAAATTTCTCTATTTCTCATTACTTGGCTTTATGCCAAACTAAACTTAGTAATTATCTATAACAATCTGATAAATGATAAATATTTCAAAGGTGAATTCACAGAAAATTTATAGTTTTTCCAATGACAGATTAGTTACCTCTTATTTATGATTTAATTTTTGAAAGAATGAGGTCTGTTAATATAAAAAATAAATAAATTACTTACCTTAAGACAATTTTTCTTTTCAGTATTAACTTTATTAAAGAACAGATTTACCATTTTGATCTATTCATAATTCCATATTTCTAGAGCTTTTTTTTTTTTTTGTTTTGTTTTTTTTTTGTTTTGTTTGTTTTTTGTTTTTTTTAACCAAATAACAAAACACCACACCACTTGAGATCTCTCAACAGCAACAACTAAAGTAGAAAATAATACCATAGTCAAGATGTTGATGTTCCATACTACATCATAAAAGGTTAGAAAGGACCCCCCCCCATCAATATTGGAAATATCAATCACTGGACTTGAGAAACTTATTTTCCTGAAAAATCATTTTAATAGAAAGATTTTTATAAATATCAACTGCTCAGTCAACAGATGTGAAATGTTTCCACATAAGGAAATGGCTACCATTACCATATAAAAAAAACAAAAAAAACACTTGTCTGTCTTTTTCAGGGATTTTTTTTCATGTGAGTCACATTTTGTTTACCTTTCTTACAATATCACATGTTGAATATGCTTTTCTTCCTTAATCAATTTTACAATAAATAAGAAAAAAAAGTTGGTTTTCAATTTTTTTTATGTGCACTATTGGCAGTAGTCAAATACATTTTGAGACAAATGCCATGGTCACATTTTTTTCTCTTCTACAAATTTGTTGCTGTAGACTTAGTGTAGGTTATATTGGATATTGTCTAAAGTACACAATGGACTCACAAGCAGCCACTTGGCATTTTTTAGGATATTTCCCAAGTGATATATGCTATATTTAATTTGAAAGTAGACAGTCTTAGGATTTTACAACTGGTCTAAATAAGTATTAGTCAAATTGGGATTGAAGTTAATAAAAACTTGCACATGTTTAATCAGCAATCTCTAGATGATCAGTTCTGGATAGTTTCTTTTTGAACTTGTATGTTATAAGTGACAGTGAGGTTTAACTTGACACTCTTTCAAAAATGACATGTATCAAGTAGATTTGGCAGCCCTACAACACAAAATTCAATCAAATTAACACAGTTTTTGCCATATTTTGCTGCTAGTTTGTCTATAAACTCCCAACTTCAAATAATACTAACAAAAAAAAAAGTGTGCAAGAAATTTTTTTTTTTTTTTTATTGTAGCTTTCCAAATATTAAAACCAATCTGAAAAGTGTAACAAAATTGTTCTTGGGAAGATATTTCAAACATACTCAGTTCCTTTCATACATTGAATTGATCATTATCCACTTTTGGCTCCATATGTCAGGCACAAATTATCAGTTTTTGCCATTACTTTCCTTGAATTTATCAGAAAAACATGATCTTGACCTCTATTCCTATGATTTTCTTTTTGTGTGGAGTACTGAATCCATTGTTGGCACTGGATATCTACAAAAATGAAGTTTTTACATGGGTTAAATGCAAATTCTAATCTCTTTGGAATTTTAGACCAGGGTTTTTAGACCTAAAGCCCTCTATTTTAATTAGAAATATGAAAACTTTGTTTTAATCTTCCTCTCAAGTACAAATAACATTAATACACCTCTATAATTGAGCTGAAAATCATTCAGGAGCCGGGGGTGAATGCTCAAAAACCACAAATGCTCACTTGGCTGTATTATGCGAGCACAATGTGAAGAATCATTTTTGATGATGTATAAGATCCTTTTTTCTTTTTTCTTTTTAAATAATAGAATTTCATAAATAAACACCTGAAAAGAAATTTATTTTGAACCAAGCACCAAATAAGAAACATGAAATGGCAACAAGATTCGATCTACCATTGAACTTTTTTTTTTAATATACCCCACTGAATTGAGAATTTGGAGTGGGGTCTTATATGCTAACAAATATGTTATTTGCTCAATCTTCCAATGATGTCAGTTTCAACAAAAATTCTATTGCAGTGATAGTCTAAAAATATAATCACAGAAGTGAAGATATAGTGTTTCTTCTGCTCAACTTGCTAACAGGTTGGAATCTGTAAATAAAAGAAAAATAATCTAAATTTATATAAAATGGTTTTAAGTATGAATAATTGTAGAGTATGTTGATACTGCTTAAGCTTATCTTGTATGGCACTTAACCAAATAGAACTAAGAAGATTGTGTTATATTAATCTTTCATGTGAGGAAAGGGTTTGCCTACCAAGGAAATCAGCATTCAAAATCCTGGTTTTTATCTGATCTTTGATACCAGTTAAAAACTTAACTATTTCAGTCAGGAATTGTGCACTTTGAATATATCCTATTTAATTTTGTGTCAGTAAAGCAAATAAACAAATTTTATCAGACTTTGTAAAATGAGCAGTTAATAAACAATACCAACAGCTATTCACATGTATAAAACAGTGTATATTGTCTATGTAATGCTTTTTACATAGTGCACAGATACTACACTTTGATGCTGAGCAGTGGGCCAGTGAACAAATATTGTGACCCTGGGCAGATGTACTGGACCAAACAAATGATCCTGTGTGTCTTTACAGGTAATATGCTAGTGTAATCAGTTACCTTCCAAAAACTAAGCAAATTACTAAGAAAAAGGTAAATTTTGTTAGAAACAAAGAAAAGAGTGCTACACTGATATGTAATATCAATCTTTCTATATGGCAATGAATGTTGGACAACTTCATCACAAATGAAGAAAAGACTAGAGCCAACAGAGATGTGGTTTTACAGAAGGATGCCAAGAATACCATGTTTGTTCATGGTATTCTTGTAGGCAACAAAGAAGTCTTAAGGAAAATGATAACAAAAATGAAACTTATATTCAAAAAGAGAAAGCTGAAATTTCTTGGACACATAATGAAGAAAGGCTTTGAAAATTTGACCCTCGCAGGAGATATTGAAGGCAAAAGGGACAGGTGAAGGCAGCAAGCTTGTGTGGATGGATGGGAGAGGGATGATAGAAAAAAATTACCAAGAGTTAGAATGGAGTGGAAGTTGTGGAGAGCCATGCGCACCCACATCCTGAAGGAACATGGCACATATACGAAGAATCATAATGCTAAATTTGTCTCTGCATTTTCATGACATTTTCATAACTAGGAAAAGTAAAGCTGAAATTTCTACACATTAAAATTGAAGGTAATGATAATTTTCACACTAAATTTTGAAAGTAGCTTATACATGCAATACTGTCAAGAAAAAATATGTGGAGCTATTGAAAAGTTCTTACATCCTAAAACCTGACCAAACATCAAAATTTGTTAAGAATAGTTTGGGTTGAGAACTTTTTGCCACCACACATAATCAACAACAGTTTAGTTTTATTTTTTTATGTTATATTTTTGCTTGAGAAAAGTTATTGGCAGCCACAATCTTAACAATATAAGATATGTAGATGACACAGTGTTGAGAAGACAGAGAAAGGAAATTAGAGGAACTCCTAGAGAAGGTAGTAAAGGAAAGCAAGAAGAAAGGACTAAACATCAATTGTAAGAAGACAGAATGTATGGTTGTTAGCACAAGGAACTGCCCAAAATGCAAATTACAAATTAGGTACCAAAATCAAACCAGTGCAACAAGTTAAATAACTGGAAAGTGTATTAACAAAACAGAAAGTGTGACATGGAAATCCAAAGGTGCATTGGGATAGCAAAAAATGCTTTCCAGAAGCTGAGCAAAGTCATAGAAAAATACTGTTAGAAACAACGAAAATAGTACTGAACTTTTATTTAGTACCAGTACTCCTATATGGCAGTGAATGCTGATCAATGTCCTTGCAGATGAAGAGACTTGAAACAAAAGAAATGTGGTTCTACAGAAGGATGATGAGAATATCATGAACAAAACATTTGAGCAATGATGAAGTTCTAGAGACAATGCCAACAAAAAGGACACTTAACATTAAAAAATGATATTTGGGACACATAATGAGGTAGGGGGGGCTTTGAAAATTTGATACTCACAAGACAAAATAAGAAAACAAAGGAAAGCAATGCACAACCTACCTGGCAAGTTTGTGTGAATGGATGGCAGAGCAGGGCATGGGAGAGATGGCAAAAAGATAAAAGTTATTAAGAACTATAAGGGAAAGGAAATTATGAAGAGCCATAATTGCCAATGTCCTGAAGGGACATGGCACACAGAAGGCAGCTCTCTCATTTAGCTGCTCAATTTTGTGCTCATTTATAACGATAGGTTATTAAGTCTGTAGCCTGACATCATTTTGATCTGATATTTTAACTGTGTTGCGTTAATTGCACTGATAAAGGAGATTATATTGAAAAATATTTGTTGGATAATTTTCTTTTTTTTTTTTTTTTTTCTTTTTTTTCCATGCAATAAATTTATTGCTGTACTTACATAATTTTCCCTACATCAACATATACTGTCACTGTATTACACAGTGTAATATAATTTTCACTGTTATATATTTTAAAATGCATGAAAGAGATGAAAAGCCATGATAATCTTACCATCAGTTAATAACAGTAGGCAACAAAGATTTTACTACTGAGCTAATAACATGTTAGACTAAACTGAATATACTGATTACAAATCTGTATTCAGATTCAAAATTATTCTAGCATGTCAGCATTATGTGCCAGATTAGAGAAGCCTTGCCTTGTATTAATTATACTAGGCAGCAATTAAAAAGTAATAGACTGCTATACAGACAAACGATGCTGTACTAGATTAAATTGAGCGCACTGATTACAAGTCAGTACTCAGAATTGTTCTACTATGTCAAGTTTTTAGATATGCATATAGAATATTTATAGTCTAAGTAAATATTGTATTAATTATTATATTAGTAACTGTTTCAGCTGGTGACTTGAGATTAATTTGTGTTGGTTGTGAAAAAATTTCTTTAGTCTCATAAAGCTGAAAACTTTAAAATGCTGGATGCCTCTTAAAATACACTTGGATTCTCCACTGTATTTCTTTCCAACAGATTTAGGTACCATAAGCATGATGATTGATTCTGGAAATAGAATCAATTTTTCCAAGCTGGTTCAATCCAAACCTTATTAGTTACTACTGCTAGTACTTATAAGGGGAGACTAGCAAGTGACTCAAGCATTTACAAAGACATCAGAAATAAAGTATTTTATATTTATTCAGTTATTTCCCATCATCTAAATTTTTCTTGAACAGAAATATATTATTTACTAATATACTTTCTGTCTTAGGCATAAATATCCTATATAGAGTAGGTTTACGGCCATATGTTGAAACACCACTTCTTGTATGATCACTGAAGTTAAAGTTGAGCCTGTACCTAGATGGGTGACCACTTAGGAATACCAGTTGTGGTAAGCTTGGTTGAGTGGATGGTATAATAGATAATGGCTCCAAATTGGAAATCTGAGAACTAAGTTCCAATTCGAGTCAGGTTCATTATATTCACTTACACACAAATAATTTTGGGAAAGGTATGAATCCACCTCTTCTCCATTCAACTATAGGCTAATTAGGAAGCCTTGTATTGGTAATCATTATCTCTAAAAAAATTCTTACAATCTAAAAATAGTCTTGGGCTTTATATAACCGACAAAAGGTTGATAAGCTGTTAAAAAAATAAATCGATGAAACAATTCTATTTACAGTATTAATATGCTATTAATCTTGTACATAAATGCATTAAGCATATATCTACATATAGAATTCTTGAACTTCCATTAGTCCATCCATCACTGTTAAAAAAGAAAAAAAATGTTCTTAAAAAATATTGTTTAGTGTGAAATCCTATAAAATTAAAGAAATTATTAAACTGTGAAGTGTTTGTTTTTGTTTGTTTGTTTGTTTTTCTCCAAACAGATCAGCTTTTATTCAAATTTCATAGATTGGTTTGTAAAATTAAACGAAATGTAGAGTTTGTAAATCTTGACAAAAAAAATATTAGTGATAAGATTTCAACACTCATCGGCATGTTGCAAAACAATTTTAGCTGTTTAAAATTTGCTTTATTTATGAGGGAAGAGTGCTCAATATTGGCAATGGCATTTTTAGATGTACGCAGTGTGGGCATTGATCTGAAGGTCACATTAAGGCTTCAAGACAGTCACCATGAAGTATTGATTCATAGATCCACACAGGTACACACCTGTCTTCTCATATACACACACACACACACACACACACACACACACACACACACACCTGCCTTCTCATATACACACACACATACATGCTCAGCAGACACTTTGGAGTATAAATTTGGAATCAATGTGTAATATCATTCCCCTGGGTAGTAGATTTCCCCACCCCCAAACCATGAAAACTCCAAGTGCCATGAAGTTTTGAGTTAATAATACTGGAAGAAATGTTTAATTTCTAAATACAAATATTTACTATTTTCATGTCAGAATAGTTTTATATTTCAAAACAAACTTGTGTTCAGTTTATTAATGATTTTTCTGTAATGCAAGCAAAAATTTCATTTAGCCTGCTGTAAAAACCAGACATATAACAACAGTGTAACCAGGCTCAGTTAATACTTTCCTTAGAGGATAGCTTGACTTCAATTGGATATCATTTAACTGTTTACAAGTTTTGTTTTTCTTTTTTTCATTTTTTTTTATTTTTTTTTATTTTTATATTGGTGTCTATTTTGTTTTTTGTTTTTTTGCTTATCGGTTGGTGCATGTTATGTGTTTTTTTTCTTTTGTGCCAAGGCCACTATTAAATTGATCTTTGTACAACTGTTACATATGCCTTCCTTTCAACACATGTCTCCTGATCTTGATCACCTGTTTATAAGTTAATCCTAATACAAGGTGCTAAAAAGTTTACAGTTCATCCCATTTCCTAAAATCTAACCAAACATCAGAATTTAGTGGGGAATCTCTTCTTGCTTGGTCAGGCCAAGAATTTTTCTGTATCCCCAATTCATAGAATCAAGTTGACAAGGCATAACATGTTCTGCTTGTTCTCTTTCTTATAAATTATTGTTTGACTGGCATATTCAGTCTCTAGCAAATCTGAACAATAGAAATTATTAACATCTCTTTTCCTTATCTATAAGCCTATTTACAGAAATATTGGGTTAATTCAAACATTTCCAGTATTTCTACATTTCTTTATAAATTATTTTATTGACAAAATCTTTTATTCATTATAAATTCATGTTCTCATTATCGTGTTAAAGTATTTTCCTTGACGTTCTATGACTTGATACCACCTTTCAGATAGATTGTGTACTTGAATGATTCCAGTTTTCACTCAATGGATTCTTTGATATCATGAACTTGTTTGAACCACTTCTTTAAGTAAAGACTATTTCTATCAGATAAAACAATTGAGTCTGAAGGTGGCATATACCAAAATGTGGGAAAATTTAAACCACCTCCACAATCATTTGATGCATCATATTTCCAGCATAGGGCTCTCAGAAAAACTACAGCAAAATCAAAATCTTTCTTGTCTAGAGGCTTTTTTTCTTTTCTAACACATATTCGACTGAACCAATTGTTCAGTATCATGTTGCACAGTAGTAGCTTTTCATTGTTCCAGTAATACATCATACATAAAGAACACTTCTTCATTGAATATTACCAAATAAATTAAAAGCAAACCCTTTTTTAATATCATTTTTGAGATGAGTAATTGAGATAGTGAAAGGTGCCTTCCAAAAGCTAAGCAAAGTATTAAGAACTAGGAAAAGTTTGTTAGAAACAAAGAAAAGAGTACTGTACTGTTATGATATCAGTACTTCTTTATAGCAGTGAATGCTGAACAATCTCCTTACATATGCTTGAGGTAACAGAAATGTAGTTCTGCAGAAGGATGCTGAGAATACCATGGACTGAACATGTTTTAAGTAAAATGGAGACAAAAAGGACATTTAGCATCAGAAAGAGAAGGTTGAAATTTCTAGAGCACATAATACAGAAAGAAGGCTTAGAAAATTTGACACTCACAGGATATTGAAGGCAAAAGTAACAGAGGACAGCAGCACATAACAAATGAATTTTTAAATCTTTGGAGAGCCATGATCACCTTCATCCTGAAGGGACACAAAACATAGAAAGAAAAAAAAAATGTCAATATACTTTTTATTTCAAACTACTATTCTCATCTTGTTTGATATAGATGTTATTATAGGCACAATGTTTCCGCCATCATTTGGCTGATATTAGATATCTTTTTACTATTGTGATGCCAGTTATTGTTCATTCCTGCTGAACTAGTGTTTCACTACCTGAACTTAAGATTGAACTCCTGTTCACAAAATGACAATAATGTGTGTTTAACCAACTCCTGTATCCACAAAGGCACCAACCCAAAGGACATCAGTGGTATTTTGGGGGCCTCTATATTCAATGTGTGACAGTTTCAACATTTGGTTAACATAGCAGGCTTGTACCACTTTTCATAACTTAGTATTTCCTTTTTGAGATGAGTAATTGTCAATCTACTTTTATTATAACATAAAATCTATATCAATCAAGATGAGAACAATAGTTCAAAATAATAAAAGTATATAAACTTTTTTCTTCAATTAATTCTGTTCAGGTTGACATGCTGAAAACTACCCTTGATCTAGCCACAGTTTCATTCCTTTTAAATTTTTATAATTTATTTATTTTTCGTCACCAGTTACTATATTGTCCAAAAAGGATTTTTTTTTCAGCATGTTGGACAAGAGAAAGACAATTATTTAAATTTTTCTAAGTTTGTGAAACCCATTTTCCACGAATAGTTGAATAGTTTTTTCTACCATTTGGAAATTACTTACCATATATACTTGAGTATAGTGCAACGTTTTATGATCAGTTTTTTTTTTTTTATGCCAAATATGGTGGGTCATAATATACACAGAACTTTTTGAAGAGATTAAAAATCATGCATTTTTGGTGATCAGTTGTACTATACACAGGTAAAAAGATTTTTCATGGGGGTGTTAAAATTCATGCAAAAACATTCAGGGGTTGCACTATTCATGAAGTATATATGGTAATCCAGTTGACTGACTGCACATGCAATAACAAATTAATAAACTTCAAAAACACTTTTAGATTTTTCAACATTGTACAAAAGATATCACTGGAAACTATTGCATCAACCTAATAGAAAGCTTATATTTTGCTTTTTAAATTTTATTTCTAAGATATGCTAATTTCTCACCTTGGTTCACATCACAAAATCTGAGCAAATGACCAGACATCAGATTTTTTTTTTTTTTTTTTTTTTTTTCCCCCCAATATAAGAATTATCTCCTTGAAATATGGCATAAATATTTATTCAATGAGAATGCTTTAAGTTTTTTTGTAAATGGTGGGAGGTCTCCAAATATCAGTGCTCAGGCAAGTGACTGCTTGAGAATAAAATGTTTATAGTACTTAATCAGCCTGGAGAATAGAAGTTCATTATCATATTATAATAATCAGAGCAAAGGATGGGGTTATAGGGAAAGGTCTGTAAAAAAAAAAAAAAAAAATCCATTGGCTTTTTTTTCATTTTTTTTTTTTTTTTTTAATTCTCTCAACAGTTCATGAAAGTCTCTTTATCTGATGAGACACTTTCTTTAAGATGAAAATTCTGATATTAATTTTTGTCCACATTAATCATTATCATAATTTAACCCATTTCTATTCTTATAAACAATACCATTGTGTTTGATACAATAATTCATATTTTGTAGAAAGACTAATTCTTCCAACTACCACTTCTGTTCAGTATGGTCATTTTTCTAAGTGTAGCTTTGATGTGGCACAAGGCTAAAAGCATGCAGCACCCAGTGAGGATTGAACTTGCTACTCAGTCATAATTGATCTAGCAAGACAAGCTTGATAATCATTACACCACATATAAGTTAGGAATTTACATCATCATTTTTGCTACTTTTGCAATAAGGCTTAAAAATTCTTACTCATTTAACTTAGAAGCACTTTCTTCTCAAAAATGTAAACAGGCTTGGAGGATTTCAGCATTTTCTTTCTCTCATTTTCCAGACATGTTCAACATCAAGAGGAAAACAATAAGCTCTCAGTAACAAACAGAGGATAAGAGCTTTAAGAAAAAGCTAATGACAGAAAAAAAAAAATGCTATCTTTATATAGGACAGTCAAGTTTATCTTTAATCCTTATAAAAAAAAAAATTTTAGATTACCAGAGATACTTACATTGAATAAAGAAACTAACAAAATTGTCAGCTAATTTATTTCCATACTTTTCAATAAAACTTGAAAAACATGTGCTGTACTTGACAAAGAAAAGGAAAATGTTGCACCAAAAGAAAAATGAAAATAGATGAAAGGATGCTGAAAAATTCTAACCTGGCCAGTAAATGCTTAAAATAAAATCTGACGTTTGGTCATTTGGTCAAATTTTGAGAAATAGGTTGGGCTGAGAACTTTTTGGTAGCTTTTTGTATAACTTGAATTTACTTTTTTTTTCTCTCTTTCCCTCTCTCTCCTCACCCATTTTTTTTTTTTTTTTTTTTTTTTTTTGGTACCTTTCAAATGAACATAGTCACTAGCTTATTTAAAGATTTTATCTGTTTGATTCTATTGAAATTTTATTCACCTAATGAAGACTCCACAAGTCAATTATCAAACACTTTCAATTTTGTTGTGTTCACATCAAAGTTTTTTGGGGTTTTTTTCATATAGCAGTTTGTACATGTACATAAATCTATTGCTTGTGGTTGTTTGTATTTTTTTCATGGTGCTGTGATCAAAGAAAATTCTTGAATTGTTGACAGCATTCATGATGCCAATTGTCCTCACATTATAACAAATGTTAAAGGAATCAAAAAAGTAATGTTAGATGAAAAGCAGATTACAACTTGTTCAGTATGGTTGTGTGCAATCTTGCAAGACAAATATTCTTAGTTCTGAATTATTCTAAAAATAGATAGTAACTGGGTTTATCTATTAGGTTGGTGCAAAAATAATGACGTAATAATGTCGTTTTTTGACGTTACAAAATACGTCAAAAAACGACATTATTACGTCATTATTTTTGCACCAACCTAATAATTCATATTATTGGGTGTGTGTATGTTGGATTAGGTGCAAGTAGCCAATTGGGCCACATTTCAGAACCCAGTACTACTAAATTTTGAATTAACTTTGTTCTCATTTAGTAACCAGAGTTAAGCTAGCTTATTAAAAAAAAATTTACTCAAAAAATTGCAAATAGTAAAGTTCAAAATCTAGTAGTGTTGGGCTCTTGAAAGCATATACCAATCTAGCAATGCTCTATCTTACATGCATTCATTTGAGTTTACTTTGTGTATATGTATGTATGTATATATATATATATATATGAGTTAGGATTAAAAAATTGTTTTCACCAACAACTTGTTCTCTGAAGAAGGCTTGGCTGAAGTTCTTTAGATATATCCCTTTTTTCGTAATAATATGCTTTCATCAATGCTATATATATATATATATATATATGTGTGTGTGTGTGTGTGTTC
Organism: Acanthosepion lycidas; assembly: GCA_963932145.1. Taxonomy (NCBI): domain Eukaryota; kingdom Metazoa; phylum Mollusca; class Cephalopoda; order Sepiida; family Sepiidae; genus Acanthosepion; species Acanthosepion lycidas. The sequence goes on from OZ010595.1 coordinate 69,848,127, forward strand.
ACGAGTTATATAAAGCTGGTCCTCCTCCCACTTCTTTCATTTGTGTTCAAGTCGTCTGAAGATTGTGTGAGCATGAAACTTTGGTTACAACTAGGACCATCTTTTCATAGGAATTAATGTTCTTAAGTGTTTTTTGCTCTGTCTAGACACTCTAGGCTTTGAGCACTTTACTGTACTGAGTAGGTAGGTTTGCCTTTAGGCTTTTTTTTTTTTTTTTTTTTTTTTTTTACTATTGTCGTTTTTGTTAGGGCCCTTATCTGGATAAGGGTTTTAGGTTTTGGCAAGTTGTCCATTGATTCCAGCAACAGTTTTGGTGTTTCTTTATAGGAAAAACGATATATAAATTTTTATATATCAGGAACAATTTTTGGGAAATCTATGACAGTGTGATGCAATTTGTCCTTTCGGAATTCATCACACTAGTGAGCTAACTTTTTTAATATTTTGTATATTATTATATAGTATTAATAATCTGAAAGTTTCAAATAATTACTATGAGTAGAAAATCAGTTATTATAAAATTATTCAAAAACTCGAATAATTATTGGTGCATAATTATACAAAATGTTAAAAAATCAGCTCAATTGCTAAAGTTTAAAGATAAAATTCAGCTGGCCTTATAATTATGCACTACACTGTATTTTAAAAAAAAAAAAAAAAAAAAAAAAAATTTAATTACCAGTGTCCCCTCTCCTTCCTATGCATGTTTAATTGCATTAACATAAACATCCCTTTAGTCCAATGAAGTCCTAAAAGACAAAACATATCAAAAATTTTTTCCACATTGTCACAAATTTTTTTTTTTTTTCCTGCTTTACACAGCTGTTGCCTTTATTTCTCTGCTGGTCAACCCAAGAAAAAGCTTTTACTTTTTATTAATTTAGAAAAAAAATAATACCCATTAAATTTTTTTTTTTTCTTCTTTAATGCAGACAGTTGTCGCTTACCATCATAAAACATGTCTGACCTTGGCTAAATCATTGCATACATAAAAGTAAACCTACACTATTGTCTGTCCTTGAAATATATTCAAACCAAAAATGAATTCATTATAAGCTGAACAAATATAATTATCTATTTGTTTTTTCTTTGGTTAAATATTTACACTTTCTGATATTAACAGTTTTTAATATATAGAGTACAGAAAGGAGATGTAATGTACATTTAAGTTTGTTTCAAGATTTTAATTTTATGTATATTTGGCAATAGAATATTTTGAGTTTTCAAAACTTAGATCTTTTTCTTTTACTTAATGAAACCAAAATTAATTTTTAACTTTGCACTCATCCAAATGTGAACATTATAAAAAGTTTTTGCAAATGTTCAGTTTTCATCAGGGGGCATAAAAAAGTAGGGTTCATCAGGAATCCATGCACTCATAGGGCCTAGCTAAGAAACTAGGACCCATGGAAGTGAACAAACATGATATCAATAAAAAATCTCTCCCGGGAAAAATTCACCCAGAAAAAAGAAATTAAGAAATTTATGGAATTACACAATATTTCACTACTTGTTTTGTAGAAATACCAGATTTTACAGAAATATTTGCTTTGACTGGTATATTGTTGCTTGCTTTTTGTGTTTTTGTTGATATACAGGTATTGGAATTTGCTTCTCTGCATGTATGGTATGGGACTTCATTTACTAACAAGTACAATGTTTCGGTGGGGGGGTCTATTACTATATGTACTAGTGTTCACTGATACCAGTAGATTTCTTTGTAGCTATTATGAATTTACTGTATATGCAGATGTTGCTTCCTGAAAAACTACTGTAACAATTATCAATAAATGCATGATGAAATGTGCTAAAATTCTTCTTTTCCAAAAGTTGTCCTGGTAATTAAACTTTAGCTCACTTCCCAAAAAAAGAAAAAGAAAAAAAAAGTACCAGTAATATAATTTGTGCTAATACTGTAAGTGTTAGTGAAGATGTAAGGTTATAATTTTGATTTTTTTTTTTTTTTTTTTTTTTTTCTTCTATACCTAAATCTGGGTGCATCCAATAGACTGGCAAATATGGGAAATGTTAAGACAAGATTTTTTTTTTTTTTTCATGGTTTCCATTTTTGGCTCGGTCTTCTTTCCATTTCTGTTTCTTTCTTTCAACAATGTCTCTTTTTCTTTGCTATTTTTTTTTTTCCCCTTCCTTCTGAATGACCCCCCCCACACACACACACACACTTTTTTTCTTTTATTTTTTATCCATTCAATATTTGTTCAATAACTTGGACAAAATTGTAAATAGTAATAATCAATATCTGTCCTTTCTTTACCCTTGTTTTTATTTTTGACTTTTATTTTCTCGCCCAAATTTTAAAATCATCAATGCAGTCATTTTTGGCTTTCTTATTCAATCCAGTTACTATTTATTTTAAATCTGATTTAAAGCTGGGAAAAAGTATCCACTTTAAATAAATACAATCCAATTCAGGAAAAAATAAACAATACCTTTTAAGTAATTACTGTATGCATTTTATCTTACTCAAAATATATACTGTTACTATTATGTTTCATTGCTTATATCTTATTATCCCTCCTATTAATTAGGATTAATATCTGTTGTTTAATTAAAGGATTATGATTACTAAATAGTGGAAAATTTTAATTTTTTTTTTTTTTTTTTTTCTTTTTTAGTTGCTCATCAGGTTTTAGACATTGTCAAACATACTTAATTAAAATCTTATTAAAATATATGAAATCAGTTCAGAACATTTCCAGCCATTTAATAACAATAAAACCTACCTCACATAATGATTAGACCTTTCAAATTACTCCTTTTGGGATTTCACTTCCACTTTTGAATAAATATATAATATCTGAAACACTGACCTTCATGCATCCACAGTTTCTGCCAAGATGAATTCATCAGACAGCAAGAACTTGCTGCCTGACTTTGGTCATTCTATTGGTAAATATCATTTTTTGCCTAAGCTTGAATTTATAATTATATGATGTATTCATTAGTAACTTAGGTTATTACCATCTTTTCATCTTTATCCCTGGTGTTACAATGTTTTGATTTCTATGTTCTGTATTCATTTACAGGTAACATGATGCAAAAGAACTGAATAAATATTACTTTTTATTTTTTCTTTCGTTAAATTTAGCAAATGTTTGCGCTTTTTGATATTCATATTTCAATATGCAAAGGATGTTTTTCATGTTCTCATCTATATATATATATATATATATATATATATATATATATATATATATTTCAGTTTGCTTCATGATCTTAATTTTATTCATTTTTATTTGTCAAGAGAATATTTTGAGATCTAAAAATTTTCGTTCTTTTCTCTTTTCAACTTACTAAAACCAAAGTTATTAGGTTGGTGCAAAAATAATGATGTAATAATGTTGTTTTTTGACGTTAAAAAATACGTCATTATTTTTGCACCAACCTAATAAAACATAATTTTGTAATCCAAATGTGGCATTTATAAAAAAAAAAAAAAAAAAAAAATTGGTTTTGGTTGGCAAGTCTCCAGCTTTCATTAGTGAAAGTAAAAACATGCAAGTACATTATTAAAATATTTCAACATATAAACAACAATGATGAAAATAATACTAAAAATCAAGTCTAATTTCATAAATAAAAACCTTTTCTTTTGCTATTTGCATATTCCTTCATTTTATTCTGCTCATTAATAATTAGCAAAACATAATCTCTAAATATTATCTTTTAAATTCATGTAATATTACTCAAAGTATAGTTCAGGTATATATAAAATTTAAAATCAGTTTAGGCATTTTCAGATAGAAACACAATAACATTGTTGTATCTTGAGGATTCAAAGTGGAACAAATCTTGTACAAATTTATGAAGCATCTTGTAAGTGTTTAGCTTATTGTACTAGAACCAGAGTAATTCTTACAGCATATTACATAAATTTACAAGATAATTTACCTATGAAAAAAAAAATTTAGTTACTGCTCTCTCTTTTGAAATAGTTCTTTTAGGTATCTCTACAATAATCTGATTAGTTTTTCTAAAATTCCATGCAAATTTTTGGATAGCAGCTTATATAAGGGGGTGCTGAAAAGTTCTTAATGAGTTAGTTCATGAACTTTTCAGTTCTTGCTCACATTTTTAGAAATAAAAACAAACTTTCTTTAAAAAAATTTTCTGCAAATACCTATGCCGTTCTCATTAACATATTGTTTATAAAAACTTTAATAGCAGAACATCCAGAATGAAAACATTATACAAGTTCCCAGTTAGGTGATGATTTAACATATTTTATAAAATCTAGCTTTGGATAAGTGGGGGAATATAAGATTTTTACTCAACAAATTTATTGGTATCACACATCACAATCCATCATGGAATTTCAAATTTTCTATTCTCCATAGTATTACTTGTATAAGTGCATGCATTTTATATTTATACTTGTCAAAATTTACTACAAATATTTGTGTTTGAATAAGAAATATGTATGCATGAATTTTTTACTACATAAATACAACTGCATATTTGGTAAATCCATTATTCCTTTTATCAAGTGCTTATATAAGTAATCTTTCAGAACAGTACATGCACAGACTTGTAACCATTAACAGTGAGTTAATTATCAATTTTGAACTATTTCAGCTGGCACTCAGTTATTTAAAATAACTGCTAAACCGTTGAACATTTTTTTTTTTTTTTCTTTTTTTTTTAAGGATGTTTTAATATTTAAGGCAACCCTTATTTTTTCCAGTTATTTATTAAAGAGATGTATAGGTTCCTTGATGCTTTGCTGTGGGGTTGACTTTGATAGCAAAAACAAATCTTACCTACCAATTTAGCTTTGGGAGAGCGATACTCTTGAATGCTTACTTAGCTTTACTCTTCAATGTTCAGCACCAAAGGATTTAAACATTTTTTTTGCTATTTTACCTGTTAAACACCAACTTCCATTAATTACATAACACCTGCCTTTCTTTTTCTTTTCTTCTTTTAAATTAACTCCTTGTCTTTATTGTGTCTTCTGCACATTTCTGTGAGTAATACCTGCTTTTCAGTAATGCTATTTAGTCTTTGGTAGAATCTACATTGTTCTATTCTTGGCCTACACATGTCAGCAAAAAAAAATACTGAAGGTGTTAATTTAACTTTGCATTATTTGGCTTTAATCTTTCTTCATGTGGTTGTGCTGAAAAATACATTTTATCAAAATAGTTTGCTAGGTGCCGTACTTGGAATGATTAGATAGTATTCAATACTAATTAAAAACAGTCTTCTGAAATCTACAGTATTTTGTAATATCAATATTTAGTATAAAATCTAATCAAGCTCAGCTTACTATTTATACAGACTTTAGAAAAGCTACAAAAAGCATGACAGAATACACAATGACAAATCTCCAACCTACATTTGAAACTTTTTCTGATTTGCTTTATTGTCTCTAACATGAATTGACTAATTGCATAGGCAAATCACAAAATCTGTAGACTAATGATTTTTACTCAACAAATATTCAGTATAATCTCCTTATTCACTTAATCCAACACTTCTCCATTAATCATATAAACATTACACAGTGAAAATTTCATATTAAAATTTGACTAACATACTTTGCCACATACTTATTATACTATCTTATATATATGTGTGTGTGTGTGTGTAAAAAAAAAAAAAAAAAAAAAAAAAAGAAGCTTATAATGTAAATGTTTGAATAATTGTAGATAGAAAATTAGGTAGGTAGGCTGATATATATATTTGTATGTGGTTTGGTTAGACAGGTGTCTGAATCTAAATTGCCCACTTTGCCTTAGCTATTTAGCTAAATCAAAGTGAGCAATTTACATTCAGACCACCTGTTAGTCTTAACATCAAATCTATTGTCCAACCCAATTGGAGAGTAAATCACTTGTGTAAGATCACCAGAACTGACTCTGCAAGTACATCAAAAATGCCTAATGATGGGGTGAAAAAGCACATACTTTACACAAATATTTCTTTCAACATAATCTCCTTCCTTGTTAATGTGCTTAATTAATCATATAGATTAAACATTCTACAATGAATATTTCAGATCACAATCAGCTCATAACTGTGTCAGGCTATGAATTCATGTTTCAGAACATTTTTCACTCCATTTTTATTGTTATTATATACTAACTTTCTTTTCATATCATCTAATATCCCCATCTTTATCATCGCATTTTAGCCATTGTGTCCTATAGCTTTCTTTTGGTTCTTTGTTAAAACAGATAACCTTAATGAAATTTTAAACTGAACCTTTTATTTAATCAGCAATAGATTGTTTTCATTCTGCTATCCATGTCTAGGAATATCTAGTCTAGTTCATATTCATTACTGCTCAGTTATTTCTCTTCTTGTTTTTACTTTAGCTGACTGGATTAAAGCATTGGTTCATAGTAATTGGTGACATATCAGGTCATCCCATAAGTTCTGTCCGAATTTTAATTTTTTGTTAAAATGAATGAAATTTAAAGAGTATTTTATAATGTCTAATGGAGCTGAACATTATTTTTATGTTTAAATGCATTTAAACTGATCAAATTTTATTTCAGAGAACAATAAAATTAAATTTTGTTTGATTAAAACCCTGCTAACATGGAAGTACCCAAGAATCATTTAAGGCACATAATGCTTTGAGTTCAAGAAAGGAAACTCAGCAGCCGAAGCAGCTAGAAACATTCACTCAGTTTATGGAGACGAATGTGTGAATCAAAGAACTTGCAGAAGATGGTTTGCAAAATTCAGAGGTGGAGATTTCACCCTTGATGAAGATCTAACTGGACCTCCAGTTGAGTTTGATGAAAAGCTTCTTGAAGCAGCCCTTGGAGAAAATCATGCTTTATCAGTTGAGGAATTTGCAGTGGTTCTCAGTTCAAACCATACAACTGTTCATTGTCATCTTCAACAACTTGGAAAAGTTCCTAAACTTGGAAAATGGGTGCCTCATGAATTGTCTGAAAACAACCTCTAACCCAGAGTTGACATCGGCTCTTCTCTCCATTCTGTCAGCAATTAGAGCGTTTGAACCAAGGTTTGAGGAAAAATGACCTGCTTTAGTGAATCGAAAAGAGGCGATGTTTCATCAGGACAATGCGCGACCACACACAGCAAGAATCATGTCACAAAAGATCAAAGAACTTGGTTGGGAGAAAATTCCTCATCCACCTTATTCTCCCAATCTTGCTCCTTCAGACTACCATTTGTTTTTTAGCTAACAGAATCATTTGGAAGAAACAGCTTTTGTAACACAGGAAGAGGTTAAAACTGACATTTGTGAGTTCTTCGAATCAAAGCCAAAAGAATTTTACAGTAATGGAATTAGTTAGCTTGTTAATAGATGGAAGGAAGTCATAGATAATCAGGGAAAATACATTGTTGATTGAATCTGTAATTAAATGTAACATTTGGTCACTTGTTTTCTTTATTCAAAATTCGGACAGAACTTATGGGATGACCCGATAGTAATTGAGTTCAATCCTTGGGCCAGGTAGTACAGACTTCAACTCAGTAGAAACCATGAACAATAACTGTGCAGTATTAAAAAGAACCAGATGAAATATTCCAAGACATTTACAGTAGAAGAACTAGATTGAAGAAGGCCAAATGTTTCAATGGCCAAAATGTTGTGATAGTAACAAAGATGAAGATATCAATCTGAATAAAAATATTGTAAATAATAATTCCTCATCCCAGAAATTCAGACAGAAACCAACTTCTTCTTTTCAAGTCCTTGTATATCAAATAATCAACAATGGATTTTTTTGTGATTTTAAATATATCTTTTGTCAGTAGTCAGTATACAACCTAAGTTGGAAATTGGATATTCATTCTATATCAGGGGTTTTTAACCAGGAGAGAATTCCCCCAGGTGGAAACTTCAGTGTTTCAGGTGAAGAGGGGGAAATCTTTTACTTTTTTGTTTTTTATTTACAGAATTTTTGTTGAATTACAATACCCTGACATTCTATTGAACTTTTTGTTTATTGAAGTATGACCAATTTATTTATTTAATAATTAGTTCATAATTAAAACAAATTACTGTAAATGTATTCAAGTTTAAAAATCCATCAACATTTTCTATTACTATTACACTTATAAAATTTCTATAAAAACACTCTATGTATATGTAATAATATGGAAAATCAAGATTTTCCATAATATATGCATATTATTTTGGAAGTCATCTTTTGAGTCACACAATGTTGAAAAGTGGTGGGGGGGGCTTCTGACTTATGAAAAGGGTGTATTGAGTAAAAAAAAAAAAAAAAAAAAGAGTTCTATACTTTAGAGAGATGTATAGTCCCTATCAACTTGACAAAACCCTCTTAAAACTCATCCTAAAATTTCTATGCAATCTTGCATCCATCATCATCTCTTTATTGATTTCAGCTTGCTAATAACAGCTTTTAAAACTGTTTGTTGGATAATAGAGATCAGGGTTTATGCTGTGATGATTGCATAGATAACTGAAATAACTTACGTTTTGCAAGTAAGAGGAAAAGACTTGTTCAAATCTCTGAGGTCAGATGTCTAGCTCTAAAAGTTTAACTCATTTGACAACTCACTTCTGACACTGACATTATTTATTTAAATTTCATTGTGGATTTATCTGTTCTACTGACAGCTTTGCTGCATTCTTTCCCAAACTCACTGACAGAATTTCAATGCAAGAACCTGTCACCAGAAACTTCATGAAATGTTAGAACAACAAACATTTATTTGATTTTGTTTAAAGTTTATCTTGGTTGGGAGATTGCAGTGCAAGTAACAGCCATATCTTTAGCTACTAAAATCAAATTAAATATCATGTAATTGAGTTATTAATGAATGCTCTTTATAATTTCTCATTTTATTATAAGATAGGTTTGCCTATCATCCAGTTCACACTTCTCCCTGGTCTTTTGAACAAAAGTAGAGGTTTATCCATTGTTTCCCTATTTAGGACTGGGTTTCCAGTTATTTATAAAGTCTGCTTCAGCTCTATATTCCTAATCCTTGTTTTTTCCTATGCTAATATAAGTCTACACAGTAACCCTCTACCTTCAATGGGTGAATATTAGTAAAAAGATTTGTTTAAAGTCTAATTTAGTGCATAATTTAAAAGGAAGAATTAGCCTGGTTTACAGGCCAGTTCTTTATATATAACCTAAAATATTCAAAAATTTGTGGCAAAGTAATGCATCAAAGACATTTTTTTTTTCTTTTACACACATGTGGTTTTTAAAAAATTCAACCAGTGTCCTTCAGACCAATGATTGCTTTGTTTGTTTTGTTGTTTCCCCCCCCCCCCTCCAAAGAAATTTCCCAAGTGAAAATTGGAGAATATTAAGGTCAGAGTGTCCTTGATGCTGGGAAATAAAATTCTTATGTAAATGAATTTCCTTTTTTTTTTCTTTTTTTTTTTTTTTTTTAACTAATAATAATTAATAAGGTAGCATATGAAGGCACCACTAATTACAGTTGTGGTTGGGTCCCTGAGTTTGATTGGAAAAGGTTCTAATCAACTCCCTGAAAGGATCCCTGGCAGCTCATGTCTTAAGGAAAAATGGTCTCACAAGCAAAGTTTGGTGGAGGTTATGCACAAATGTGCACTTGAAAATGTCATGATACCATTTCTGGAAGGAAATGAGTATACAACAGAAGTCAAAGGAAATAATTATGATGATGATTGAATTATAATGCTGCAATCATTAAAAAAAATTATCATACTTGGCTGGAATTCTATGAACTTTGGTTCTTTTGTAAAACTTGTTAAATCTTGTGTTTATTCTGAGATATCTTAGTTGAAAATTTACTGAAACATTTAATGTGCATACATTCTTAAAAGGTTTCTTAATTGAGGTGCATCTTCATAGTAATCTCATTACAAAGATTAAACTCTGCTTACAACTAGAATAAAATTTGAAGTGGCGTTAAATAGCTTTTACTGTCACAAAAATCTAAAAGCATAACCAAATGCTGATAACTGATCCTTTCTTAGTAATCATTATTTAATAACTTTAATACTTTCTTTCTACATTTTATCTATTTATCCTTAAAAGTTGTTAATCCTGTATCAGTTGTTACTGATGTTTGCTTAACTGTCTTTATACTCTTGTTTAATGATCAACAAAACAGATTCTGGTTGAACTTGATTTTTATTAGTCATTGCAAATAAGTGGACTTAAATGGCCATGTAAATTCCCTGTTACATACATGTTTTGTGGACATGTACATGACTTTACTGCCTTAGTAGATAAAAAAAAAAATGGCACAATAGGCACCTGACCTCAACTGCTAACCAACAATTTTATTCTACTTCTGCTAAATATTGGGTCAACAGCACTTCAGAGAGAAATAAAGAAAAGCTGACTGTTTCTTTTTATTTCTATATCCATTCTTCCCAAAAGTGTTGCACTTTTAATTGTATTTTTTTTTTTTTTCCTTTTAGAATTACTCTTCATCTTACAGTTAAGGAATAGAATGACTTTAGTGAGGTTCAAACTTCAGCTGAGCTATTATGCCCACATCACAATGCATATCTATACTTTATCGACTTCAGCTATTATAGCTTTAGTGAACAATTTTTCATCTGAATTTCTGGGATGAGAAGTTATCATTATTTACATATTTGTTGTTATTATCACAATGTTTCAGCTGTTGTGCCTCTGGCCTTGACCAGGTGTTTATCAGTTTGGGTAATTGTTGTAACCTAGGGAAGGTTACTGAATAGAATAATCACACAAAGGTTGGTAATACTTAGGACAAGAACAACACACAAGATTGGCCAGCTGTGCATAGAAGTAAACTGCTAGGAGTCAAGTGAATTCCACAATAAATCTCCAACTGCAGACCACAGACCAACACATACTGTATTTATAGGAATGGGGGGTATACCCATTATCGTCCATAGGTATGCTGCAACAGTAACCTTCAGGGAATTTCAAACAAAACCCTTTTTTTTTTCTTTTCTTTTTTTTTTTAAATCTATGGAAGTAGATTCTCTTTCTGCTGACCCTGTCTAGGGATATCACATCTAGCTTTTAATTTACTGCTTAGTTATTGTTCACCACATTTTCACTGAGTTCAAGTACACACTGCCTGGCCCAGAGATTGAACTTACAATTACTATGTCTCCAAATTCACAAACTAATACTTTAATCTACTTAGTTATTGTATAATTTTGGCATGTAACTCTCGGTACAATAATTGACCAATCATCTGTTTTTTGTTTGGGTTCTTATTACCTCTAGTCTCGTCAATTATAAAAGAAATCAAAGATAATTAAATTCTGTTATGTCTTTCTTGTTTTTGTTTCCATATAGTCAGCTTCTTAAGTTTTAATTATGTGCTGAATTTGAGTTTAACTTTTTAAAGTCTTTAGCTTCATAACAAATATAATTGTGAGTAACTTAATAGTGTGGAAAAATAAAATGGTCATAATGATATTGGCCATTTTCCCTTGGCATTCATTGATTAAGCATCCAGTAATGTTTTCAATTGAAATTCATAAAAGCTTTCTCATAAAACACTTTTAAAGGAGAGCAGGTTTCTGAAGTCAAGTAGCTTTTATCACGCTTTCCAATATTGAGAGGGCTTTCTTTCTGAACGTTCTATTTGTAATGGTGTGGAATGTTAACATCTTCATTGTCATTATATTCTCTTCAAGTTACATGTGCTATCCATTTTAATTGTTACTGCTGTTGCTAGTTCTCAACTGATGCGGTTTCTGTTACTTGGTACAGTTCTTTGTGATTCTGTAGGACCAGTCTCCAATATTTAAAGCAGGATTACCTTTGCCAAGAAGTTAAAATAAAAGTAAAACTCAAATAATCTAATAGTTTTTAAGAAATCTTTATTTTACAAATGATCAATACTTGATATATTACTATATACCCAACTCGAGATGTATTAGGAACAATTTAGATTTTTTAAAAAAAGCTGTTTCCGGTATTTCACATACTAGTAATGAAAATGCCATTTATGATAGTTTCAAAGATAAATAAACCTTATAAAATTGGTATTTCTGATTGCTACTTTTCAATATTGACAAAACTTCAAACAATTCCAATAGTTTTAAATTTAAAGTTTTATTTATAAAAGAAATAAATAAAAAAACTCACAGATATAAAAAATCTTTTTTTGAAACTCTTGAATATCAAAAAGCTTATTATTAAACTTTCATCTAAATTTTATTTTCTCTAATTCTTGAGATGTATAGCTTCCAAGAGCTAAGCAAAGTATTAAGAAACAGAAAAATATCTTTACAAACAAAGAAAAGAGTACTGAATTGTTATGTAATATCAGTACTCCTATATGGAAGTGAATGCTGGATAATCTCTTCACAGATGAAGAGAAGACATGAAGCAACAAAATGTAGTTCTATAGAAGGATGCTGAGAATATCACAGATCAAACATGGGAGCAACAATAAACTTTTAGAGACAATGGCAACAAAAAGGACACATGTTTAACATCAGGAAGAGACAGTTGAAATTCCTGGGGCATAGGAAAGAGATCTTGGAAAATTTGATGCTCACAAGACAGATTGAAGGTAAGAGGGCCAAAGGAAAGCAACACACGACCTACCTGGTGGGCTTGAGTGAATGTGTCACTGAGCAGGGTTTGGGTGAGATGCCAAAAAGCCAGAAGTTATTGAATGCTACAAAGAATAGGAAATTGTGGAAAGCCATGATCACCAACTTCTTAGAGGGACATGGCACATAGAAGAAGTAATAAATATTTATAGCAAAAAAGTATATTATACACTATATCAGATTTCATTATGTGAGTTAATATTTGCACAATAAAATTGGTTATAAATGTTAGTAAAATTTTCAAGATATATGTATATGCACATGGTCAAGTTAGGCTTAGGCCTGCTACTGGTAACATGTAACCCAGTACAACTTGCCACATGGACAGGTGGTTAGCATCTAAACCAGCTACCCTACTAGCTTTTCTGTTGGTCAGGAGGGTGGCATGTCACCCTACAGAAAAAAAATGCAGGACCTGCCAAAGGGCAGATGAGTTTCTTAGGAGCCAATAGCCAACATACATACAGATATACACACACACACACACACACATATATATATATCTTACTTATTATAAAATGCAGATTGTGTGTGTGTCTGACTGTACGTTTATATATTGGATCGGATTTCCTACATTTTTCAACCGATTTCAACAAAACTTCACAGGACTACATAAAATTACCTTGTGCTGGTTCTAACAGCGCCAAAAATTGGAAAAACACAATTGTTTTTGCACAAAATCAATTTGAAAATACGATTAAGAGGCATCACAAGAATGAAAGGGGGACAACTCATAGCGAGTTATACTTATTATAAAACCCAGGTTGTTTGTGTGTGTGTGTTCGTTTATATATGGGATTGGATTTCCTACATTTTTCAATCGATTAATTTTTTTTTTTTTTTTTTTTTTTTGGCAGGTAGTGTTTCTTATTGTCTTGCACACTTTTTTCTTTATTTTACATTCAGAATGCTTTAATAATTCCATTTACAAGACAAATGTTTATAATAAGATTCTATTCAATTGGTAGACTCATAACGATTGAAAACAATGTTTTTGTTTGAGTTTGGATTTGACCAATTCGTAAAAAAAAAAAAAAAAACTAATGTGTCCGTCAACCTTAAACAATAATCTTTGTCAATTTTATTTCTCAGTATTTATGATGGTCGATACTTGATCTATCTCTTACTGTTACATCCCTGGGCAATGCCGGGCTCTACTGCTAGTATATATATATATATATATATATATATATATATATATATATATATATATATATATACACACACACGGTGCAATGGATAAATTTCATCTAAATTAAGCAAAAATGAAAATAACACTGACCTCATTTTACCAAAATTACACAAAAATATCTTGGAGTACTAAAGAGTAAATTTATTCAATAAAGTTGCCATTGCCATCAACCACAGCCTCCTTTAGAATCTCCTGCAACTCTTCTGGATGGTCTCCTTGTTTAAGTTGGTGAATGCTACCATAATCCTTGCCTTCAGTTCAAGAGAGTTTTGTTGGTCTCTCACTCAACTGTGCCCCACGCATAATACTCAACAGGGTTGTAGTCTGGGGGGTTGGGTGGCCAGATGTAAGGGGTGATGTGGTTGCAGAAATTGTCTGACAGCCATGACTGTGTTCTCCTGCTTGGTGTAGAGTCCTGTTGCCAGACATAGTCTTCTAGCAGCCACCCTCTTGACCCAGGGCAATATTACCTCCTTAAAGCTCTTTATGTAGGCCTCCATGTTGAATCTGAGTCCCAATTGGAAGATGAACAGATGCATAATGTTGCCATCACTAATGATCACTCCAAACACCTTCATAATCACCATTAAACTCATCCTCAGCCCAACTCCTGGTATCACCACTGATATATGATGGGGTATCAAGCCTTGAATGGCAACCTTCCTTGAGATGGTGCCTCAATAAAAACAATGTACTTGGACTATTGTGAGTTTCTGAGTTTGATTCAGGAAGAGTATCCACCCTTATAAACCTTTGCCTTAAATCATTATGACAAATACCCTCTCAGGCAGGACCCACCTTGCTTTGTGCAAGATTAATGCTGATCTTGCATCAAAAAAAAAAAAAAAAAAGCACAGCTATATATGTATATCTGTACAATATATCATGTGAGTTTTAGCTTCATGATATCTATCCTTATTTTAAAAAAATCAAAATTTTGGGGGCAATCTAAAAAAAATTTTTTAATGATTAAATCAAAAAGATAGAGAACAAAAATGTATATTTGCTTAAAACTTATATATGTGAGTAAATTATTTTATTTATGTTAATAAGGGCTCTTTGATATTCTATAATCTTCAAAAGCCTTTTCACTCATTGATTTAATTTTCACACTGGCTTTTAACATTACTTGCAGCAGTTTTTATTGCTTCTCAAAGAGCTTATTTGCTGCACTGTTGTTTTCCATTCTTTTATACATGTCTTTTAACGATGGATCACATGTTTTTCTATTAGATTAATATCAGAAGAGGCTGGAGTGGAAGCTAATCCATTAATTTGGTATCATTGAATCTTTTTTGGCAAAGTGGGCAATAGTCAGCTTTTCAAAATCCAAAGGAACCTTGACTAACATGAATATGCTCTTCAGCTTAGTTTGGTAGTGACATGTCTTGTGCAAAAAATGTAATGTTCAAGAATTTACAATTTTCTGCATTAATCTCGAACCATTATCAGTTTTAAAGGGGCCTAAAATTTCACTGGCTACAACACAAGCCTAAAATATTCCTCCATTCCCTTGTCTTTTAAATTGTATTGGTTGACTATTTCCATGAATCCCAGTCATAAGATTCATTCAGTTTAGCTCTACATTTTTCACTAAAAATTACTATTACAAAATTAGCTTTCTTTGTCCAATTTCGACATTTCTGTTGATGTTAAAGGTAATAGTTTAATTTTTCATATCTTTTTAATATTCTGCATCTTTTCTCTGTTTTACATTTGTAACACCAGTTTTTTTTTTCAAATATTTTCTTGCTGATTACTCTTGTAATTTTTGTCAAATTTCTTTTGGTGACATTTTAAAAAGTCATTTTTTTTTCTTATTTTGCCAACTTTTTAAATATTGCCTTTTAGTTTATGTTTCTAATATTCTGCTCTCTCTACTTAATAATTTTACAATATCTTTTTTTCTCTTTTGTGATTAAATGTTATGACTCATAGCAACCTTTTATATATCTGAAATTAAAAATAAATAATCAGTATTTATGCTATTATATGTGAGATGCTTAAATGATCTCTGCCTGATTCATTTCACAATAATCAAAATTTTTTTTATCCCTTTTTGTTTGAACCAAGAAATTTTCAGCATCACTTTGTGCATGATATGATGAACAAACCTCATATAGTATAATAAAATCTAACACTAGCAAATAGGTCATTGTAAAAATTTCTAATAAAGATGTTATAAGCCAAAATTTGTATAGCATATTTATCATATAAATGTAAATATATCTTGAAAGTTTTATCAGCATTGGTTGGTTAATACCAATTTTATTGCAAATGCATTTTGCATCATAAAATCTGACATACAATCTGTAATTTTATGCCAAATCTCATCTCATTTCTCTAGAAATAATTTCAACATTTTAACAAAATAATCTGCTGTGTTTGTTGCAAAGTGGAAAAAAAATGTAAGAAACATTGTTGAAGTTATTTCTGTAAGGAAACTGAGACTAATCAGCAAAGAAACTGACCCTTAAATTTTTAATACTCAAACAATATTATTTATGTCTCATAATTAAATGATTTTTTTAATGCTTCCTTATCTTTTTGTTTTCCAGGTAAGTGATGAATTTCAAAGATACTTGTAAAAAGTTCTATTTGTAAAATTTGGTAAGTTTTTCAATAATTTCTTTTTTATCATTCATGACAAAAATTTACTCTGTATTTACTGACTTTTAGGTTTAAGCTTTACTGTATGTAGGAACTGTTTCTTTTGAAATTTAACCTGTTTGTTTTTTTTTATTGCAATTTGATGCTTTGTTGTTCTATTGTTGACTAACTACTACTAGTTGTAACAATAGTAGTAACACTAAATTTGTCTTGAGATTCTGAGATGAAGTATTTCATTGCCTATATATTTATTTATTAGTTTTGACTATAGTCTTCATTTATTTAATTTTTTTTACAAGTTCATTCTCCAAACATTAAACTGAGGGAATTTGAAACAAAGAAATAGCTTTATGCAAAACTTAACTTTGCCACAAACTTGTCAAAACTATTAAGTGTCACAACAAGAACTGTTTCATCATTCATTTTAATTTTGTTTTCTTTTTAATAAATAAAAAGCTTCAGTTAATTTTTAAGTGTGAACAGTTTTGCAATCATGCAGTCTATAACTTTTTCAGATCTCTCTCTTTTTCACTGTCTGTTATATTACTCTTGTCTGATAGCACTGACTACTTTAGTTTTATTTCTAAGTACTGCACATTTACAGATAAAATCACCTTTACTTAAAAAAATAAAAATGCTCATTGGATGAAATACTAAGCCATACATTTACTTTGTTATATACTTTCATATACTGAATATCTAAGTCATAATTATTCAAAATTGTGTCAAAAATAATTACAGTGGTAAGAAGCTTAAGTAATGTGTCTGTAGGTTTTAATATATATTTATTAAAGCATATATAACATATTTTTTATCACATTTTTTTATGTTATTTACAAAATATATGTTCCCTGGTTACTGTAAAATTGAAATTGAATTAAATATTGTAAATGTTTCCAACGATCATACAATTTATCAAATAGTAGATATATTTAAATTATAATATTCCAAACTACTGATTGTATTTTGGAGCAAGTTTATTTACTTAAAATATGCTTACATTGAATGCATTATGCTCCAGTAATTTACTCCTTGACATGTTTTGTTAAGCATAAACGATCTTATTACTTATACAGATTAAATAGTTGTCTGAAGATGGCATGAGTGTAAAACTCTAGTTACGACTAGAGCCATCCTTTTATAGGATTTAATGTTTTTTGCTCTGTCTAGGCAATCTGGGCTTTGAGCACTTTATTGAGTAGGCACATTTGCTTTTAGGCCTTTTTTTCTCAAACCCTTGTCAGTTTTATTCAAAACTGTATCTAAATAAGAGTTTTAGGTTTTGGCAAGTTATCTGTTGGCTCCACCAACTAATATATATATATATATATATATATATATATATATATATATATATATATATATATATATACACACACACACACGTCTGTCTATCAGCTTATTAACTAGCCCTTGATTAGAAAGTGAAGTTGCTTATTGATGTCTCAAAATGAAATAATATAATACACAACTTGTCTATATTAGTTTAACTCCATCAATTTATAGGAGTCTAAATTTGTGTTCCCAAAAACACAAAAGTTCTTTGGCATCATGACCGACAACGTGGAAACATAATTTGTTTATATGCTGATTTAACCAATGAATTTTGCTTTAATTTAACAATCACTTAATCACACTAATTCTTATGTTGATTAAAGAAAATGAAAAGCAGATTTTAATGTAAATGTCTTGCATCACACCAGTCATCCAAGACAGCAACATCAAAAGTGAAAGAAACAATACTGTATTTATATCAGAATAAAGCTACCTCAATATCCAAATATTGAATTTGAGCAGATTGGAATACATCAGAAGTTTTAATACTTTAGAATTTTTTTTGCAACACACTGATGCATGTTGAAATCCTTGCAGAATTTAGTATTGTTGAAATTATTCCTAACATTTTTTAAGATTTATAAACTATACATTTTGTTCAATTTCACAAAGCAATTGATGAAATTTGAATAAGCAGATTTGTTTGGAAAATACTTTGACAAAAAAAAAATACTTTGTGGTTTAATAATTTCTTTAATTTAATTTTAATAGGACTTCAGGGTAAACAATATTTAAAAAAAATTTTTTGCCTTTTCAACAGCAAAGAATAAATTCTTAGGATTTTTACTCTTGAGCATGCAACATACAACTGACCAATGCATAAAAATTTTGTTTTGGAGCCAAATTCCAACTTTCTGAAGCATTTGGCCTTTTTATTTGTATATAGTTCTCACAAACATTGGGTCAATTAGAAACTGGATTCTTTTTATATATATATATATATATATATATATATATATATATATATATATATATATATAATGCAAAAATCTGGAAAAAAAATATTGCATCTTTTTTAAATAAGTATTTGTTATTTTAATTTTTTTTTTTTTTTTTTTTTTAGATAGGAGTATTTTGTATGTTAAATAATAAAACTTTTAATTTTTTCCCCAAAAATGAATGAAAATTTATTGTACTAAGCTACACACCCTAGTAAAACAAACTCTTTGTCCCCCTTACCTGTATGCACTTCTCCCCAAAATTCAGTCTCAATCAGTCAATGTATGGCTATTTTAAAGGGTGTGATGGATAGGCAGATAGACTGAAAAACAGAAGTCACTGAATTCATATATAGATTTGTCAATATTTTAGTATTAATTTAAATATATATTTGCATTAATTATTTTCTTTTCTGTTTAACTTTTTGTTGTTGTAAACCATCCTGTAGCCTACATTGGGGTTGCAAAAATTGAATTGGGTATTACTAGTCAGAATTGTTCCAATTCAAATTTGCCTTTGTTTATGGTATTCAAACACTTTGGTCACCACACAACATTGCCCACTTGAATTTTATAAATCTCTGAAATGTCATATTAATCTCTTATATAGTCCAAATTGATTCCATCTGATCAAGTTTTCCAAGACAACTAATAACAGATTAGCTTTTAACCATTTGGGAAAATACATTTGTATCAAAATAAGATGGCTTCATTATTTCTCACATGATTTGGGTCTAACAAAACGGTTGGCTAATGACTATGCAATTTTTATTAAATGTACACGATACAATCAAAAAAAGAAAAATGTCATCTTGTGACTAGATTGATGCATCTGTATAGATATTTTATTTCACGTGTATATAACGAAATTTTTTTTTTTTTTTTTTTTTTTTTTTTTTTAAGATATCCAATTTGTCAGATGAACTATAAAAATCCTTGAGCATCAAATGACATGAAAACATTTCAATAGCTTTTTCTAATGACCCACATCAATCAATTATATAAAAAAATATCTTAAATCACAAATTAATCAAAATGTGAAAATTTTTTTAGAATGAACAAATTTGGTGAAAATTTAACGTTAAAATTGATTTTTAACTTCTTTTGAACCTAAAAATTGATTTAAGTATGTGAACTTTTTAATCAATCCATTTACTACAGATGACAGAAATTTATATCATTTCATTAGTATATTATTTATTTACTTGGAAGAATACTTTCTTTTTTTCTTTTTAAGAACCTCAGAATGTAGTAAAATGTTGAACTTATCTATTGGATCAGCACAACTTGCTAAAACCATAAGGCCAATAGTACAAATATATTGATATAAGTAGAGAAACAACTTGTGAAAGGCAATATAAGACATATAGACAAATACCAAGTAAAGCCTTTATTATGAACAGTTAATATATATGGATAAATAACTGAAAGGATTAAAACCGTAACCAGTTATAGTTGGTTGACCAAAGGAATGTGTATTGGCAAAGAAATCATCCAGACAAGTGAGAAGAGCATGTTTCTACTTATTCTCCTTTTAATCCTTATTCTTGATGAGTAAGTGAAAACATTTGTTGCCTTTTCTTTCTGA
This sequence comes from Acanthosepion lycidas, assembly GCA_963932145.1. Taxonomy (NCBI): domain Eukaryota; kingdom Metazoa; phylum Mollusca; class Cephalopoda; order Sepiida; family Sepiidae; genus Acanthosepion; species Acanthosepion lycidas. The sequence goes on from OZ010595.1 coordinate 69,868,337, forward strand.
ATTAAAAATTAATCAGATGGACCAATCTCAATAACTGAGAATGTACCAGATGTGACTATCACTTAAAAGAAACCCAATCATAAAAATAATCAACAATATAAAGAATGAAATCTTTTATAAAAAAAAAAAACAAAAAACAAACACAAAGGTGGTGAGGGTTAATATGAAAGATATTAGAAAAAAAAGTGAGGGCAGATGTTGGGTGGGGCCAGTATGAAAGGTATTAGAAATGTATATCATTAAAGTGGAGGTATGGTGGGATAATGGATAGCAGTTCAGATTGAGGAATTGGAGACCCAGGTTCAAATTTTAGTCGAGTTTTTTGTATTCACTTATGTGCAAAATACCCTTGGGAAAGGTATGAATTCATCCTCAGCTTACCATAAGGTAAATAGCAGGACAAACTGGGATCTATAGCCTTCTTGGAGAAGTGACTAAACCAACTCTGTCACCAAGCCAGTGGAACCCCAACAGCACAAAAAACAAGAGCTGATGAACTCCTCAGGCAATGGCCATCCATCCCAACTATGGGTTAAATAGTATCACCAACCCACAATTGGCCAAGTGTAGTGAGTACAGCTACACTGAAGACATGATTAATCACTGAAGGGCTCCTACAATAGGAATGAGAAGGCCATGGATTTGAATACCATTAGATATAGGACAAGAAATGTCAAATATATATAAAGTTTTTCAAGTGATTTTTTTTTTTAATACAAACCTAACACTTTAATAAACACTTCTGCTACTGCCAAGTGGTAGTGCACATGAGAAATCACCATCAGTGTCTTTATAGTTATTTATTTCCAATAAATAGCAATTTTTTATTTTTCCCTAAATGGGCCAGCACAGTCAGGCAACAATGCTATAACAATGTAGCAGTGTTAATAATGACTGAAAACAAGTGTTTCTCTTTTTAGTTTATTAGTGTACATAAATCATACTACAATTTCTTTTTCAAAATAATTTGAGAGAAATATGAAAAAAACAATCTTATATCTTTTATATCCAATTGACATAACATTAGGCAATAAATGTGGTTATTGTTTCAATGTATATCCATTATTATTGCTTAATATGAAAAGAATACGATTATATTTTCTCAAATGTGTAGTGTTAAAGAGAATTTAGCAATGGTATTTACATAAAACAGAAGTACTCTTGATCAACCATAAAAGTGGACTTTTGTTTTACTTTCTTTTTTCTTTTTTTTTTTTTTTGTGTGTGTGTGTACACATATGTAACAACGGAGTTTCACTAAGGTGCCAAAAACAATCATCAGTACTTTTATAAGAGTATTCACTCCGCTTTATGAAATCATTTGAGTCTATTTAAATATGATTAATTTTAGTCACATACATTTTATATATATATATATATATATATATATATATATATATATATGCATGATTAATACAAATATAAAATTTGTCACTTAGCTGATTGATGTTGTATTCAGCACCCCAACTCCAGACAAACCTTTTTGTAATTATTTGGTCTACTTGTCAGGAAGTTTCAGCAATCTAAGGCCATACTGAAAACTTGTTGACCCAATCAACCTCCCAAAATCTGACCAAACATCAGATTTTTGTCTTTCATCCCTTCTTAGTCAGACGAAGAACTTTTGAGCACCCTCTCATTCATATATATATATATATATATATATATATATATATATGTGTGTGTGTGTTGCAGAATCAATCTCTATAACTTGTTAGCTGAATATTGAGCTGGAATTTTCCCTGTGGAATGTATGATTAATATGATGATTTACCACTGATACAAGACCATTGACAAGGGAGGAGATTATATTGAAAAATATTTGAACAGTGAAATCCGGGCTGTAGCATTGTACACTTCGAAAGTCTTTGACAGGGTCTGGCATTCAGGTCTTCTCCACAAGCTGAAAATCTACAGTATCTTCATGCACATTTTTGAGCTTATCCAAACATTCCTATCAAATCACAAAATGAAAGTTGTTCTGAACAACCACTCATTTACATCCTTTCGTACTAACACAGATGCACCCCCATGGCTGCATCCTTGGTCCTACACTGTTTTTAATCTTCATTAACAACCTTCCTGATGACATCAGCTTTCAACTTGTCATCTATGCTGATGACACTACCATTTACACCTGCCTCAGTAGTAAGGTTGATCAGTTGGACAAGGTCAAAATGGCAGCCTATGTACAAAATGACCTCAAGACTGTCATCAACTGGGGAAAAAGATGGCTTGTCAATTTTAATACCTCCAAAAACTTCTCTCCATTAATCATCTGAACCCTCCCCCTCACTGCCTTCCATCAGCATGGCTGATGCTATCCTCCCAGAAAGTGACTCATTGCACCTTCTCTAGCTAACATTTTCAGCTGACATAAGTCGGAAAGACTAGATTGAATCCATTGCTAAGTCAGCTACTGAAAGTCTGTTCACTGTGTCAGACAAGACAATTTTTCTCTCCAGAATCTATAAGTTTACCATTCATCCATACTTGAAATATAGTTGCCATATATGGTTCAGTGTCCTCGCTGTTTTCCTGGAGTTCCTTCATAAGATCCAAAGAAGAATCAGCAATATTATTGGTCCTGATCTGGTGGCTCGGCTTCAGTCATACTGCCCACCACTGTAAGGTTGCCTCTTTCTGCCTTTTTTTTTTTTTTTTTTTTTTTTTAAAATAAATATTTTCATGGCAACTGTTCGGATGAGCTCTTTGCTATCATTCTTAGACTGTATGAATTTAAGTCCAATACAAGACTAGTGGCGAGATCTCCTCAATTTACAGTTGAGCTAGCTAGATGTAGCCATAACTTGTATGTTAACAGTTTTTTATCTTGCACTTCTTGCTTATGAAACTCCCTCACAACTCCATGTTTTCCAACCAATTTAAATGCAATATCAGTCACACTCTACTGTCATGACAACTGCTCTTTTCTATTTCTCCTCATTACTAATGTTTTCTGTTCCTAATTCCTTCACACCCTGAAACCCCTTGCATGCTAGTGGCTGTACGAATTTGCTTGGGATTAAATAGAAAGTAAAATAAATTAATTATTATTAGACAGCAAAATTATTGAAATGTCTTTGTGTGTCTTTTTGGTATAGAAAAACTGAACTAAGTGCTGAAAACTAAAATCATGTAGCAAGTTTTAAAACATTTTTAAAATAGTTCATTATCATCAGATTGCCAATATTGACAATCAAGTCCTGAAAAGTGCTTGATTTGAACCACTTCCCAAATCTTACCAAACTGCAGGTTTTTTGGGGGTTTTTTTTTTTGTAAGGGTTTATTGGTTGGACTAATTATATTTCATCATCTCTCTCACTCTTATATATGGCAGAAAGAAAAGTCATATTAAATGAAAATAGGGAAAGAAACAATAACAAATAGATGAAAAAAGGGAGAAGTTAAAAATTTAATGACTATTTTGACTTACTTTTCTTCCCAACCATTCACTTCTTTTTTTTTTTTTTTTTTTCTTTTGGTTAGGTATACTTGTTATGAACTATAATCTAGCTTATTCATTCTTACAAGCAACTAGCAGAACCTGAAGAAAATTTTCAAAAATGGCATTCCGTATATAACTTTTGTATTGACCAGTACATTACATCACAGTAGCACTTACATGCAACTCTTTTCCTACAAAAGACACCTAGATTATTTGAGCTTGTCAGTTTCAATAACAAATTTCAAGATTTATGATATATTATTTAGTCATTGCCTCACCTCTTTTGCCAGGCACAACAGATTTTGATCTACAAAATGAATCTTTCAGAAAATGCTTTTATCATTTAAATTTCTGTCATGTCATTCACATATTTAACAAATGCTAAAAGAACCCCATTCTCCATTCACCTTTGTTCTAAAAACAAGAAAATCTGCTTTGTAATGATTATGGATGTATCAATTTTGATCTAACTGTACTGTTTTGTAAAAAAAAAAAAAAAAAAAAAAAAAAAAAACTGATACCTAATTTCTTCTCTCTCTCTCTCCATTTTAATTTTTCTGTTTATTTATGAAGGTGGTTCAATAAGTCTGTCATCTAACTTATTGAACCACCTTCATAAAAAAATTGAAAAAAATTAATCTGAAATCTTCTCTATATAATGTTCAGTCTATTTTATTAATATTCACCAATGAATGAAAAGAGATTGATGAAAAATATTTGTATAAAATAAATGCTCCCTTAATCTTTGATATATCTATGTATATGTTTGCTGCAGTCTTTATCTGCTATTATCCAGTTACTTTAAGGTGAAATTTCAGTTAGACTAAAAAGAATGTGCAAAAAATTAGTTTATCTATGATAAATCATCCCCCCCACTACTTTCAGCTTTCATTCTCTACCAATCTTTCACATAGGAAAGGCCTGTGTTATTATGCTTTATTGAATAGTTCAGATTTTTGTGTCACCATTGCTAACCTCATTCCCAGAAACTAGTTTTAAAACTTTTAATAGCATTTCTTGACCTTTTTAAAGTTACAGAAATCAAATATATAAGAACTGTAAACAATCTATGAAGCAAGAAAAGTACTTGCTCCAAACTAACAAATGAAGCTATCATATTGAACATATGACCTGATTATGCATCATACTTTCTCCTCTATAATGCGTCTTCTCATCCAATGTTTAAAAACTGCAAGTAAATGAGAATTCATCTGACAAGATATGTGTATCAAAACTCAATTAGTTTGTCTGTCATCTCCATTGCTCACTGCTTTCTTTGCTTAAATGGTTGATTGGTTTAAGAAGTAATTTTCTTCTGGATACTCTCTTATAATGTCTGTTGTGAAAATGCTGTACTACTATGGCAGCTTGCAACTGGGAGCTTTCTTTCTCTCTATCAATTTCCTATTTTATTCCCATACAACTTGAACATGGCACTGGTTTCCTTTACATCACCAGTGATTTATATGATCATGTACTTCAGTTAAAAGAGGATTTCCTAATTTTGATAATGTCTAAGGATGGTTTTTCATATTCAGTTTGATCTTTCAAAATCTAAAAACACTAGGCATTGTGAAAAGATTATGCACATATTTCTCATAATTCTTTTGTTAATATTTAATTATCAGAAAATTATTAAATCAGAGTTAAATCATAGTGTCTATTTATGTATATATCTCTTTCTCTCAGAAAAAGATTTAAAAAAAATATCAGTATTAGTTTTTCTAGAACCTGTTACCCAATGATGTTTCTCTACAACATGAAAAGAAAGAAAATGTGAAAAAATTACTATAGATTAATCATTTCCATGGAATCTCTCTACAATATATGAATGAAATTCATTTTGCTAGTCATTGTGTTTTACTTTCCTACAGTAATTTTCTATTTAATTGGGAGATGAATTGTCTAGATATTGTCTCTAACTTAGAGAATTCATTAACATTCCAATCTTTAAGACAATTGAACTTTTTTGTGTTCTTGATGTTGTCAGCATCTTGATATAAAAAAAAACCCCCTCTTTGCTTACAATTCATACACTTGATGACTATAGAATGGATCAGCTGATATGTAAGGGTAAATGTTATCAGTAACACAAAAGAGAAGTTCAGATGTCCAAACAAAGCCTGGAACTGTATAGATTCTTTTTTCTTTGAACAATATTGTGAGCCTTAAATATATGGACAATGCTAAAAAAATACTAGGTTGTTAAATACTCAAGTATAATACTAAATGTAATACTGAATTGATAATAAGCTTGTATTCTTTATCCAGAATACAGTTCTTCCATGTTATCAGTTTCATTAAGCTGTTACTTGTTTCAATAATTATATTGGCAAAGCATTAAAAAAAAAAAGGATTGGTTGAAATATTTTGTTAGGGTTTTAACATTTTATTTAAAATCAATTCCTATTTTTGTGACTATTTTTCTCTTTTTAAAAAATTAAAATTTGGTATTCTCAATGACTTTTTTCTTTTTAAATATTTTGTATTAAAAGCAGTCTAAATTCTGCTTTAAACATGCAAAAGTATTTTTATTTTATTTTATGGTATTTTCTTGCAATTGAAACTTAACAATGTATTTTGCAAATTTTTTAAAATTTTATAAAAAAAAAAAGTTGTTCATCATCACGAGTCTCATGACCAGGTGTAATTGTAAGGTTGCTTACTCAGCTGAGCTGCATTGGCTGCATACATAGCTATAGAGCTCTGTTTACTCTATTGTGCTAGATGGCTGTTGTTCATATAAGAAGGTTCATCTGCCCTTTGACAGGTCTTGTTTTTAATCAAAACACACTCCTCACTAGAAAAGATTGATAGAGGAACTGGTCTAGTCACCAATGACCTGACTGTGTGGCCAGTTGTACTGAGTTACATGATACCAGTAACACTTGTAGTGACTTGACATATTCATAAGAATACCTAATTCAAATGAAACTGGAAACATTTAATATAAGCTGAGGTCTTAAATCCTAATATGGAATTTTATAAATGTGAAGTAGTCAATGAATACTTGAAAATTAGTATTACTCAAAGTAGACGATAAACAACTGAATTTATTCTGCATGTCAGTTGAGAAACGTTGCATTGAATTTAACTGGCTATTCCTTTTAATATTCAATCCAATGCTGAGATGCTATTAAAAAAGTTTTGTGTTGGACATGTTACTTGGAAATAAATCATATGAGAATAAAAAATAGATTTTAAACACAATATAACTTTATATATTGGAATATCATCTCATTCAATACCGAGAATAGGTTGCTGTACATTATTGTTTTTATTTCTTTGGTTTCGTGTTAGCTTTCTCAAGATTGATTACTTTTTAGTGATTTTTAAGAAGTAGAATTCTTTCTTTATGATTGTTAATTCTAAATGGGCAATTGTAGTAAAAGAAGCAAATTGGAATTGCTTATTGAATAGAACCTTTATATTGTAAAATATAGTCAATGGTTATAGAATAATCTACATGTATAAAACTATAAAATTCTCTTTCACTTAAATCAATTATGGGATGTATAATTTGTGTTATGGAGAGTGACTTGAAACAAGAAATCTAAGAGTTGAGTTCAGCTTCTGGTTGAGTTTTGTTGCACTGCTTGTGAAAAGTATGAATCCATCTCTTCTTTCTACCCAGTTATGGATTAAATAGAAGGGCAAACTAAGCTCTTCAGGCTTGGTGGAAACTAGTCTAGAAGGACAACTCTGAATTCAAAATTATATGTAGCCCTGATGAAGTACATACTGTGCATCCAATGATAGGATTGTGGAATTTACAATGATACTATGGTCCCAACTCTGATCATTTAATCAATTACAGAAGAAAACCTACTCCAAAATTGACCAGCTTTTGCTGTTTTAAACCATGCTCGATATACAAACTAGAGAGCAATTCTGAAAATGTTTTTTTTTTTTTTTTAATAGATATAAATACCTCACCTGTTATCACATTTTCACTTTTTGAATCTGGTTTGGTCATTTTATATCCTGCTACTTTTGTGTGTGTGTGTGTGTATATATATATATATATATATATATATATATATATATATATATATAACTATACTTTTTTTTGTGTAGTACTTATCACAAATTCTCAGCATTATTCAATGGTATAAAGTGTTCAGCTTAATAGTCAGTCATAGTTAATAGTCAAGAAACAATGAAAATAAAATAAGAAAATGCCAGAAAAGTAATATTTTATATACATAAAGCAATTTATAATTACTTGAATATTACCATTTTTTTTTTTTTTATAGTACAGACTAACTATTTAGTAATAGTTATAAAACCTACAAGGTCCAAAATTCAAGATGACCAGAGCTTGGCAGTTGATCTCTTTTGACCTAGTTTTAATAACTAAGTGGTGGGGGGGACTGGCTGGTCACATTCAGTGCCTCAAAAAAACAAACTAGTGAAGTGCCATTGTCATCGAGCGGACACTAGATTTTTATCTATTGAGATGAATGAGTGCTGTCTCGAGAAGCCCCATGCTTTGAGCACCTATTGGGACTTAAACTAAATCCAGGGCTCAAGTAGAATGTACTATCCATCCCTAAAGATGATGGGGAAAATGGTTGGTTCCCTGTACCACTCCAGTAGGTATCTAACTCCTCCTGCTATCTTCTATCTTTACAAGAGCCAGATCTGACCAAAAATGAGGTACTGCTGCCTAGAGATGGGCACTTTAACCGAAAAAGCAAATATTTTTGGTTTCTTCTTCACACTGTGAACCCGCATCGGAATTTTTACAAAACCGAAATCAGTCGGTTTTGTGCTATATCACTATATACTATTGTAAGAGAAAAAGATTGAACAAAAATATGTTAAAAGCATTTAATTGACTAGTTTTAGGAAATAAATGTGAAATCTATTTGTTTACAAAAGAAATGAGGAAGAAAAAAATGTAAATATGACATGATACTTGGAAATCATAGAATGTTTTCAAACAGAAAAAAAGGAAAATACATGTCTCAAATCTATTTGTTTCATTTAAAAAAAAAAAAAAACTTTTTGTGGTAAAATTAACAAAATAGCGAGTAAAAATAAAAGAAATAGTTGCCAGTTTTGTCTTAATGTTAAATTTTATGAAGTTGGATTTTTTGTAAGGGTTTTCTAGTATGCCAATCACCAAATAAACGTGTAAACAAGAAAAATGAAGTTCTTAATTTCACTTTTAAAATGTGTATATTGCCAGATATGCATGTCTCTAGTGTAAAATTGTTTTTCAAGAAATAAAATTTTTTCTATCTAATAAATATGCCTAAAATTGGATATTAAAAAAAATAAAGTAAGTTTTAATTTCAGTTTTAAAATGTGTATATCTTCAAAACTGCAATTCATTTTTTTTTTAAAACCCAGAGTAAAAAAAAAAATCTTTTTAACCACTAGTATTCAGTGCGTGTCCTGCCTATAAAATTCTTGTAAAGAAGGAAAATTAATTTTATTTTTTCAAATATCTTTATGGTTTTATCTAGCAAATACACTTAGGATTATATATTAAAATAGTTTTTAATTTCTGTTTTAAAATGTGTATCTAAAAAAGAACAGGTGATACTCACAGATTTGGAAATATACACATTCTAAAAATTAAATTAAAAGCTTTTAATTGTTTTTAATATTTAATTTTAGGTGTATTTGCTAGATAAAAACAAATTTATTTAGCAGAAAAAATAACTCATTGATTTTCCATGTTTAGAAGAAATTATTTGCAAAACCCCAATAACAGTTGACTGGTGTACCAGAAAGGAATTGCTATAGTTTTAAAAATATGACCTGACATTTTTTTGGTTTCTTAAAAACCACAGCGTAAACTAATTTCTGGAGAGCTATACCATTTTCTCTCAAATGTGTTGTCCAAAGACACATATATAGATAGTTTATGCAACGATTTCTTTCATATATTACCAATTTAATAAATATGGTAGTTATTTATAGTTGACAATATTTAAAAGTTTAATAAATAAACTTTAATTGAAAACAAGTGTCTGTCAGTGTCAGACAGTAGTTTCAATAATTTGAAAGTTCTTTTCCCACACATTTATTACAGTGTAACCCAGAGAAGAAGTCTCTTATATCCGGGTTTGGTCTATTTTGTTTAGGTAAGTATGGCTCTAATTTGGGACCAGAGAAAATCTCTCTTATATTCGGGTTACACTGTACTATCAATTGCTCTATTTTTTTTCTTTTTTTTTTCTGCTTACTTTATAATTTTTGAAGGAATTTGCTTCCACAGTTCAGAGAAGAAATGAACATCTTCCTAGTTGTAATTTCAGTTTGCGAAACAAAGTAACATGTAAAATTTAGTCTCAAAAAAAGTATTTTGCATTTTCAGCTGTTCAAAGCAAAATACCATTTTAATTTGCTGTAAAAAAAAAATTCAATGAATAAAATCACATACAAATTACATATTTAGAAATATTATTTTCTTTCCAGCCATATGAATATTTTTAAGATTGGACCAGAAATACACAAGGAATTGTGAATTGAACGGACTAAGTTACAAATTTATCACACTTAAACAAAATCAATTATCGACTGGAAATGCTATCATTACCCAAGAAAATGAATAGCTTCCTTAGAAAGCAAAAATACTAAATTAAAAACTGAAAAACTGAATTGAAAACTGTGGTATCAAGGGGGAAAAAAGGGGGGAAACTGATACTGAAACATAAATTGCCAAACCGACCAACTCTACTGCTGTCATATATGGGCAGTAGCTGCCCAGCCCCCCCCCCCCCCCCCCCCCCCCCGCCACATCTTTATAGTCCAAAAATGTCTCTGCATTCTTTTTGGTAACAAATTATTTTCCACCTTACAACCCCTTTCCCACAGACAAAACATGGCAAGCCTCTCATTGATCTATTACTATTTCCATGGAAAGTGCTCAGACAAACTACCTTGCTTAGTTCCAGCAATTTTAATCTTCATAGTGAAGACCCACCATGTCACACAATGTAGCAAACCACCCTCATTCCTTTTGTATTCCATTGGTGAGATGTAAGTTCCACTCGAACAGCTTCTTCCCACAAACCGGTGCTTTGTGGAACCAACTCCCAAGAGGATAGTTCTCCAATCACTATAATTTTAACCAAGTCTAGAGTTATCTTCCCAATATATCTCCATAAACTGTGCCTTTTACTCTGTAACCCTCTACTCTGAGTGGCCTTGGGCCTTGTACAGGGTGAACATCATAAAAAAAAAATAAAATCGTGAAATTTTCACTTAGCATTTAAGCATCATACTCCTCTTAACCAAACTAGAAACACTTTTAAAGACCTTATTAGCTGATAAAAAAAATTGTATCATAAAATAGCATTAAGTTAATTTTTACTGATCATCAAAGATATTCAAAGTGATCAGTGGTTGTCAGACCAGTTAGTGGCTTATGAAATTTGCAAGAGCAATTTGTCTAAATATATGAATATGTATGCTTAGAATGACTGAGATAGTAAGAAAAACAGGAAGAAGTAAAGAATCAAGGATCTTCTGAAACATAACTAAAACAGAATAAGAATTTAGTTAGGTTTTTGAAAAAAGATGATTGATGGAATACCTGATCTATTTTAGATTGAGACTAATAATTAGGATCTATAATAAATTTGAATATTTCTTATTCTGCTTGAAGATGGTATGTTCAGATAATGGCACTCTTGTTGTCTTTACAAACCCTGAGATTATTAGCTCCATTTTTCACCTACTTTTCTGAGTAAATCTTGTAATTACTTCTGACCATGTGCAACCATTTCACTTTTATGAATGGTTTACCATTTCTTTGCTGGTGCTGCTGTTATTATAGACAGCTTAAAAAAATAACAGGGTAAGCACACTGCAGCTGTTGGGCTACTGCAGAAGAATGTGTTGAGCCACTTAAGACATACAAGGAGACAACTGTTCCCTCGGGTGACCACTCAAACAACCACTCAACCACACATGGCATCTTTACAAACTCTAATTAGAATTACAATCAGTAACCTTTGCTTTTTCCTCCCTTGTTGCTGAAATGAATTCTTACATCCACTGCATCAGTGTACTGCATCTGAGAACAGAGAAAAGTTCTTAGGCTCCTATCATTTAAGTTAATGTAACATTGATTGGTTTCCATGGTAATATAAAAGATAGTATCAAGAATAAGAACATGCATTTTCTGATAATAAAGATATGAACTTAAAAAAATTGCTGTTTCAGAAATTTCCTTAAATTGAAGTAAATCTTACTATAAATGTAAAATATAATGTATTTTTGTAATTATTTATTGTCAGTATTCAAAATATCCTACAATAAAAAAAATTATCATGATTATCATTCCTTTTTGTGAAATACTAACCAATCGATTATTAAAAACATCTTTGCATGGCTTATCTCCATATTAAAAAAAAATGCAGGTGATAGTGTATCTATTGTGAAGGTTCTTGTTGAAAAGAAACCATAACACAACAGGTAAAAGGATTTAATGTTCAGTCTCCCATTCACTGGTCATCACTTGCAATATGACAATTTTATCAAAATTATGATTAATTCATAAATTATTATTCTGTTAGAATTAAATGTACTGAAGACTCCATCTGTGATGCTTTACAAGAGTCAGATCAGATTAAAAAATATAGAATTGTTGTCATATCTGGGCTGTGGCTGCCCAATCCTCACTTTCAAAAATGTTTACGTATTGTAGCTTTGTAGGTGCTGAATTATTTTCTACCCTACTACACCTTTCTCAAAGACATGACAATGCCAGCTTATCACTATATGTTTGGACAAGCTACATTCCCTAGTTCCACCAGTTCAAACCTTTACAGTTAAGACCCACCATACCACATGCACATGGTCGAATCGTCCTCATTTCCTTCATATTCTATTAGTATGAAGGAAGTTACATCTTGCTTCCTGACCACTACAATTTTAACTTCAACTTTGAGGTGGACCATTATGTATGTACATATCCTCATAATTTATGATTCTTACATTCTGCTTTGAGTGGCTCTTGGGCCTTGTATTGGGTGAAAAATAGCATAAAAAAGTCTGTTAGGTGGCATAATTTAGAAGTTATTTAGCAAAAATGGTTACTATGAATACAGCTTCTGTATCAGTTATGTACCTGCAATTAATTTAATCCTTTTTTTTTTTTTACATAAGCATCCACATAATATATTGTTTATTTATTTGATTCACCCAGATATTCCTTTATGCACCCAATCTTCCCTTCCACCCCCAGTAATCCCTTGTGTCCTAGTGGCATTATATATTGGGGTTAAATGATTTTAAAAAAGGCTTCTTTTTTATATAATTTTTTTAATGAACTGATTTTGTTTTTATTTATTTTTTTGGCTAATAATTTATTATATACCAAGCAACACAATCTTACTTTTTCCTAATGAAAAGGTAATAATTTGCAATTATTTTAGCATTAGCAATGATAGCACCAGTGATAAAGTAGGTTTGTTCCTCCTACAGCCATGGCCAACTGAGGGTATTCCATATCCATACAACTGTTGGAAGACATCTGTCACAAATTGGCAAAGTGAAAAAAATGGAGAAGTGGGTACCACATGATTTGACCAATGTTGACACCTGCTGCATTTTTTTTTTTTTTTCTTCATTTCAAAAATTACTCTTTCCTTGATTATATGCTTATTGTTGATGAAAAGTGATTTTGTATGATAATTGGAAATGTAACTTTCTTTAGCTTTCCCCATTGTCATCAACTTTCCCATATCCAAATCTTTATCCTTGCCTCAAAAAGATCTTGAACATTTGGTGGTGCTGTAATGGAGTAATTCATTACAGCCTCTTGAAATCTGGTCAAACCATCAACAGCAGAATCATGTTAAAATGATGTCTCAAAAGTTGCAAGCATTTTGGGCAACAGTAAAGATCAGAAAGAGGCTGATCATACTGCAACATAATAAAATACCTCATACTTAAAGAAAAAAAAACAAATACCTGGTAAAACAGATGCAGATAGGTATTGAGGTCATGTTCCACACATTCTATTCAATAGACTTTGACAAATAAAGTTCTTTTTGAGATTAACGTATTTTAAATTTGTAGTTTAAAAATTCTATTTATTTTTGTTACAAGTTGATAGCATATTTTAGTAGGAAGTTTCTGTGTTTATTTGAAAAAGACTATACAGTCAGACTATAACATATAGATTCAAAAACCAACCCATCTCCAGCCCTATAGATAGTGCAGTACATTTGATGAGACAAGGGATACAACTCATCCAGACACTAAGAAATAAAAATGAAATCTATTCCAAAATATTTCAGCAATCAATGATCAAAACATTAATTTTATTTTTCATTCAGAATCTGATTACTCAAGCTTTTAATACCTTTGTGGACATTTCTGTTGATTTAATATTTTTATATTTTAAAAATACAATTATTATTATTATTATTATTAAAGACATGTCATATTTTTTGTTATTTTGAAAATTATTTTTAGTTTAACAAGTTTTGAACACAACTTTTGCTGATGGGTCCAACTTATCTACTGATAAATTAAATTTCCTTGGCAATTCTTTGGATGATGAGGTCCTTGCTCAGGTCTGAATATGGTGAGGTCCTTGCTCACGTCTGAATATGATGAGGTCCTTGCTCAGGTCTGAATATGATGAGGTCCTTGCTCAGGTCTGAATATGATGAGGTCCTTGCTCACATCTGAAGATGGTGAAGTCTTACTGAACTTTAGAACAAACATACATCCACACTGGCACCTGGTTATTCTTGGTCTGATATCATAAATAAGATTGGTGACTGATCTTCTAGGGCAGGGTCAATAGGTTTGACTTTATTTTGATGATATTAGACAATAATTGTTACTAGCAACATATAAAAAAGTATATGGATCTGTGATATAAATTTGACTTAGCACATTTTTTTTTCTCATCAGAAGAAATGTATAATCAAACAATACCTACGCACACACGATTTTTACAATTTGTTTTTTTAATATAATATTTTTTTTTTTGTGAAGATATTTTCCTAAAACTCAATGAAAGATAAGATTGACACCTGATTGTTTCATATCTTCCTTACACACACACACACACACATATATATATATATATATATATATATATATATATATAAATCCTCCTTCCCAAAGTAGTGAGTTAGGTTAATGCTGATATAACTGCTACTGTGCCTTCAACATTTCCTGTAGTAAATGGCACTCTGGGAAGAATTTGCCACTGCCTTCCCCATCAGCTTATATACTGCACACGTGCCTATAAACTCATCTTCCTACTAAATCCATACCCATCATCTTAGTAATTTTTCTGACCTTTGGGTTGTTTTAAAGGTCAAATGTCAGTTGATAGAGAGTCATTGAGGCTTTTCTCTCTTGCAAACAAACTCGGATAAATATTGCCTTGTCAAGGGCACTTGGATTGACACTTTTTCCCACCTCTGGGCATGAAGAAAAATAACCTGACCTCCTGCCCTAACTATGCAAATACTGTGTGTGTGTGTGTATATATATATATATATATATATATATGAAATGTATGACAAAGTGGAAAAAGTTTTCTTGTGATATATTTCATTCTTTAGGATTTCATCAAAGTAAAATTGTTATGTTGGTACAACTACATATGCGCACGAACGAGGGAGGCTGGAAATTTTTAATTTAAAATTTTTGTTTTTTATTCTAGCCAATTTCATTTAGATTCTCTTAGTTTTCATCACTTTTGTTATTAGATATCCAACACTGTGATAATAGAATGATCAAGGCACTCTAGACATTTTTGCTGTAGTGAATTGTTTTCTCCTTTGATCAGAATAGCATTTTTTTATGTCAAAATTATAGTCAGTCTCGTTACAGTGAGCAACCAACGCATTTGATGTATTGCTTTGTAAAATGTCTCTTTTGTGTTCATATAATCCTATATTTAGATTCCTTAGGGTTTCTCATATATATTTTCTGTGACAAACGATTGAGTAAATTCCTCCTTCATGTTTTAGTTTATTGTTTTGTTTAGTATTGACTAAATTGAATATAGAGTTGGTAAAACAGTATATTTTTTGAATGATTGAGTTTGTCAGGAGGGGCCATTTTTCTATTTTGGAGTATTTTCTGAGGCTTTTGTTTCGCATTGAATATAAAATATTTAGGTTACTAGAGAAGCTTGAAAGTGTTATTTTGTACTGAAAGTCATTGGACTTGTGCCTAAATTATTTGAAACACAAGCACAAAACTGTACAAATAGCAATGTTCTATCACCATCAGAACCAAAAACTTTGAAGCCACTAGAAAAGAAAAGGAAAAAGTCAAATGACAATAGAGAAAGGCTTGACAAAATCAACCTCATCCTCCACCAATACTACTATGCAGTCAATGCCATCATCTCTTCCATGCAAGAATTAGTCTACTTTGTCATCAACGCCATCATCAGAAAGGAAGAAATTCTTGGATATGAATTAAAGCCGCAACCATTGAGATTTAATATCCAATGTTGATAGCACAACTCAGTTTCATGCAGTTGCTGCAATCTTTAGGTGCAAGTATTTGCACCTGAATATTGCAGCAATTGCATGAAACTTAGAGTTGTGCTATGAACATTGGATATTATGTATATTCACTAATATATACTTATAGCTCTGTCTCATAACATTGAGCACTGTATTTATAACACAACACCTGTGAAAAAAATATGTTTATACATACATAAAATTTTTTCATGTATGTATGTTTTTTATCATACATATGCACACGCATATATATATATATATATATATATTGTCATCCACAGACAGACTGTTTTGCTGTTTTACAGTTCAGCAGTGTGGCTATACATCTGATTACCTCAAGCCAGGATTGAAACCAGACTGATTTGGTATCAGTCAGAGATTTTACCCCTAAGCTATTGGGGCTATTAGGATGAAGGTGAATTTAGGCTTATTTATTTTTAGACAACACACCAGTGACCAAAGAACTCAATTCATCTTAACGAAGAGTCTTGCATCAGCAGTATGTATGTATATATAATATATATATATATATATATGTATATATAACAGTTTGTTTGGCTGGCAATTTATTTCTGAATGTTCTTGCCTGCTAGAGTGGTTAGCTAATTGGAAAAGAGTGCTCGGGAACATCTGTTCAACACCCACGGGGCCTAATTGTGGTTTATACTGCAACTGCTGAGCAGACCTTACAGTTTTTGAGAGAGAGAGAGAGAGAATAGTCTAGTATCACCAGCTTGGATAAGACCAGTATGCTCAAATCCTAACGATCAATATATTCTGAATAGTTTTCATCCCCTTTCTCATATGAAAGGGGTGAAAAAAAAAATGATGGTTCTACTGTGAAACACCTATGCTTGATGTCTTTATCTTCTGACTGCCACTATTTATTATATCCTTTCAACAACAGAAATTTTATATTAATCACAAAAAAATTTAATAAAAAGAAATTAGTTGCTTGCCCGCTGTTATTCTTTCTTCTATTATAACAGCCCACATATGCATTTGTATATAATTCTGCTTTCAAAAGTTGTTTTTTTTCTGTCATGTATTATAAAATCTAACACACCTGTCACAATCAAATCCAGTCTTCTAAGTTTAAAATTAAATCACCAAATGTTCAGTAATTTTATTTTTTTTTTTAATGACATTAACCTACACTCTATCTTACCTTCAAAATATGTATTCACATGAAATACAATAATTATAAAGGCACAAGTTCATAAATCAGAAATGTATATAAAAATAGACTGAAAAATATCTCATGCCTACATTATGCCTTTTATTCAATGCCTTTAATTTATGCATGGCTACCTTTTAATAAATGTCCATATGAATATTTTAGGAAGCTTTCATCTCACTGTTTGTTATTATGAGAATTCTTGTAATTTTTTGTTGCCGTAACTTTCACAGAAATTTTTGAGTGGGATAGCAAGGCCAAATTTGACAATGTTCCAGTATGCTCTGTTTTATACCAAACAATTCCATGTTTATATGTTTTATAATGTTATTGTAGATATCTTTGTATACTGAGTGTTTCCTAAAACTAACATAAACTGATCACAGGTGTTATTTATATATGTTAAGAATACTTAACCTATATTAATATTTACAATTTATTTCAGAGTTGTAATACTGGTAGGCTATATACAAATTAACATTTTATACAATTATTACAAGACTTTTATTTTACAAAAATATTAAAGCTACAATGGTTACTAATCATAATTAAAGCAAAACTATCAGATGATGTAAAACAATTGATCATAGAAAAATATTTACAAAGGGAAAGTTGACTTTTACAGAGGTCTCAGTAAAGGATTTTTTTTTATTTTAAATCTCTTGCCTGACAATTTCAGTATTTGGCATAGAAGGTTTATGTGAGATATATTCAAAGATGAAGCTTACTAAAATATGCAGATGATATTCACACTCAATTATGATAATAGTTAAACTGTGGTCCCAAATTTGTATTTCCAAAGTCTTAGTGAAAATAAAAAATCATTCTTATTGCTTCTTCATCTTGAATACTATCACTAAAAAAATATACTAGAGTTTATAGAAAATATTATTTAATATGGTTATAAAATAAATGATGTAAAAATATTATCTTTTTTTCTTATAACTTATTATTAAAATATTCTTTCGTCGGGTGTAGTCTAAAAATCTGTGCTGATTCTTTCCATTGATTGTGTAGTCTTTAACTGGCAAACTTTTTCAGGTGTGTAGAAACATTGTTTCCATCTTGCACAGACAAGACTGTCAGTGCATTCTTTTTTTTTTTTACATCTTCTATAGAGTAAGGTACATTACTAACTTTGACAAAGTTATACCAAGATGTGGGATAGCACCACAATGAGCCCGTGAGAATGCATCAGCAGGTATATTATCCTCCCCTGGTCTGTAAGTAATTTCATAATTATAGTTCCCCAGTTCCATTCTCCTTCTCTGGATCTTATCATTTTTAATTTTTTTGTTTTTAATTTTTTGAAATTCACTGCCTGTTGGTCCATAACAATGGTAAAATGTCGACCAGGTAAGTAGTGAGAGCACCTTTTTAAAGCTTTTATAATAAGCCTCCTTTTCTACTGAAGTGTACTTTCAATCAGTTGGTGATCATGAGAAGAAAGCCACTGGATGGCTGGCCTGATTCAAAGCAGCAGCAATTGCTGTATCCTAGGGGAATGTTTTCTTCAATAACATGAACTAAGACACTTTCGATTTCTTTAAGTTTTTGGAAGGCTTCCATGAACTTGCAATTTTAAGGGAACAAGTCAGCCATAATTAAAGGTTTGATCTTATCCGAAAACTTTGATATCCATTGGGAATAAGAAAACAAACTGAGGACATGGTGAAATGCAGCTTTATCTTTAGGGATAAGTAATTCGCTAAGTGGGTGTAGTCGGTCAGCATCGTTTAAGTATCCCATGAGATATGGTGTAGAAAATTAATAGAAATGGTTGATAGGAGGACTTTTTTTTGTTGAAAGTAAGATTATGTAGCTTGGCCACCTCAAGAAATTTTTATCATGCTCCTCCTGAGTTCTGCCAGCCACAACTATGTTATCTACATAAGCATGTTCCATGCAAGTTATTCCTTGTAATAATATTGTCCAATATGAGTTGGAAGCAAGATACCCTGTTAGTGATCCCAAATGGAATATGACAAAACTGGTATAATTTGCTATGAGCTTTGAACTTGGTGTACTGTTTGTCTTCTCCTCAAATGGGTACTTGGTGATATGCGCTCTTCAAATCCAAAAAAGAATAAATTTTATATAAGTACCTCTATGAGATTGCTGAAAAGAGCATAGCATGATGAAAAGGACGCCAAACTTTACGAAAACAAAACTTTATCATCTAAATGTTTGTTATTATTAAAAAGAAAGATCCAAGTAATTTTGGGGTATTTTTTACATTTTTTTTTTAATCATTCCTAGCGCGTCCAAAATTTTCGTTAAAAATCTACTTTTTTTTTTTTTTTTTTTTTTTTTAGTCAGAAAAATTGACATATAATCAATCATGTCAATCATTTTTTCCCATTTTATAAAAAGAATGAAAATCTCAGTTTGAAATTCTGTTAAAAATCAATTATCATTTTTTTCAAAACTTATTTTAAGAAAATCAGAAATTATAATGTTTATTTAAAATATTTTGAAACAATATTCACTTAGTTTCTGCGCCGAAAAGATGTAGTTTGAAAATAAAACAAAGCCGGTCATAACATTTCGCGTCACTTGATAGGTGTTGAAAGACATTTTCATAATGTATTGATAGCTTACATGAGGATAATTCCTTCTACAGAAGGAGAAAAGTGAAGTTATTTACATTTAAGTGAACAAATTATTTACCTCGTTATTTTTAAGGAAAACTTTCAGCACTCTCTAGTTTTTTTTGTACTTAGCTTTCACCTTTATGTTTACAATACTTTATGGAAAATATATTATAAAGAAATTAAAATAAAACTGTTGGGAGTGAGATTAAATTTCATAAAATTGAAATAAGACGACTCACTGAAAACTGTAAAACAACTTCACGAAATTGCAATGAAATATGTAAATGAAATAAATGGTACTTTTAAAAATGTAGTAATGTTGCTGCAGAAAATGGCTTAGGATGGTGTTCAAACTTTTTTAATTAGTAAAAACACTAATTCAAAATGCTCAACATGTGTTTTGCACGAAGAATTTGCAATAAAGAAATGGACGTTCAGCAGAGAACACTTACACTCAAGCCACGTGATATTTTATTGCTTGTGACCTTCCATACTTTTTAATTACAGCCATTTTAACGACTTTTATGAACACAAAATTACATTTCTTAATTACTGTGGTTCTTCTGATTGTAAATTGTATCACTTCGTCCAAAGCGCTAAAAAATGATCTACCTCATAAGGACATTTACAAAAGTGAATGCAGCTTTCAACTAATTTTATAATATTTTAACAACTTAAATGTAAAAATCTAAAATAATTAAAGAAATAGCAAATAATTGTATTAAAAATTCATTTTTCATTGGAAAAATTTTTTGCTATCAGAAAATATTGTCCATATTCATAAAAACAACTAAAAGCAAATAAAAAGCATTAGAAATTAAATAATATTTTTGTTTCATTGAATTTCGTATGATACAATTCAGGACTGATTTTCAGGTAGAGGGGCTCCAATTAAAAAAAAAAAAAAATCATGATTTGCTTTCCTCAAAGCCTTGTGCTTTTTACTAATATAATCATTAAACTGAACACAACTGAATTTCTGGAGTTTTCATAAAATTATTTGGAGGGGGGGTGTAATAAATATAAAAAAATGTTTCTGCCATGACTTTAATAAAATAAAAAACATCATTTCCATCGTCTGTGAATAGTTTCTGAAAGTTTCATTAATGTCCGAGAATTATTATTTTTTTTTTTTTTTTTTTTTTTTTTTTGCAAGATTTCCCAAATTAATGTCTGTCATACAAAAAAAACATGCTAAAAGTTGTATATGTTATTTTACTAGTTCCGGTCATACAAAGACGAACAAGGTTTTTTTAATCAAAATTTAGAATGTTCTAAAAAGAAGGAAAATTTTTTAAAAATAATTAAAAAAAAACAAACTTTAGTCTTTCCTTTTAATAATAACATAAACATTTAGACGATAAAATTTTGCTTTAGTCAAGTTTGGCATCGTTTTCATCATGCTATGCTCTTTTTTTAGTGATCTCATGGAGGTACCTAATTTTGTATATAGAGATTCCCGAAGACAGATCATCCATTCATGGTAGGGTGTAAGCGTCAAGTCGAATGAATCTATTAATAGTTCTACTATAATCTACAACTAATCTCTTTTTATGCCATTTGTTATCAACAATTAAAATTTGAACTCGCCAAGGAGACGGGCTTTCTTCAATTAATCCATCTTTTAGCATTTTATTAACCTCAGTTTTAATAAAGTGTTTATCAGTAATTCCAAATTGTCTAGATTTCGCAGAAATAGGTTTGTAGTTAGTATTGAGATTTCAAAGATAATGAAGGTATATCTACCAGCACAGATGGTAGGTTACAAGCAGCTAAACTCAAAATAGATAGCCTTTTCTTAGGACCACCAAATGCAAAAGATACATTAGAATGTTGGTTCATGAAGTCTTGTCTGAGAATTACATCACTACAAAGATAGGGAAGGACACAAAGTGTAACATTCTAATACCACACACCTAATAAATTTAAATTGATGATGCCCTGCCCTTTTATTGAAGCGTTAAAGGATGACAAAGCCATGGGCACATTCCAGACTGCAGGTTTTATTTTTATCTGGTGTCTTTTCATATAGTTGAGTAAAATAAAGGATCCATAGCTACCAATGTCCATTAGAGCTGTAGCCTCGTTTTTGCCAATCAATACGTACACCATAGTCTGTTTTAATAAACTAGGTAGCGTAGTGGTTGCCAATGTATAAGATCGAGTAAGCAAGATGGCCACAGTATCAACTGACCAACATACTTTGGAAAAGTGCCCCTTTTTTCTGCACTTCTAACACATAGTCTCTCTGGCTGGGCACACTTTACGATTGTGACGTGATGCACCACAAAAATAACATTTTATACTTAAGGCATACACGTTACCGACAAATGAATCTTTGTATTCTGATGTTATGGCTCCTGCAGTTGATGAGAGTGGATGTGAATATGATTCAGTTTTTCTGTGCTAGGTATAGAGCTCCGGCTTGAATAATCATTGCGTGTAGATCAAGTGTTTTGTTTTCTAAAAGACACTGTTGAAATGGAATTAAAGCATGAGCCAGTAATGAACATATTTCTAATGCAGTCATCTCAGTTTTGTGCAGTGTTAACTGCTTTGAAACTGCATTCTTTAGCTAGTAGTTGTAAACCCTGAACATACTCATCAATATCTTCGTCATCTCTTTGTTCACTCATTGCTAGAACATGTCTGGTGAATATTTCCTTTGTGGATTTCATGTATAATTCTTTGAGGCGATTTACAGAAGATTCAAAAGTAGCTTACTCAGCAATATGGAAATGCTATTAAGATATCCAATTTGTTTTGTTCATCATGTACAGTATCATCTGTAGTTTTATGTAGGAATGGAATGAAGGTCCACTATCAGTGATTGAAGATTTTAGTTGCAGAGGGTGAGTTAGATATGTTTAATCTCTTGAGTTTCAAAAGTTTGTCCATCCTCAATCCACTCTGTTTATTAAATTGTAATAAGGAACAGAACCAAAGACTTATCTTAATGAAGGCTTTAACAGAGTCGCCCACAATGGGGATAAGAGCAAATAAAAATACAAATAAAATAGGATATATAAATATAAATACAACAAAATGTGGATAATTCTGAAAGAGTCTGAATCAAGGGAAGTTCATGCTTATGACAAACATTATATTTAGTGGATAAATGTGTTTGAGTACATATTCTTGTTTTTAAAACCAGGAAAATTTATGTCTACCAACCTGTGTATTTGAGAGTCTTAATAAATAAAATGTGTCTTCTGGCAGGGTTTGAGTACATATCCCTCCTCTTATAGGGAAAATACCATCAGACCCAGAAAGCTTTCACAGCCAAGCAAAGTACAGTTACCCTATTTAAGAAATGCACATTTATGGTTGGGATCCCTTGATTTGTTGACTTTGTTTCCATATTAGATACACAAAATAAAGTAATTTCTAAGGAATGAATGAATATTATTTATAATTCAACATTATCTCTTATTTAAACATCATATTTAGTGGATACATTTGTTTTGTGTAGACATCCCTGTTTTTTTAAACTGTAAATTTATGTCTACCGGCCTGTGCATTTGAGTCTTAATAAAGAAAATGTACCTTCTAGCCAGGTTTGAACCTGTTTACCCCCCTTAGAAGAGAAGTCACTCTCAGACCCAGTGTTCCTAGCCACAGAAATATATAGCCATTTTGAGCTTGCGTTGCCCAAATATCCTCCCGAAAAAAAATGATCTAGCTCACTTCCAGAAAAGTTTAACCTTTTAGCCTACAGTCAAATCACACTGGTTCCTGTTTGAGCACCGTAGTTAAGCAGCATCGAGCCTGATCAGTACTTAGATGAGGGTCCACTTGGCAACACTGAGTACTGTACACAACCTTCTACAATCGGCAATATGTTTTGGTTTTAAACCCACAAAGGGCTGATAAGCCAAAAAAACAAATCAATCCATCTTGAACTATTCAAGGTTTTTTTTAAATGAAAATTAAAAATGATACAGTACTTTTACTTTGCCTTTTGACTTGTTTTTGCTTTGAGAAAAAAAAAGGTAAATATAGGATAAAATTTTTTGAATGTTTTTATACTTAGGATCCTAACACTGAAATTTCTTGAGAGACTTGGAGAATTTGACACTCACAGGATTATTGAAGTCAGAAGCAACAGGGGAAATGGTGGACAACCTAGCTAATGAGCTTGTATGAATGGATGGTAGAACAAGGCAAGATAAGCTTAGTGAAGGGACAAGCATTGTTATCTTCAACAACATTTCTAATGTCATAAGTTCTAACTGGGTATTTATGCTGATGACATAACTATTTACTCCTATCTTAGTAGCAAGTTTGACAAGTCCAACAAAGTAAAACTGGCCACTGCTCTCTCAAAGGACCTCCAATCAGTGGTTAACTGGTGCAAGGAATGGCTTGTAAATTTTAATACCTCCAAATCAAAATTAATTTCATAGAGAAACTTCTGTCTGCTATCAGTATAACACTTTCTTGGGCTCATGTTTTCCACTGGTATGAAGTGGAGTGATTTATATTGAATCAATTGCTAGGTCTAGTGCTACAAAACTAGGTTCACTGTACTGTGCCAGACTATTTTTCTCACCAGAATCCATCTTGCATATTTATAAATCTACCATTAATCCATGCATTGAATATTGCTGCCATATCTGGTCTGGTGCTCCTACTATATATCTAGAGACAAAATTCAAAGAAGGGTCTTTAATGTCATTGATCATGATCTGGCATCTTGACTTCAGTTACTTTCTCACCAGCTTGACGTGGTTTCCTTCTGTTTTTTCTATGAATACATTCATGGCAATTGTCCTGTTGAGCTTTCCACCTTGGTGCCTTGACTGCATGAATTTAAACATGCTACTTGATTGGCAACTAGGTTTCACCATTTTACTATTGAACTAGCTAGATACAACTTACATTCTATTCTAATAGTTTCTTTTCTCACCTGTGGAACTCCCTTCTGATTTCTTGCTTTTCTGTCACCTACAATCTTTAAAAATTTTAATGCAACACCAATCATCATCTATCTTCTTGAAGCCTGTTCCTTTATTGTCCTTTCTGCTCACTAAAGTCTTCTCATTCTCCTTCATATATAGGCAGGAGCTACCTAGTTTTCACTCCCCACTCTTGATAGTCCAAAAGTGTCTCCATGTCCTTGTAGGTGACAAATTATTTTCCACTCTGCAATCCCTTTCTCACAGCCATGACGTTACAAGCCTCTCACTGCTCTTTCACTATTTCCATGGAGAGTGTTCAGATGAACTACTCTCCTTTGTTCCACCAGTCCTAACCTTCGCAGCTAAGATCTGCCATGCCACCTACATTCTAGCAAATCACTCTTATTCTCTTCATATTCCCCTGTTGAGATATAAGTTCAATTCTAGTAGATCCACATAAGTTGTGCCTATTGCTCTTAAGCCCTCTAACTAAAGTGACTCTCGGACCTTGTACAGGGTGAGCACCACTGTAAAATAAAAAATAAAAATAAAAAAAATAAAAAACTTCATGCTACCATGATATTGGCTGCAATAATAATAGATCATAAAATGGAAAGAGAAGGAAAAATTATAAAAAAAAGAAAACTGTGATAAAATCATGAGGGAATATTTCTGTTTGTTTCACTAAAAAGAAAAAAAATAGCTCAAATAGAAGGGAAATTTTAGGGGAAATAAGAATATTAGTCACTAAAAGTTTTTATGCATTTAGATGCAGAATGTTTTTTTTGCTCTTTTTAATAATGGTGTATAGGGAATTTTATTATTATCAACATCATTATTATTATAGTAATAGTATACCAATCAGTCTGATGAGGGTATACCAGATACATGCATCACAGCCAAATGTGAACAATATAATGGCAGGTTTTGATAAAAGCAGCACATAACCTTGCAGGTGGGGCCCAGTCAGAAATAGCTTCAGGCTGCATAACCCAGTTCACCCAGACAGTCTCAAAAAAAAATGGTGTTCCCAAGTATCTAAATGTGACTCCCAAGTCACCTTTACTACCAAATCCGCAAAAGAAGAAATAAAAATAAAAAATAACCCAGCTTTCTTGCCCCCCACTCCCACTGCTCCCACTCATGAAATGAGATGGCCACTGTGGCAGCCCCTAGGAGACATGTCCAATTGGTTAAGATCAGGCAACTGACAAGTAAATCTGTGGTACATATTTACTGTATCCCATCTTGATCCATGTTAACACTTTCAATCAATTAAAAAAACATTAAATTGAAAGCCTTGCATGCTGTAGTGTCATAGAATACTTATTATTATGGAAGAGCAGCATTTCAATAGTGATAAGGAAATACAAATATACAAGTTCAATATGTTCATCATGGTATGCCATCTGATACTAAGTACATACCAAGCACATTCATCATCATTATCATCATTATTTCTTAATGACTGTCAATTTACTATTCTTCTATAACTGTCAATTGGGAAACAGAAACTGTAGAAAAAATCAAATGGAGAAGAGCAGTTTACAAAAAAAGAAGATTGTTCAAAAACACTAGAAAGCAAAGAGAAGAAATGAAGAGAACCAAAAGAAAATCCAGAGCTCTCCCATCCCCTGAACTCTCCTACCCTACCATGCAGTAACTGTGGACATCTCTTCAGATCCAACATAGAACTCATTTCATACAGAAGGAAATATCGATGAGCACCCCCAATACTCAGCAACGAGTCCCCCCCAACAACAACAAAAAATAATAATTCTCTTTATGTTTGTTCTTTTAATGAATGTTTAGCATTAGTGTCAGTATGGGGAGATGATGTGGAACTGCCCATTAACTATTTACATGTGTCAGCTGACAAGCCAATGTACTGAATAGAAACGGGGTGGAGGATTTACTGTGAATAGGTGGAATCCTCCACCTACAGGTTTATGAGTTAAAGCCAACCAGAATATTTGTTTTGATGAGAAGGGATCTTTCCAAAGGGAAGAATGGTATTTGAACTTGCTGCTGTCTGAAAGAGTCAGTAAAACAGGTGTTAAAACAAGAGCTTGATCTTTACGCTTTCCTTAATAGTTATCATCAGACTGAAATAGTTGTGAACATTTTCAGTGGTGGGTGGCAAGAGATCCAAGCTTTAAATAACATCAGTGCCTCTTATTCAGGCAAGCATGTACCATTATTTTTGTGCCCAAATAAGAAATCTCACACATTTCTGTAGAAAATGTCTACAATTTTATGCACAGCTCCATGCTATTTGCTTCATGCATATATTAATATAGATAAAATGTAATTAATTCTATATTCATTAAGATTTTTTATCTCTAGTAATTTGGAGATTTAGTTACATTTTTTCATTATTTAATATCATTATTTAAATCATAAAAAATCATAAAGCATAAAAATGAATATACAACATACACTGCTGTTGTCACACCAGTCTTTAGTATCATTTTCTCTCTCTTTTTCATTTTGTTCTACAATGCAAAGTCAGAAGCCCTGATTAGATTTTTTTTTTTTATTTTTATATATGAGGTAAAATTAAATTCTATATTTTCATGACTTACATTTAAGTCTAATATAAGTTCAAACCATTTAGAAAAGAAAAAAGTTCAGCCTATTTATATATTCTATTCATAAATAGTGGGCATTTTAGTTGAAGATAAGAAATACATGAATGGATCCATAAGCCCATAACCTGAAATGGTTATTGGTTGAATTTTGACCTGAAATTTTCAGGGTATAATGTTTGAGCTATATGATTAATGGCAAAGTGTTAAGTACATTGACAAGAAAGGTGATTATGTTGAAAAATAATTATTTGCTGCATGAAATGTTTTTTCCATCATTAGGCAGTACCTCAAACAAAATTATCTTAACTAGTAGTACCCATGAAAATTTCATGGTTTTGCTATTCATATTTTCTGATGAATCATAATTCTTAAATTAAATTCTATGACTATAAAATACCCATGAAAATTCCCCTATTTCATCGTTGAATATTTAAGCTTAATAACTTTAACCAAATATTGCAATTATAATAAGTATGAATGCAAGTCATTAATTAAAGACGTAAGCAGGTACAGTTAAAAAGATTTGAAATTAAGATTTTCTATTTCACTGAAGCAGACATTAAATACATTATTGTTATTAACTCCTCTATCTTCTCTCTCTCTTTTTTTTTTTTTTTTTTTTCATTCTTTTTCTCACTGAAATCAAACAGCATCTCTGTCTTTTTGGTCTTTCTTTGCAATCAAAACAGAACAGTCCATTAGTAGGTATTGGTGAGGCACAGTGGAGTAATGGATAGCGACTCAGATTGAGGAATCGGAGAGTCGAATCCATTAAATTCACTAACGTGCTAATACCTTTGGGAAATGTATGAATCCTCTTCTTCTCCCCCCAGCTATGGGTAAATAGCAGGACAGACTGGGTTCTATAGCCTTGGATGGAAACTGGTCTACTACAGAAAGAAATGGCAACCTACTGCAGGAGAAAAAAATCTGCCTCATCAGTCATGTATCGAAAGATACCTGATCACCTAAGTGTGTATCACGCATGGCACATGACTGACTGAGGACATAATGTACATGCTAACTAAGAAATGCAGGAACAAGCAGAATTGTGAACTGTTGAATGATTGAAATAACTTTTAGACAATCAAATATTCAAATAAAATTATATAAGTCAGACAAATATTTTCTTTTTATTGCCATATACTTGAGTTAACATTAACTTATTCTCTCTTTTCTCATTACCATGCATATTTCTGACATGGAGCCTTTAGCTATATACAAGCATGGCTCCTAGATGAGTCATCATAACTTGCTTCTGTAGGTTCATTAGTAGCAGTTAATCAACAGAATTGTATGTTAATTATCTGGCAGTGAAGTGCTTTGTAATTGTTGCAATATTGTTATATTTCTCTTAGTTATGTCAATATGCTTATGAAAAAAAAATCACTGCCAAACTTTTTATCTTCTATGAAGTTCTTACATTTTATTTTTATGTTAATTCAAAAAGAAATTATGTTTGGTATTGGCTTGTTATTGAGCAAAGAAAGAAAAAATATTTTCTGGAAATTTTGTGGTAACAAAAATGAATATGTGAGTCTGAATAATTTTATGTATGTGAATAAGTGATTATTTTTCTTTTTTTTTTTTTTCTTTTTTTTTTCTCAAAGAATTGTTCAGACAATTTAATTTTTAATTTCAGCTAAAATGGGTGGGGAAGCACAAGAACAAAACCCCACGTATCACTACCAACCTTCTCCCACATTGTTCAGAAAAGAAACAGCCTTGAGATTCATTTATTTCTCTCCTCTCTTCTCACACCTCCACTTGTTCTGTTATGAATGTTAGAAACAAGGAAGGAAGGAAAGGAAAAGGATGGGACAATAAGAACCAATTCTACAGAGATTAGAGGACTTTGAAAATAAAATGATATGCACTAAAATTTAGTTTAAGCTCCAATGACCTTGTATCAAATATAATAGCAATATATTCACTGTAAAATATACTAGTTTCATGCACCATTTTTTTTATTTTATTTTCGAAGGCATTGTATATCCTGATTTAATTGATTTAGAATTTTTAGAACATTGTGAAAGTAGTATCCAACAGTGTTGACAGTATTTATATATGTCCTTCACAAAATTTTAACAATCAAACCAAGCTGTCAAAATGCTCCTTTTTTTAAAAATTTATTCCATTTTTGTAATAAAAATAAAAGAAAGAAATAAAATTAAAACAGTTAAGGATTAATTTTGAAATATTTAGCCATGAAGAAGAATTGAATTATTGTATTAGGTTGGTGCAAAAATAATGACGTAATAATGTCGTTTTTTGACGTATTTTTTAACATCAAAAAACGACATTATTATGTCATTATTTTTGCACCAACGTAATACTTAATTCAGCATTGTTCTTAACTAAGGTTCACCCTGTACAAGACCCAGGTGGGGGCCACTCAAGGTAGAGGGTTACATTAAGGGGTAGTTTATATAGACAGGAGGGGAAGATAATGGTTATCTCTAGACTTGAACAGGTTAAGATTGTAGTGATCAAGGAAACATCTTCTTGGGAGTCAGTTCACAGGAAGAAGGTGTTTGAGTGGAACTTACTTCTCACTGATGGAATGCAGGTGGTTTGCTATTATGTAAGTGGCATGGTGAGTCTTTGCTATGAAGGTTAGTCCTGACGGAACCAAAGAATGTAGTTTGTCTAAGCACTTTCCATGGAAGTAGCGATAGAATGACTCATGAGAAAGAGGTTAGAAGGTGGAAAATGACTTGTATGTGTTTATTAATAACAATAAATTTGGTAGAAAGCATTTAACAATCACAAAGAAGTTTTTATTGAATCTCCAGTGGTTATTTGTTCTGAATGGACATATTTTCAATAAATCTTAGTTGTTTACATCATTGGTTAAACTTTTCTTTTTTTTTCTTTTTTTTTTTATCCCTTAATAGACTTTTAACCCTAGAATTAGCACTTTTTCATGTTATTCTTTTCTGAAAGTTTTTTTTTTTTTTTTTTTTTTAAAGCAAAATCTTGAGTAGAGGTGTGAGTGAATTTTCATAATTCCTAGTGCAGACATTAAAAGAAAATCCTAAAAGCATAAATATTTCCGATTAATAGAATTTTTATGTTACTGTAATACTATTTGGGTTTATTATGTAACATATTTCAAAAGTACAAAAAAGACAAATGTTAGCAGATAGAGTAATAGGATTATTTGTTCTTGATGTGCAGACATTGCATCATCTGGAAAGTAAATGACTAATTTGAGCTGACAGCTAAAAGTACCAAATGTTTGGATGGCAGAGATCCCATTTGAGAGGAAGAACTACCTGATGAGATGAGGTTGAAAATATGTGAAATGTCACATTGTCGTGATTTCATGCACACTCGTATGCAAAAAGATACTAACAATTCTCTCCCTACATTTTTCTGTCCCAAGGAACAATCCATGTTTTCAAATAATGGCTCCTCAATTGACACAAACTAGAAGGGCAAAATTTTTTTTAATGCATGTTCATGTTTTTATTTACTAGGGAAAAAAAAAATTACAACATTGACTCACATTTTCATCTACATTCTTTTTCTCAGCTCCATCTATGCTTCCAGAAGCTACTCACTTTTTTTTTTTTTTTTTTTTTTTTAATTTAACGTCACTCTTGCAGAAAAATCTCTCTTTAACAAAAAGTGGTGTCATATCACCAGACTTTCAACACCCTAAGAACTCTATTCTATCCTCTCACAAGAAGTACCAGCAAGCAAGTTTGAATGGTTGCCTAAACGTTTAGCCACCCATTCAAACTCACTCGTAATACACAGGAACAAAACTGGCCATAACTTTAATCTTACAAAATGCCAGCCTAATTTAAAAGAAAGAACAATTCTTTATGTCAATAGTACTTAGAGGGATTACTAATAACAATATTATCAACTATAAACATGTGTCAAAAAGATTAAATTACATTTCCAACCTTCATTGAATCCATTCTTAAGGAATTTAATTATGTTTATCTAAAACAAATGGTATTTACATAAAAATGTTCATCTCCTTGAATTCTAAAATAAATCATACTAAACAATTTTTTTTTTTTTTTTTTGCTGTTACCATAGAAGGGCATGA
This sequence comes from Acanthosepion lycidas, assembly GCA_963932145.1. Classification (NCBI taxonomy): domain Eukaryota; kingdom Metazoa; phylum Mollusca; class Cephalopoda; order Sepiida; family Sepiidae; genus Acanthosepion; species Acanthosepion lycidas. The sequence continues at coordinate 69,899,584 of OZ010595.1, forward strand.
CAACACAACCATGAAATTCAAACACTATTGTTTGAGGATAGGAGTTGCCTTTTTCAAAACTTTGTGCTTGGAACATTATCCATAGAGTGGTATAAGTTAAACAATTCTTCTTAAAGATCTTATCTCTCGTTGAATTTTGCAGTTACAATAAAATGATCATTCCTTTTGTTAGCTCTTTTCAAAATCTGTTAATTTCTACACACACTCAACTTTCTGTGCACTCCAATCAAAATCCCCTTTTTTATAAGGAGGTGATGGGTATAAATTCAAAACAAATGCCTTTTTTTTTTATAGATAAAATCAGTATAATTTTATCTGTTACTGAAGGTGACACAAGAACATATTAAATAGATGGTGTTTGTATTTGACTTTATCTAAAAAGTAGGAAATTATATCTACTGAACTACAAGAGATGAATAAGCCAGAAATAAAACTGAGACCTGATGAAAAAGTCAGAGTAAAGCAGAACAATCATTATTTACTGCTTGTGAGTGAAACAAATTATCTTTTGACACTTAGAAAATTTGACTGGAAATTATCGTATTGTAAGTGGATAGAAATAATGACTCTTACTTTAATACAGAAAGAAATGCTTAAAACGTTTATTTGTAAGTAGGAGGTAGTTTTATACTGCAAAATGTCAACAAGAACCACATTACAAGATTACTATTGAGATTTTCAAATGGTGTTATAATACAAATCATATAAAGTACCAAAGCTTGTTCATTATATATTTGTAAAATCTCTAGTCTATCTTGTGAAGCTAGTTGTTGTTGGATATAATAATATTGTAATTGTTTTTATTTTTATTTTTTTTTTTTATCACCTTCCACTTGCCTACAGAAGTAAAATGGCCAATCCTTTAGGTATTTATGTATTAATCTGAAGGGTCACTTCAAACCTGTACTTAAAATTACTCAATCTTTGTGTAAGCACATGAACAGCTTAGACTTAGCAATCATTGCTGACAAACAATCCTTTTATTTACTTTTGTTTCTTGTTTGGCATTTTTGTTTATGCCCAAATTTGGATTCATACAATATTTAGTCAGGCATTAAGATGTGTAAACAGTATCAGATCTTGTTCATATGCTTTCTGTAGATACAGGAAAATATCTATCCTTCTTTCTGGACAATGATAATGTATAACACACAAACAATATATTGGTTTTTGTTGCTATTAAGTGACTCAATGTTGTATACAAAAGTTTTTGCCTCAGAAGTCATGAAAGTGTTTAAAAACATTTTTTTTTTAAACTCTGTATCTTCTGGGATGCCTTCTGCTTGTACACACACATACATAAATGTAGCACATATAGTGCTGGTGTTAATAAAACAGTGGACAATGTAATATAACAGAGCTATTAAATATATATATATAGAGAGAGAGAGAGAGAGAGAAAATTCTAAGTGTTAGGTGCCAAAATTGCTGGTTCTTTTTCGTAGTTTATGGGTGGAAAGGCATTTTAGGCAGGCAGGTTTTATTTATATATATATATATATATATATATATATATAAAACATTATTTTGAGTTGTGCCTATATTTCTGTAGATGGTCCGTTTATTTATTAAACAGTATATTTATTTATTTTTCATCTACAAGCCTGAATATTCAAGGAATAAAGAAAAATATGCACTCCCCAACTGGATTTGAACCTGATCATCAACTCACTTCATGGACAATATGGTCTAAAGCACATCAGATTTGCCAAGGGAATTACAGGTTTTTCTTTAATAAGATTTCTTGCTTATTCAGGCTGGTAGGCGAAAATAAATATATTGTTTAATAAATAAACAGTCTGCTCAGATATGGGTATCCACTAAAAACTTAGAAGTTTTAAAGATTTTCCTTATCTGTCACATTTAATGAAACATGTGTGTACACACAATTCAACATATTTTGATTGAATATTCTTTTAAATATATTTTATTTTCTTAGCCAAAATCCATTCTGATAATACAGGATCTTGATCAATAAACTGGGTGACAACACTCAACCAAACAATAGAAAAATTTACCTTAAACAGAGTTCAACTTTTTATACAACTTCATTCCTTCCTCTGTGTTTAATTTATCAGGATACATTTCCAGTACTGCTTCATTTTTAGACTCAAAAACACAGTTCTTTTCTTCACATCTATATTTGTTGCCATTTCCCAGAACTTCATTTCTTTTTTTACCAAGCATGGCACTTTTCTGGGATAAGCGCTGGTGGAACTAAAAACTTAATGTTTGTAGCTGTTTGTCTTTTATTCCATATGGTAAAATCTAATAGTTGATTTTCTGTAAAGATTTTCACTTAATACTCAATTATGTCCACAACTAGTGATTCAAGATGATATGTAAAGCAATAAATACTTATCAAATTGTGTATTTATTTTCTTTCTACAAAATAAAACATAATGGTCTTTGTGTTTTATGTGGGTTTTTTTTTTTTTTTAAATAAAAAGAAAAAAATTACAATTTATTTTATCAATGAAGAAAATATTGTTGACTGGCATTTTGTGATCCAGTAATTGTGGAGAAAATCTTAGTAAAAAAAAATAAAATAAAATAAAAGATGCACCAGCTTCTACCCAAAAAGTCCTTAATCTTTTCCCTCATTTACTAGGATATAAACACTGTAAACATATTAATGTATCGCCTCCAAACACCATTGGTCACTGTAGAGGAAACCTTCATAAATGTGGATATGCCACCAATGATGATCCCAATTGCCAATGTGGGAAATTACAAATTATGGAGCATCTTCTAGTTTGCCCCAATCTTGAAGATTCATGCACACTTAATGGCATTGACTCCTTAACACCCCAGGCAAGGCTCTGTGTGCAAAAATAAATGGGTGTAGTGTAGCGACTCAATAAAAAAAAAAACCATTAATGTACAATACTTCCTTTAGTCTATACTTGAAGTCAGTATATTATGTTGTGATATTCAAGTTAGCATCATTAACCTTTTATCATATTGCTCTTACAAGTCTTTTCTAGGAGAAACTATTTTCTTTCTAATATCCATGCAAAAAGAACTTTTTGATGTGTAAATTTTTTTTATTATACAGACATGAATGATTTGGCAGGCAGAAAGGAAATGTTTATCATTTCCTTCTTTCATGTACTTCTCCTACAGAAACTTTTCAACAGCCTATGATAAATATGATGTTTTTCTTTAAACTTTTTTTTCATTCCCACATTTCTTTGTAGTGGGTTGGAGAGTTGCTGCCACTGTTATTAGAATTTTTTTTTCCTCTTTGTATGCAAATATGTTGTCTTGCATCAGTATTTCGATGCAGCCTCAATATTACGCGCAATATTTTTGCTTTATACTGTGATTAATTTGATTTCTTTAGAGCACAGTTAACATAAAGGTGTAGAAACAATAATTAACTTATAGTTTTATAAAAATATTTCTTTGATCCTTAGAAATGCACACTAATTAACTTCAGCCTGATGCTTGGCAGTGACAAATCTTAGATTTTGTGAACTTTTATGACTGCTAACAACTCGTGATGAGTCAAATCTGTATAACCGAGCATTCGAGTTGTTTTGGAGGCATATATAATTTATTATTAAAAAAAGAGAAATTCTCCCTGCAGCCATGATGATCTGTTTCAATCATATTTTCAACACATACTAATACAGATCTTTTAGCTATATCTCATATTTCAAAGCAACATAAGGCCACAAAACTAGTAAAACAATAAGAGCAAAAGCATTTTTTTTTTTTGTAATGTCATGTTTCTTCAATACAACAGTATCACAAATCTCTACAGATTTCTTTTCTTTATTATCTATGAATTATTATATATTCTTAGAAAAGTGGTTCCCCATTGCCTTTTCCACAGTTTGAAATTCAGTTTTCTTCTCAAAGCTAGAGAGCCTAGTGTACCCTGCTATTTAACCCATAGCTTGAGGGAGAAGAGATTGAGTCGTGTCTTTTCCAAAGGCATTAGAGCAGAAAAGAATGAAACAGACTAGCCCAGAATTGGAATTCAGATTGCTGACTCCACCTTCTACGCCAATATCTGTTACACTACCCATACAAAAGTAATTGGTTGTATTAAATGAGAAGACAAATGCAAACAAAAAAAATTCCTATTTTTATCTCCACTTTCATCCTAAACCCAACTGATCTCTCCAAACATTCTTGTTTTATCCATGCTGAATACATCTTCCCTTGTAGATACTGATCTTAGAAAATAGTGAAAAAAAAAATAATTTTCACTGTCAAAATTGATGCTGTTAGTTTCCACTTTAATTGTAGACTTTATCTTAGACTGAGAAGTTGCACACATTTTTGTGTTGATTCTACATCTAATATCAATTCATATACCTTTATATACACCTAAATTTACCGTGCAACTAATTTTAATATACTCTCACTGAGTTTTTGCCACAGGTATATAAAGTTATATTAAGCTTAAAATGTGTCTGCTTTAAATATACTATATATTTAACATAATTATATTTTAATTTTTTAAAAATGTGAGGAGATTAGGGCCATGAAAATGTTAAATACAGGAATATTGTCTAAACCAGCAAATAAAACATGACTTTTTTTTATAATTGGTTGTTTTAGCATTTTTCTAATCTAGTAAATATAGATTTTTCATTTTGCAACTGAAATAGAATTATTCAAAGCTAATCTGTCATCTTAATTCATTTATATTCATCCTTTGTCTCAAAAAATTGAAAAAATTAAGATCACAAAAGTAAAAATAAGTGTTTGACACAAAATGAAGATATACAAGGTTTGTTTAGAAATTATATGGTTATTTAATATTAACAAAAACAAAGGAATGGCATCTTAGCCATCTTCTAAGTATTCCTCTTGGAAACTCACAAACTTATCCTTCCTTTTTTTTTTTTTTTTTTTTTTTTTTTTTTTTTTAAAGCAATTTCTAAAAAGACTGCTTTTAGAATAACCATCAGCTGCCATGTCACATTCTCTTTAATCTTGCCCATGACTTTTGGAAATATGCCAGAAGTTATAGGAAGCCAAATCTAGACTAGTTGGTGAGAGCTGACATATTTGTGTGATGAAATGTTTCACAAAACAAACACTGCACATGGCACTGAATTTGTCATCCAGTCATTGTAAATGCAACAGTCACATAGTAGACAAGCTTACTGAATAATGAACCAAAGAGTGTCTCCTTATATATACATAGTAGTTTCCATCTGATTAGTTGCTAAGTTTCATCAAGGCCACACAACTGGTTCTCAAGATATTCAAATGGCTGGATACAATTCAAACAGTTTTTGTTTGTATCAATCATTTAAAAAAAAATCTTTGTCTTAAACTTTTTTTTAATTTTATTGCATTCATTATTTGTTTTAATAGCTTTATATAAAATCAGTGAATATTGAGTTTGTAACGGTCATATTTTCATCTATCTTTTACTTAACAGATTTTATTTATCTTCGGATGAATTCTCTTCTGTTTTCTCATTTCATTTCCCAAATGTTGGGAAGATTTACCCAACTTTTTCATTTAACTAAGGTTCTTTGCATTAACTAGACTTTCAAGATGAAAGATGAGAGCTTATCAAATAGTTTTTCTACCTTTGTATCTGTACATCATGTAAACAGAAAATTTGTTTTCTTTGCACACAAAGAACAATAACAGGCTTTTATTACTTGCTTGCTGCTTCTCTACCAATTCTATTCCCTTATGTCACTTTGATTCACAATGAAGTCTATTTTCAAGATAATTATAATACCTTTGGTATAGAAAGGTATTTCAGGTTAAATCATATTTATAGAATGAAAACTGATATTGTTGCTGCTATCTGAAATTTTAACAAATAAATATCTGTTGTGAAATTGTACAAATATTTTGTTTTTCATTTCGATTTTTAAAAAAATGGATTACCTTTAGAATTACTCCCTTGAGAAATTGCAGTGATTCACATAGTCATCATAAATAAAATCACCCAAGTGTTCATTTAAAAATTTATTGGTGATGCAAAATTTAACTATAGCATAAAGTAGAGACATGTTGAAAATTACTATCAACAGAAAAAAGTTGTGTAAATCTGCCAACTTTGCAATCAACTTTTATCAGATATCATTGATAAACTTAAAAGATTAATCAATAAATTAAATTTATATAAATAAATGCAAATGTTAGTGTGTCACACTTTTTCAACTTTACTCCTAGAGGCCTTAGCCCAACATATCATACCATTTTGGAATCAGGCCGACTCTGTGAGCAAATTAAAAACATTCTGAGCTGGATCCAGAACAGCAATCCTGAAATTTTACATTCCCAAGTTTTCATTAGTGTGATTGTTTTTGGCAATTTATTTTATTTATTCATTTTTTTTTTTTTTTTTTTTTTTTTTGCAACAAATTTTTTGTACAATAACAATTTTTATAACTTGGAAATAAATTTGAGAATAATTGAAATTAAATGCAAAATCTAGCAAAAGTCATCTATGAAATAAAAATAATTGTTTTTACAGAAAGTAAGGACCTACGTATATCAAATTGTCTTTAAATTAATTGGCATTAGAAGAATTATTGTTGAGCTTTTAAGTTTAAATATTAATGCAATACTTAAATGCAAGAGATCAATTTTGAGTTCTGTAGTTTATTGTCTCTTGCATACGGCAACACTATGCCTCACAAAAAAATCTCCGCTAACAGGGAACCAGATTGCAATCAAAAGAGCCATGGTTGCAGTGAGGAAAAGAAAGTTCCATGCAAATAAAAACTCAGATCAAATGGTAGCTAGGAGAGCTCCCAATGCTGAGAATATGCAAAAACTTAAGGATTCTCAAACTCCTGAACAAGCCAAAGGCCCAATCAAGAGTCCTCTGCAAGAGCTAGCTTAAATGCTGCCTGATAGAGTGGCTTTTAAATTAATTACAAATATAAATGAAGTAAAATGTTTATTTGCTGAAAGCTCTACCTTTTGTAAAGTATATGATTTTACAAATCACATTTTTATATTTTGTAACAGGTACATTTGCAAAATATTTGTTTTAGAATTACTGAATTATTTTCCAAGTAAAGGTATTCCTCAAACTTTTTCAAAGATTGCATTTTCCTCACAACATAGACAGTAGGGCCAGTTAATTTTTCAATTTTTTTTTTTTTTTAGAAAATCAACATTGCACTCAGTCTGTAAACTGGGATTTGATGTGTGAGCATTTAGTTTTAAAGATTATCTGAAAAAATGTACAGAAAAAACTAATTTGTGCAAGTTTTTGCTAACTGACTTCAAAATTTTACTATTTCAAGAATAAATCCAAATAAAGTTGATATCTTTTGTTATGAGTCACCCTAAGCAAAATATTAATTTTTTTTACTGTATTCAAATAAGATTTGTTAGATCATAATTAATAAAAACAAAAAATAAATAAGTGTACATAACATTATAATACTGCTGGGCACAAATTATAAGACAAAATGTTTTAAATTTGCATTATTTTTTGAAAATCATACTAAAACTACTGCACTGTATAACATATTACATCATAATATAGCTAAATTGTTCAGTATAATTTCCCTTTGAAGTAAATGAGGGTCTTATTTGATGGCACAATCATTTAGTAATAATGTGTTTGTGCCATGCATCTTGTCCATATACAATTTGTAAAACTTCAGTAAATTATAAATTTTATAAGGCTGTGCCATAAGGCTTTCACTGATCACTGGAATGAAATTCTAATGCTACAATTTTGAACCTAAACTTAATCTTTAAAGTCGTTTCCTCAAAAAATGGTAACCATTTGGAAAAAAAATATTTGGTGAATATCATCATGTGAAACCCCCAACTTTCAAATTGAGTGCAAACCACAGTTCCAAAATCAACCTTCCCTAATGGACAATAGTGAATCTTTTTTTTTTTTTTTTTTTTTTTTTTTTTTTTTTTTTTTGTTGAAAAATAAAATATATCCAGTACATTCTTGCTCTTATTTTTAAGTCAAGCTTTCCAAAATTATTTCTGCATTATAATGCATTTAGCAATTGAATAATATACAGGCTAAATATAAAAATTTAACATGGTTATTATATAGTTATCATTGTTTCCAACATTATAGTCATCATATTAAAGGAGTAGTAAAATGACATTCTTACAATATAATGAAGAGTACATTAAAAAGGTTATTCAATATGAATTTATGAAGAAAGCCTCAACAGACTTGTTATCCTTCTTATCTGCTCAGCTGCATATCAGTCTCAAATAGGCCTTAATTATTGGATGAATGCTGTCATTACTATTGTGGAGAATTTTCTTGTTCACATTAATTAGTAAGTCTGATCTGTAAATGGAGAACAGCTGATGCGGGGAGGGACTGAGGTCAGCTGCTTAATTTGCAAACTAAAGTGCCTTGCTTGTTACTGGTACTTTAAAAAAAAAATAACTATTTTTGTTTTGAGTTTCTAACATTTGGTTCATTGCTTTAAATATTAGACTGAATGATAGGACATTTCTTTTGTCCAAAATTAATTCATAGTGGTAGATTTTACCACCTCCATGAAGTATTCTGTGGATTTAAAAAGCATTTTTTTCATTAAAAAGCAAGGCATTTTGCCCAGGTTTGAAGTTAGTTTTTCACCTCTTAAATACAAAAATAACCTTTTAAAAAAAGTCCTGGGATGAGTTATTTTTAATGTCATGATTTAACCATGGAGTTATGTGTGTGTATTATTATCTCCACAAAAAAGTTCTTATAATCTAAAAATATTTTCTGGCTTTAAATAACCTGCAAAGGGTTGATAAGCCATAGAAAACAACAGTAGAAGATAGGTTTGCCTATCATCTGGTCCACCTTCACTTCTTCCCAGTCTTTTGAACAGGAGCAATGGTTTTTCTCTTGTTTTTTGTTTAGGATAGGGTTTCCAGTTCCCTCTAAAGTTATTTCCTTCTCTTTCACTTCCAGTGGCTCCTTGCATCTTGGTGGGATTATCACCTTGCTTGCAGTGGTTCGTCTTACTCTGTCACTCTTCTTCGAGGGTCTCTTGGGCCTTGTACAGAGAGAACATCATTGTTTATTCTCATGACCATCTGTCTTGGTTACAATATTACCAATATGTTTTTTCCCCTAGTAGTAAAATCTTTTCCTTTATATCCAGTTCCATAAATTCAGGTTAGCTTAGAGTTAATTTAGGTAACTCTTGGGTAAACACCACCTCGCAATCTGAAGCAACCAGATTTCTACAAAAGTTTACTCTTTGCTAACATTTACCTTTCCTTTATTTGTACTTGTTTGTGAATAAATAGTTTGTTTTGTTTTGGGTTTTTTTCTATTGTATATTTTACTTTACTTTTACAGTCAGGCTACCTGAGAAGAAATCAGCTGTTTATATTTATCATGCTGGCACAATTACTCAACTGGCCTCCATTTTATGATTTAAAATCATTCATATTACTGAAATAGTAATTAGAACATTGTTTATCTGTCTATCCTAGATATGTCTTGTTGGCTAATGTTATCAAGAACAGTAGTTGCCTGTCTAAAGTTGTTGTGTGTGTTTTAATTTATGGCATTTGTATATTGCAGATTTTATGCATTCAAGACTACCCTTATAGTGTTTTTACTTTATTTGCTCATTTGATTCCTCTCCAAATGTTTACATTTGTTACTCTAGCATCAATAGATGTGCATTCCTCTTAAACATCAGTTGATCAGATCTGATATAAAATGTCCTTTCTTAAACTAAACTTGAACCACCAATCAATTTTTCTTTTTTTTCTTTGGGATAATGATTTTGCAAATATTTATTTTAGATACATGTAGAAATATTTTTATCAAATCTACTATAAAATAAATATCAAACAGTTTGACCTCTTTGGAGATCTTTAATGTTTTTTATTGCTGCATTGTTGCCTGACTGTGCTGGTCCATTTTTACAAAAATAGTAAATTCCCATTTATTGTAAATGTCTATAAAGATACTGATGACAATTTTTTATAAGGATGGGCACTATTTAAGTTTTGCCTGGATACTCTCCAGTACAGAGTAAGCTAAGTAACACCCCTCAATACATAATATAATAAAGATATTTCACAAAACAGATATAGTATATAACTATGTATCTATGCTAGTTTGGAAATAACATTGTGATAATCATTTTATAACAGACACTAGGGGCTGACATTTGATAGTGTCTTGAAAACATAGATATATTCATTGAGAGCAGACAGTAAAAGTTCCATAAAAACATAAGTACATTTTGAAAGTGTATATGTGCTTCAACAGCAGTAAGTTTTGTAAAGATGTATAAGGATGTCTACAGCAGTGGAAGCGTTAATAAAAACATTGAATGTATGAATGTATACAGGGTATACCAGATATTTGATAGAATACTTTCAGTGGATAATAAATGGAAAATGGCTTAATATTACATGGCATGTGTACAAATTTTAACATGCTTGTTTCCCTGTCAGATATATCAAGAACATTAACATGGCAAGAAAGTGTTGCTCATAGTATGAACTACCAACCACAGTGACTAAGAAAGCTAGCTTCTTAAAAGTGGCAGGTCCCTCTGTACAGACCATGCAAATGCCTCAAATACACATTAAATTCCTATCATTTGTGATGGTCCAGGTAGTGATGAGTAACAGGGGACATCTCATGCTACCTACTTCCTCTTACAAAACCTTATGGTCTTAGATAATGTTTACATCAAAGAAAATAGATACAGTGAATCAAGACAATAGTTGTATGTATTCCAGTAACACTCTGCTCCCTCCTACATGGCCAATGTGATCCAGGAATGGCTGGCTGAGAGATTTCACAATCATTCCACCTGCCTACATGTCCTCTCGTAGCTGCCCTGATTTGAATACACTGGAAGGAAATCAACCAAAGGTCTTATAATACTAAGGACATTGCAGGACCATTGTGGATGTGATGACCAACACAAAGGAAAACCACCTGATCTGGACATGCCACCCTCAAGGCTGAGTGCAGTTTCATTTAATAACCTTTATCTGTTATTCTGGATTGGACATGTGTCAAAGTTATTTTTATTCAAATTATTGTCCTCCTCTTTATTGTTGTCATCACAACATCTTAACCACTGTGCCTTCTGGCCTTCCTCGTGTATGTATTGATCTGGGCAACCTACAGGGAATTTTGAACAGAACTTTTTATTTAATTTATGGGGGTAGATTGTTGTCATTTTACTGCCCATATCTAGGGATAACATCTATTTTCAGACAGAAAATGTGTCCAAGTTATTTTGAAAATTCCTTTTTTTTTCTTTTTTTTTTTTTTTTTCCATTGAATATGTTTTTCTCTATATTATAATTGGTTTTCAATTAGCAAATAAACTGTGTATGTATATATATATATATATACGCGCGCGCGCACACACACACACACACACAGAGGAGAGTGTGCTGGAATATTTTCAGCCCAACATACTTTGGAAATGTCATGACACATTAATTTATTCAACTAACTTTTAATTGTATCTGTGGGTTTTAATAATTTCTACCAGTATTTTAATTTTTTTTATACAGTAGTTTATGGTCCAATTCATTTAAAATACACTTTGAAACCTAGTAAATTGATCATGAAAGTTAGTGTTATCAAACTATCTGTTTGATTGTTACTGCCATACCTTCCCTGCATGTTATATATTAGAGAAAAAAATGTATGTTGTATATTAAGGGAAAAAGTATGACAAAGTGGAAAAGTGGACACATTATGTCCTTGAGGACTTCAAACTAAAGTGATGTTTATGTTGATGTGACTACATATATGCATGAAGGAAAGGCAAAATTGAAAACTTTAAAGTTTCCCCCCTCTAAAATTGTTCTTGATAGATAAAAATTTATATATCATTTTCACACATACATGCACTATATATATATATATATATATATATATATATATATATATATATATATATATATATATATATATATCTCCATATCACATTTAAAATGCAAGTCCTTGTTCAATTGCCAAGGTTAAGCAATTTTCAAGTCTGGTCAGTACCTAGATGGGTGACTACTTGGGAATACCAAGTACTGTAAGCTTGGAAATGCAGTTGGTATAATGGCTAATTTCTCAGAATGAGTAATTGGAAACCCAAGTTTGAATCCCACTTGAATTTGATACATTCACTTACATGCAAATACCCTTGGAAAAGTTATGAATCCATCTCGTCTTCCCCTGGCTATGGGTAAATAGCAGAACAAACTGAGCCCTATAACCTTGGCAACCAGTCTAGGGAAATGAAAACTCTGAATTCAAATCAGCCGGGAGGAAGTTAGCAAAGTGCAAATGAGCTTTTTATAGGAGCCAATGGCCAACATACAGCTAGATGGAAAACTCTTATTCAAAAAGCCTGCAATTGTAGCATCATCTGACATGTGGCACACAGTGTACCAGTACAAGACATGGTGGTATTATGGAGAGAGAATATATTGCAGGACAGAAGCAACTGACCACTTTAAACAATTCACTTATACAGGTTGTTCAGTAAAACTTCACTGAACTTCCATTCATCATTCTCACTGGGAGAATTAAGGGTCCAGGGATGAAAGCGCACTAGAACAGATCTCTGAAGGAACTCCTCCATGATTTTAGTATCCTCAGAAAAAAACAACTCTTCTCCATAGCTGGGGGGAGAAGAGGTGGATTATTTTTTTTTTTTTTTTTTTTTGAAGATAATAATGGTTTAGTGATACACTTCTTAATTAGTAAGACATTTACCACTAAACCATTATTATCTTCAACAATAAAATATAATTGCATACAAAATATTTAGATTTCAGCATTAAAAACATAGAGGTTGATATGCTACTAAACAAAAATAACCAACCAAATCATTTCTGCAACATATTTTATGGTTTTAACATAAGAACAAACTGCTAGCTAAGAAACTTGAGGTTCTTTATTCTTGATATTGTTTCACACAAATCTGGCTACTTCCTCTTTGGAAATCCTATTTCATCTGACTATATGGCCCAATACCTTTGAATAAAATATGAACTAAAGTATGAGGCATTGAAATAAATAAATAAAATTGTGATATTTCTGGTCATTCTTGGATGTATGTCTTTGAAGACAACGTGTAACAAAACTGTTTACTTTCCCAATCATGACCATGACCATATAAGCACTTCTGATTGAGCTTCCAGATTTAAAAGTCCTATATCTTTGTGTTATCTCATTTTTCTAGCCTATAAAGAGAACTGTAAATGTGCATTCAGGTTTTTAGTTTAAAATATACAATTTTAAATTAAACCAATTTCTGTCATTAGAGCATTATATGCACAGGTAATTTTTTTTCTAGTATGTTCAATAAATTTTTTTTGCTTAATTATTAGTTAAGCAACATTTATTTTGTTCACTGCTTGGATTAGTGCCAGGTTTAAAATATATACTCATGGATACGTCACTTTTTTTACCAAAAATTTCACAAAATATTGGGGTGCGGCCTATCTGCTCGACATAAATGTAAAACAACACTACCATTGTCACCATGATTTCTGAGAAATCGGAGATGATACCCATAAACACTAAAGCTGTGTTTTTTCTCTGTATAGAAACAATTTATCTATCATATATACTCACTGCTTTAAATTTACCTCATTCTGTTAGATTCACATATCCATCACAATAAATAAGTAAAATTATAAAATATTCATTGATCCATCAGTAACCGTTCAGTCGGGGCCCTCACACTAGACTGATATAGAAACCCATTGGAAAATATGACTTAAAGAAATGAAATATATTCTTTGAGATAATTTTCTTTAATGGTTGTTTCATATAACATTAAAAGGTGTTCTTAAGTGTTATTTAGAAATAACAAAGTGCATGAATGTAGTACCCAAAATGTTTGCATTGCGCAGTGATATAGTTGGTAGCCAAATTTGTAATTTATAATTTTAATTGTTGCAAATCCTAGTCATGAGTAAAAGAGTTATGAAGCAGGTTTTAAATTAAAAGTACTGAATTATTCAGAAGAACATGGAAATCGATCAGTAGAAAGGCAGTATATATAATAATATGCGGTAGATATTAAAATACCAGTACAACGGTTACTTCCTCTTCTTTACATAATGATTGACAAAATGTATTTTAACTGCAAAAGTGTATTAATAATTTTAAGTTTTGAAATAAAGGTAAAAATAAAAGTAGATATCTGATGATTCTTATGTTTAAAAATGGCTGTGTAACTCCCCAGATTATAGTGCAACCTATCTACAAGTCAGGAGTAAATCATCAATTATTAAACCATAAAGTAGAGGTGTGACCTATCCGGTGGGGCAACCTATCCACAAGTATATATGGTACTAGTTTTTATATGCAATGCCCATACTGAACTTGAAGATTGTCTTTAGAAAAGTAATTTCTGAAGTATGTGTTGAACCAAATTCATATCTCCTTTCATTATTTACCACAATATAACATGCACCAGTGTATAACACACACTTAGGATTTGTCAAAGAATATTCTGAAAAACTAATAAACGAAACTTCTTGCTTTCCAGTCAACTTTAATCTTCAAAGAAATAAATGCAATGTCAATCGTTATCTTCAGTTTTCTTAATACCTGTTCTTTTATTGTTCTCTCCCCTTAATAATGTTTTTCTTTTTCTCAAATTTTTCACACTCTCATCTTAGTGGCTTTGTCTGAAATGATTAAAAAAGAAAAAATAATAATTTGTCCAAATTATATATATATATATATATATATATATATAACATCATTTTGATTTTTATCATAATTTAATTTATTATTATATGTTTTATTCTGGATCATCAGGTGTTTAGTGTGTCAAAAAAACAGTGTTTAGGTATTTGTCTAGAACTTGTAACTTAACCATCAGGACATCTGATGTCTTGTTTTTTTTTACTAATGTTCACGCTATACAAGGCTCAAGGGCCACCGGAGGAGGAGGGTTACTGAAAGAGCTTGTTGTGTGAGTGGTAAAATTAAGAGTAAGAGGTGCAGTTTAAGAGGACATGTGGGAAAGATAACGGTTCTGTTGCCATGTTCTGGTCATCTAGAATTCCAGTGGTGCATCCATATACTGTTGTTTATATCATCTGCATAGATATTCACAAATGATCAACATAAACTCTTAGGTAGATCATTTATATAAAGTAGAATGATGGTGGGGCCGAGAAGCAAGCCTTGAGGGATGCCTGCATTAATCTCAAGGGGAGGACTGGCCATTAGCAACTACCTTCATGGACATACCTGTTAGGAAGGACTTGATATTTGAGAAAACTTCTCATGATTCCATAGCTAAACTTGTGTAACAATCCCTAATACCACACCTTTTCAAAGGCCTTTGATATATATATATATATATATATATATATATGATCATCATTGTGATGTATTTATTGTGTAATGCTTCACTGACTCTGTAATTAATGACAGGGTATTGACCAAGCCGATCAAAATACCAACTGTCACTCAAGAGGTTGTCCCTGTTGAGATGATTTTGTTTTTTTTTGTTTTTTGTTTTTATGACACTAAGGAGGCTGTTGGACTAATAGTGTAACTGGAATGAACACTCACCCACATTCTTGAAAACAGGGCATACACTTGATACCTTCCATAAACTTGGGAAGAATTTTTCCTTCATGTAGTGGTTAAACAGTTTTGCTAACAGGGATAATTCATGAATAATATTGGGATTTTATCTGGACTGATAGCCTTCTTAGAGTTAATGCTTTTAATAAGTCTTGATACTTTCCAGGTTGTGATAAAAATATTACTAAGTTTGTTCTCCATGAGAGAGGGGAAATTTTATAATGTGGAGTTTGAGGCCAATGTTGGAGCCAAGAGCTTTGCCTTATCTGATGAGGATGAGATAACCTCAGGGCCATTTATGATAGTAGGCACTGACATTTTACCTCTATTGAAAATTTGGTTAAAGATTTTCCAGAACCCATGGGTTCCAAGTTGTTTGCTATTGACATTGGATTGGACTGCTGGTACATAACTGCAATTTGTATTTTCTAAAACTCTCTAGCAATGATTTCAGACAGTTCTGAATTCAGCAAAGGTCCTACTACACCTTATTACCTGTGATAAATATTGTAGTAGTGGTTACAGTGAGCTATGACTGCAGCACATTCAGGAGTGAACAAGGGCTGGCTTGTACACAGAAAAATAAAAATAAAAAAAACAGCACATCAGAGGATGCCTTTGGTTTGGCATCAACTTCAATACTGAATGCTCTGAAGTACCCAGGGGAGGTAACACTTCAGCAGAGCATTTTTCAGGGCAGGATGTGAGGAAGAGGTGGAGGGTGTTTGTGTGATGTCCTGTTGTGTTGGGAACACAAGTGGGCTTATCAACAATCTGTGTCAGTTCGTAAGTGATGAAGAAGTTTCAACAGTATCTGCCTTCTTCATCAGTTTTGTTCAAGTGGCCTAACCATTGTTTGTGATGAATATTAAAGTTACTACAAATATGAATGCTAATTGAGGGATGCTCAGAGAGGATATCATCAATCATCTCAGCTATATTGCTGAACTATTAAAGTCCCATCATGCTGTGAATGATAATTTTTTTTTTTTTTTTTTTTAAATTCTGCCTTATATGGCTGGAAATCTCAAATAAAACTTTGTGTTTCTTTTAGAACTCTGCAATTAATGGCATATTTTGAGAAATTTCAATTTGTGGCTTATTGGAACACATTTTTTTAACATTTTTTTAGAACCATTTCAAGCTCTTAATTGTAGTTGATCATCACTTTGTTTTGAATTAAAAACAGTTAAGAATTAAATTTTTTTTTCTCCTCTTCAAAGAAATGTCACATTTTAATATCAAGTGATCAAAATTAATAAGTCACTGAGATACACCAAGATAACAAACTCCAAAGAACAGCTCTATATACATTTCTTCCAAACTACTATTTAATTGGTATTTTTCTATATTTGTTTTCATTAATTATGATTTACAACAGTTTAACAAAGATTATTCTGTTATGAAATTCTTTTATCATAAGATAATGATATTCATATAAACTTGTTGGTTGCCTTGATAAATCATAGAAATACTTCAGATTTGTTAGGACCTTGAACAGCAATTATTGAAAAAGATTAAAGATAAGTGTTTAGCATATAGGAAGCTTTCAGATTCAGCTTTACATTTTTTGCCTCAAATGTTTATTCATTTAAAGTAAAATCAATTTGAATTTTTGGCATTAACTTTATTAATGTATTTATCATTGTGTTTGTCCTATGCCATCTTCTGCATGAAAGTGATAGTTGCTATTATCAGTTCTTCATACTCCTCAGCTGGCATCTATACATAATTTCAAAGCCTTCTCAAGAATGACAGCTTACAGCCATATCATGTTGAAACACTGGTTCTTGTACAATCACCAAAGTAAAGCAACGTCAAACCTGGTTATTATCCAGATGGGTGACCACTTGGGAATACCAGGTGCTGTAAACTTAGATGTGTGGGTGGTATAATGGATAATGGCTTGAAATCAGAGAGCTATATTCACTTACACACAAATACCCTTGGAAAAGGTACAAAACCACCTCTTCTCCCGCCCGCTATGCATTAATTAGTCAGGTTTGTATTACCATTATTTCCAAAAATAAATTCTTTCAAATCTAAAAATATTTTCTGGTTTTAAATGAGCTGGAAAGGTTTAAGCTACAGAAAACGAATTACCTCAATCAATCTCCTAACCCCATGCTTTCAGAATATATATATATCTTACTCAGCAATATGCTGCTGCTTTTTTCAGGCTTCCATAGACTGATTATTTTTTTTTTTTTTTTTATCAAAAGAATTCTATAAAGTGACTGTGTAATATTTGGTCAATAGAATTTTTTCTTTATTTTTTTTTTTGTTATTGTTTACCTAATACAATGTCTAAGAGCCAGTCATAGTTGATGGTTACTGATCAATGTTGTTTTTATGGATGTAAGAACAGATAATCTTCAGTTCTTACAGGCTATGTCGGATAAGTAGCAATTAGCCATAGACTTGAAGAAGTTAAGATGGTCATGGTTGGGGAACATCCTCTCAAGTATCTGTTCCACAAAGCAGTTGCTCTTGGGAAGAAGTTCTCTGAATCTCATCAATGGAATATAAGGGAATGAGAATGTTTTGTGTACATGGCCTGGCAGCTTGTAGTTGTAATGGTCTGAACTGGGGGAACTAGGTAATGTGCTCGGCAGAACATTTTTCATGGAAATAGTGATAATAGTGGTAGGTTTGTAATAGGCCTGTGGAAATAGTGTTGTAAGGTGGAAAATAATTAATCATCTACAAGATTACATAACCACTTTTGAACTCAAATCTGGAAAGAGAGGTTTGGGCAACACCAGCTCAAATATGGTAGCAATACTCTATTTTTGGTCTTATCTGACACTTGTAAAGATAGGGCATGGCAGATGGAGTCAGGTATTTTCTGGGGCAGTATAAGAATCAACTATCCTTCCAGTGACTTTAGCAATGGATCATATGTATATGTTTCATTTGAGGTCTGGGATGAACTTTAGTTCCAATAAAAGCTTAAAACAAGGAGCCTCTTTGAGAGTGCAACCATTCATCAAGACTGGTGAGAATTAAGGGTCAGCTTGGTGAAGATGAAGTTATTACTTTGGTTTTTGAGGTATTGAATGTTACAAGCCAGTTTTTCTCCCCATTGGTCAGATAAGAGATCAGCTGCCAGGCTCTGGCCATTTACATTTTTGGAGGTGCACCTACAAGCTGTGGTATCTTTTGATATTTATTAATGAACTGAGAATCTAATGCAGAAACTGTCAGTCAGGTGGTTGCCAAAATGTTTGAATACTAATTAAAAACAATATTGTGGTTACTGCCCTGTGATATTTTAGAAAAAAGTGTCACTCTTGATGACATGTGGTTTCACCACTATGATGTGGAAACCATGCAATGTCAGCACTCTGGTTTTCTGTGGCTGAAAATTAGTTCTTATTTAGTACAATTAATTTAGTATTACCCAACTAATGTTGGTAAAAGTGTCAGGATATATTTGATAAATATTCCAGGTGAATATCAGCTTGTGTTATTTTTGGAAATATAATAAACTTATTTGGTCATGAAATATGTATAAAGCAACTCACACACACACACATATATATATATATATATATATATATATATATATATATATATACCAATATTTATTTTGTCATACCAGATCTATAAAGCTTGCTATGGATCATAAGAAAGATATAATGTCAAAAGAGAAACAAGATATTAAGTTATTGAGTGATGTGAACACAATGTTGTAATTTGCAAAAAAGTTAAATGGAGATCATAAAACAATCAAAAAACAAATTGAAAACCTTAGTAAGATAAGAACAAGAAAAAATTCTGGCTCTATAAATATCATGAAAAGTGATATGAGAAAAAAAATAGAAGTATAATAACTCAGAAAACTAGATAGAGAAACAACAAAATATTTCAAGAAGCTGCTTCTACAAATGTAAACAGAAAAAATGCAAAATATTAAGAACATTGGATAAAAACATGGAAGCAAACAAAACTATCACTTAAGTAAACACCACAAAAAGAAGCATACATTCAACCAAGAAATACATGAAAACTGATTTCTGGAGAGTAATTTTTATTGATGAATGTAGAAGTATATTGGATGGACCTGACCTCCAAAGACACTGGAAAAATAGTTGACTTATACTGCTCCTTAATGAAAAAGATCAGTCACTACAACTTAGAAGATGACAGTAATGATTTAGGTTAATCTTATAGACAGTTAATTTATAGGTTCCTTTGTAGTTGATGATGTTATCAAGATAAATGTCGAGAATTATTTGAAAATGAAATATTTTTGAATAGTATAGGTTACAATAAGAAAACATAAGTTAAAGAATATATTAATACAAAATAATGCTCCTTCACATTCTGCAAAGCTGACTACTGCCCACCTTGCCAAGAAAGTTTTCAAAGATTAATACACTGACTCAAAGCTTCTCCAGGTATTAATCCAACTGAAAACATGTCGTTCATCATTAATAAATATAAGAATAGAAAACAAAATTCAATAAAATGCTAAGTCATCACCAGTAACATTACAGATTCTTTGTAACTGTCCCTATAATAGGATTGCTAGATATGCTAAATAGAAATAAAGAATAATCAGTTCAAATTTAAATTCTAATATTTTCTAATTTTCTTTGTTCATATATCAGTTCTTCCTATATAGTAATTTTAGTTAATTTATATATGTATGTTTATTAATAGGATACAGAATTCAGACAAGTTTGATAAATTTGACAAAGTGAGAAACTGTTTTATTGACTTGATTACGCGTTTCAGCATCATTAAATAGTTTTCATCAGAACAAAAGAAATATGTGTGTCTGTGTGTGCACTTCAATTTTAATACTTTTTTTTTTTTTTTTTTTTTTTTTTTTTGCTAAGTTGATGATGTCCCTTGCTTGGGAGGAAAAAATACAATTGTGTGACTTTTGTTTTTCATTTGTGTTGTCAATCTGTTCAAGTATCATGCCATTTATAGTTTGATGCAGATGATCTGACCTTGGCTTTGATAAGATATTACTTTGTTGATGTTCATGACCAATTTTTTTATTGCTTTGCTGAAACTTGTTTTTATTTTCTCCAAACTTTTCTGCAGTGAATATAAGGTGAAACCTTCTTTTTTTTTTTTTTTTCCAGAATGGGTTGAAAGTAAAAGATTAATATATGTTCTTATTACATATACTCCATGTCAAGGAGATGAGTATTAATACGTATAAGCAAATTAGTAATCATTTTAAATTTGATCAGTGTTTTTTATTTCTGTTTGGCAAATCTAGCAATAAGTTCAAGAGGCCCATACTGAATATGAAAAATGTCCTTCTAAATAACTTCTTGATATGATGCACATTGCACTGTTAGAGGCAAAATATAACCGGGATTTTTCCTTTCATTTTTTTCTTTCATGTTTATTTATTTATCTGTCTGTTTTCCTTTCAGCGGTTTTTCTAATGTAAAAAAAAAAAAAAAAAAAAAAATGTCTGTTGCTATCTTTCAGACATCACAAGGTTATTCAGTGTTGATACGCAGCTATTCAGATTCTCATAAGTAGATAGATAAAATGTAGCTATACCCTTATCACTTGATGATATTTTGTTCCATAAATGCCACAACCCTGGCCTAATAAAAGTTTACTCACTTGACAGTGTTAAGATAAAAATGAAAATATGCACTTTTCTTCTTGATGACCAGAACAATTTTATATTTACTTATAACTTCATCTGTTACCAAACAGGACAACTTTCATGGATAAATAATAATTTTATTTGTGAATCATTTATTGCAACTAATAAAAATGCTCCAAACAACATTTTCATTGCATTTTTAAGTGAATTTCAAAACAGTATTTAGATATTTGTACATAGATTTATTCAACTGCATATTTTCCATTTTGTTCTATAACATTTCACCATTTTTAAGGCAGCTTCATGATTCCATTTGCCCAGAACTTGGCATTTTTCTGGATGATGTATTTGTTTAAGAATGTTTACAGGCTTCCAGAGAATTGAACCCATTAAGAGAATTTTTCTAAGGTCAAAATAAGGGGCCATCCAAAGTTGCAAGGTCAGGTAAGTGTGGCAAATGTAGTATCACATCCAACCTAAGCTATACCAATTTCTGCCAGGTCTATAAAGAGACATGAGTTGTCCTGATGACCAATTCTAGGTGTTTTCAATGATTTTCTGCCTTTAATCAGTCCACCTGGAAACAGTACCTGTCTGAATACAATGTCTGATTTTGCAGGAGCTTGTAATACACAATGGCCTTCCACTCCCACCATAGCTTCACCTTACTGAATCATTTCATTTTCTCTAAGACCTTTTTTACTCTTAAGGCTGGCCACTCATAAATCCCTTTTGCAGACTCCTGCTCAGGCACATTTGTGTTTGTTCAAAACCCACAGAGTCCACCTGTGGTTTTATACTGCAACTTGACTGAGTAGACATTAGTTACAGTTTCTAAAAGAGAGTGCATTATCTAGCCTGATCAACAGTCTGAACAAGGCCAGCACACTCAAACCCTTAGTCACAATTTTTTTGTGCTAGCTCAACCATCAACAACGCCCAAGGAGTTCCACCTACCCAATTTCACATGCAAGGTTTGGCTCTTCCCGTAGTATGGATTTCAGGCACTTTCCAAAGGTACAACATGCTGAGATTATCTCCTCCAAACCAATAACATCAAGAAGTCACCTTCCTGATTGGAACCGAAGTCTCATGGTCAGAAAATGAATGTTCTAACCCTTCAGCCAGGTACTCATCCATTTCACTGTACATTGTTGTAAACAATCTAGTTTTTATTGCCTGTGATCATTCTTTTCAATGTCCTGGGTATGACGTTAAACTGTATCCAACAGCAAGGCCTCTGATCAGGAGGTTTTGAGGAGCATGGAACCACCTCTTAATTGCTGGTGTTCCCAGGTCCACCCTGACCTGGGGTGGTAGCACCTGTTAGGGTCCCAGCTATGGGCAAATAGTGAACTCCTAGTTTTTTCCAGATCTTACCCACGTTCTGGGTATAACAATAAACTACATCCATGTCCTGGGTATGGCGATAAACTACATCCGCGTCCTGGGTATACCGATAAACTACACCCAACAGCAAGGCCTCAGCTATACGTTTTGGAAAAATAATGTTGCCAGCTATACGTTTTGAAAAAAATGCTGTTGCCAGCTGTATGTTTCTGGAGAAATAACGTTGCCAGCTATGCGTTTCTGGGGAAATAGTGTTGCCAGCTATGCGTTTCTGGAGAAATAGTGTTGCCAGCTATGCGTTTTGGAAGAAGTAATGTTGCCAGCTATGCGTTTTTTGGAAAAAGTAATGTTGCCAGCTATATGTTTAATAGTACTATATATTTAATATATATATATATATAACTTTATTTAGCATTAAATGACCTACAGTGGTTGATATGCCATAAAACCCAACCAACCATTCTTTTCAAAAATGGTCTGTTTTCATTGCATTTGAAAGATGAAAATACTGTACATCTAAATTTCATTTTGTTCAATTGTGAAGCACCCAAGCATCATTGTAATTTTCATGTCCAAGTGCTTTCATATTCCTTAAAATGCTCATATGAAATATATTAGTACCTTTATGATGTTCCATGTCATGTAACTGGATTATTTTTAATCAACATTTCAATTTGGTTATCATCAGTGACTGAAAGCCGACTGGAATATTCTCAGTCTTCTAGATAAAAATTTCTACTTCTGAATCTAGTGAATCATTTATTAACAGTATTCTCAACTATGACACTATCTTCTTAAATGGCATGTATCTTTTTATGCTGTTTGTACAGTTTTGTTTCCTTTCTAGAAATAAGAGCATCAAAATAGAAAAATGCATTTCATTTCCTTCCATTTTTACTTTGAACCTAAAAACATTTAAAATTTGCAATCCAACCATGAATTATCTAGAAAGATGCATTGAAATATACTTTCACAATATATACATATCATCATCATCATCATCATCAATTCAGTTAGTGTATTTGGCATCACTGTAGTTGTCACTCTGCTCTGTTGTAATTGTGATTCATGGTGACATTCAAAGCAAAATAGTGCCAGTTCCTTTTGCATCAAGGATATTGAGGTTACCCCATCTCTCCTCTCAGAAGTTCCTCTGCCCACTGGAAAAGCTATTGACCTTGCAGCTGCTATACCTAGGCTGGCCATTTGACACATGTGCATTGTTAGAGGCATTCCCCTTCACCCATCAGGCCCAGTAAACCCTTCCAACTACCCTCATAGCTGGAAGGTCAATGCTGTTGACTGGGATGTGGTCAACACAGTTCCCATATGCCTTCTTGGAGCCATATATGAGAGTTGGATGTAGGCTGTGGACCAGTACATTTCCACATCCCAATTCATTTGAGTAAAGCAGGGTCAGTCACTTTACTACCGTACTACCACTGACGAAACACCCCACATATATAATAAAGAAGTAATCATCCAAAGAATTAATCAATAAAGTTAATGTAATTAATGGTGAAATCACTTCACTAACAGATGAATAAAATATTAACTTTAAGAACTCTCTGAATAACATGATCCTTATGTTTAAAATTATGCGATGGATTAGATGTTCTGTTACAAGTATTAGGTTGGTGCAAAAATAATGACGGTTTTTGACGTATTTTTTAATGTCAAAAACCGTCATTATTTTTGCACCAACCTAATACTTTCAAAGAAATTTGTTCCTTCATTGTCACGTATTAATATTGTTTTCATAAGGATCACATCATTCAAAGAGTTGTTAGGAAGTTAATATTTTATTGATCTGTTAGCGAAGTCATTTCACCATTAATTATATTAACTTTACTGATTAATTCTATGGATTATTACTTCTATATAATAGTATATATATTGTTTTATATATATATATATATATATATCTCAGTTACATGTGAAATGAAATCATGTATTCAAACACCACCTTTTGAAAAAAAATTTTCTACTCTTTCCATACAGGAAACAATCAGCATTTGTTAACCAAATAGTGTTGGAATCTATAAAATCTTTTTTATTAAAACAGTTTTCCAGGCCTTCCCAACTCTACTAGCCATTATCACTCTTTCTAGTATAGATGTGATTTTCCTTATAAACATTTTGTCTTTTGGGGGTGTGGAAAGTTAATAAGATAATTTGGTAAATATAACCTTGTATTTTCATTTACATGATTCATGAAGTTATTACAATTTTTGGCCTTAGTACATTAACCAAGCAACACTGGCTACAGCAATGATCTGTTTTAATTTTAATTCATAACTATATTCAATGTATGTTAATAACAAATTTGGTCAATGTTTTAGGCTTATGAATTTTGTCAATAATACTATCTTTTGTCAAACTCAAGATGTTTTATTATTATATACTTTGCTATTCAGATCAGAATGCTCATCTTGATATACTCGGAACATTTCAGCCGTTATATCGTCTGGCCTTATTTAATTATTGACATGATGATGATTGTTGTTTTAATAGTAGTAATAATAATAATAATATACTTTGCTATTAAGACCAGCATGCTCACCTTGAATGCTCATTATATTCACTTACACACAAGTATTCTTGGGAAAGATATGAATCCAATTCTTCTCCCTGATTCTTTCTATGGGTTAATTAGTGGAACTTGTATCAGTAAATCATTATCATCTCCAAAGAATTTTTAGAAACTAAAATTATTTTCTGGCTTTAAATAACCTGCAAATGGTTGATAAACCATAAGAACCAAACAAATCAGTCAATCATGCTTAGTACCCTTCTTGGAATCTCTAACCAAACACTTTATTCTGTTCATAGGAGTAGATGTCTCATTGCCTAGTGGATTAAACCTTTGGTTAAAAAATCATTTCTAGCTTCCTGGCAGTTGTGAATTCAATCTCTCTGTCTGGTAGTATGAAAAAGCCTGGTTCACTGGAAGAAATGGACATTAGCTACAAAGGTGAATAAAATGGGTGAGAATCAACTGGTATGAAATATCCCCCTAAACATGGAAGATTGGAATGAAAACAATCTACCCCATGAATTAAATAAAGGGTTTGGTTAGAAATTCCAAGAAACCAGGTACCTGAAAAAAATCAACAGATACAATGGCCAAAATATTCTAATCATAACAATTAAGGAACGTGCTAGTCTGAATAGTAAAGCCTATAATAAGGCTATCTTTCTTGCTTTACTGTATTGGTGAAAAAATAAAAATGTCCTTAATATAATCAAATTAAACATTAAATTATCGGATTGGAGATTTATGCCCAACATTGGTAATAGAATGACCTACTAGACACCATTTTTAGTTTTGATTTTTGGCTATAAAATCTATTTTATATAATAAATTTTAACTATTTTGTCAACTGCATTTTGAATTTATGAGAAATCATTAAGCAAATTTCTTCCACTTTTTGTACTTAATACATTCAGTAGGTAACATTTCAATTGGAATTTTACCAAATCCTAAATAATTTGAACTTTAAAAATATTATTCAGTGCATGTTCACAATGTTTCTTATTCTTTATGATTTAATGTATCTCAAACAGTTCATTTATTATGCAAGATAAAAATAAAGCAGGACAGCTTCTCAGAAAATTATTAACCTTCAGTTCTTCTTTATATATACTTTTGCATACTCACTATAATTGCTCTGTATAAATCCTACTAGTTTATTATTGTCTACTCTTAGTTTTGTGATCACTTGAAACCTGCTGGATACCAAGTAATGCTTATTATTAACTCAATTCAATTATTAATATAACACAGTAATGCCTGGGTTTTTAAAAATTTGCTCTATTATTAACAAATTTTGATTAATTTTTCACATATATAATGAAATAAAAAGTTTCAAAGAGTTTAGTCTATTGAACTCCTGCTATCATCAGGTGTACAATTTGTCATGAAAGAGAGAGGTTTTTTTTGTTTTTTTTTGTTGTTTTTTGTTTTTTTAACAAACAATGAGTTCAGTTGTCCAAATAGTTATTGCAATTGTAATAGCTGTTCTCAGTTAAAAAAAAGTCTTTGTTTATATTTGTAAGTCTAAAATTAATAAACAGGCTTCCAAATGGAATTGATATAAAACCACTTTTTGGTTTGTTTTTTTTTTTCCTTTTCATGACAAAATTAGGAATACTTCTTTTCAATTACATTGCTTTTTTATTTTAGGAAGACAATTATTTTTGTTTTTTAAAATATTTGTTTTATTAAACTCAGTAAAATTATTAGCATCAGAAGTTGTGAAGACATACTGAGAATAACTAGCAACTAGACCTTTGAAATCCTTTCAAAAAGAAATTGCCATTTTATAAAAAGAACTTGAGTTTTTTGATTTTGCTACTTATTCTTAAGTGATCAATTAATTTATAATACTTAAGCTTTAAAACAACAGTTCCTATTAACTAATAAACATTGTAGATTTTCTGTTAGGACTAATTCAAAGAAAATAATTTCTTACAAATGCTTGCATTATTTTACACATGAGGGGATGAAAAGTTTTTGTCTTAATCTACTCTCCATAATTTAATCAAACATCATGATTTTTTTATTTTTTCCCTTAGTGTTTCTTGGAGAACTTTTTACTTGTGCATGCGTGTGTATATGAGAGAGAGAGAGGTGAATAATTAGAGCATATGTGATTCTGATTTGAATTTGCATCCCAAACCATGGAAGCTTGATTCTATCATGGAACAATGCATATCCCATCTTGACAGCAAACTTAGTGATTTTAATTAGCCTAACTACTTTTTAACTTATCATCTTAAAAGGTTGTTCCCCTTTAGAAAAATAGCAGGTTCATCAATTTTCAAATAAAATATATGAATTTTTATTCATAGCATTTCTCTTTTACATTGTTCTCAAATTAATTTGAAAAAAATTCTAGTTTAAAATTTAAGCCTTTATTTAATCTACTTGGGTGAGGGGGTAGATTATTCTTGTTCTGCTGTCCATGTCTTAAGATTTTTATTTAGTACTACTCAGTTATTGCTCATTTTGGATCCACTGAGTCTAAGTCTGCCTGGCCAAATGATTAATCTCACAATTACTATCACACTAAATTCACAAACCAATGTTTTAATTCACTTAGCTGCTATTAGTTTAAAATTTCTTGAAGATTACTCAGATGAACAAGCATGTGAGGAAAGGCTGAAGCCACAACAGGTGAAATGTTGTGATTATAACAACAAGGATGAAGACAATAGTCTGAGTGTAAATGTAGATAATAATAATTCCTCATCCCAGAAATTCAAACAGTCTCATTTTGTTTTATATTCTTGTTTGCTAAAAGTCATTTCTTGTCATTAAAAATACAGCTGCTTTTGACAAATAACCAAGCAAACTGCTTAGGTTTTCAATGTACGTTATTTATTTTATCTGTACACATTAAACCTAACTTTTTGAATCAAGATGTACTACCCGCAATTTAAAAATCTGTTTTTATCCATAGCTTTTTTTTTTTTTTTTATGATAAAACTTCTTTTTTTTTTTTTCTTTTTTTTTCTTTTTTTTTTCCAAGATAAAATAATTTTTAAGTTCATGAAGAATTCACATTATTTTTCTCTCCTGATTTCAGATATTGTTAGCTTCCTACAGGAATATATGTAAAGTACACTCGTTAATATTTTGCTTGTAAAAATAAAATTCACTTTTTATTTGCCATTTGATACTATACACTATATTCTACCATGTGAATATTATGGCAGAAAATTACATTCAAACTCTAATACAGCAATTTCATGACAGGGAAACTTTTTGGTTATTCTCAAGGCATGAAATCAAAACTCATTCCCAGCTTTTAGATGATTATTTTTTCACTCTTTGAGGAATTGCTGAAAAATCCTTGGCCTTATCCATTTCCCAAAATCTGATCAAATGATCATGTGTTCGTTTATTTTGGAATCCTTTTTTGGTCAGGTTGAGAACTTTCCAGCACCGCTTTGCAAAATAGGCAAACTTAATTTAAGTTTGTAGGATTTTTGCAGGGAACATTTTGTCTTGTGGTCATAGTTTATCTATAATTTTTAAAAAACAAAAATGTTTTCAAAAGTTCCCAGCCTCCTCTTTTTTGCAAACTAGACACTTGAATACACAGTATAAAAGCTTTTTTTGATAAATAATGCAGGAAACCTTAGAACAAACTGAATAAATATTAGGGGTACTAAGATTCCCACTCTCAAAATGATTAAACTAGTAATATCTATGACCTAAGTTTTGAGCTCACAATGATTAACTTAAGATAGAATTTTTCTTTTTATATTTATAAATGCTAAAATTTTTTTAAATATATAAGCAAAGCTAAAGAAAATCCTCACTACATAAATAATTCTACTGACCTAAACTTTCTATTTTTCTTTCTCTTTTACATCCTAAGAACTTGCAATACATTGCTCTGCGCATCTTCAATTGTATAAAAGGTAATTAACCCATGCCCTCAGTTTAAACTAAGACCTTTTCTTTTTCCATGCATCTAAAATATAATTATAAACTATAATTTTGGAAAGATGAAAATGTCAGAAAATTTAATCTGAAATCAAGAAATATGGGTTTTAAACAAAATAGTTGCAATATATAAGAGGAAGACTGTGTCATTTTAAACTGAAACCAGGAACATATGAGTTTAAAAATGTCCTATTTATTTGGAAATCACATCCAACTACATCTCCTGTTATTATGATAATGCTAAAAGAATGCAAAAGGCAATGTTTGGCACTATACAACCATTTGCCTGATAATGTCCTATTGAAATCAAATTTCTCTTGTACATTAACATGGAAAAGGCTGAAAATATATGCTTAATTATATTGATGCTTTTTACTGTCCTAGAAAATTATGAAACCAAACTGTATACATAAAATGGGAGATCACAGAAACCATTATTGTTTCCCCTCTTTCATTTCCTTCTTCCTCCCCCTCTTTTCTATACACATCAATGAGAAGAGGGAGATTTGGTCACATTTTCATTTACAGCTTGGAGATTAGAAGTGAACCAAAACACAGATGCTCATGCAAATATTGCATTTTTGTAGTGCAATCATTTATCTTATGTCTGCTTTTTGACTACAAATGGTTGCTTCAATGTTTAAGTTCAATCCTTAATTGAAAGCAAGGTGATAAAGCCACTGAAACTCAAAGGGTTACTGAGAGTGAAGGAAACTAAAAACATAGAGGACATTAAAAGAACAGGAGTCAAAGAGAAGATAACAATTGACATTGCATTGAAACTTTTAAAGATCATAGTTTACAGAAAAGCAAGAAGCTGGAAGAGAGTTTTACAAGTGAAAAGTACAAGAGAAGAAACTTATGGTTACATCTAGCAGTAAAATGAGATCTAGCTGCCAATTTAGTACTACATTTAAACTTATGGATTCAAAATACCAAAGTGTAAAGCTCATCAGAACTATGTATGTATGTATGTATTAGGTTGGTGCAAAAATAATGACGTAATAATGTCGTTTTTTGACGTTAAAAAATATGTCATTATTTTTGTACCAACCTAATATGTATGCATGCATGCATGCATGCAAGTCAACACTTTTTTTTTTTTTTTTTTTTTATGAATAATGAATTTTTACAAGAATTGTTTCCATTTGTTTTTTTTTTTTGTTTTTTTTTTTTCATTTTAATTATAATCTTACTTATTATAAAACGCAGATTGTGTGTGTCTGTCTGTACGTTTATTGGATCGGATTTCCTACATTTTTCATCGATTTCAACAAAACTTCACAGGACTATGTAAAATTACCTTGTGGTGGTTCTAACATTGCCAAAAATTGGAAAAACACAATTGTTTTTGCACAAAATCAATTTGAAAACACGATTAAGAGGCATCGCTGTCGTGAGAATGAAAGGGGGACAGCTCATATTGAGTTATACTTATTATAAAACCCAGGTTGTTTGTGTGTGTTTATATATGGGATCGGATTTCCTACATTTTTCAACGATTTCAACAAAACTTCACTTTTTTTTTTTTTTTTGGCAGGTAGTGTTTCTTATTGTCTTGCACACTTTTTTCTTTATTTTTATTTTCAGAATGCTTTAAAAATTCCATTTACAAGACAATTTTTTATAATAAAATTCTATTCAATGGGTAGACTGATAACGATTGAAAACAATGTTTTTGTTTGAGTTTGCCCAATTCGTAAAAAAAAAAAAAAACTAATTAGGACATGCGTGTCCGTCAACCTTAAACAATAATCTTTGTTAATTTTATTTTTCAGTCTTTATGATGGTCGATACTTGATCTATCTCTTACTGTTACATCCCCGGGCAACACCGGGATCTACTGCTAGTAATTTATAAAATTTTAAATCTTTTAAAATTCTGTATTAATTTGTAGCAGTCAAGTGATATTGTTATTAAAAAAACTATTTACTAATCAGGTTTATTTCTTCTGTTTTCTCTAGAGGTTATTTGAACTTATTTGCTTTCTTTAATATGGTACAGTGTAACCCGGATATAAGAGAGTTGTCGTGACTGCAGAAGAAGTCTCTTATATCCAGGTTTGGTCTGTTTTGTTTAGGTAAGTATGGCTCTAATTTGGGACCAGAGAAAATCTCTCTTATATCCGGGTCACACTGTATATCATTATTTGCCATCTTTCTCTCTCCTTTTTTTCTTTCTCTAATTTTATGGTGTAGGTATTACTTGATAATTGATACTAAAATAGGAAAAGGATTAAAATTATTTTAAAATCTTTTTAGAAGATAATATTCACCCTTATCTAATTATTTTGCAAAGACCAGGTGAAGAATTATTAAAAAAAAAAAAAAAAAATGAAAGTAAATTTAATCACATTCTTAAATGAGAAATTAATTTATTCTATCGATTTACTTGTTAAGTTATTTAATGCCTTTTAAGAAGGAAACCTCAATTCTAGTTTATTTATTTGTATAGTTTTATGCTTTTATTTACCTATTATTTTTTTTATTTTTTAAATTACTTCTCCTTGGCAAACTTTGGGCTAAGTTGTTAATTAAATGAAACTGTTTATTTACAAGTAATATCAAAATGCCATTTGTTTTCCTTTTCCCTCCTTGATGTTTCTTCAACTTTATTTCATATTTGAGATCCTTTGAACCAGATTGATCTGGATGATTTTTCGACTGCTTCAATTATTTCTTTCAGACCTTTCCTTTTTTTCTAATCCTTTGATTCCAATTTTTTAGGGCCGTGCACAAAAATTGTCCTACAAATCATTTACATCCTATCTTGATTGATTCATTGTATGTTTTTCATCTGTTTTACAACACTGATTGGTTGTTGGTACTTATCATGTTTCCATTCTTTGCAAGTATCAGAAAATCTTATAAAGGCACACTCAGCTGTTGTATTATCTGTTTAGTGCTGTTTGAAAAGATTATCCAATCTGGGGAAAGTGCTGTTTCTGCAATTTGTTTAAGGAATTTTAATTGCTTTTTCAAATCCGTTTCTAGCTGCCAGTCTGGAGCTGAAGATAGCAGACAAGGTTTTTCCCTTTGTACTTTGTTCCGGTTCTGACAAATTTGACTTCATTGGATGTTTCATATCTGTTCATTCAGATGGCTGTGGTAGCTGTGTCAGCTATTGCCTTTAGTACTTAGTCATGTCTCCACTGATAACATTCATCAGCCAAAGTCTTGGGGCAGCTACTTAATGTTTTTGTTAGAAATATAGGAAGTTGTGGAGAGCAATGATGTCCCACTTCCTGAAGGGACACAAAACATACAAACAGAACCTATTTGTGAATGCAAAATTTTATGCGACTAGTGGATTGCCTTTGTATAATATATTAGGACTCCATTTATCTCACAAGATAAAGGTAGCACCCTGTTTAGTCAAAATTCAGTCCTTTGGCCATACTGACAAGATCCAATTACATTGAGAGCCAGCTTGGCTGCAGGAGTTGCCAGAAGGTTGCCATATAAGAGAGAGAGATATTAATAGAAATAAATGTAATTTGTCACTCGTCTGATTGGTGTCATATTCAGCTTCATCTGCACCTCAACTCTAGAGTTTTGTAGATTAACTCTTTGGTAATTGTTCAATCCACTCTTCAGGAAGTTTCCCCAATTAACTTATATCAGAATGAGAAATATATATTTTTTATTGTAATTTAAAATGTATAGATTTTCATGGATTCAAAGAAAGATACAGCATCAAAAGAGAAGGTATATATGATGGGAATACAAATTTGAAATTGTAAAAAGGTGTACAGTAATCACAGAACAATAAATAAAAACATTCACAAGATTAAAAAAAAAAAAAAAATGATCATTTAAGTTCTGAAAAATTAAAAGGGCAATAAGCAAAGAAATATTTGAATCTGATGCTACAAATGCAAACAGCAAAAATACAGAATATTAAGAACACTGGTTAATGATATGAAAGCATCAAACTACCACTTTTAAGTAAACATCACAAAAAGAAAATGTAAGTTGGGCAAAGTACATGAAAACTGACTTCTCATTTTTAGTGATGAATGTAGAACTACATTGCACAGACCTGATGGCTGGGTTACAGTTTGGGTCCTTCAGAAAATAGTCAATCAACACAACTTAGAAAACAACTGTAATGAGATGAGTAATATTTTGTGCTAGTCTTGGAGGCAATGAAATTATAGATCACTTTGTAGTTGGTAATGGTATCAAGATAAATACAGACAATTATAAGTTTATAGGCAAGATGATTTTTGAATGGTATAGATAACAAAGAATTTGTAAGCTAGAGCATGTACTTTTATACGAGACATGCTCCTTCACATTCTACAAAGTTATTATTGCTCACCTTGACCAAAAAAATGAGTTTGTCAACATTTTCCTCCAGAAAAATGCAGATCAAATATACTAAATTAATGCAATGGCCCACAGCTTCCCCTGATAATGGTTTTAAAAAAAACATGCAGTCCATTGTTAAAACATGCCTATATAAGAATGGAAGACTTTTTTCTTAAGTGGAAGCAGTAGAAAAGTTAACAAAATTCATGAACTGATGAAAGTTATAGAATGTCAAGGAGTCCATATTAACATGGAAAATAAAAATTTAAAAAAAAATTCTTTTTTAAAGCATAATAGATATAATAAATATGTTTCAGGGCCCTATATCTTGAGTGATGTGCTCAATGGAGTTGTGAAATAAGTGGAAATTTGGCTAGTCATCATCTTATATTACCCTGCTGCAAGAAAATTTTCCAGTAATGTCAATGTTGACCTACCTGGAGCCAAACTTGCTTTACTCTGTGTTGTGAATGATATACAAGCTTCAGTTATGGCCCTAACAATGCGTTTACTTTAGCCACATAAAACAGATTCTTACTAACTAAGCATCAAGTCCAACATGTGCAGCAATTCTCTGAAATGACCATCCATATTCTTGAAGGCCCACAATCTGACCCCATTTAAATGAACAAAAAGAGCACCTATGGGTCCTTGTGGCATGACACCTGTTTGTACTGGACTCTCTTCACCACATTGACCCTTACAACACCATGCATCACCATCTTAAACTCTGACACAGTGAACTGGTATGACTGTTGCTGTGGTACAAGATAGTCAAAGAAAGAAAATTTTATCAAAATATTTATTATTCCATAGTATACACATATTGTACTCCGGTCAAAATCAGTATCACCCTCAAGTGTGTTGCAATTTTATTTTCCAGCAGTCTATTGCTGTAAACATACATGAAAAGTTTTGTGAAAAATTCATTTTTTGTCTGCTACAGTTGAATTTCTTTCATATTCTTGATGATTTTTAACATGACATGTTGACTGATTGATTCTTCCAACTTTGTCACATGTATGTGACCCATAAGAAAAGAGGAAAAATTTTATTTCTTCAGGAAACAAAAATATCTATTAATATGCCAATCGAATAAACCTTTATGAAACTACCCACATCCATGAATCCAGATGGTTTCAATTTATACAAGGGAAAGTTCTTCAACACATTTTTGCTTAGCAAAGAAAATCATATGGCGCTGAAAATTTGACTGTACCTTACTAGAATGCAAATATATGATCCTTTCAACTTTCTCATTCTCCATCAGTAATTTCTGTCAGTTATCTGGAACTCATCTCAAAGAGGATAAGGGCTGTTCATTTCTCTCTTGCAATTCTGCTTTACCAAATTTTTCTCTTTCCTCCTCTTGCTTTGGCTTTGTTTCTGGAGTCTAACTTTGAGGGGTTAACTAATTTCCTCACTTAAATACTTTCCCTATTTGTATGCATCCTGGGTATGATGAGAAACTACATCTGGTAGCAAGTCCTCTGATCTGGAGGCTTTGAGGAGCATGAAACCATCTCTTAATTGCTGTTGTTCCCAGGTGTACCCTGACTTGGGATGGTAGCTCCTGTTAGGATCTCAGCTATGGGCAAATAGTTAACTTCCCTCCCCTCCACAAAAAAAAACTGGGGTTAAAACACTATGAAAGTATAAAAATAGATTTTTATAGTACAAATACCAGCAATATATTAAAAAAAAAAAAAAAAAAAATTACCAGCAATACATTTGACTCTCAACAAAAACCCTCTTTACAAAAATATGTCAATGAAACTGATTCCTAACAAAGAATACAGATTTTATTCATATGAACCTATCCTAAAAACATTGTTAGCATTAAATAATCCATTAAGATTGATATGCTGTAAAACAAAATAAACCAAAACTTATTTGTTTGGGATGTTAAAACTGACATTTCTTATTCTCCAATTACACAAATCTCCTTTTTTATTTCCCCACTTTTTTTTCCAGAAGTGGTTTTTTAACCCCCTCTTAAAGAATATGAAGACTGAAGAATGGATTAGCCAAAATATTAACAACATAAAAAAAAATGACTGGGAATAAACTCTCTAAACAAAAATTTGGAATCTGAAATTTTTTCTTAACATGCAGACAGTTCATTAAATCATTTCAAGTTTGTTTTTCTGAATGAGATAGTTATGCATTTTGCTCTGGTTGTCATGATCAGTGTTTGAACCAAGATTAAAAAGTAGGATTTCAAATGCTGATTTTCCAGGTACATGTTTTCTTTTTGAAAAATTGAGATAACACCTTACTTTCTTGTTTCTTACATTTAGCCTTGTGTTATGTTCAGTTACTCTTAGTAAGTATTAAGTCACTTATAGAATATAAATTATAAATCATATGTAATTTCCAATATTAATACCAATATTATAAATATATATTTTCAGATATATATAACTTATAAAATATGATTAATAAGAAAATCCACTTTTTTTAATAAATGTCTAAAATGTAGTGAGGCTTTAAAACTAATTTATCCCTGTAAATATAAATCTTATTAGAGCTTAGAAGTAAATTCTTTTCTCCAGGTAAACATTTTTAGTCTTTAAATTAGAACTGAAGTTGGCCTTTCTATATCTCTGTAAACTCTGCATGATTTGCTCTATATAATATTTACCTTCAAGAGTTATAAAAACATTGTCTCATATATATATATATATATATATATATATATATATACTTTTTTAACTGTTACTTATATCACTGCTCCACACCTCAACTTCATTAGAGAAGATTTATTCTGACCCCCTGCTGATTCTGTTTGTTGTTGCATCGGGTCAAATCAAATTGATATATTTTATCTCTTATTCACATTTTTTTAAAATAAAATCTGAATTAATGATTGAACCCATAGCAGTTAAAATTATACAGATTTGATCAGTTTCATATGAAAATTAAATAATCTTGAATTACTTAAAATTATATAAAGAAAACTTTAAGATGTTTTTGTTTACTGGTTTCTTATCTCTTAAATGATAAGTTGACAATATTTTCAGACAGATTGATGTAGAAAAAGCAATGCCTGTCAGCAGTTCATCTGTACATTCTGTATCAAATGTAAAGATGAACTGGGAATTGGAAGAGTTGCAAAAGGGTTAAATTGCTGTTTACATCGAAACCTTTCAATAATTCAGATAATAAGGAACTTTGATAACTTTTTCCCTTTTTTGAAATAAAGGAAAACTTATAACTTGGTGCAGATCTTGTATGCTAATCTTTTGTCAAATGAATTTTTTATAAATAGTCAAAAACTTTCTACACTTTGTATCATGTTCAGAACATTTTTTTTTTTTTAATTAAAGAATTTTTCCTTTTTTTTTTTCCTTAAAAAAATATCTGATATGAAATACATCATGCAGACAAATTTATAAGCACTCTTAGATCTGCTTTAAGTAATTTATCATTTTTCTTGTGTGTGTGTGTATATATATATATATATATATATATATATATATATATATATATATATATATAATTTAAAATTACTTTCTGTCTGAATTACTGGATGAGAAGTTAGATTATTTACACTATTTACATTTGAACTATTGTCCTCATTTTTGTTATCACCTTTCAGCTGTTGTGCCATCCAGCCTTCATGAGATATCTATTGATCTGAATCACCTACATGAAATTGTGAATTGAGCCCTTTATTTAATCTATGGGAGTAGACTGTTCTTATTCCACTGTTCATGTTTAGGGATATCTCATCTAAAATTCACCAAATTCAAAAACCAACACTTCAATCCACTATCCTGTAGAAAAATAATTATTCAGTTAAGCTATTGATCTTTTCCGACAAGATGTCAATTTTTTTTTTTTTTAAATCAAAGAAAATGTTTATTTTTAAGATGGGTGTCTAAGGTTTCCATCGTTAAATTTAAGAATATTTTAATCTTGAGGAAGGACTGTCTATGAGGACGAATAGTGTAATGATTATGAGTGTTGAAAGTGGAAATCAACAAACTGAGTTCAAATTCCAGCCTCATCAGCTGTGATTATTTTCACACATTCTCTTGGGAAAGGAATGAGTTAATCTTTTTCTTCCCAGCTAGGGGCCAAATGATATGTTAGACTATTCTTTCTAGCCTTGAGTGGCAGCCAGTCTAGGAGAAGGATTACTCTGAATTCAAAACCATTTTTACTGTTGGGGAAAAACCATATACAGGAATCCCTCAATTAGTGCAGCTAATGTGTACATTAAAAGATATGCACTAATCAAATATAATAACTTATAGGAAATGATGTAATTCATACCTTAAATTTTAGTCATTCACAATTTCTAATTTGCATATTTTTTAATTAAAATGTAGGTACATATAAGATACAATAAAAATGCTATGAATTAATGATTTATTAATCTGATTTTTATGAAAAACATTTAGAATGGTATTCTTCTGTTCTTCATATAATTAGTGATACTAATAAATTGCCCATCAGTTTCTCTGCAAATTTGTCAACTTCTGTCTTCATAAGGATCTTCTAAACATTTTCCTTTAAATTCTTCAATGACCCTGAAAAATTCTAATTTCTTCTTTGTCATCTTCTTAGGCTAGCAGGTAGGTATGGTTTCTTCACATTCTTCAATGGCTTCCTATGCTCTCTGAGTCTCCAAATTTGTGAGATCATTATTGGTAAGGTCTTCTGAATGAACTTCCTGCAATTCTTAGACATTTTCATTGTCAATCTCAGCTAAGCCAAGTTTTTTTTTTTACAATATGAGTAATCTCTTGAATGACCCTCTTCAGTATCATTTGAAAATCCTGTGAAACCCTGTCCACAGTGTGAAAGAATTTTCTTCCAAACACCTTGCAAATTTTTAAGTGAAATTTAATTCTACGCCTGATGGATATTTTGAATAGTATCCTTGATACTCAATTTTTTCCAAAATTGCACTAGTGTCATAGAATTCTCTCCAGATGTTGCTGGAATCGCTTGCTTAAAAGTTTTTTTCAGGTAGTATGCTTTAAATGATGTGATAACGCTCTGGTCCATAGGTTGCAATAAAGAGGTAGTTTTACTGGCAAAAATGTCACTTGGATATTTTTGCTTCATTAGATTGAGACATAAAGGATGACCTGGAGCATTATCTAAAATAAACAAAGCTTTAAAATTTTAATTTTTTTTTTTTTTTTTTTTTTCTGGCAAAATCTTCAACTGTTGGACAAAAATATTTTACAGACCATTCTTTTTTATTAGATTTCCATATTATTGATAATTACCTTTTGATTTATGCCTTTAAGAGTTCTTGGATTTTGAGCTCGATAAACATAAGCCTTAATTTCAAATTTCCTTTATCATTGCTGTCCAATAATTAAAGATTGAAGAGAGACTTAATGCCTTTTATGAGATCAGTGCTTAAAGGAATTCTTTTCTGTTTTAAAGTCCTCTATCCAGATAGCAATCTTTCTATTTCAATCATGATTACATTTTGATTTCAAGTGGTATACACACATGGTAAATTTGAAGCAGCCTTACCTTTTTGTTTTGTATTCATCTGCTTTAATTGAACTTCTCTTACTGTTGACTAGCCTAGTTTGTGCAGTAGGCCTATTTTTGATTTCAACACACCATCTTCGATCTTATGATTTCTAATTTTTCATCTAAAGAAATTAGAGATTTTTTGAGATTTTTGTTCAACTTCACTTTTACCTTCACTAAGTCTTTTGCTCATGTTTAGAAAAGAGTAGCACACTAAATATTTAAAGTAAAAAAAAATCAAAAAATTAGTTCAAAAATGCACATATGGCTTGAGTGGTTGGACTAATAGTAGGCAACTACAGTATTGTTAAAAAAAAATGGACGATTATAGATAAATTATATAATATAAGCCAATAATAAAAATACATATTTAAATATTTGTCTGTATTAAAAAAAAATTTATATTTATTTTGAAGGTCTTAAAAGGAAATTTCTGATTTTTTGTTAAAATGAATAATTTAATTTGATACAGAAATTTACATTTATTAAAAAATATCGAAATATATAAGATCATGGAAAGATAAATAAAATTTTCAGTTTAAAATACTAATTAAATTTCCAAAAATAGAAAATGCACATGTTACCCATTTTCCATTTTTAAATTTTGGAAAATTTTTAATTAATCAGTAACTATAAAAAAAATCAATTTTCAATTACTGCATGCACTAATCAAATTTTAACATAAAAAATTTTAGCACACAAATAAAAAAAAGATTCATTAATTGAGGGATTCCTGTACTATTTTTCACAAGAAATCTGGCAATTCACAGATAATAAAAGAAAAATATATGGA
Source organism: Acanthosepion lycidas (assembly GCA_963932145.1). Classification (NCBI taxonomy): domain Eukaryota; kingdom Metazoa; phylum Mollusca; class Cephalopoda; order Sepiida; family Sepiidae; genus Acanthosepion; species Acanthosepion lycidas. Next base: position 69,939,112 of record OZ010595.1, read on the forward strand.
AAGCTATCATTGCTTAATCCTAAAAGGTTATGGCATATAAAAAGAAATAAGTATATGAGGATTGTTTATCTGAAATTTTTACTATCACATTTATGATCTATGTGATTAATAATAACCAATAAATTAAATTGAAAAATTATAAAATAGTTTTGTTCATCATTAGGTGACACAATTATTGATGCACCTATGTGTAAATATCCTTGAATATTTAGCAACATCATAATATAGCAGTCCAGATGAACTTCTACAGGTAACTGAAGATAGTAATTTAACTTTAGTTGCAAAGAGAATGTATTGTCTATTTTAATGTACTTGTGAAGTATTTCTGATCAATTTCTAAACAAGAAAACTCCCAAATGACCATAACAAATATGAATCAAGGCTTTGCTATTGAAAGTGAGGATGTTGTAATTTAAAAATGTAAATTTATTTTTACAGTTATTAGCAGATACACAAGAGAGCAAAGAAAATTTGCTATGTACTCTTTTAAAAGTATCCACTTATAAGAAATTACATTTCAGTTTTAATACCTTTCTTTAACTCTGCATTAGCCACCTCAGATTTCCAAAAATGGATAGTCCCCTAGTATCTTCCTCCCGCAACAACTGAGCTACAACTGTGCCACATTGCATGATACCCACCTACACTGAGTCAGGAGAGTAGTGGGAAGGAGAAAAAGAAATAAGTTGCCTACTAGGATTTATGAGTACTTTCAAATTTTGGGGATAACAAAACACCCCATGTGACTTACACAGGGTTAAAATTAATGATGAAAGCAGTTATTATTTTAAACATGGTAGCAACTATTAGCTATAATGATATCAATAGATGCCTTTTTAGCATATTTTTTAAAGATATAAAGAATAAAGAGCTACTACTAGTACAGGTTTAGTATCCTTTTTCCGAAATTCCAACATCCAAAAACATCCAAAATGTGAAAGTTTTCAGGTGCTGACATGACTTGACACATAGAAAATTTCAGAAAGCACTTGGAAAGTTTCTAGATGATGTGCAGTTGTTGTGACCTCATCAGCCCTGGATGAGGGTTCTCCAGTCCAGCTATGTAGCCTATGTTGGTGCCAGTCTTTTGTTAGCAATTCTCACAGCAACATCTTCATTTGTGGATTACTTACCAGGTGTTTTATGCTTACTTTATGTAAAGATATTATACAAAATGTCAATTTTTTACATGAAATCTTAATTTCACCACTTAAAAATCCATCATTACCTGTATCTGTATGTACACAAAATTTATTAAATTTTATATATTACTCTTTCAGTGTATATATTATTTATATAAAACTACCTTCAGGGTATATGTATGAGCTGTGTTATTAAATGTAAAGGGATATTGTGTTTATGCTTAGGTTCCATTACCAAGGTGCTCCATTTTATAGATGCTATATACAAATTCAATAGCCTGTGTTCCAAAATCTGAAAACTAAAGCACTTCTGGTCCTAAGAACTTCAGATAAAGGATTGTATCACTAATCATTAGTTTGATCATTTAGGTTAAACAGCTGTTACATGAGCATTAGATGCAAAAAGTCAATCTGAGCAAATAATAAAAAGATTACTAATGTTTGTTACAAAGTATTAGGTTGAAATTTCACTCTTTATCAAAATGTCTTGAATGTCTCTTAATATTTTTTTCAAGTGTATTTCCATAACTTATTTAAAGCTCTATGCATTTTTTTAGTCAACCTGTATTGTATAACTGTCAGTTTCTTTGTACATAGAGGGGGATGCTGAAAAGTTATCTGCCTGATCCATTTTCCCAAAATCAGTATTCTGATATTTGATCATCGAAACAGTGATTCTGGAAAGTAGATCAAGCTAATAAATTTACAGCACCCCCCAACCACACACCCCTTTAGATAATCTCTCATTCTTTTGCTGAAATGGACAAATTGAGATTGCAACACATCATTAACATAATATTTTGCCATATAGTCTTACATCTCTCACTTTACTATTATGGTCTGTTTGTTAATACACCTTCACCATATGTCTTGTTCAAAGCATTTTGGCTGACTTACTTGCCATTGTAATATGAAGTGTAACACCTTCAAATAATGTTATTGTCATCTTAAGTTGAAAGTCATCACCTTGTGTTCCTATAGTCTCATCTCTGCTTCAGACTGCTTTTGATATTGAAATATTCAGATGGTGACTGATGAATGAATCTGCCAAAATGTGTTAATAACAAAGAAGTGATTTGAGTGTCTGTATAATGCTGGATACGTTATTGACTTTTCTTAGTTATAGGCAATAAAAACAAAACATTTTTTCTTCAGTTGACTCTGACTAGGTTTTAATCAATAAAATAACCGGTGCTAAGAACTTAATAGAATCAAGTACAATTTATTATTTTTGTAATTCACCATTTGTAAGGATGAAAAAAATGTAGTATATCATTTGGTTTAATTAGCAGTGCTGTAGCTTTAAAAGACTGTAGTTAGATGAAAGTGTATGGAAGAAGGTTCTGATATTTTTGTTTGAGCTTCCCTGTTTTTATAGTAGCAACTAGCAAAAGGGTACTATGAAATTAAGGATTGATGTTTGTTGTATTGTAGGTGTGTGCATGTTTACATATAATAAACAAAGAAGCATACAAAAACTTTAGTTTCTACTATGGACCGGGCCATTTATTTTTTTTTATTTATTTTTTTTTTTTTGTAGAAACTGTAGGGAAACATAGTTGTCAATATCTTTTGGGTATGTCCATTTTTTTGGTCCAGAAGTTTGGGTAAGTAAGAATAAGAATGGTTATAATGGTCAAGCTCAAGTCACCCTTGCACAGAGTTGGAACAACCAAAGTACTTACTTCATGAGTCAGGCTACAATGCACGTCCAAATACTTATCCTTGGAAAGTGGTAAGAGAGAGATTCTGTTCCTTCTGGAAGTTCGATCTTAAAATTGTGTATATGACCAAAAACTCTTTCCAGTTCTTTCATGACTAACACCATGGGAAAATCTTTTTTTTCTTTTTTTTTTTTAATTCTTTATTATTATTTTATTTATTGATTTTATTTTCCTACAGTAGTGAGTAATATAGGATATGCATCTGCCTATGAAAAATACATAAAAGTTTGTGATCATGCAAATGTTTGGAACTGTTTGGTGTGTGAAATGGAAAAAAAAGAATTATTGATAAACTCAACTGATAAATCTTTTAACATTCATCTAATAGCAAAATGTTCATGTATAAAATATTCTGCTGTGTGTGCGGGGATAAAAGATTAAGAGTTGCATAGTCATGTTGACATATAAATGACAGCATATTAACAAAGCTCAGAATTCATTATTTATAACTTTTTAGAAGTTCCAGAAACAATTATTTTTAGTGTGTCTTTTTATTGGCTGAAAAAATATTGCTTGATTTTGTGATCTTTATATCTTTATGGTTGATGTCAAAACTTTCACATTTGGTCCAAACAATTTTACAAAAGTAATTTTTGCTTACTTACAGTTTTGGATTCATTGTGCTCATTTCAGATGCTATAAATTTAATGAGTCACAGATATATATATATATATATATATATATATATATATATATATATATATATATATACACACACGCACACACACTTTGATTCAGGAAATATATTTAAATATTTTCTAAGGCTGTTAAATATAAATGCTAAATTTTATAACTTCAAAATTTAATTTCAGCTCGTGATAAAGAAGAAAACTTAATAAACCTCAGCAGGAGGCAATCATAAATGTCATTTGCCCAAAAACTGGTTTCACCAAAACGATTAAATCAAATCTTTATTCATCGAATGGTTCACTTCACTGAAAAATCAAGCTAAAGAGAGATAATGTTTGTCTGAATAGCGCTTTTTAAATTATATATCATTTAACAATTACACCTGTTAATTAAGGGTTGATGTTTGTTGTATTGTAGGTGTGTGCATGTTTACATATAATAAACAAAGAAGCATACAAAAACTTTAGTTTCTACTATGGACCGGGCCATTTATTCTTTTCTTTTCTTCCTTTTTTTTTTTTTTTTTTTGTAGAAACTGTAGGGAAACATAGTTGTCAATATCTTTTGGGTATGTCTACACTAACATATACCTTTTTTCTACATAAAATTATCACTGAAATTTCAATTCACATAATAATGTTTCATAATATTTTGGTTTGACTCTAGTAATATTTAAAAACAAGTAAAAATGATGTAAAACAAACCCATTTAAATATTTGTCCTATCCAAAATATACATATAAATTAAATATTAAAAAAGTTTTCTGTATTAATTCATATTACTCTTTTTTATTTATTTAAATTTTTATATTTGAATCATATTTTATCTTCATTTACTTTAACTGATTTCAAAAATAAATAATCCCCTTAAACAAACCAACTGACTTGTCAATCATTCATTTTTGTAAATAAGCAATGGTCAAATAAACAGATGTAATTTTTAAGACTACCATTCAGATATCAAAGCTATTTCCCTTGAATTTTCTATGTTTTGATTTTTTGGTAGATTCGATTTAATGCTTTCAATGAAGCCAGTTTTCAGACAAATGACATTCACTGTTATGAAGTGCATACAATCTCATCCACCCCCATCTGCATAATCAACTTGCCTTTATATTGTTGCATTTGCCAAACTCATTTTTAATTTAGGTTTTAATCTCTTAGTTTTCTAACAGGATTTTGTTGATTCTTCCCATCCTGACTTTCAATCTTAATCTTTAATCCCAGTTTTCACTATAGATTAATCTGGAGAGGGATCAGAAATTGGGAGTAGGAAAATTGACTGATGGGAAATTGCTTGGAAATAACCATTTATCAGTTTTAATTTTTAAAAACTATATTAATAATATACAAACTTAAAATTAGGAACTAAAATTCCATTTATTTAAAATCTTTTTAAAAATTCACAAGATTAATAAACTATTATAAACAAATACTGCAGAATTATAACTTTTTTACAAAAACTAAAAGCATTTGTTTATAATGACTAATAATACAAATAATCAGAAATTCCACTACAATTTTTCTTTAAAACATTCACTTCTAAAGAACATTAACATTTATAGCTACTTTACCTTTTAAGTATCAAACAACATCAATATCACCTGTTTGAAATGTGTGCTTTGTCTTCATTTGGTTCTCTTCACATTTGCCATGATTAATATCTGCTTTCCAGCAAATTTTCTCAGTCTGAGGAATCCCCATTGTTGATATCAAAATAATTCTTGCATGAAAAAGTTCTAGTCTCTATATTATGCAAATGTATGAGAGAGTACTGAAAAGGTCCCAGTTCAAACCAGTTTCCAAAATCAATATTTCAATTAACCTAACATCATAATACCAACTATAGCGAGTGGATTGAGTCAAGAATTTTCTTGTGCCCTGTGCCATACAGCAGTAGACAAAAATTTATTTACAAACTCGTGTTTTATAATTTACAGATCCATATACAACAAACAAAATAAAACTTGATATGTAACACTAAAACTGTTTTTATTTGTTTTCTTTGATTCACTTTTGAAAGTTTAAGACAATACTTTAGACAGCAATATCACTGACTTAGTAAATATCTTTATTAATATTTACTGTATTTGATAACATTTCAGACTTCAACTTATATATTTATAATAATTATTCATCACTGGCCTCCTTCTTCCACGAGGGACAATGATAGTTAAACCATAGGTTCATTCATCTGTTGTTGTTTACAGGTCCTCTTTGTCTCCCATTGATTTTCTCTCGACCTCTTACCCAGCTGCTAGCTCTTCCAGATGGCCTCTTTCCATCTTCCCCGATCTCCAGCAACGGCTTTCCATCTAGCTGGATCAATAACACCTGCTTTCACATCGCACTTGCACATGTCCTTGTAGCAAAGGAGTGGTCTTCCTGCATGTGTAGAGCCAATAGCCAATTTGCCATAGAGCATATCCTTTGGGATGCAACCATATTCCATGCAGCTGACATGGCTGAGCCTTGTGTAGGCACCTCTGAGTGAACAAGGCAAACATGCTTGGTATGCCCACCTGTGCCAGGATGAATTTATTGGGCCCATAGTCATGCCATGTAATGCCCAGGATCCGTCGGAGACAGTGCATATGGAAGATGTTTAGCCTGTGTTCTTGGTAGCAGTACAGTGTTCTGGGCTCACTTCTATAGAGTAGTGTATCCAACACAACATAAGCTCTGTATATTGTCATGGTATGTATAGACCATTTGATGTTGTTGTTGATGTTGTCCCAGACATCGCTGCTGAGGCCTTGCTAATCCTGGTATTCAGCTCAGCATCCAGCAATAGATTGGTGGCAACAATGGAACCAAGATGTGTGAAGGTTTCCACTACATCCAATATATGGTCGCTGATGGAATTACTTGGGGCCTTGTTGACATCATGAACCATGATGTTCATCTTTTTGAGACTGATAGTGATTTATAATAAATGTACAAAAAGAAATTTTTTTAATAAGGCCAAATAGGAAACGTGGTTGAAGTTCAAGTAACATTCAGTGTACCATCTAATTTTTTTTTTTTTTTTTTCTTTTTTTAATATTCCTGACTAAAATGGGGATGGGTTTTATATGCCATCAAATGTGGTAATTGATATATTTTATGATAACTTGATATTTACTAGATATAAAGTCATGTAATTGTTCAACATTAACTTTGATAGATTTACCCTTTTTTGTAAATCACTACTTTCATTGAAATTTTAAAATCATATTTGTTGATTTTTTTCAGTAAATATTTAATTTCATTAATTCTTACATTTTTCAGCAAATATGGATAACTTTTCAACTTGGAATTTTCATGTTGTTACTTGTACAAATCAAAACTAAGCAACACTGAAACTAAAGAATATTTGCATTTGAAGACAGAATTATTTGAGAATAAACAGTAAAAGGTCCATTTTATTTATAAGAAAAAAACACATTGACTAAAACACTTGATGATGCAGATTCAAACATTATGATAGTGATCTCACAATTCACAGTAAACTTCAGTATATCAATTGGAATCATTTCAAATCTCAAAAGTTACAAGAATGAAGGTACAATAAAACATGCTAGATGCCAGTATTTTGTCCAGTGGCATGAAAATTGATTTATGTTTTCCTCTTTGGTACCTCAACTTTGGTTTGGTTTGTTTAGTTTTACGGCACGTCAACCTCAATGGGTTATTTAATGCTAACAACTTTTTTTTTTTTTTTTAAGTAATAATTTTGTTTTGTCAAAAATCTATTTCTGTTAATATTTTTTTCCTCAAAAATGTATAGCTGGTAATATTATTTTTTCAAAAAATGTATAGCTGGTAATATTATTTTTTCAAAAACATATAGCTGGCATCACTATTCTTTTTAAAAAAAAAAAACGTATAGCTGGTAATATTTTTTCAAAAATGTACAGCTGGCAACACTATTCTTTCAAAAAAAAAAAAAAAACGTATAGCTGGTAATATTTTTTCAAAAACATACAGCTGGCAACATTATTTTTCCAAAAATATATTATCAAAGGCTTTTCTGTTGGACTTAGTTTATTGTCATACCCAGGACGCGGATGTAGTTTATCGTCATACCCAGGACAAGATCTGGGTTTGGGGATGCTGTTGGACGTAGTTTATTGTCTTACCCAATGTGCAGATGAAGTTTAGTACCTCAACTTTATGAATTTAAGCACAGTACTAGATTGGCAACTAGGTCTCACCATTTTAAAGTTAAAACTGCTAGATGTAACTGTAAGTTCTTTATTAAGTTTATTCTCTTTCATTCATTTATGATACTCTCTTCTAGCTTTGAAGTCAACTTTCATCTTCAAAAATTTAAATGCAATGTCAATCGTTATCTTCTGTCTTCTTAATTTCTATTCTTTTATTTTTATCTCTCCTTAATGCTTTTCTTTTTCTCATATTCTTTCACTCTCAGTAGCCCTTTGTGTCTTAGTGGTGTTATTTCCTTGGTTGGGGTGAAATGATTAAAGAAAATATCAGTGAAGTAGAATTGGTTAAAAATGGTAAATTTTATTGCTCCCTACTTATTTAAACTAACCTTTTTTTTTCTTTTTTCACTTTTCCCTGGCATCTTTCAAGCATGAATTTATCTAATCGGGATAAGTCCAAAGAAGTTTTCAATTTAATTTTTCAGTTCTTAAAAGAAAAAAAAATCAGCAAGAGAATTAACTTGTTGCCAGTGAAAAAATAAATTTTTTTTTTTTTTTTTTTTTCAATTTTACATAAATTAACAATTTCATATTGAAAATTTGGCCAGGTCAGTTATGTGCCATACATGATACACACTTAGGCAATCATGTATCTTCCGATACATGATTGACAAGGCAGATTTTTTCCTGTAGGTTGCCATTTCTTTCTGTGGTAGACCACTTGCCATCCAATACTATAGAACCTGGGGTATGTCCTGCTATTTACCCATAGTTGTTGGAAGAGGATTCATACTTTTCCCAAGGGTATTAGCATGTAAGTGAATGACTGGAATTCAAACTCAGCTCTCTGATTCCTCAATCAGAGCTACTATCCATTACACCACCATGCCTCCTAATTTGGTACTGTACTGTAAAATTCTTGTTAGTATCATGTGAAAAAAGTGTTAAATGCTTTCTCTTTGCTGTAATTGGTGTATAATGATTGTTTTGTATAAAACACTAGTCAGTGAAGAGATGAGAATATGAAGAATGGGTGTCATTAAAAGAATTAGTTTAGGGATCTTCCTTCTCCAGTCAGTACCAAAATGAATGGTTAGTTTCCTGCTGTGTAATTTGCCCCCTTCTGGTCCACACTTGCAGACATTTCACTCTGTGCCCTGACCTACCTATCTTCAAGCTGCTTTATTCAATTATTATTTTCTCTTCCGGATGGTCAGCATAAAGCCTTGACCCAGTTATTTCCATACAACTTGTGAGTCTGGGTAGTGAGTGCAGATAAGGTATATAGAAAAAGGGAGAGGGTCAGTCAGTAGTGGCATGGCTACTGGGTAATTCTGCCTTGATGAACATCTGAGTCACTCATTAACTTCTGTTCACTTTGAAAGTTCACTATCTTCTCTTGCACTGCCACTTTGACTATCTTACTTTATACTGTCTCCCTTACAATTTACTCTTTCTGCTATTGTTTGCCTCTATTTTTTCCTTTAGGAGCACAAGCGCTCTTTCTCTCTCTCTCTCAGTACTCCTACCCAAGTTTAATATTTGGCTTTCCTTTTCTCTGTCTGTTGATCCTTATTGAATGTATTCTTTTCTTGAATATATTGCCATAAATATAAATATCACAGTGCTGGATTTTAAACATCTTATTCTACACAATTTTTAGAAATAATATTTAAAATCTTACAACCCAATTATAAGCTTCATGTACTTTCTGTGCCTTCTATAATTTTGAAAATTATCCATGCTTCATACTAACATATTTCTTTTAAATTAAATTTATGGCAGATAGTTTTCCTACAGCTTGCTTTTTAAATTAATTTTATTTTGTGCAAAATATTACAAAATTAAGCAAACATAAAACATTATTTTGTTGATGTTCATTTTCTTATTTACATTATTATCTGGAAAATATGTATAAGAATGGTGTGTGGTTCCCATAATGGTTATGATAAAATGAAATTGGTGAGCCAAGTTCAAATTCTGGTCTAATTTGTTACATTCACTTTTACAACCATACTCTTTCTTTTTCTAAATGCTGTGTTCCTCCAGGACATGTGTGATCATTTCCACAATGTCCTATCCTTTGTAGCTTTGGTTGTCTTTTTACCATCTCTTCCAATCATTGTCTGCCATCTGTTTACACATGCCCATTAACTTTATTACTTGCTGCTTTCCCTCGCCTCTCTTGCCTCCAGTGTCCTGTGAGTATCATATTTTCCAATCCCTCTTTCTTTATTATGTGTCCGGGAAATTTCAACTCACTTTCTGATTCAAAGTAAGAGCATCTTTTTTGTTTCCATTTTTCTTAAAACTTCCTTGTTACTCACATGTTCAGTTCATGGTATTCTTAGTATCTTTCTGTAAAACCACATTTCTGTTGCCTCAAGTCCCTTCTTTATCTGTGAGGAAAATTTCCAGTATTCACTGCTATATAGGAGGACCAATATTGCATAACAGATCAACACTTTTATTTCTTTTTGACAAAATCTTTCTGTTAATACTTTACTTATCTTTTGGAAGGCATCTTTTGCTACTCCAACACACCTTCAGATTTTGGTGTCACATTTTTCATCCTCTATTAATACATTTCCAAGATATTTAAACTTCTGTACTGGCTTCATTTTGGTATCTCCAATTTGTTGTTTGCATGTGATATGTCCCAGAAAGGGATGTATTTGTTTGAAGTAGCAAAGTGGTTGTTCACTACTGTAACCAGGTAGAACAACTGGTCCTCGTCATAGTGGTAGGCAATAGGCAAAGACAATAGTCATCATCAATAGGCATGCTCCTGTACCTCCACATCAGTCTGTATTTATTGCTGACACCAGCCAATCATATTACTGTGAGGGGGAACCCAAGTGTATGCATATTCATTACATCAGCATGCATATTTAGTAAGGCATAAATCCACTTTTCCAGCTACAGGCTAAATAACAGAGTAGACTCAGCTCTTTACCCTTAGTTGGCAGCCAGTCTAGGAGAAGATCTACTCTACATTCAAAACTGTTCAGAAGGCAATGTGAAACCACCCCACTATATTTCTCAAGAAATCATGACAATTCACAGATAATGTATTAAAAATATGTGAAGATCCCTAATTGCCTACAACCCACAGTGGTTGCTATGCCACTAAACTAAACCAACCAACCAACCAAATTGCCTATGTCCTGAAGTGATGTAGTATTTAAAAGTGAAAATATTTAGGTATAAGTTTGTTTGTTTTTTTTTTTTGTTTTTTTGTTTTTTAAACCTTTGTCATGAGTTTTAATATTTAAGCTTAAAATATGAAATCATTTTAGATATGAAGTCAAAACAATGTATCACTACTCTATTCTTATACTTCTGCAGTAAACAGCTTGGATTACTTATATACATTTGTTATCGTAAATGATTGATTTTTTTTTTTTTTTTTTTTTTCATCATTTCACCCCAAGCAAGGTGATAATGCCATTAAGGCACAAGGAGTGAAAGAGAATGAAAAGACTTTAGAAGGAACCAGAAACCAATCCTAAACAGGAAAAAAGGGATAAACCTCTACTCCTATTTTCTAGTGTTATTTCTTAACACTTTTTTTTTATACTTACAGAACTATCTTATTAAATTTTAAGGTGACTTCATCTAAGCATAGCTGTCTTATCCAATATATATGAGATCTTCAAATGCGGCATTGTTTACCAGATTAAAAATGTATTCCTTAACCTACTGCATATTATTTAATCACTAAATCTTAACATTTTTTTTTTTATTCAGTTGAAATCAATCTGCTATATTTGAACTTGTACATGCACAAAAATATAAAGATCTGTACACTATATTAGGCATGGCTTACAATTAATATGAATAAAACCATTGTTCACATTGTTTTTGTTTGTTCATTGATCAGTGCTTAAAACTTTTGGTCTACTTACTACTTCAGTTTTCTGTTACCTATTAATTGAAGTATACATTTTTCTGACATGTAAGAATGGTCACTATAAAAATCTGAGCATCATATCAGTTTGAATTTTTATAGAAATGGCTGCCAAGATTTTGTGAATGTCATGAGGATGTCCATTGTGGACATCAAGAACCACTGACAATGTTAAAAAAACATTTGAAATGATTATAGAAATGGTTTCCATCAAAAAAGAAACTGTTAAAAAAGTTTGTATAAAAATTTGAACATTACAAATTTATACAAAGGTTGTCCCAAAAGTTCAGACCCTTGATTTAAAATAAAATAAAAATTACCCATTAATTTGTATGAATATTTTGGAACAAATTGAAGCAAACCCTTATATGTATATATTATGTTATCACTTGTGATGAGATTTCTAGTATATATCATCTCAATTGATGTGTTACATAATCTTTAAATTATTCATAACATGTCACTAAAACAATGTGAAACGGTGATCTGAAGACAACTCTTTTGCCTTCCTTCCTACTGTTCAGTGACACTTATAAATGAATTTTATTTCTTTTCCCAAAAGCATTTCTGAAGATAGATTAACAATTACTTCCAGCAGTATATTCTAAAATACTCCAATTCCTATTTAAAATATAAAATAAGATTTTATTCTATTTTCTTTTTATCTGTAAATTCAGAGTTTGCAATTAATTCAATCTGTGGGCTTGTTTTAGTTTTAAAGAATTAAACAAAAAAAGTACTTCCTCAAAATGTATATCCACATATGTATACATATATTTACTCGATATCTGTCTATATCTCTGAGATGAGGTATTATGATTACTTACATTATTTACATTATTCGGACTGTTATCCTCATCTTCTTTGCTATATTCACAATGTTTCAGCCATTGTATGCCCCAGCCTTCTTTAAGTGATTGGAATTTCAAACCAAACCATTTATTTCATCCACTGGGGTAGATTGTTCTAATTCCATGTGCTATGCCTCTTCTTGATGTCTCAGTTATTTCCCTTTAACTCAACTGTCCTACTGTGGCCTGGTATTGAACTCACAACTCTTTGGGTTTAGTCACTGGATCTACTATGGTAAATGAAATAAAGGGTGCAGTTCAAAATCACCTGAAGAAGGCCGGAGTGTACAATGGCCAAAACATTGTGAATATGGCAATGAAGATGAGGATAACAGTCCAAATAATTTAGTAATATATTTACTCAGTTTAAGCTTAGTTGACTAAAAAACACAACAATGGAGCACCCAGTGAGGATCAAATTTATTACTCAAGTGAATGGGCTGGAGCACTTGTTAATCATCTCTAAATCAAGGACCTATCATGTACATAAAGTAGTCTTTCCTCTTTTCATACCAGTTTTATACATATGTAGCATCTATAAAATATATCTAGTTCTTCAAAGTAATCCTAAAATGTTGTATGACTTTTAATTACTCTCCTCTAATAGATTTTAATCATATTACCCCTGAAAGGCAGTAAAGCCACTAAGACACAAGGGGTTACTTGAGTGTGAAAGGATAAGAAAAAAGAAAAACATTAAGCAATGAAAAAAATTGAAAGTCTGAATACCAGCAATGTCAGTAACATTGTCATGATGGGTATTAAAATCACCAAATGCAAAAATGTTTGCAGATTAATGTAGAGAGAGAGAGAGGGAGAAATTTTTTCCAATATATTGCAGTCCTGACAAGAGGGAGAAAGGTAAAGGATGAAAAGAAAGCTAATGGCAAGCAATAATGAAAGTCGAAAACACATGAAGGAATAATAGATTTTCCCAGATATAAACACCAAGGTCATGTATATGTATCATAGAATCTTTACAGCAAAGATGACACAGTTTTTGTGCAGTCCTAGGTGACAATTTGGGTTTTCTTCCACACTCAGGCAAATTCTCTATCATGCCAAACTGTTCAAACTTCTTTATAATGGACTGTGCTGTAGATCTAGGAATAGCTAACCAGTTTGAAATAGCGCTTTAATAATTTCCAGACTTGTGAAATTTTATAATTCTCTGTCTCAAGTCAATGCTAAGCACCTTTGTCTTTACCATCGTGTTGTTAACGTAAGAATAACAATGGTGACACTCTATGCACCACGTGATGTTCTTTGCTGGAATTATCACAAATATTCTACTAAATAAATGGTCTAGAACCCTTCACTGATAAAATAATTATGTAAACTACATATGCTTGCCCGAATAAATCAATTTAAAACGATATTTTCTACTGTACAAATAATTTTGTCTTTTCCTATTTTGCATAATTCACCTGTCAAATTTTTTGGATTTAACCTATTGTTCTGAAAATTGAGTTTATATTGCTTTTTTGTCCTTATTAACATATAAAAAAAACCTGGCTTTATACAGGCATTATTCTGAGAAATGGATAAAAATATTCAGAATTGAAGGGGGGGGTGTATATATATATATATATATATATATATATATATATATATATATATATATAACTACGATTTCTTTTTTTTTTTTTTAATACAAATTCTTGAGAATTTTCAACACTGAATGTTAATCAATCTATCTCATTGACATGAAAAAATGTATACAATTCATACCCCACTCACTTTATATGAAATAAAGCGTATATAGTTCCATGTTTTATTGGTAACATCTGTGGAGGCTTCATGCCCTCATTTACTGCTGTTAATTAGTGCTATTAGTAAAGAATGTGAAAACGGTTTGACTTTTATGAAACAACAATTAACTTTTCACCATTTTTAACATAAAAATATTTAAATTTATTCCAGAGCGTTGAAAATTCTTTCTTGATATAATTTATTTTGCTTATTGTGATATCAGTCTAACTGAAAATTGAATTTCAATGACATGCCCACATTTTTTCAACCATGTATTTATGGTTAAAATTTCCATGTGGAAAGTCTTTTAACAGCTGATGGAAAATGTGAAAATGAAATCCAATGATGTATTGGAATAGTGAAAGATGCCTTCCAAAAGCTAAACACAGTATTAAAAACTGGAAAATTAGAAATAAAGAAAAGAATGCTGAATTGCTATATAATATTAATCCTTCTAAATAACAGTGAATGCTGGACAATTTCTTCACAGATAACAAGGATAATTGAGGCAACAGATGTGATTCTTCAGAAGGATGCAAAAAATACCATAGACAGAGTATGTGAATAATGAGGAAGTGTTAAGGAAACTAGAAACAAAAGCACATTTTTACTTAGAATTAAAAAAATCAGTTGAAATTTCTAGGACACCTAATGAGAAAAGAAGGTTTGAAGAATTTGAAGGCAAGAATGGCAGAAGGAAACAGTAAGCAGCCTACCTAATAAGTTTGTATAAATAGATGGCAGAACAGGGACTTGAAGGAATATTAAAAAGACAAATATTGTTAAGAGCTACAAAGGCTAGGAAGTTGGAGAGAGTGATAATTGCCCATATTCTGAAGAGACCCTCTACATAAAAAAGGTATCATTGTCCTTAATTATGTAATATTTTACTGTTCATAACTAGAAAGATAAAAGTGAACTATATGCTATTTGGGATGAAGTCCAAATAATTGACAGGGAACACTGTTGGAATATACAAAAATTGAAAGAAGCAGCATATATTAGCTTCTTGGCCAAGCACATCATTTTTTTTTTCTTATATATAAGCACTTAAAAATTTCGACTAGTACTTGGGTTGCTTGATTTTTGCACAAGAACATTATTTAGATGGTTGCATAAATTTTTTTATGTTCAGATCTAATAAATAGAAAGGAAAGGTATTTCAATGTAACTAAACTAGTAGAATTGGTAAAATTCTTATTCAAGAATTCTACAAGCTTCATATTTATTAACTCTTTTTTGTTTAATTTCACTTTCTTTTTTCCTTCTATATCAGCAGTGGATTTGCTTAAGATTTAGTCAAATCTGAGTACAATTGCTTATAGACAGAAATAAGTCAAGCCTGTAGAGATTTTAACATTGTGTCATTCTGTTTGCTTAGCAAAAGTGCTGGGAAGCCCTCTTCACCCAGCTGCACTAAGGTAGCACTGTGTATCTGCAGCTAGCACTGCTGAAATGTATCAGTTTAGTAGGTGTATTTGCAACTATGTTTTGTTTTTTTTTTCTTCTGAAAATATAAGGCTTTTCTTTTTTTATTGATTATAAACCTGACAATAGCAATATTAGTCAAAATATTGCATTAACATCAAGAACATTATTAGATTGCTATTCAAAAGAGTTAAGATAGATATGTTTATAAATTTGTCTGTTGTTTCTCATGGGATTGTCAAGATGTTGCTTCAAGATTTCTGCCAAGAAGGATTATTAGATTATTGTAAAAGTTTATTTTCATTTTTTTCTTTCATTTTCTGATGTGCTGGTCCAAAATGGAATTGGTTTGGGTTGAGAAAGGTAAAAATTTCAGGATTTTATTTTAAATATAATTGATTTATTTGTCATTTGAGGTTTCTTAGGCAAATAGTCCAGATCTATTTTTGAGATGCAAGTCCCTTTCTGAAATTTGAAAGGGTTGATATCTTTTCTCAAGGGTAACTTTTAAAACATAGTAGCAGCATTTTATTATTTCAGTGATTCATAATATATATATAGTTTCATAAATATGTCTGGTTTAATGGTGAAAATAGTTTTTTTTTATTAGTATTATTATACATAAAAATTTTTGTCAATAAACAGTAAAACTTTCAGATATATAAAGGTGGGTCAAAGTAGGTATACACTTCACTTTTTTTATATATTACATTTATTTATTACAGTTACATTTGTTTAGCAGCTTAATCTTGCAAGTGCTTGAAATGTCCTTGAGCATCAAGATTTTGGTGCATTAACCACGAGCCCATTTTTTCAAATTTATTGCTTATATGATAAATTGTCAACCATGTAGGTGGAACAATGTCAAATGCTTCTCTCTATGCTTTGCACACCTGCTCGGCATTTTCAATCTTCCAATACTGCTTGAGAATTCACTTTCTTTGTTCTCAACTCAAATTATTTGCCATTAGTCACAATACCTGTAAAAATAAGAAGTTATGTCAGTATATAAATAAACAGTATACATACTTTTGGCCCACCCTGTACATAAATTCACCATTCCAGATAATTGAGAAAAAATTATAAAGTAAAACAAAAATATTCAATAAAAAAACTCATTTTCAAAAAAATTTCACACATGTTCTACACTTATGTGCCATGTCCCTCCACAACTTCCTATTCCTTGTAACTTTTATCTTTTTACTATTCTTTTCACTCCCTGTTCTGAGGTCCATTTACACAAGCTCATTAGGTACGCTATTAGCTGCTTTCCTCTGTCCCTCTTACCGTCATTATATTTTGTGAGTGTCAAATTTTACAAGGCTTCTTTCCTCATTATGTATCATAAAAGTTTCAACTGTCTTTTCCTGTTCTAAGTAAAAGTGTTCATTTTTTTTTCCCCCAATTTCCTTTGTTGAGTTTACATCCATGGTATTCTCAGCATCCTTCTGTAAAACTACATATATGTTGTCTCAAGTCTCATCTGTGAGAAAATTGTCCAACATGCAATGCATATACAACAGAAAGTATAAGAGGATTGATATTACATAGCTGTCCAACACTCTTTGCTTAGTTTCTAACAAAATTTTCCTGTTTCTTAATACCTTGTTTAGCTTTTGGAAGGCATTTTTTGCTATTACAAAACATCATTTTTTTTTTTCTGGTTTCACATTTTTCTGTCATCTGTTAAAACACTTTCCGGGTGGAAATTTTAGCTATAAATGCATAGTTGAAAAGATGTGTTTATATACATTTCAATGTACACATCTCACTGAAGTTCAATTTCCACAATATTTTAATTTTTGTACTTGCTTGATTTTGACATTTCTATTTCATAGCTCTCAACTTGGGATGTTCCTCTTACTGACAACCAGACATTCTGTCTTACAGTTGATTAGTTCTTTCTTCCTACTTTCTTTTACTATATTGTCTAAAAGCCCCTGAAGGTACCTGCCATCAATATGGTATCATCTGTGTATTTTATGTTAAGATTGTGCCCACCAGTAATAAATCACTGTAGGATTTTAGTTCCCTTAGGGTTGCCTTGCTGTAAAGTTTAAATAAAACTACTGAAAAGACACATTCTTATTATCCACCTGTTTCTTCATTTTATGTACATGTTTAATTCATTTTCTATATGTATGGAGGCTTGTTTTCTCCTAGTCTATTTTCTGGCTTACTCGAAAATAAATTTTTCACATAGTTCAAATAGATTCATTTATATCAAATATAATCTATAAAACACATTTTGCATTTGTATTGCTCTCTCTGATATCATTGTAATAAAAAATAGTTTGTATTTCTTGTTCCAGTGTCTTAAACAAAACCATGCTGTGCTTGTCCTATTTCCAGTCTAATTCTTCTATATTCTCTATTGATCAGAATTTGGATGATAAACTTGGTTATGTGGCTCACTATACTGATTGTCCAATGGAGTTTGCATTCATTTGTACCTGACTTCTTAGGCAGCACTGTTCAACTTAGAAAAATTCAAAAAATAATTATTCAACAAAACTATCCTCAGCTTTTGCAATGATCTCGGTAAAACCTTGGAATTGACTGCCCAGATCACATGGTTCTCATTCATAGCCATCATATCCATAATGGCAGCCTAGAGCATGTATTTAGTATTGTGAGGTTTCTGGTTGGTTTCCCTCTTTGAACACATCCAAATAATAGTTAGTTGCACAAGCAACATGTATATGGTTGTTTTTATTTATTTAAATTTATAATGTTAAACAAATATAAAATCTAGAATTTTTATCTTAAGTGTGCTCATATTCCTAGCAAATTTTTTATACTTCTTTACTTATATAAATTTGAATTATGAGTTTGGTATACTTTTTTTTTTCTTTTTTTTTTTTTCTTTCAATAAATCATTAAACTTTATACTCATTTGTATTATGCACATGAAACTTAACTGACAAGAAATGTAGATGTTAAAATATGTTATTAGTGTGTCTTGTTTCAATAATGTGCTTTGTGTTTTTGAAATAGAAAGTTATATGTTCCCTAATGTTACCAAAACTTAAATCATACGCACATACACAATTTTATTATCTATAACCTTTGTTACATTTATTTATATACTCATTTAATATACTAAATATATTGTGAAACAGAGATCGCATCATTATTTTTTAATCTGGTTATGTCCGTCAGATGACACTCATGAAAATAAATTGCTAAGAAGAATGTTTAATTTTGTTTTTTATCTATCAACTCAATAGTTTTGATTTAATCATTAGGATAATTGAAATGTATGTGCAATGGAGATGTCATTAATTAATTTGGTGGGGTCGCTTTTTCTTTGTATGTTTCTTAAAGAAAATACAAAAAACTGAATGAAAAAAAAAAAACACACTTATTACCTTCTGTGATTATTTTTTTTTTTTTCCCTAATACTATTGTTCACACAATACAAGGCCCAAAATCTACTTGAGGAAGATGGTTACTGTATAAGGTTTTAAAGGGAGAAAGTAAGAATTGCGTATTATGGGGATATGTAGGATAGATAACAATTGACATTAGACTTGAAGAGGTTGAGATTGTGATTTGGAAAGCATCCTCTCTAGAGTCTATTCCACAAAGTAATAGTTCTTGGTGGAGGACTGTCTTAGTGGCACTTCCTCCTTACCAATGGAATGCAAATTTAGTATTTAAGTTACTCCATACAAACTTCAAATCACATTGTAGAAAACATAGAGGTTTTTATATTACCAAAATTAAAAAGTAAACTCTTTTGTAAACTGAAATTTGACATTTCTCTCTGAATTTCTGAGATAAGAAATTATCATTAGGATACACTGATTTATTTGAACTGTGTCTTTATCTTGATTTGTTATAGAATTGAACACCATATGATGAGCAAAGGACATGGATTTAATCCCCTGAGTCAGGCAGTGAAATTTATATACTCTAATTCAATGCAGAAATAATTTCACAAAGGCAAATTAACTAATACAAAATGTCCTCTCGCATGAACAATACAACAAAAACAATCTCGAATAAAGGGTAAGGTTCAAAATTTCTATGTTACCAAATATAATGGGCATTTAAACAAGGTTAAAGGCTGCAGCAGCTGAAACCAAGATGAGGATACCAGCTCAAATAAATAGTAAATATTTCTTTTTCAAAAAGCTATAAAATGAATCACAAAATAGATCAAGATGAAAATAGGGGGAGGCAGGACACAGCAAGAAGAAAGAATAACAGTTGGTTGATGGTTGCCCAATAAATTGCAAACTCAGCAAGGAAATGTCAGATAAAAAGTGAGATGATAGAAGGGTTTGTGGTAAGGCATAGCAGAGAATAGCAGTCTTGGTTGTCATGAAAAAAGTTGAGAAAAGTCTGTCCTGCACTGAACTCAGAATAGATAAGACAGTGGTTCTCAAATGGTGCAGCAGTGAGGATAGCAGGTGAGCCAGAATGATTGAAAGACAATTGAAGATTTAGAAACAGTTTAAAAAAAAAATCATGTGCTAAAAATAAATGATTTCAGAATATTATTTATACATTATTATTTACATCATTTAAAATATTCTTATGGATTACTTGTAATTGCATGCATGAATCCCACTATAAATAGTTATAAATAATTATTGATCGATTTTATCATTGTGATATTTTTACATTATATCGAGTATTAAGAATATAGTAACTAGGATCTGCAAATTGGAGGAGGGATTTCTCAATGTTCTGAATTCGAATCTGTGGTTATCTTCCTTTAATCTTCACTCTGGACCTTCTTTGCCATAAGGCTGCTTGTGGTTTTTCACTGGGACTACCCTTTTGCTTCGGTGTGAGCAAATTTTTCATTCTGAGAATGCCGTGCAGAAGAAAAAAACTTTGGGAACCACTGGGCTAAGATGATGATTTCCTTTCTGCTGAGTATGAGGCTGGATCAATAAATCCATAACCTGATGGACTTACCTAAATTCTGATTTGGAATTTTCTCTGTATAATGTTTGATCTATGGGATTAATGAAGAAATGTTGGGTTATAAGTATTGGTAAGGAAGGAGAGTGATGAAAAATGTTTCTGTAAAAAAAATTTTTTTCTATTTTTTTTTTTCTTCTTCTTCCTCTCTCTCCATGATAAGGCTACAGACTTGTTGGTGTACTTTACATAAATATTTATATTTTTCCATTGTATACTTGGAACTGAATATCCCACAAATCTGTGACAAATACAAAAAGAAAAGATTTAAAATTTGCCAAAAAAGTATTGTGGCTATGAAGAAGAAAAATACTTAGTTTTGTTGTTGAGAATTTAAATTTCAAAGAAGCATCGCCAATTTTGTCCAGTATACACAACAGTAACACAAGAAGCTTGAATTTTAAACTGATATAAAGAGATCAAAAAGAGAGATATAAATATGGAAATGTCAGTAATAGTTCTCAGAAAAAGTGAACTTCTTTGAACAATTAAAAAATAATAATTCTTTATTTTTTACATGTTAGCAGCTTGATGTTTCAGCTGTTTTGTTCTCTAATCTTCAGGTACATAAGCCATAAAAAATAACTTATTTCTTTGGAAAATGGCAGTAGAAAAAGAGTGGGCTGTTAATATACCAACCAGATCAGTTTATTTCAGTAAAGCTAGATACACAAATGAACCCATACAATCACCCATGTGTACGGGTAATTGCAAACTGCACACGGAAGAGTTCTCCAACACCTTTACTAAGCAAAGAAAACCAAACTGTGCTGACTTCTACACCTGGCTGACAAACTAATATATACTATTTCATTTGACTTTTTTACTCCAGTAATGCTTTCTGTCCTTCCCTCATTCTTTTCTCTTATCTATTTTTTTTCTTCTTCTTCTTATGAACTGTGCACCTGATACAGGTTAAAGAATGGATTGGTTGAAACATTGTGCCAATATAAACAACACAAAGGATTGTTGATTGTTTTTGTTTAGCGGCATATCAACTGGTATGGTTTATTTAATGCCAAAATCTCAATTTGAAAATTCAAACTTTATAATTAATTCAAGAGAATGACATTATTTCATGATTAAATTATAATTACTTAGCTGTATTTTTTTTTTTTTTTTTTTTTTACCAAATAATCTTTAAAATCAAATGAAGAGTGAAAACATGTTCAAGACAAGAGTTCAATTTTTCAACCAAAATTAAAACTAGTATTAATTATTCTTCAAATTAAAAACAGTATATTGACTGCTTTCTTAATAACTACACAGCAAAAGATTGTAATACTATTACATAGGTACCTGCACTCAGTTTTGATATTATGGTTTAAAATGAATTTTTAAAAATGAAAGTATTCTTGAGGCTTTCTTTTTAGCTCTAATTGAAAGTATTTTGCTTACTGGAAATAGTAAATTTAATCATTTAGATTAAATTTACTATTTCCAGTAAGCAAAATACTCTGGTGTATTTCAAATAGAAATTATATTGATTGGAATCTCAACTTTTTAGTCATTTTCAAAAATCATTTAAAATCAGTCATTTTTGACACATTTGCAAACAAAAGTTAATTCTCGGTTTTAAAAATATTCCAAAAATAAAATATACTTTTCTGAAACTTTATTTTAGGAATATTAGCCGATTTAGAGTATAATTAATCAGATTTGAAAAAAAATATTATTTAAGTTTAAAATAACGGAGAAATGGATTTTTAAAACAAACTTTTTATCACTTGTCAATCACTTACACAAGACATTAGTTTGCAATACTAACTATATGCATAAAATATTAGTTGTGAAAAAAAGTAAATATTAACTAGTTCCTTTCAGCCCTAACAGTACCAAGAGAATCTTTTTATTTAAATGTGTAAATAATAAAAACAGTCTTAGTTGAAACCTATTTGTTTATTTGTACCATTATTACATTCCCTATTGTAAATGTTAGAATGAAATTGAAACATTTGGTGCCAAAGTATATTAATGTTTTCATTACTTTAAACACCAAATGATGTTAATTATGTTCTCCTTTCTGAAATTCACATCTTGTTTTCACTTTGTCCTCTGCACACTGCTTTCCAGTGATGCTATTTAATCTCTGACTAATCCTCATTGTTCTAGTCTTGGCCTACCCATGTCAATGCTGAAGATGTTAAGAAATACTAAATAATTTTACATTTCATTTCTGAACAAACTAGAACTGTCATCACAGGGACAAAATAATACAAGAATAAGCAGATATCCTATATCAGACAAACAATGGATATCTGAAGATAGTCAAAGGGTACTTGACCAAAATATCTTCTTTTTTTTTTCTTTCCTTTTTTTTTAAGCATTTCACCCCAAGCAAGGTGGGAAGCCACTAGGACACAAGGGGTTACAGAAGATTTGGAGCAAGATCAGATAGGAGTGATAGAGGAAAGGATAAGGAGAAGGATAGTGGATAGATCAAGGCAACTGGAGATGTCGATTGACATTACATTTGAATAGTTGGAGATTATAGCTCTCAGGGAAACTGGAATAGGGAAGGGAGTTCCACAGGCAAGATATAAAGCTATTGGAGTAGAAGAGACACCTACATTTAATAGTTTCAACAGTGAAAGGGTGAGAGCAGGATGCCAGCCTCATAGGGCGCTTGAATTCATGAAGTCTGGGAACCAGCGAATGCAGCTCCTTGGAGCAATTACCATGAAAGTATTTGTAAAAAAGACAGAGAGGTGACGGCGCATCTATGAGAGAGTGACTGTAGATGAGATGCCAGAACAGGGCCATTTATATTGCATATCCACCTCTGGATCTTATCAAAAACCCTCAGGCAAACAGAAGGGGCTCCAGACCATATATGGCAGCAATACTCCTTGCAAGGGCGAATTGTTGATTTGTAGATCTGAAGGATCGATTCCGGGGAGAAAAATTTCCTGGCGTGGCACAGGGAGCCAACTTTTCTTGCAGTGGACGAAGCAATTGACTCTATGTATTTGTTCCATAATGATTTCTATAACAATCAAGATAAGAACAATAGTATATCCATAATAATGTTTCATATAAAATGTAATCTACTTCTGAAGCAGTTTCAAATGTGTTTTGTATTTGTCTTAACTTCCCAGATTGATTCCTAGAAAGACAAATTCACTTAAAACATTGTCACTTGAGACACAATTTGAAATGTATAAATAACCTTTTGCTCTTAAACAATTTGCAATCCATAAGAGTAGAGACAAAAATAAATTTTGTCTATAGGTTCATCTGAATAGCCTTGTTTACTCAATATTTTTAAAATCAAAGTTTATTCTTAAAAAATGTTATCTTTCCTTTTAAAGATGTTACCTTGTGAATAAACACTTTCTTTCCATTTTGTGTAAAAGTTCATAAAAGCAATAAAAACATTACTCTTGTTTACTGTATATCTGTTTTTTGAAGAAGAAATGTTTACTGCTCTCTGCTATATAGGTATCAGTACATTATTATATGTTATATGCAAGTAATCTATTTGACATTTCTCAAGAAATTTGCAAAACTGTAGTTCTTTAAATTTAAAATATATCTACAAAATTATCTTGAATTATGAAATAAAGCTTTCTCGACTCTAATTAATTTGTGACTAGTTTTTCTTTTGTCTTCATTCATAAGAATCATAAAGAGTAAGGTTTTAACTCCCATCGTTTTTTTTTCTTAAGAGAGTTTATTATTTATTTCCAATCTGTATATGGACAGCCAAATATCTGTATTCAATCTGTATTCAATCTGTATTATGGACAGCCAAAGTATGATGGTCTGAGTAGTTATAATCGAATGAAATATTAGTCTAAAATTAACAATGGTTGATATCTCCAAAATATTGAATACTTAAATGCTGGATGGTTTTAAATTAGTCAAGTTAATAAAGGCTTATCATTAGTCTCATTTCCAGGTGTGGTCAAAAGGTTACTGTGCAAGTGAACACCTGATCAGCTTACTCCATGTCTCAGTAGGTATTCATTCTTGGACTAAGTATTCTGAGCAAAACCATCTCTGTCTCCCTCTCCCTTTATCTCTGTCTATATCTATATCTCTCTATCTCTAACTCTATTTATCTCTATCTCTATCTCTAACTCTATTTATCTCTATCTCTATCTCTAACTCTATTTATCTCTATCTCTATCTCTAACTCTATTTATCTCTATCTCTATCTCTCTCTAACTCTATCTATCTATCTCTAACTCTATCTATCTATCTCTAACTCTATCTATCTATCTATCTCTAACTCTATCTATCTATCTCTAACTCTATCTATCTATCTCTAACTCTATCTATCTATCTCTAACTCTATCTATCTATCTATCTCTAACTCTATCTATCTATCTATCTCTAACTCTATCTCTCTATCTATCTCTAACTCTATCTCTCTATCTATCTCTAACTCTATCTCTCTATCTATCTCTAACTCTATCTCTCTATCTATCTCTAACTCTATCTCTCTATCTATCTCTAACTCTATCTCTCTATCTATCTCTAACTCTATCTCTCTATCTATCTCTAACTCTATCTCTCTATCTATCTCTAACTCTATCTCTCTATCTATCTCTAACTCTATCTCTAACTCTATCTCTAACTCTATCTCTAACTCTATCTCTAACTCTATCTCTCTATCTATCTCTAACTCTATCTCTAACTCTATCTCTAACTCTATCTCTAACTCTATCTCTAACTCTATCTCTAACTCTATCTCTCTATCTATCTCTAACTCTATCTCTCTATCTATCTCTAACTCTATCTCTCTATCTATCTCTAACTCTATCTCTCTATCTATCTCTAACTCTATCTCTCTATCTATCTCTAACTCTATCTCTCTATCTATCTCTAACTCTATCTCTCTATCTATCTCTAACTCTATCTCTCTATCTCTAACTCTATCTCTCTATCTATCTCTAACTCTATCTCTCTATCTATCTCTAACTCTATCTCTCTATCTATCTCTAACTCTATCTCTCTATCTATCTCTAACTCTATCTCTCTATCTATCTCTAACTCTATCTCTCTATCTATCTCTAACTCTATCTCTCTATCTATCTCTAACTCTATCTCTCTATCTATCTCTAACTCTATCTCTCTATCTATCTCTAACTCTATCTCTCTATCTATCTCTAACTCTATCTCTCTATCTATCTCTAACTCTATCTCTCTATCTATCTCTATCCAGTAATGAGCACATATGTTAGGATAAAGTTAGAGAAAATAGATGATGCCAGGTCTTCAATTGATATACATTATAAACTAGCAAAACGTTCATTAGCCGTACTAAAATGACCTTTTTTCTTCTTTTACTTTGCACAAACCATATTTAAAATAGCTTGATAAATAAAGCATATAAAATAATAAATAACTGCATGTGATGTATTATAAAATGTTTTCCAAAACATTAATCTGTTTTGTTTTTCTTTCTTTACTTCAATACATCTGTTACATTCATAAATAGTTGTTTTTGAAGCATTGGAACATTTTTTTTTTTTTTAGTCAGCTGTCACTATAAAAATAAATAATACTTTCCACTGTATTGCCAGAATGTTAGTATACCAGAAAATTATATTCAGTTTTTATAAATGATTATATTGGACATATCACTTGTCCATCCAAAACCCAACCATTTAAAGTAATGACAACAGTTTGATATTAGTCTTTTATGAAGTGTCAGTTTATAAATTACAGTATATAAACAGATGCAAATTATTTAATGATGTCAGAGACCTCTTTCATACCTAACCTGCTACCTTTCAATTAATTGAAACATAATTGCTTGTTGGTAAGGAATTCTCAGACATCTTGGCTGGCAGTTCTTTGGCTTGGTCTATAAAAGCTTGTTTTCGACTGAACTGCTAACCCTTAACCTCTATGTTTAAACAGCAGAACATCAACAAGCTTGATAGTGTCACTGACTCTTTAAACAGTGATTAATTAAGAATTGCAAAAGAATTTCTTTCAGTAAAATACAGTGTAAGAATACAAGTTGAGAGAATTTCCCCGATTGTAGTTTGCAATAAGACTTGAAAACAGATTGAAAGACAAGGATTAATAGCCATTAGTCACAACAAGGAACTTATTACCATGTCTGACTTGATACACTCTTGTCTTATTTTCCTGTCTCAGATCAAATGTCCATTTTTGATGTTAAATGGTCACAACCTAGAGATGGGGGGGGGCTGATATGCATGTTCCTCTACATTGTAGTCATCTACATAGATCCCACAATATTGATTGATTTGTATTCTATGTCTTATCAACTCATGAAAGGTTATAAAGCCAGTAATTTTTTTTCTTGTTGAGATAATAATGGTTTTAGTTATACAAGTATTACAAATTAACCCATAGCTGTAGGAGAATTGGTGGATTTATTCCTTTTCCAAGGGTATTTACACATAAGTGAATATAAAGAACCCAATGGAACTTGGCTCTCAGATTAAAAATTCCAACCCATTGTCTATTACCCCAACCACACATCCGAGCTTAGAGTATTCCCAAATGGTTACCCATCAAGGTACTAACCAGGCTCAACATTGCTCAACTTCAATGATTGTTTGGGAAGTAGTGTTTTGACATGTGGCTGTAAACTCCACAATATTTTTAAAAAATCTTTAGCAGATCTTTCAGGCTTTGTTTTGACCCCCCCCCCCCCCGCCAGTACTCTGGTCATTTTAACTTAGCAAATATATTACCAAATTATTTTCTGTATCTAAATACTAGATTGTTTTTTTTTTTTTGTTTTTTCTTATAAATAAAGTAGTATAATAGCAGTCTTGCTAACCGCATTTTTCTACATTGACAAGTTTAACAAATGTAGATGTCAGCAACCAAATTTCTTGATTAATCCATGTATTTGCTTGAATAGTTTATAGATAACTAACAATTCAAAAGACTTATTTATCTATTAACTATTGTTCCCGTTTTTCTTTTAATATTGAGCACTTTGTTTACAAAAATGTGCTCATCCAGTAATTTATTGTTAGATGTTAATTCTTTTTTGTTTTTTTGTTTAATCATTTCACCCCAAGCAAGGCAATGAAGTCTCTAAGATGCAAGAGGTTAGTAAGTGTGAAAAAATATGAAAAAAGAAAAATATTATTAAGGAGAGAGAACAATAAAAGAGAAGATAACAGTTGACACTGCATTTAAATTTTTAAAGATCAAAGTTGACTGGAAAGAGAGAAGAAACTGTTAGCATAGAACTTAGTTACAGCTAACAATTTCAACTATAAAATGATATGACTTTGCTGCCAATTTAGTACTGCGCTTAAATTTATAAAGTTGAGGTACCAATGAGAAAGCTTATCAGAACAATTATGTAAATATTTATAGAAAAGGTACAGGGAAGCTATGCTTTCGCAGTGGGAAAAATGACTGAAGCCAAGGTGCCAGGTCATGACCAATAACATTGCAGATTCTTCTTTGGACTTTAACAAGGTTCTCTAAATATATAACAGAAGCACCGGACCATATGTGACAGTAATATTCAATGCATGGACAAATGGTCAATTTATAAGTAAGATAGATTCTGGTGAAAAATTATCTAGCATGACACTGTGAACCAACTTTCCTAGCAGCAGACCTAACAGTTGATTCAATATAATCTTTCCACTTCATGTCACCTGAAAACATTAGCCCAAAAAGGCACAATGAGTCACTCTCCTTGAGGTTAGCATCAGCCATGCTAATGGAAGGTAAAAAAAAAAATGTTCTCAAAGATGTTTTAAAAAAGAGCAATTTCCTATTGGAGGTATTAAAATTAAGAATCAATTTCTTATAATTTCTTATGCTTGAATATAAAATGTGTACTTACATTACATGCAAGAAGTTACTGTCTGAAAATATGATGTATGATACTTATACTCATATTTGATATCAATCAAACTGCCCCTTTTCTCATTGGCTAATATTGCTCAAGTTTTAAAGCTGTCTGCTCTATCAACCCAGTTTTTAATTTTGGGTTGATAGATGCTTATTTTTAAATGGATGCTAAATTGACTGTAAAAATCATACCGGGGAGGGAAACACAAAGCTAAGTAACAAAAGGTATTTTTTATGAGCATAAACATATAATAATGTGTCTGTCTGTAGTTAAAGTTTCTTTTTTTTTTTTTTTTTTTTATTATTATTTGCAATAACGAGAGTCCCATGTCTTTTAATTGAAACATTAAACAATCACTAGATTGTTTCCAGTTGGTCTTCTGTTTTGGCAATGTCATTGGCATTGCTGAAGAATGCGGTCAGTGTTTACCATTTCTGTTTGCAGTTAAACTTAATGTTCCTCTTAACTTCAGTAGCTAACTAGCAATCTTTTAATCTATATTATATAATGATTTTTTTTTTTTTTTTTTATTAGACTTTTTACTCGGAATTTTTTTTGTTGTTGTTTTCATGATGACTATAATTAGTTATTCACTTTAACTATGCCCTCAAATTTCACTATTAGCTATTTTATAGTTAATGTGTAAAAAGATCTAAAACTTAAACCATTATTTGCAAATGACTGGAATTTCAGTCAATGCCATTCCATGGCTCAACTGTGAATGATGAAAATGTCCATCAGTTACACATGCTTTGAACCACACACCCTGCAAATCATAAAATTAATGCAAATGACAATTTATTTTCAAAAGTTACCACTGCCTTTAGAAAATGACAAGTGAACTTCTACTACAGTTAATGGGTTGAAGTAGTTTCATGTTTTGAACCTAATATAAATACCTCAAGTAGCAGTACTTGTGAACATTTCAGTTTTCCTATTTTAATTTCATAATTGAATACATTCTACAACTATAAAATACCAATAGGAATTCCCCTATTACCTTGTTAAATATTTGAGCTTAACATCTTTAACAAAATATTACAATAACAATCATGAGTATGAATGCAGGTTATTATTTGAAGAATGAAGAGTGAAAAGATTCAAAATTGACAAGATTTTTCATGTCACGGAAGCAGATGTTAAACTCATGAGAGTATTATCTTTGTTTTTTATAGGATAAGGAATAAATAAATAGGAAACCTTTATAAATCTAACATATTTCACTTTTATTAAAGCTTCATCAGAGAATAAGCTATGGATAAAAAGAAAGAAAAAAATTATGGTATTTTTAATTTTTTGTCTTTCATTAGTTAAGCATACTTTGTGCATTTGTCATGTCAAGCAGCAGTTGTGTGTAAAATTTATGCTTGTAAGTGTATCATGATTTTAATTTTTCTTTCTTGTGTATGCTTTGTTTTTTAACACTAAAACCAAACAATGTCTTTGATTATATCTTTTTCTTTTGTTTTTATTCACAAATAAAATGGAATGGTCCATTATTTATCTGGGGTAATGGCTGGGTGCAATGCAAAATTTCAATATGATCATTCTTCTATGTACCATGTCCTTTCAGGATGTACATAATCATGACCCCTCCTCAACTTTCTACCTTTTGCTGTTGTAAGTTACTTTTGACACTTTACCATGTTTATTTTTCCTTGTTATGCCCCTGCAAGTCAGGCCAACTCGTTGAGTAGATTACTCACTGTTTCCTCCTGCTCTCATACCTTCATTATGTCCTGTGAGTGTTAAATTCTCTAGGCACTCTTTCTTCATTATGTTTTCCAGAAATTTCAGCTATCCCTTTTTGACTGTGAATATCTGTTTCATTGTAGTTTACATTTTCTTTACTTCCTCATTAATCACATGTTTTGTCCATGATGTTTTTAGATGCAGTTCTATTGACAAATGCTATGTTACTCAAAGTTCCTTCATCTGTGAGAGGATTGTTCCGCATTCACTGTGAAATAGGAGGATTGATATTACATAGCAGTTCAGCACTCTTTTCTTTTTCTAACAAGATTTCCCTATGTTTGAATATTTTGCTGCTTTATTTCATTATTCTCACATGGCTTTGGATTTCTGTGTGACCTTTTCTATCATCTGTTATGACACTATCCAAATAGTTAAATTTTTGTGTTAATTATTGGATAACTTATAAACAAGCAACATTTTTATCATTATGTAATTAATGCCATCATTAGGTGTTTTTTTGCAATAAATATTTTGCATTTTCCAAATTAAACTGAAATATGAAAGCTTTCTCAATTACCTAGATGCCTGCTTATGAACTTAAGCCAACCATGTTTCTGCCAAAACTAAGGAACTAGCTTTTTATAAGCAACAATATCTACCCCCAAAATAGAATAGTACCCAAATGACTTGTAAATGTGGTTGCCACTTGAGTTTGTTAATATAGGTATCAAAAACTGGAGTTAGAGTAAAAATGAATGCTTCCAGATGAAGTCATTCTCAAATCTAAAAATCATAATTATATGGTCAATAAATGCATATATAACAAACATATTTTTCATGTTTCTGTGAAAAGAAAAACACTATTATGTCATTAATATATATCACTATCAGTGACTATTTTTGTATATATTCTTTTTAGTTATATTTAAGTTTATTCATATATTTTCTTTTTTTTTCCTTTTCCTTTTTTACTTCTTTTTTCTCCTTCAAAAGCCAAGACAAATAAGCTTATAGGATGTGGATGTGATTTCATAAAATTTGGATATATTGTTTTGTTTTTGTTTTTTTTGTTTTGTTTTTTTGTTTTGTTTTTTTGTTTTGTTTTGTTGTTTTTTAATTCACACACTGAAAAGCTTAATTCATATATGAAAAAGGAACTCCAGATTACAAAATTTTTTTTTTTTTTTTTTTTTTTTTTTTTTTTTTTTACATTTTAAAAAATTGTGATACAGACATATTTTATTTTGGCTTTCTTTTTGGATTCAATTCTATCTATAAACTTTATTAAAATGTGGTAAAAAAATTTTTGATGTTCACGATCTGGAGTGCTTAATCTATGGTAATATGAAAAAAAATTACAAAAATTATTACTTCCGGTTTCTGTGTCTATTGTACAACTTCTATAAAATTGTGTAGTATTTCTCTCTTTCCTCTGTTTATCATTATTACAAATATGACTTAGGTTGGTGCAAAAATAATGTCGGTTTTTAAAGTTAAAAAATACGTCGAAAACCGACATTATTTTTGCACCAACCTAATATTTTAAACATGACTTTGTCTTGAAGTAAATATTAAAACTATCACTAGTAAGTTTGATCACAATATTGTTTAGTAAGTAATTTTAGATTTTTGAAGATAAATCAATTTAAAGAAATTTCTCTTGAACTCATGAAATTTAATTGTTCTAAAGAAAAATAGAACTTTTATGTAAATAACCTAATTATTGTAGCTGGAGAAAAATAAAAACTCATTGCAATTTTTGAGAATGGGGGTTGGGGTGCTAAAAAAGATTCCACTGGCCAAATGACTAAACATCAGATATATATATTTTTTTTTAATTCTTTTGGTTGGATTGAAAAATGTTCAACATCACTTTATAAATAATAATATACATTTCATATACAAGCAGTGAAGTAGAATAATGCATTATCTTTAATCAATAAATGACATTAAATTAAATAAACTCAGTTATCCTTAAAAATAAAGAAAAAGATGGCACCTGTTTAATAGATTTGTTACTGACACAATGGTCAGTGTTCAAAACCTGGATTTCAAATACTAGTTTCTCAATGCAAATACATGGGCCTTTTTTATTTCAATTACTTTATATGGCCTTGTGCCATTGTAAGCCAAATTTAGTGAGTCACTATTTTTGTCCAAAAGGATTTTTGTATTTAAAAAAATATTAACTAGTCGGTTGCAATTCAAGCCTGATCGAAATGTTAACTTTAAGTTTTGAGTTTTCATATGCATTAGACTCCTCCTCTTACTTTAGTCTCATAGACTCCACTAAGGAATATGAACCTATATCTCTCAACAACACTAGGTTCTGCTACTGTGGTTTCCATAGCACATAAGCCTTTACAAGATAAAGTTGCTAGCCCCATGCCCAACTGATTTTATACCCAGTTTTTGCTTGCAGTACCTAGTGTTTCCAAACTGTCCTCCATCTAAGTACTCACCAGGTTTGACACTACTTAACCTTCGTGATCAAACGAGAACCTGTTTTTCAATGTGATTTGATCATAAGCCATTATAGACTAACAGTCAGTAATTGAATGACAAAATAACAAAAATTCTATGTTATGTGTCTTGTCCTTCAAAAGGATTTCTTCAGAGGAAATATTTTTATTCATGGAATCATACGTAGAGGAATGGAAAGAAATGCAGCAAATGTTGGTTATAATTATGCATCATGAAAAATGCTGATTCCATCAACAAGAACATTATTTTAGTCTGAAGTAAGTCCTTTCAGAGGACAAAATGTGTAACAGAATTTCTTTCCATTTTGTCATTCAATTACCCAACATTATTTTGATATATATTTTCCCATACTAATTACAGCTATAATTTTAAAATCTTTGCTTGACTTTTGAATATTCATTTTCATGATAGTGTCTCATGATCACTTGCTTTCAGCCAAATTCTTGAGGTTCCTGCCAAGTTACAGGAAAATGTCTTTCTCAAGAAAAAAACAAGTTATGTCTGCAGATAGCAGGTTGTTCTATCACCATGTAAACCAGATACCATTTAAAATTTTTGCCAGATAAATTTAAAATTTACTACACTATTTACCCCCCTGTTTTTTTCCATTTCTTGATTTTTCTTTTTTTTTCCCCAGTCCTCAAATGACATCAGTTGGTGCTACCATTTTTGGATTTATATTGACTTCACCTTTTTATACCAGTTTTTCTGTATTATCTTTCTTTGTCACTTTGTGTTTGACTTTGTTTATTCATACTCCTACCTTTTCATATATTTTTGTTTCTCATACTGAAATGCAAACTCAGTTATGAGATGTAATATTTGCATCTGATGCCAACAAGTCTGTGATATCATCCTTTTAAAATTCTGGCTGCTATTTATCTGTCAAAACCATTTTTACCTTCTACTTTGCATATTATTTACATAGATAACTGTTGGCTTTGCTTAAATGTTTCAACCTAACCACACAAATCTTCCAAATGCTTTACTGGTTACTTTTAACCATTTTTCATAAAACGTTGATCATCTAAAACAGGTTTGCTTTATTAAAAAAATTTCTCTGATATAAATTTCAGTGATACTTATTAGTATTTGTCATGTTTGATATTAGAATCACAAAACTGATTTTCATAATTTGTTTTTGTTTTTTTGTTTTTTTTTAAGTCATTGATGAGTTGTATTCTGAGTTGGAGCTGCTCAATCTTCATTTTTCAATCATGAGAGAGTTCAAAATCATTTCAATGGGCTTGTCAAGGAAGATTTATTCTCAACTTTGCAGCCTCTTTCTCAATGATCCAACATTGCAAGCCTATTGCTATTTCCATGGCAACTATTCAAAAGAGCTCCATTCTTTAGTTCCACCAGTTCAAACTTTTATAGCTAGGACATGACATGCCACTTCCATGACTTGAATTACCCTCATTTCCACTATATTCCAAATGTAAGGAAAAACTTTCACTCAAACAGCTTTTTCACAAGAACTGCTTCTTTGAAACCAACAATATTAACCTCTTCAAATCTATTTGTTATCCATCCTATATCCTCTTAATCTTAACTTTCTATCACCTCCTCTTTCATGCATATCACCTCATTCATCATAACCATTTTAACAGTAACCTTCTACTTTGAGTGGCCCTCAAGCCTTGTATTAGGTAAACTTTAGTATAAAAAAAATGATCTAATAGTAAATTATAAAGTAATAAAAATAATGTTCATTTTAATTGTTTTTTAATCATTTCTCTCCCAAATAAGGCAATAAAGCCTCTAAGATGCAAGGATTTATGAGTGTTAGGAATTATAAAAAAAACACACTATTAAGGGGAGAGAACAATAAAAGAACAAGAATTAAAAAAAATAATAATAAAGATTGACATTGCATTTAAATTTTCGAAAATCAAAATTAACTGAGAAGCCAGAAAAGTCTCACAAGTGAGAAGTGCAATAAAAGAAACTGTTAACATAGAACTTATGGTACATTCATTTCAACTGTAAAATGATGAGACCTTGCTGAAAATCTAATTAGGTTGGGTTGATTTGAAGAGGTTAACTTAAATACTGATATCTTTTATTTATTATTTCAATATTTTCACTTATATATCTTTAATTGAATATTTTCTCCTCTTACATATTACTCACTTTTGTCCTGCATTTCTGTACAATATATTGAGTTCAAGATTTAGAACAGGATTTCCTATTAGTAAAGTCAGTATTTTCTCATGAAAACTTCTACAAGCAAATGTATTTGGTTGATATAAAAGTTATCATGCCATTTTTTTTCACGGTGTTAGGGAAATCTTAATTCCTTTTGGGGTTTAATCAATTCTCTATTGCTTGTTCATGTAATCTCTAAAATTTGTGGTGATAAATTTATTTTAGTGAAAATTGTGGCAGAATATAAAATGTACATTTGATATTATTTATTTCTTAATTTGAGATAAATGAATCAGCTGGTCACTGAAACTTACGATAATGATGCAATAGGTGCAAGCATGAGTCAGAAATGGTTTGCAAAGTTTATAAAAGATTTTGAAATCTCTGGAAGACTTTTGAAGGAAGATGAAACAAAAATTAAACAAATCTGTCAACTCATTTAAAAAAATATATATTAGGGCATAAAAGATCTTTTATTGAACCTGGAAGTCAAACAATATAATTTGATAACTAAATAATGATGATATTAAATTATGAATAACAGATTTTGAGCCAAAAATGTTTTAAACTTCTCCGTTAACCTAATATATTACTAGTACCATTTTATTAAAATAACCAATTCTATCTTCTAATTCTGATTTGTTTATTAATACATTTTTTTTTTTTTTTATTTTCAGGTGGCTATAAAAATCATTGATAAAACTCATTTGGACCGGGAAAATCTCAACAAAATTATACGGGAAATACAAATTATGAAATTATTACGACATCCACACATTATTCGTCTTTATCAAGTTGGTATTTTATTGTTCTATTCTAATAATGTTAATATGCATTTTGGTAACTGTGACACTCTTTCAATTTGGTTAACATTTTCACATTAATTACTTAAAATTACATTAAAAATCTAATGTTATCTGTTTTTATTTAATCTAAAGCCAACTTTCTTTTTGTGTTTTATATATATATATATATATATATATATATATATATAAACGTGAAATCAACCTTTTTCTCTGTGTGTGTGTTTTTTGTTTTTTTTTGCTTCTTTTTTAAAAGAAAATACATCCATAAGCAATCTTAAGGAAGATTTTCCCACTGACTGTTTTCTGCTTCATTAAAATTGGTAATTCCTGTTTCCCTAACTAATGGTAGGGAGACCCTAAATTAATGTCTCAAGATCCATAAACACATCAAAGTGACAGGAACCTTCAGGAGAAACTTTTATTTTATTGTATTTAATTATTTATTTTTTCAACATCATCCTCCTCCTCCTCCTCCTTCAAAATACAATATTGTCCACTAAAAAAGGGTTAATGCAAAATTTATATGAAATAATTTGCATATATTCTTTCATGGAATCTGATCCCCATCAGATTTCTCTTTAATGAGAGATTTAATGTATGTGAAGATCAGAAGCCATAAAAAATTCATTGCTAACCTACATCATCATACTTTATCAAATCCAAAAGGCCTATATCAGATAATGAATATTATTATTTCTGAGAAGAGAAATCATCAGTAAAAAAGTGGGGAGGGTCAATGAATAAATAGAAAAAAACTAGTTACTTTACTTTCTTCTATACAGCTATTCATTGACTCCTTTCAGTAAAATGTAAGTTTTTCCTTTTTTGTTCTTTTTTAACTTGAGACAATTATGGAAGTCTGATTGTTAACACATTTACAGCCACACAATGCATGTGTGTCTGGTAACATTTTCTGCATTGCCTATGGCACACAAATGTAGCACAAATCAAAGCCAATGCTGAGGTGGCATATTAGTGTCATACTTTATAGTCTTATAAATTTTATTTATAAAAATAAGGCATAAGTAGTCTTTTATGTAGCAATTTTCGATTGGTAACTTTAATAATAATGGATGTCATTATATCAGGGTTTGAATATCTAAGGCCACAGTGAATGTGTTAAAAAAAAAAAAACAATTTTAACATCAAATTTCAAGATAAGTGAACATACAAAGAAAATGCTTTTGAAATAAAATTAATATTGATGTTATCATCTATTAAGAAAATAAACTGGCAAAGCAAGAGAAAATGTTTCATGTTAAATTAGAAAAAAAAGTATTCTATATATATATATATATATATATATATATATATATAATATGTAGAATTAATACTAATATAAAATTTGCCACTTAGCCCATTGATGCTACCTTTTATATATATATATATATATATATATATATTCCTTTTTCTTGTATGTATATAGGGGTGCTTCATTTTAAATATTTTTTAATATGCATAAAAATACCATTTTCTTTATCATTTACCTAATCTGTTTGTGTGATTTTCAAAATGGGTGCTTGTTTTTCCTTGGATGATCTCAAGCTCTACAGTTCTTTTTCATGCTTTTTACTAATATGTCAACATGCCGACAATTTGAAATAATTTAATTCCTTTTGTTTATTTATTCATTTCTGATTTTATTTATTTATATATATATATATATATATATATATATATATATATATATGTGTGTGTGTGTGTGTTAGCTGAGAAAATTAGTGAAAGAATGTCAACAGTAAAAATCAAATGTCTTTAATAGTTAGAAAAATCCAAGTTTGATTATCAATCATGGATTAATTTTTCTTTTTTTTTTTTCTTTTTTTACGATTTCCTTTTTAAAAACACCCTTTTTTTTTTTTTTCTTTTTTTGTTATAAGCAACTTAGCATTTTAACCAGTACTTGAGTACTTTTATTTTTGTGCAAGAATTAGTACTGAAATTGTTTTAAATAGTTGCTTAATTTTTTTTATGCTCAGGTCTAATAAATATTAGGTTGGTGCAAAAATAATGACGTAATAATGTCCTTTTTTGACATATTTTTTAACGTCAAAAAACGACATTATTACGTCATTATTTTTGCACCAACCTAATAGAAAAGAAAGAAATTTCAATGTAACTGATAGAATTCTTGAATGCAGTATAAAATAATATATTTAGTAACACCTTACATTTTTCTTTATTTCTTTTCATGCAGGTTTGAAGATCTTATGTTAGGATAGTATGATTGTGATGAATAGATTTATTTTTATTTTTTTATAAACAGGGAATTTTGACTTATACTCAAGTTAATTCCTACACCAAAATTAGTACTCCAGTTGCTTAAATGATTGCTTATATTTTTTATGCTTATGTCTAACAAATAAACCTAAGGAAATAGAAAAATACATTTTAATGTAAATGAATTAGTAAAATTCTTGAATACCATATAAAATAACATGTTTAGTAACTATCTTTGTTTAGAGTTAATATTCTTCCTTCTTAGGTCTTTTTCAATTTTAAATACATTGTATTACACAATGCTCTGTTCATTATTCTACCA
This sequence comes from Acanthosepion lycidas, assembly GCA_963932145.1. NCBI lineage: Eukaryota > Metazoa > Mollusca > Cephalopoda > Sepiida > Sepiidae > Acanthosepion > Acanthosepion lycidas. Next base: position 69,977,122 of record OZ010595.1, read on the forward strand.
AATTACCATATTTCATGGAATATTATTAAAGGAAAAAAATTAATGTAACCTCCAACTTATAAAACCTAGATATTTTTTTTTCTTTAGATGTTTATTTTTAATTTTATTTTTTAAAGATAGGGGAGGTTTTTATGTGTCTTCAAATATAATAATGTTAGTTTCTCATTTTTGTAATTCTGACATGATTTGCTTTTCTCTCTTTAGGCTGAACTTTATACCCGTCTATATTTCAACATTTATTTACCAGTATTTTCTAACTTAGTAATTTTACCATCAACAAATTTGTTTCTGTTTCTATGAATCTTTATATTTTGTTCCTCAACTCTTGTCTCACCAGAGCATTAGCAGTTACTTTTAACCAGCAGCAAAGAAAAGAAATTTTCTACTTGGATTTTTTTTTCTTTTCATTTTTTTAAGACAATAATTTTTTTAAATATTTTCTCAAAAATATTCGTTGGAAAATTGATTGCTGATTTTTACTTAATGTTTACATTAACCTATTGTTTCAAGGAATTGCTTTTAGCCATAAATTAACCTGAGTCATTTTTACATTTTTAAAGAATTGTAGTGATTAAACAATTGAGTATTGTAGTTTCTTTCCTTGAACTTTTTTTTTTTTCTCTGTAACTCTCGATTGAAAGTTGGTAATTTTTCTAGTTTCATGTTTTTTCTATATTTTCCATATAATATTTAATCTTCCATGTTATATTACTTCTTCTGCTTTCTCATATTCAGAAATTTATTGTCTAAATTAGCCGAGTCTTAATTCCTTCTTTAAGAATCTTGAACCAAGATTTTTGTAAATTTATGTATGCCAGTCTTGTTACAGTGTTGAGTGTCATCATTTGTTTCTTTTGTACTTAGAGATATACCCTATTTGACAGCATACCTAAAAATACATATTTAAAATAAAACTATGTAAATATCCTGTATCTAATGCACTGGTATTATGACAAGGGAACTGTGAGCTTTATTGTTAAGTATAACTCTTAAAATGATTAAACTTCCATAGATGTAAACTGGTAAATTCAAATTAATATGTTATACACTTTCAATCGTTTAAAAAATGGTGTATCAAAATAATGTTTTTTTTTTTTGTTTTTTTTTCTCTTGACATCACTATTAACTGTATACTCTCTCAGCAATTTTTATTGTTTTAAAAGGTTATTTTTAGAATTTGAATAAAACCCAACTATACGAAACTGGATTCATGCATTTTCTTTTTCTTTTTTTCTAGCAAATTGACAATATATTAAACACTATTTATTAGATTGCAATTTATTAATTGCAAGTTTATAAAAATATATGAGCCAAATACAATGCAATATTTATCATTTACCATTATAAATAAATAACTATGAAAACAATTTTTTGTTATTCATCAATTTCTAAAAATGACTGACCATTTAACTAAACACACAAGAACATTTAAATAAACACATTTAACAAGTAAATGTAATTTATAAATTTTGAAAATGCATTTTCTGGACATTATACATTTTCCTCTCAGATTATTTTTTTTAAATTTTAAAAGTGGTATTCATCTACTATTACATCCATTGTAAATTTGGCAATTATTTTAATCTAAAATTTTCTTGTCAATTTTTCTAAAAAGGCAAAAGTGTAAATCCAGTATCATTAAAAATAGTTTTGTAAAACTATAAAAATTACCAAGGAAATATGCAGTAATAGCAATGTCAAAAGAAACCCATTTTTTTTTATTTTTTTTTTTTTTTTATTTTTTTTATTTTTTATTTTTTTTAATGGTTGCATTTGTTAAACTTTGCCAAAAAATAAATCGGTAGTCACTGGTTTTATATTAGATATGTGCAAGTCCTCAGATCTTTGTAAAGTTCAAGAAAGGTGAGTTTGACAAACTACACAGCAGCAGACCAGAAGAATTTTGGAAGTTATCACTTGCAAGTTCTTTTTGATTAATCAACATTGAACTTGGCTGAAAAACTTGGTTTTGATTACTCAAGAGCTGTAAAACATTTGCAAAGGAAATGTCAAAAACTAGAGGAAGTAGATTCTACTTTTATCCAAGGCAACAGTGAATGTATTCAAAAAAGAACATCAAGTTTCATCAAGATAAGTGAACATATAGAGAAAAAATACGTCCTTTTTATGAGTGATATAAAATTAACCTGGATGTTGTAGCCTAATAAGAAAACTGGTAAAACAAGAGAAAATGTTTGTTAGATTAGAAAAATGTATTCCATTCTACATATACACACACACACACACACAGAGTTCATCCAAAAAATATCTACACATTTCAGGAAAGGAAAAACTTGTCTTTCATAGTTTTATCAAATTGCAATAACACTGTTTACTGTAGTACAATATTTTCCCTGCAGATGTCATTAAATTGTCGGCCCTTAGACAAGAAATCGCATATGCAGCAATCCCATTGGACACTTTGGCCAATGTTGCCCAAGAAGTAGTTTGCATTACTAATAAATGTCTGGAAGCTAAAGGCCACCATTTTGAACATCTCTTGTTATTGTAAAGTCCTAAGTTAACTTTTCTGAATCAATGTCTAAATAAATTTAGTATTACATTATCTATACAAGTTTTTCTTTTCCTGAAGTGTGTATAGATTTTTTTGTGTGTGTATATATATATATATATATATATATATATATATATATATATATATATAAAATCTCCCACATCTAAAAACATCATTTTGTAGATAGCCATGTTTTAGGAGACTTTTTCTTTTTTTTTTTAATCTTTGTTTTTTAATAGTGTGACTTATCAACAAAATGTGGTCTCCAGCAGTGTTCTAACCTGCATCCCCCAACTTTATAGGAAGAGGAATACAGGTTCCGAACCCTACTGGAGAGTACCTTTTCTTTATTCAGTTTAAAGAATTTTCAGACTGGTAGACCTAATTCACACTGTTAAAGACATGGCATCTCAAAATGACTTTCATAGAGAATAATATTGGATAAAAAAATCAATTGATTCCGGAGATATTGAGAAGATTGATGAAAACATGTCAAATGTAAATATCAAGTGACCTTAATAGTTTAAATTGTCATGATAAAGTATTGGGAAATTTCTCATTACCTGCATATCATTTCTTGCCAAAATATTTTTTGTTGTGGAAGACTAAGTGAAGATGAATGGTGGGTTCACTAAAATAATCTGAAGCATCAAATATCATAGGTGAATCCAGGAGACCATCAACAATAAAACATCACCTTTCTGTAAATAATAATAATAATAAAAGTTATTTATTTGTACTTAGTGGCATACGAAATATATTATGAATTGTTGAAGGCTGATGAAATTCTAGCTGCAGAACATCATTGAAGTTTGATTCAAAGAAAAACTTAGGTGGCTCTTAAAAAACAGAGATTATGGAAAGTCATATTACTGTCATTTGTTTTGCCTTATCAGTTAAATAAACAAATAAGATGTAATGCCTTCGGGATGGAAAATTCTTCCTCTCATGATGTATTTCCCAAACCTGGCACCATTGGATGATAATATTTTTTGTTTATCAATGCAACATTCCTTTTCTGAAGAAAAATATTGATGTGTTTTTTCATAAATTTTGTTGACATCTTCACTGTATTGAAGTTGGCCATTTTATCAATTCTAAATTAAAAAACTTCTGGAATGTTGGTATAAGGTTATAGAAACTCAAAATATTTTGATGATTAAAAAAAAAAAAATATAGGTACTAATTAAATTAAAAAGAAAAAGATTCAAATAGACAGGCCAGGATTATTATTGGTTTTTGGAGAAAAATTCAGCCAGGACATCCTAATTCCAACCCCGTTATTAGATATTCAGGAAATTTTCTCCCACCCCTTAATTTAGGTTGAAAGCATTCTTGAACAAAGTGTTTTGTTACTGAAAAGTTTTAAAAATTATTTAAAAAGAAAAAAAATATTCCAGCCATCCCTTTTATTCCAATTACCTATTTAAAAGTCAAGTGTAATGAGGTGAGGTAAGGTTATCTTACGTTATAGAAATAACTAAATTCATTGGTTTATTTTTGTTTAATTCCCTTAGGTATTTTTTATCTACAGTCATTAACAAATGTTTGAGACCACCTTGTAATTTTACTATTTTAAAGTTAAAAACAACACAGTAATTTACAAGAGGCTAACTCTGTGTTACTCACAAATTTGTTCGCATCAATGTTTTCTATTCATTTCAAGCAAAATAGTCCCACGGTTGGTATTTTGTGTGATCTCTGCTTTTGATTACAGCTTGAATGCAGCGGAGCATGCTGGGAATCAAGTTGTCAACCAAGATTTCTTTAGTCCAGACTTCTTTAATAGTTTCACTCAGAGCTTTGGTACTTGAAGGTTGTTTTTCTGCAGCTTTGATTTTGATAGTATCCTCTAGATTTTCAACTGGGTTCAGATCTTGGATGTTCCCAGCCAGTTCAGTATTGTCACATTGAACCTGTTCAAAAAAAAATTCTGAACAACTTTTGACCAGTAGCATAGAGTACCATCATGCATAAATATTGTACACTGATGAATGTGCAGATACAATTCCAATTTCTCCTGCAGTAGTTCCACATACCTTGCACTATTCATTGTTGTTCTTGGAAGTAATCCAGTTGTTCCAGATTTGGATATGACCCTCCAAATCTTCTAGCTTGGTGGGTGCTTCACAGTTTGAATTGTATACATTTCATCAAATCTCTTACCAGGGAGGATCGTCTAATGTTTCTTTTATGCATACCAAACTCAAATCTCAGATGACATGAGATTGTCAGAGAACTGACATTTGTAGCATTTTGACAAATTGTTGGGGGTCATGTAGCAATGAGTTTCATCAAATGGTCATCTGTAGCACTGGTTTTCCTTGGATGTCCCTGAATTTTGGAAATTCATGATAGCTGTGTGCACAATTGTTTTGCTACAATCTACTGTTACACTAATTTCACATTCAGAATAACTTTCATTGCATAGAAAATAATTTAGGTCCTTCATGCAGACAAAAGTAAGGGCTTTTTTTGCCCATATTCTTAGCCTAATTCACTACATAAATACTACTACAATGGCTGCTAATTTGGCAATAGCAAGAAGGTTTTTACTATAAATCATGTGTGAATAATGGCTGATTCAGTAATGAAACCTATAGAAGGTAATGCAAAAAATCAAAAATAACCTTGTTACAGCTAAGTGTTCTTAAACTTTTGTTAATGACTGTAATTCTCATTTTACATCATTAATTTAAATAGCTAATGTAATGCAGTATTATTAACACTGTTGAGCTTAAAACAATGCATTTTATGACTGCTTCTCTCATTAAGTGTAGTAGGAAAAATATCTTCATTTATATCTTGAAAGTTATGTTTAATTCTCTACAAGATGTTTTAATCAAATATTTAATTGCCTTAAAAAGTTAAAAATGAAACAAATTTGTTTAACTAGCTGAAAACATGTCTTGCAGATGAGATTTTCTTGACAAAGCCCTGAATGGGACTTTTGACCTTAATAAGTAAGAGATCATAGATTTAAACTCTGCTGTCCATTAACTCATACCCTATCTTGAACACTTGGATGATATTTAATTAAAATATCTGAGAGTATTTCATAAGACTTCAAATACCCATATTTTACCATGTATTTATTCAGCTCTTTTTATATATATATCCATAGCAGAAATAAACACTTAACATCAAAAAGTTAACTTTTATACTCCTTGGTAGTCATTGCTGGTACTGCAGATGTAAACACAAAATGATTTTATTTTCTGATGGAAAAAGTCACAGAAAAAATAAAGGCCAGGACTTTGGTTTCTGGCTAGGAATTTTTCAGCTAGATATTTATTTGATATATTAAAACAGTAAAGATATGGTTCAGTTTCAGTATACTAAGATTGAGTCCCTGAAAAGCTTTTGAAATTATCAAATCTTATATGCTAAGTTTTAAAAAACAAGAATATTCTTTTAGGAACAAAAGAAAAATGCTGAACTATTACATAATAAATCTTGCTATATGGCAGAGAATGCTGGAAAATCTCCTTACAGATGAAGAAGAGACTTGAAGCAACAGAAATGTGATTCTACAGAGGATGCTGAAAATACCACAGACTGAAGATGTGAGCAACAACAAAGTTTGGGAGAAAATGGGTGGTGGGGGACTTATGCTTTACATCAGAAAAAGATGGCCAAAATTTCTAGGTTACATAATAATGAAAAGGGCTTGGAAAATTTGATACTCACAAGTCAGATTGAATGCAAAAGGAACAGAACAAAACAATATATAACTTACCTAGCAAGCTTGTGTAAATGAATGGCAGAATTTAGCTTTAGGCAAGATAACAAAGACAAAATTTATTAAAGTCTAAAAAAATCACAGGAAATTGTGGAGAGCTATGATTGCCAACATCCTGAAGGGATATGGCACATAGAAGATATGCTAAAATATCATATATATGGTATCATAATAACTGTGGAAAACTTGATGGGCATTGCTTTAGTCATCTTTGAGTTATGTGATGAAACACAAATATATAGGCAGTAAGAATCTACTAAATATGTTAAGCTGACACAGTGTCCTTAGATATAGTAGAAAGGCAGTAGTTGAATATTCTTTGCATCTAACCAAAAAAAAAAGAAAAGAATTAGCTGTATTTCATTATTTGCTTAGCTCTGTTACAAACAAAATATTGACATTTATGTTTCATGAGAAGTGAACAGTCACTTCCAAAAAGATGTAATACCTTGTCAAAACATCTACAGCTGCAATTTGGTTGTATTCTTAGTCAACTGTTGAATTTTCTGAAAATATTAATAATCATTTTCTATATTTTCCTCTTGAAATTTGTATTACTTGTTAATATCAGATACAACTGCATCTGTATATTAAGATTTATAAAAATAGAAATTAAAAAATATTGAAAATATCATATTTGATGATACATAAAACCCACTTCCCTCTCCCACAAAAAATTACTCAAAATATATTTCTTGGATATTATATATGAAGTTTGGGTAACTTGTAGGCTTATATTTATTCAGATGCTGTAGACTATCAAGAAAGTTGAAGTAGAAAATAGACCAAATCAATGTCCAGTCAGGATCATATGATTTCAAAATGCACATCCATTTAAAAAAAAGCAAAACTTGATGTCTGTGTGCAAGAGGTGCATCGACTTGGTAGTGACTCCATTGTACATTTGGGATGCAATTTATTTTGGATTGGCCACAAGGAGAAAAGATAATATTACCATCAATACTTATATCAAATCTAACTCTATATTCTTAAGTGCCTAATAGGAATTAGACATTTTTTTTTATTTGAAGAAATCCCCACCCTCTCCTGAGCTTCTTAAAATAGTTTATTAATTTTACACTTTCAGCTCTTTAAAGAATTTTTCAACCTCTACAAAGAATAATTCTGACACCCCATCCAATTAAGACCTGCCCATGTATTAGGCATCTAAGAGTAATATTGCAATATTAAATGCAAATTGGTATATTGACAGATCTTGTATACTATCAGATATGGTAATATGGAAGGAAATCCATAATCATTAATTTGAGTAAGCAAAATTTAATGCCTAATTCACAATTAACATTGCAGTTATTTAAACGTGAAATGAATAATTAATAAATTAACTATTCATTTGAATTTATGATACTGCATGAAATTAATTTACTGGTGAATAAAATTAAAATATATTTGTCTTTAAAAAAAATTATCTTTATAGTTAAATACAGGACAACTTCTCTTTTGAGCCTAAAAAAATTGCAAGATATGATTTTTACCAATACCATAAATTCAAGATTGTTTTAGCATTACAAACACAGAAAATACAATGAATATATTCCTCTTTATAAACTGAGTTGTATTTAAAAAAAAAAAAGATTAAAATGAATAAAATTAATGTATTTATGAAGCATAGCTTAGTTTTGGTATAAGGTTCAGACTCCATACTGTCGTAATGTTCTCAGGGACAATCTTGGTAATAAATTCACTACTGAATTCTATGCATGCATGATCTCTTCAGTGGCATATGTGATACACACGTGGGCAATCATGTCTCTTTTGATTCATGACTGACGAGGCAGAAGATTTTCCTGCAGTAGACTGCTGTTGCTTTCTGCAGTAGACAGGTTACCAATCAAAGCTATTGGACCCAGCCTGTCCTGCTATTCAACCCATAGCTGGGGAGGGGAGATAGATTCATACCTTTCTCAAGGGTATTTGCATGTAAGTGAATGTAATGAACCCAACTGGAATTCGAACTTGGCTCTATTCATATTATTAAAGGCCTGAAAATTTTTATTCAAAAGATTTTGTTGAAGCAGATAAATTTGTTATAATTATTTTACTTAACTCTGCTATTAAATTCACTCACCGAGAATTGCATGATATTTTTGCTTTCAAAGTTGCAAACAAGTTTAATAGGAAAATAATGAGTTGAATAAGCATTCTTTTAAAATAATGCTATCTGAAAATCTCCATATGTCTTTTACTTATTTTAAGTTGCTCAAATTGTGAACAGATGGTGACAAAATATATAACCCATATTCCACCTAGTTTATTGGTATCCGGGGGGGGGGCAGTTGTTTTAAACTGAATGATGGTCTTCTTCCACTATGAACTACTTCAAGCATTCCTTCCATGCAAACAGTACCTTTGTTTCCCAAAACTTGTTAATTCTAATACAATAGCTATTAAAGAGAGAATAAAAATATAAAAATACTTTTATGGGGTCAATTAATGTAAGTAGGAACCGGTTCTCTAATTTAGTTTAAATCAGTCTGTCATGATTGCAATGTTCAAGCATTGTGTGGTACTTATTATTCCTGGTTTGCCCTATTTTTCTTTTAATTGAAGCCATCTTTCTCCTTTCCCATCCCAAGTTTCAATGGAAAGAGTCAGACCAGAATTCACAAGATCTCAAGTTTACTGTATGGAACTCATTATCATAATTCACCTACAAAGAAATCTTTTTTTTTTTTTTCTTCACCAATCAATCACATAAAATATACTACCTTTGTCCCAGAATAGTTATTACATTTATTGTATGAAATGTGTATACAAATGTTAGCAACTATTATGGGACAGAGGTAGTACAATACTTAAATACTCAAGCATTATGAATAATCCCCATCAAGTTGGTGTCTGGTATATAACTTTAGACTTCTGCAATTAACAATACCAAGTATCCCAGTATTAGACTTCCACTTGAAGGTAGGCTTTTTTTTTATTATATTTTTGTTATCAACTTGACAAAATGAGGCTTAATTTAAAGAATCAAGTGTAGAGGCAATGTTCATGAGAATACTTATAAATTTTTCAACACTCAACTCCACATAAATATGTAGGCTGTTTTTGCTTAGGAACTATTGATAACAGCAGTACATGATTTTTGATGAATTTATATATATATATATAATGTGTGTGTATACGTTTCATTGAATACAACAGACATGGTGCTTTGATTTAGTTTTTTATACAATTTCTCATGTGATCTTATAATTTGGACAGTTTTTTATATAATTTATCCTCTGAAAAGAAAAAATTATAAGATCACATGAGAAATTGTATAAAAAAATACATCAAAGCATCTTGTCTGTCATATTCAATGAAACATGCATGAAAGAAGGATTGCTGCCTAAAGACACACACACACATATATATATATATATATATATATAATTATTTATTTAAAAATATGATTCCAACACGCTACATAAGAGGTCTCATGTTTCAAAAACAAGAGCCGAAAACTTCAATATAATTATTAGAATTAAATTGAATTAAAGTAAACTCTGTTTCATCTTCAAGCGAAATTTTTTTTGGAATAACTTATTTCTGAAATTTACGTGTTTTAATAGTGTATTCACAATTGAAATCAAAATTTCCATGGTAACAGCCATGGCGAATTTTTAAAATAGGTAGGGGTGTTATGTGCTAATAATTTGTATCAGCATAGAGTTAAATAATAGAGTAGAATAATAGCATAGAGTTAAATAATATAGCTTAAAAACAAACATACAATAAATTAACTTTTATAATCCATAGCCCCAATAAAAAGTTTAAACACCTTACAAAAAAAAGATAGCCCTTTATGAAGTCATCAAAAAACAAATGTTATGACAGTTTTTATATACACAAAACCCTTTCATAAAAGAATAAAATAAAAAAATAAATAAATCTCCATAGACACGTAAACCAGACTGGTTGAAAACATCTTCCGTTTTAAATTCAGACACCCCCACCTTACCTTGACTTGACATCTATGTATATATATATTTTTATGTATATATGCATGTATTTGTATATATATTTATGTCTGTATATACATGTGTGTTGAGATATATATATATATATATATATATATACACACACACACACACACACAGTGGGCAGAAACAAATATCCGTACACATACAAATTTTAATTTATTATATTTCCAACTAATGACTACTTTTCATATAATTAACTGTACACAGATGCATAATAACTGAATATGCATAGGAAATAGAAATAAATCCCATTTAGCTATTTTAATGGATGAAAAAAGTATTCGTACAATACAAAAAAAAGAATCTATAATCTTCATTTAATACTTTGTAGAATAGCCATTATTCACTTCTACAGCAACCAACCTTTTGTAGTTCTCAATTAATGATTTGCAAATTTTAGTTTGTATTTTGTTCCATTCTTCTTCACATATGGCCTTCAGATCCGTTATGTTTGGCAGAGCTCTCAATTGGATTTGAATTTTCAAATATCGCCACAGTTTCTCAACTGGGTTTAAATCCGGGGACTGACAGGGCCATTTCAGGATATTTACATTATTTTCAGCAAGCCATTTCTTTGTAGATTTTGCATTGTGCTTAGGATCATGATCTTGTTGGATGATCCAATCAGGAGGAAGTTCAAGATTTTCAACTGAAATCATTAAATTTATTTCCAAAATATTTTGATACACTGCAGTATTCATTCTACCCTCTATTACTGATATGCTGCCAGTACCTTTTTGCAGAAAAAAATCCCTAAACCATGATGCTGCCAACACCAAATTTCACTGTTGGAACTGTGTTCTTTCATTTGAAGAGATCACCATCTTTCCTCCATACAAGATTTCTAGAATTATGTCCAAACAACTCAATTTTGGTTTCATCTGTCCATAATACTCTTTCCCAATAGAATTTTTCTTTATTCTTATGTTCACAAACAAATTTCAACCTGGCATCTCTGTGTCTTTTCAATAGCAGTGGAGCTTTTGAAGGGGACTGTGACTTTAGATTGTTCCCTATGAATTTCATTGCTTATTGTCCATTTAGTGATACAGATTCCTGATGAAAGCAAATCATCCTGCAGCTCTTAACAAGTAACCACTGGATTTTTTTTTAATTTGACACATGAATTTCATTGAAGATCCTGAAGAAATCTTCCATGGAGCACCTGTCCTTTTTTGGTTTTCAACAATTTTGAGTTTTTATACCTTGCAATAAATGAACTAATGGTAGTAAATGGAATATTCAGATTGTCTGAGATTTTCCTGTAACTTTTGCCTTCTTTCCTGAGCTTAACAATCAGTTCTTTTTACGACTTTGTCATTTCTTTGCCTCTTGCCATGATGAAAAACATTGCATGAATATCAATTACATAATGTTCTGTTTGTATTTTTTAGGCTAAAAATAACTACTGATAACATTATTGGAACATTCTAGAATATTTCACTTGAATAATCTGGAGTATTAAAGCTATTTAAGTTTTAAAATCTGAAATTTGTATAGTACAAATATTTTTTCACCCATTAAAATGGATAAAAAGGATTTATTTCTCTTAAATGCTAACATCAATCCACTCCTCTGCAAGAGCCAAAATGGATTTAAAAGAGGCAGGTCAGCAATTTCTCAAATCCTCTTCATTCGCCACATACTGGAAGAGATGAAAAATTCAACAAAGAGGTCACAATCTGTTTTGTTGACTTTTGCAAGACATTTGATTCCATCAACAGAAATCACATGTTCAAAATCCACTAACTCTTTGGCATACTCTCCAAAATTGTTGAGGCAATTAGATCTCTGTACAGAAACATCACTGCCACCATTGTATCGCTTGATGGTGAGACTGGTTCCTTTGAAGTTAAAGCCAGTTTTCTACAAGGTGATACACTTTCTCCTTTTTCGTTTATAGTTGTTCTGGATTATGTTCTGCTTATTTCTCTCAACAACATGGAGGGAAAAGGACTCCTTTTGAAACCTTACCAGAGCAGTCAGTACCCTCCACAATAACTGACTGATCTTGACTTTGCCGATGATCTTACATTAATTTTCAATATATCAAGGAAGCAAACCATGTAGGTCTCTATTGCAACAAGAGTAAGACAGAATACATCACAACCTCCTCTGAACCATCCGAGTTGAAATCACTCAATAATACACCCATCAAAAGAGTTGAGAACTTCAAATATCTTGGATCTCGCATCACAGATTTCTAAAGAGACTTCAATATCTGCAAAGCTTTTGCATGGGATGCATATAACAAACTTGACAAGATTTGGCATTCAAATCTTCCATCCTCCTTAAAAGTTCAAACTTTTCAAATATTGATTGAACCAGTCCTACTATATGAATCAGAAAAAATAGTCAACACTTAACACAATCTACAGAAAACTGAGATAAATCTCTCTTAAGCTCAAGCAAAAATGACTAGAGTTTGCCAACTATTGCCACCAAGTGGACTGGGAAGTCATATCATCCTTACTCCTGTAGCATCCTTTTGGAAGTATCTTCTCACAAAAATTGACTTTCCCAGACACTGTAACTCAGGACTCAGGGTTGGTCATTGGAGATCTGGGAACAGCAATACAGGACCAAATAGTGTGGAAAGAAATTGTCAATGGAGTTCTAACCAACCACAGAGATGTTGAAGGATGATGACAATGAAGGGACAAATATTGCTTAGTGTTACAAGTGATAGGAAGTTATGGAGAGCCATGATTGTCCATGTCCTGATGGGACACAGCACATAAAAAAGTACATCTATATACTTGATAAAGTTTTTTTTTTTTGATTTTTGTTTTTTTATTGAGAAGTATGATGATCTCATGTTTAACCATTTTTCAAGTTATGCTGAAGAAGAGTTAAGAATAATTTTATATTAATTAAAAAATAGAAAAAAAAAACAACTTTCATTATCAGTTAGCAAGAGAAAGTTGTAAACCATATATTGTTTCCCAATCCATTTTTTAATAAAGTGATAAAATTTAATACTAGAAATGGTGTTCATACAAGAAAATGTAGTTCAGCCAAAGTTCATTGTTTTAGTTTGAATATAGTGCTTATTGAATTTTGTGCATTTTTGTTTAACAAAAATATTAAAAAAAAAAGTTTGCTTTGGTTTAATATTTAAACAGCAATCTTTATAAATAACTGTTGTCACAATAACTTTATAAAAGTAATGTTTTGTAATAACTTATATTTGTTAATGTATGACTGAATATTCTTTTTTCATTTTAATTTTTTCAAATTTAGCAAAGTAAAGAATTGTAAGTTATAGAAAAAATTGTCTACTAATTATGGCTGAAAGGGAAATTTACCCAAAATTGAAATATATAGGACTAGCAGCATGGCCCGGCGTTGCCCGTACTTGATTCAAAAATCATACGACTCGTACAGCAATCGCTATCACTTGACTTAAAATATTTTTGCCCTTCCTTGCCTTTAAAGGAATGCACTTTGTCGTTCTGATGTTGCTACATGCCTTACTTCTTGCCTATCTCACACTGCAGATTTTTTCTAAGCTCTATACTAAACATTAAATGTTACGAAATAGGAACTAAACAAAATGAACACAAAACGATCAGCTGTAAAAAAGGACTCTTAACTGGAAAAACTGAATGAAAAAAGAATGTTAACAACAAATACTTTTTCACCCCCAACCCAGTTCAACAGAATCAGAATCAACGCTGAGTTTAAGCAAGCAAATGAGCCAATTGGAGTAAAGTGCCATGCAGATTTAAATTTTTCCCACTTGTGACAAATGCCGCTATCGATTTTTTTTTTTTTTTTTTTTTTTTTTTTTTTTTTTTTTTTGCATGTTAGTTAACATTCATGTCAGTCAGCTGTTGGCTCTCACGCTGGCCAATAGAATCTTCCTGCCTATTCGTGGCAGCCAACTGTTGGCTCTCACTCTGGCTAGTACAAAATGGTTGCAAACTACATGAAAACTGCCGTAGAAGCATGAAAAAATTCATTATTTCCACTATCGATGGGAGTTGGGAAATGCAAAGTCAGTCTTGGCCTTCCCGCTAACTTGGAGCATGTGCACACACACACACACACACACACACACACACACACACACACACACACATCCTGCCTTTTATAGATAGGAGAAAATAGTTTTGAGCTTGATTATTAAAATTTAATATACATGACATACAAGTATATTTTATATAATCTGGAACAACATTATTTTCCGAGTAATTTATCATAGAAGATTTAAATTACTTGCATAAATTCAAAGTTGCCTCAAAACTAGTCTAAAGTTGATACTGTTATAAAAATGCATATAGTAACACAAAAGAAAAAACAAATCAACAAGTACCATCACTGAGGGGGGAAAAAGAAAAGACAAGAATTGTTAAGATAAAATATAGAGGATCAAAGCGGAATTTTTCTTTGTGGGTGAGGGAAGCAATTTGGAGGATGGGGAGAGCTGGTAGGGCCTGAAGTTGATACTTGTGTCTGGTCAGTTGAACAAGGTTACTGGTGTTGACACTGACAGCCTGCAACTAACTTCAGCATTGTGAGTGGCATCTTTAAAAGCAGATGGGTTTGATTATGACTTATCTTTTTTTGTCATGCTTTCACTTTAGTGGTAACATTCATGTATATTTTATATTATATTGGATGGGTTACTGGGGTGATATGTTTTGTGAACTGGATATGATGCTCGGAGTCCCTGCACAGAGAACGATTTTTTTTTAGTTTTGCTTTTGTCATGTTCACATCCAGCCGACAGATTTTGATGTAGAGTGAATCAGAAAAGGATCTAATTTTAAGCATAGTATAACAATACCTAACAATATATTTAATGCAAGCTCTAAATATCTTCTTGTATTTGATAATGGCACAAATGTAAACACTAAATGTCAAAATACGTACACATTATCATGTGTTGATGTGATTTGGTGAAAGAAAGTATATATTGAGTAATATTAATTATGCATTAATAAAGTGTCTTTCTTCTTGAACTTTTGAGTTGAGAGATGATTTAACCCACACTCTGGAAGTGGTCAAACAATCTGAAATAAGGAATAAAAAAAAAAAATAACATCTTGTTCAACTTCTTTTTCTCTTTATCATAGCAGACAAGGTTTATCATGACAGAATATTACCAGCCATTGCAAAAAACTTTTAGTGAATGCTGGACAATCTCTGCACAGATGAAGAGATTTTAAGCAACAGAAATGTAGTTCTACAAAAGGATGCTGAGAATACCATAGATTAAGTATGCGAGCAACAGCAACAGCAACAGCAGTGCTTTACTGTCATTCCCTAACAGATTGAAACCAACAAATTTGATACTCACAGGACAGATTGAGGGTAAGGGAGATGGAGGAAACAATGCATAACCTATCAAGCTTGAATAAAGAGAGAGATATCAAAAAGATAAAATTTATTAAGACCTATGAAGGACAGGAAATTGGAGAGCTATGATTACCAATGTCCTGAAGCAACATATAGAAGGTGTATGATCATCAGACTAGTTTATTAAATGAAGTAATTATTTTTAAAATATTTCATCCTCAGCACTACTAAGTCAACTGTTTTGTAAACCTGTGATTATTAAATTACTTTTCAAACTTTGTTCGGATAACTGAACTCTTCCTTTATATTTATACTGGTAAAACAATCTTTCAGCTGGTCCATTCATTGGATATATAATTGTTATATAATACATTAGAAAAAAAAAATCTTATTTCTTCAGCAAATGGCAACTCTTGGCAATGGTAATGATTCTTTTCAGAGTTATTTTTTCTCACATGATTTATTTAGTCTTTGCTTTTGTGATACTTGTGCAAATTTATTTATCTTGACTCATTATCATCAGGCTTTTCTCATTCCGGAAGAAAGAAGCCCTCCTTGCAGATTCAATTTTTGTCTCATGGTAATGCTGTACTAGGTTGATAACAGGTTTCTGTTGGGAACCCTTACTTAGGTAAATGTGATGTCACAGTAAGTGTTCAACATCCCAGTTTTTTTCCCATAATTAGGAGGGGGAAGTGGATTTTACTCCAGGTTTTAAATTTAGAGTTGTTTTCCACTTCATCAGGTTGCTAGAAAGCCCAATTCGATCTGACATTTTACACATGAGAATTTTTTTTGCAACACGCTGATGCATATTGAAATCTTTAGAGTATTTAATATTGTTGAAGTTATTGCTAACATTTTGGGGTAAAAATTTATAAACTGTACTTTTCATTCAATTTTGCAAACCAACTGAAATTTGAATAAGCTGGTTTGTTTAGAAAAATACTTTGACAAAAACCCTACTTCACAGATTTTACACCCTTTTGTAAAACCAGCTGTACTTTGTACCCCCTTGCCTGTTTGCACTTCTCAACAAAATTTGGTTTTGATCAGTCAATGTATGGCTATTTTAGAGTGTGTAACAGACAGATGGACAGATTAACGGAAGTCACGGAATTTTATAGATAGATAGATTGAATGGTGTATCTAATTTTTGTATCAAAACTGATTTTAGCAATTAAGTGTAAAAATGTAAAAAAAAAAAAAAAATGTTTATTAGAAACAGCACAGAAAGTCATCACTCTGATTCACTGTTATTTTTATAGCTTTCTCAAGTTCTAACTGCAATTCATCATGAAATTATTGGCATGATTCATTTTACAGACATTTCATCCTGATACTAATTGTTTAAAGATTGGGTGTCACTGAGTTGTCTAAAAAAGCTTTTCTACCAATAAATTATCTCATATAAGATGTCACTTTACTATTTTAAAAGCTGAACAATTCCTAACTGAATTTCCAGAATAACATTTAACTTATAGGTCATGTGTAAAAATAAATTCTGTAATTCTGCTAATCTTTGGCTTCTAAAAGCATCTTTAATATCTTTCAAATAGATCAAATATTCAAATATTATGAAGTGTAAAAATCAAAACAAAAAATTAATTACATTATCTCAATGTAAAATTGATAAGGATTTTAAAAAGAATATGAAAAATTAATAAAATCATCTTTATGGCTCAGATTGCAATTTCTCCACAACAGAACAAATGCCAGGAACTGGAAACCACGTGTGTCAATACTGACCTTCCTAGAGAAACTTCTAAAAATGCTTTAAAAACAAATGAAAGTTGAACTGGATATGTTGAGAGCTGTTGCAGAAAAAATTATCAAGTAATACCACAATTACAATTGCCATTTAAATTTAATGATAGCAGATATTTCACAAACAATAAAAAATTTAGTTAAGTTCTAAGTAATAGATACCACCTCTCCAAGAAGTCAGGTTAAGAGAATATGCCAACAATGACCATATAACATGTCTGGGTTATCATAAACCTGACTTCAAAACATTTCTTGATAGCTGATGTATAAAGAAGTTGGATTCACATTATGCCATCTACCATCAGAACATACGCAATCATAGTCCTCCACATCTTCCTGGCTTTTGTTGTTCTCATCAATACTTATTCCCATTCCACCTCTTCTGGTCTTTGAGATAATTGTTCTATCATCCATTTCCTTAAACTTGTTAAATGCCGTATTTAGTTGTGCATAATACCAGAAATTTTGAACAAAAATTAAAGGCAAAAAGGTGGGTTTCGTAATATACACAAGTATGCATTTTAAGAAAATTTGACTCTGCTTAAAAAACCTCTTATTTGAAACAACAGGATTGCAAATACACTCAGCACAATAGATAATAAAACACAAAGTAGGCAGGTGTTGATAACAATTGTTTACAAAAGGTATTTGATATGTCAGCAATATTTGTTTCTCTTTTCGTTCTAGTTTAAGATGTAGAAATATAATAGTGTCATATCAACCAGAAAAGTGAGATAGATTAATTAACACCTTAAAATGTATTACCAGGTATATCTAATTAGCACCTTTCCTCAAATTCAAAAAATAAGTTTTGAAACAAAAATTGGAAGAAACATGCAATCTGGTTGATTTCTATTTTCTAATGTAAAAAATTAAATATTTTAGTAAAATATATTTTTTGATTACATTGAGATTGTAATGGATATTATGGTATAACTTTAAAAAAAAAAAATAATATCGTGATGGTTGTACTACAATGTCATTATATTTAAGGGTGTAATTTGTTTCCTGATTTTAGCTTCAGAAACATGAGTCATATTATACTCAAGAAAATATAGTAGGTTTCTTGCTACTTTCCTTTGATGTATTCCGTGAATGTTAAATTTGCCAAGCCTTCTTTCCCCATTATGCATCCCCAAAAATCTTAGCTTTCTCTTTCTGATTGTTTTCAGATTTTCTTGTAGCTCCAATTCTCTTAAAACTTTCTCATTTGTCACTTGCTCTGTCCAAGATATTCTCGATATTGATCAATAGAACCACATCTGATACTTCAAGTCTTTTCTTCATTTGTAATGAAATTATCTATCAATCACACCCATAAAAAAAAGAGACTTTTTTTTTTTTTTTTTTTTTTTTTTAAAGGACAAATTATGTTTATACAAATACATTTCTTATTCTGGAGTGTATTTTTCTTATTTGTCTTACATTTTGTTGATTTCAATTATCTTACTATGCATAAACTGAAATTTAGCATGCTAACCAAATCAATTACAGAACCAAGTTCTATTTTCCGTAGTTTAAGAGCCAAGTTTGATTAACCATTTCATCTGATTAACATTTCATCATAGGATTAGATTTTACAGAATTCAATAAAATACTTCTGATCTAGCTATACACCTACCATATCTTTTATGTTGGTTAAATAGAAATATAAACAGTTAATGTAAATAATTGGCTTCAAAGACATTATTCTTTGTAGGACTACAGAACTTGTATCAGTATTAGAAGAGTTTTACACGAGATGGAAACACTTTTTCATTCTTTGATGTACCATGTCCCTTCAGTATAGAAGCAATTATGACTCTTCATAACTTCATATTTTTTGTTACCCTAACTCTTGATTTTTTACCATCCTTCTTTTTTCTATCCTGCCATCCATCCATACTAACTTATTTAGTAGGTTAGTCAGTTTCCCCTTGTTTGCTTCCAGTATGTCCTGTGAGTATTAAGTTCTCCAGTCTCTCATTTCAATTGTCTCTTTCTGATTGTAAGTATCAGTTTTCTTGTAGTTTTTATTTTCCTTAAAACTTCTTTGTTGCTCGCATGTTCTGTGTATACTAATACCAGTATTTATAATATTCATCATTAAAATCAGTTTTCTGTTGCTTCAAATCTCTTCATCTGTAAAGATTGCCCAGCATTCACTGTCATATAGGAGATATTACATAGCAGTTCTACATTCTTTTCTTTGTTTCTAACAATATTTTCCTGTCTTAATATTTTGCTTAGTTTCTGAAGACCTCTTTTTCTATTAGTTACTTTGGATTGCTGTCACATTTTCCATCCTAGTTACTACACTACCCAGAAACACTAACATCCATATGATCCTGTAGACTAAATATTACTGAGTCTGCAACAAAGAACAGAATACATGAATGTATACTGTAGTGTTATATTACTTATACCTATATCTAGAGTTTCTATTGTTAAATACTATTACTATTTTATTAAATGCTTTCCTGGATGTGACAAACTTTATTACTAACAAAGATATTTCTCACAAAAGTTTAGGTTTGTTAACTTCTTTGTTTTGGAATAATTTATTAAAGGTTTGCTGTTCATTCTCTATTGACTCAACCAGTTCTTTTGACATAGTAAACTCTGATTTTTAGTTAACAGTCAAGAAATAAGATTTTACACTTACGGTAGTGGCTACAAAATGAACAAGTCTCTCACTTTCAATTCCATCTTTATGATCTTATCTAACTCAATATATACAAAGATATTTTTGTTACATTTTAGGACAATGAGATAATAATTATAGAATTAATAATTTCTATTTTTATTTATCTTTACTCAATAAAAGATAACATTTTTGTCTTATTTATGATTCTAAAGTCTTATTCAAGTTTTTCTCGTGTACATTTTGAGAACCATTTCATTCGAGCAAAGAATCTAATTTTCAATATCAGTTTTTATTTTCACTCAGACCTTCAATAATTATCTTATGAAAGGAAAAAAATTATTCAACAATTTCTGATTTATGGGTGATATTGACAAATTTCAGTTTACCTTAGCAATGCTACCTTTGTCCCATAATAGCTACATTTAGTTTGTGAAATATATATGCAAATGTAACAACTATTGGGGTGGGGGGGTAACATTTTATAAGTGAATGAAAAATAAAACATTTTTATGTTGAAATGAAAAGTAGAACAAATTTCAAAAGAATTCCAAGATGGATAATAAAAACAACTAATTTTATTAAAATGAGCAAAATAACTATATTATTTACAGTCAGACTAATGTCTTCATCTTTGCTGTTACTATCACTGTCCAAAATGTCATAATAGCAACAACAGAGATAAAGATATTAGTCTAGATACAAATAATGTTAATGCCACATTATAGAAATTCAGGTAGAACAAGATATCTTTTTTTTTTTCTTTTTTTTTTTTTTAAATATTTCTGTCCTATAATAACTTTTATATTTGCATGCACATTTCCTACACTAAATTTAACAACTATTATGGGACAAAGATGAATTTTTTTTTTTTTTTCAATTATAGATTTTCTGTTAATCTTGATGTGTAATAGCTCAATATGCAGTCAAAATCTTCTCTATTGTTCTAGAAACTGAGTTAGGCATTACAGCAAACACTTTCACTGTCAATGTTTTTTGGAGTTTCTTTTTTCTTTTCTTTTTTTTTTTTAACCTGACATGTATAAAGAGATTTCTCAGAAACTGAATAACATCCTTAAAAAGCAAGTATTATTCAAATTGGTGTTCAGAGAACAAAATGAGGACCAGGTGCAAATTTCAAAAAATGGAATATTGCATAATTAATGTCATTTTGCATTTAACAGGTAAAGTACTGAAAATGTTAATTAACATCCTTTGACACACAACATATTAATCATTGTTACAAAAAAAGCACATTCAGCAAATTGTTATTATTGTATCCCTTAGATCTATTAGTCACCAATTGTTACATATGAGAAGTTTGTAATTGACCATTCTCAACATGGAATGGACACCTTTTGTTTCCCATAAATATATTTGACTGAAATTATAACATGTACCTTTAAGTTACTTGAACTGTCACACCTGTTTTTCACAAAAATATCATTCATAACTCAAGCTCTGCTTCTAATATTACAACCATTTATACAGCTTGCCAAACAGAAATGGCAGGAGGGGATATTACAGCAGTAGTGAATAGTCTTCATTTAATCTAATGCAAATTTATCATTGCAACTTTTTGAACAGATACATTCATTCTTTGCTACTTTTGTTGTTAACAGTTCTACTGATTAGTTTTACAGCCATCTTCAGATGTCAAAAATTTTCAATGGTGTGTATCTTCCTCCACTCATATCAGAATTGTGTACGCAAAAATGTAGAATGCAATGAATCATCCCCATCCCCATTCCTTATGGACAACTTCTTCCCAAGAACTGCTTTGTGGAACACTCTCAAGAGAATGCTTCTCCAATCACTTCAGTCTTAACCTCTTCAAGTCTTAGGTCAATCGTTATCAATCCTACATATCCTCTTAATCAGCACTACTTGCCTCCTCTTACATTCATACAGCAAGCTCATTCAGTAATCCTCTACATTGAGTGGCTCTTTAGCCTTGCATTGGGTGAACAATTATTGTAAAAAAAGAAATGATTTCACTTGTTCAAACAGCTATTGGAATGATAATTACTCAAAATCATAGAAGATAAATCCCTTATGTTTTTATTTATATAGAATTTTCAATACTATAAATTGTGCTTATATGTTAAATCAATGAGATAACAAATGAGATTTGTTGATGTTCTTTTTAATGCTTAACTGTACCTAATCTGCATTTATGTAGACACTTTCCAATTTATATATGTATTTATTTTTGATAAATTTATTTTTTGATTAAAGAAAAAATTATTCTATCCAATATTAGATATTGGATGGACTAAAAACCAGTTTTTCTTGAGAAAGAGAATATACAGAAAAAAATAAACTACTTTTAGCATTTTTTTTTTTTTTTGGGCGGGAGGTTATATCAGGTGTTGTCAACCCTCAATATTATTATTATGATAATTAATTTTTTTTGTTTATTTTTTTTAATTCTACTTCTTGTCTCAATATTTGCTGAAGTTGTCAGTCTGTGGCAGAGTAAAGCATAAGACTGAAAATAAAAGTTTATCTCTTGGAGAGATCCTTTATCTGTGTTGTCCTTTCAGGATCTGTACGATCAAGACTCTCCACAACTTTGTCCTTTGTAACTCCTTACCATCCATCTCATTACTGGCTCTGCCATCCATTCACACAAATTCATTAGGTAGCTGTTTGCTTCTGCTGCATTCATTATATCCTATGAGTGTTAAATTCGCCATGCCTTCTTTCCTCATTGCCTAAAAAAAAACTTAAGAATCAACATGCAAGTAAATACAAGTAAAAAAAAAACAATATTTTCATTTTCATATGTTTCTTGTTCATTTTGATATATTTTGTCTCTACAAAAATAACTCTTAAGAATTTAAAAAAATACTATTGAACCATTTTTAGTGTATGCAGAAAAGTGTGTGTGTGTGTAAAAAAAAAAAAAAAAAAAAAAAAAAAAAAAAAGTCTTCATGGGATTCCAAGATGTTTTAAAAAAGAATGAATTTGTTGACATGTTTAGTTTTGTATCCTGTTTCAATTTTTGTGCCTGATCATCATTCTTTCTATATTTAGGAATTTGTTCACTGAGAAATGTTGGTCATGCCTGGGTCCAAATGGCAAGTTATAATAATAATGATGATGATGATGATGATAACATCCTTGCTTGACTGTCTCGGCTTATCCTCTTGCCACTTTAGCTGCCTGAGTGAATTAATTCCCTCCATCATCCCTCAATCACCTCTTTAAAATTATCTCCCTGTGTGAATTCCTAAAATGTATTTGTTCTTTATCTCAGAAACCCTACAAGTGCACATCTTATTTCCTTTTCTCTCTTCTCTCTATTTTACTTTCTCATAACCTCAGAGAGAGAGATCCAACATTATCCTCATGTAATAGAGCCTTATTCTAACAGCATGCAAATGACTATTTTGTATAAAATATACAAGCTCCCCTATTTACAAACAGGATAGGTTCCTGTGGGTTGTAGGTTCACAAATATGTAATCCTGAAGGTATTTTAATGTTATTGCACTGGATTACTGATACTGTTGTTACATAGAGAAAAATTCAAACAAAAGAAATGTTTAACAGAAAAGTTTATTTAAACTCTTTTGCTTGATATTAAAAAATATGTTATAAATATTTGTACATTTCTTCACTGATGTCTTTTTTCAATAATAAATCTTGTTAATTTGTCTTATCACTCCTTTACTCCTTTTGAAAATTTGCCATTCACTCTGCACAGGTTACATTGCTACTGTTTACCAAGTAGGTAAAGGAAGTTAAAAACTTTTAATAATAGAAATTAAAACATTGTATTTTATAATTTGTTTGTAATTTTAAGTTTTATAAGTTGAGGAGTGCCTTTATGATATGTCCCGGAAAGGGATATATTTGATCGAAGTAGCTAAGTGGGATTGGCTACTAAACCAAGTAGTACACGGTAGCAGTAATCGACTGGTACTCGTTGTAGTAGCAGGTAATAGGTGTAGACCAATAGGATAGCCAATTGTGTAGTCCAATGGGCGTCGTCATAGACTTAAAACTCTGTCGTACCTACACATCCGTCTGTATTTATGACGGACACCAGCCAATCATATTCCAGTGAAGGGTAACTCAGGTGTATGCATATTCCATTATATCACTTTAGATTCCACCATTTTAGTTAATGATCCTTAATTTAATTGCAATCTATGTGATATATTGTAGGGATGTAAATGTAAATATATTTTGTCTACTGGTTCCTAAGCAACAGAATTCTTGTCAAAATATTTGTTGTTTATAGATCCTCATTCTATCCTTCTAAAAGCCATTAGGAACCAGATAATCTACAATCATGGTTCTGGCATAATATCAGATTTAACTCTTTGTAAATACAATGCAAGAATACTATATGAATAGAATGCCAGGAGAAAGCACTGTAGTTCATATATAAAGAACACAATTAATCTCTCTATATGAGGATGGTGAAGGCATGGATAATGGCTTGGATTGAAGAATCTGAAAACTGAGTTCAAATTCCAGTCAACTTTGTTACATTCATTTACATGCAAATACACTTGGGAAAGCTATGAATCCATCTCTTCTTCCCCCAGCTATGAGTAAATAGCAGGACAGATTGTGTCCTATAGCTTTGCTTGGTAACTGGTCTAGGAGAAGGACAACTTTGAATTCAAACATTGAACTATGGGTTAAATAGTATTATTAGCCCTCAATTGGTCAAGTGTGGTAAGTACAGCTACATCCCTGAAGACATGCTCAATCAATGAGGGGTTCCGCTAAAGAGTGAAAAGACCCTGGTTCTGTTCTTAGTGAGTACTCATCCTTGGTATCTTCTTTTATCTGAGGATGGTAAGAGTTGATTAATCATGAAATTATAAGTGACTGAAGTGTTTACTTTAATGATAGAGTATTTTTTTTTATCTTTGCGGTAATCAAAGGAATATAGATAAGCATACCAGTATAACAACATACAGGTGACAGTTTTTACTATCCTCAGAAGAAACAAACTCAACATATGCACATGTACTTTTTGTGTACAGACCTATTGGGTTGGCCAAAAAATCTGTTTGATTTTAAGCACATAAGTTTTAAACACAAAATCTACTTGTTCAATCAATGATATAATTAACATTTTGTTCTAGTATCTTCTGCCATTTTGTTGACAAATCCATTATTCCCTGCTCAAAGAGTTTCCTGTTATTATTGATGAAAACTCTTCTGGGTGAATTTTTACATCCTCTTCAAAGTTGAAGCTTGTCCATTCAATAAATTTTGAAGTGAACAAAGCAGGTGAAAATCTGAAAGTGTAAGTTTAGGTGGCTATTAAAAGTGCAGCAAAACTTCCTGGGGTCATCCTGGTTGTATAACAAGGATTGGTGTCTACTAACTCTTTCATTTTGTCACTGTTAATCTCAGTTGGCTGGCCAGAGCAAGATTCATCTTGAACCCAAAAATTTTACAATCAAGATCATAAAATCCACTTCTGGCTCACATATTTCATAACAGCATTCTCTTTGTACACAGTGCATACATATCCTGCTGCAGATTTCCACTGCTTTCTTGCCTTTTTAAAAAATAAAAATGCTTGAGGTATCTATAATGTTCAGTTTAGTTCTCCATTCTTCAGGGTGATCCCAAGCACAAAATATAATTGGTTTTATTGCAAGTTTGCATCAAAGTATGTTGAAGGCACAAGTATCTGAGTGCATATGTGCAGGAAACATACTGGAGTTAGCTACTTATTATAGTGCTGTAAGATTAGTATCAACAAAGAACAGACTTTTTCGTCAACCCAGTAGGTGTAACAGTTCAAAAAAAGGAAAAAAGTCCATTCTTCAACAATTTAGTAATTACTGTATGATCACTGAAATTAAGCAACGTCGACCCTGGTTCATCACTTGGGAATACCAGGTGCTGTAAGCTTGAGTGCGCAAGTGGTGTATTGGATAATGGCTCAGATTTGTTAACTAAAGAACCAATTTCCAATTCCAGTTGGTTTCCTTATATTCACTTATGTGCAGGCACCCTTGGAAAAGATATGAATCCACCTCTCCGCCACCCCCGACTATGAGTTAATTAGTAAGACTTGTTTCATTAAATCATTATTATTGAAAAAAAAATTCTTACAATCTAAAAATATTTTCTAGTTTTAAATAACCTGCAAAAGATTAATAAGCTGAAAAAAACTTGATCAACAAACTACTAACCTCCTACTGTGAGAAAGTGAATATTTCTTTAAGAAACTTGTAATGACATTAGGGTACCAATTTTTTACTGCATTGTCTTGTTTATTGAACTGGAATATTCTATTGTTGAACAGACATATATATCTATGTGATAGGTTGTAGTGGAGATATGGTCACATGATGTTTTTTTTTTTGTTTTTTTTTATTATTATTATTTTGAAAAAGAAATCGTGTAGTGTGTTGTATGAGATACACAGTATGCTTGGGAACTAGGCAAGAGATCCAGGAGAAAGAGAATTTGTGTCCTTGCCTTTTATACTGTTTTGTACATCATCATCTAGCAGACTTTAGGAAATGTCCTCTGGCAGACAAGGTGGAATAATTTTGCACTACTTTTACTTATGTCCATCTCTTAACTGTTTTTCTGTGATGACTAATTATGGTGAAGTCAGCACACTTTGTGAGTAATATGGATTTTATTAAAAAAAAAATAAAACAGAATTTACAACTTAAAAAGGTTATCAGTTTTTCTTTTCAATAATCAATAATAGTAAATATTAGTTTCAATAAAACTAAATCTTTTAACTACCAGTTCAAAGTCAAGAATTGAACTTAAGTTACCAAGATAAGTTACATAAGAATTTTTCCGATATGACCATATTTTTTGCATGTGATCACTGTGTGTGTTTTTTGTTTTGTTTTGTTTTTAAGTGTGTCTGAAATAAAGTAGTACAGTAGTTGTCTAGACTAGTTTGTGTTTTTCATTTTTACAACTGAGTAAGTTTTACTTGTATTGATGTCTCAAGTAAAGTTTGAACAATACATTATATTCATGAACTACCATTTCTTGCTGCTATCATTGATTTTTATACATTATTAGTAACTTATTCAGGCTGTGTAGTCAATCTAAACTAACATTAAATTATTTGTTTGACCTTTGTAAAAAAAAGAAAAAATTCAGCTTAATTTTAGTATCAACAAAGAAGCATTTCCAAATTAGTCTTTTTTTTTCTTTTTTCTTTTTTTTTCTTCATTAAAAATGAAATTATTATTATATTATATAGAATAAGAATATGAAAAAGAGTATAGATTATGAATAAAAATAAAATTGACATGTTTTTGCAGGAAGGGTTGTTTAGTGGGGAGAAAGCTTGCAGGTATTTCTTTTGAAAAAAAAACTCCTTAGATCATATTTACCTATCAGCTATATACAGATACTTTGCAAAAATTCCTGGATGTTCATTTTATAATTTATGCAAATTTAGTAGTTAATTTGGTGATCCTACTATGCAATATCTATCATCCTATAACACAGTGAATGCTGGACAATTTGCTTGCAGATGAAAAGGCTTGAAGTGACAGATATGGTTCTACAGGAGGATGTGAGAAATTAACATGAACTTAATATGTGATCCATGAAGAGGTTTTAAAGACAATGGGAACTAAACGGTCAATGATACTTAAAATCAAGAGGAGGCAGTTGAAATATCTGGAATGCATAATGAAAAAAAAGGGCCTGGAGAATTTAACACTCACAGTACTGGAGGCAAAAATAGCAGAGAAAAACCTCAAATGGCCTACGTAATGAATTTGTGTAAATGAATGGCAGATAGGATACAAAGGGATATGCTAAAGAATCAAATGTAGCTTAGAGCTACAAGGGACAGAAAGTTGTGGAGAGCCATGATCATCCAGTTAAGATTTCTTTTTTGGTAATATTTAATATAGGTATCTCCCCAAAAACATGATACCTGTGTTTTAAATGCATTTCAAAAAATGAAAAACTTTCTTGTAGTTTTAATTTTTATTTTAATTCCAAATTGATAGATTAAAGTTAATATTCTTCCCAATAAGTAAAATACAACTTAGATTGATTGGAATCTTTTTTTCTCCTTATCAGTAAAATCTATAAATTTGTCCATTAAAAATAATTTTTTTTTAAATCTTTCAAAAATAAGATATACTTTATTTGAGAAAAAATTAGAAGTTTAATTAGTCTGCATTATAATAAATAGCTGACTTAAAATATAGCAGAAAAGCACTTTTTGTACATTGATAGGTAATTAGTTTTTGTTGGATTTTTTTTTTATTTTGCTGTGTTGAGTGATTTATTGACAGCCTGGTGTTTGGGATATCTAAGTAAGGAGACATAACTGAAAGAAATTACTTGAATACAATGTGAATGCCTTTTTTTATATAGGTTTTATTTTTCTTAACTACCCAGTAATCTAATCTAAGAAAATATTTTAAGTATTCTAATATTTTACTGAATTTTAGGTACTTTGGCTTTATAGCCTTACTTATGAAAAAGCTTGTTGAAAAAGTGTTAGAAGACTGCCAATAAATTTTTATCAGTACTGTTCTTAGATTCAAATAATATCATGTATATGGACATTTAAAATTTGCAGAAAATAAAATCAACACATTATACACACAAAAATAATTCAAAATTCCTTTTAAAATAATGGACATTATAATTGTAATATACTTTCCATTTATAATTAGTAAAAACGGTTTTAATAACAGTCTCATGTGGTTGATACAAATTAATACAGAATTCTAAAAGATTTAAAAACTTATAAATTTTTCTAATAAAAAAAATGTTTTATATTGAATTTTTTATTTTATAATTCTGAACAGATTTTCTGCAACTGAGATTTTGATGATTTAAATTTTCCAATGACTTCTAACAAATGTAAACATTTGGCAAAACAAGATGAATTTCTTAAAATTTCATTAAAAATAAATGAGTTGGAGGTAACAGATTAAAAAATATTTTTTGATAAGATTTTTTTTAAGAAAGAACCATTTAAAAAAAAAAAAAAAAGTCCATAAAATTTCATTAAAATTCAACAATTATCTGATTTTTTTTTTTTAATTTCTAAACCAATATGTTTTTTGCTGCAAAATATGTAAAATTTCCGATATAAATTTAAGATCCCACTTTGGGAATTTTGATTAAAAAACCAAAAAAAAAAAAAAAAAACCAAAAAGAAACCTTTTTTTTTTTTTTTTTTTAACTTTTTTTTTTTTTTTTTTGTTAGAGTGTGTTTCAAAAATAAAATGAATAATTTTTACAAAAATTCTTTTTATCTTTCCTCTTAATGACAGATTTCATGATAATTTCTTCTCTTTTCTTTTTTTTAAAGCATTTTTCATCTTTTTTAATAATTTTCATTTATTTATATATATACACACACATATATATATATCTATATATATAACGAAATATAGTTTTAAGGTGTGCAATATTCATGGGATAAAGTGCTCAATAGATAGAGCATATGTAAATATAAAAGTGAACATTGAAGTCTACACTCAGACACGACAGGCTGTTTCATGCTAGGCACAATCGTCAGGCCTATTGCCTCCGAGTTTTGACTTCAATGTTCACTTTTATTTATATATATATATATATATATATATATATATATATATATATATATATATATATGAATTTGTTGGTGAGACCAATGCTATATTTATTTGATAAGTATAGCTGGATTTGTTTAGAGTTTTAGATAAGCAGTAGAAATTTGAGAAATTATAGGATGTAAAGGGAAGTTTAGTTTCTGGATTTTAGCATTTCTTCATGAACAGCAATGATATCACCCACAATTTTAAGTTTCTCTACATCCCATAATTTTTGAAATTCCTACTCATGTGTATATATTAGGCCTTATTTAAATACACATAGAGACCTACCAAACTCTACCTGGAACATTCTTGTTGGTAATACAAATTTAATAGCCTTATCCACATGAAAAAAAAAAAAAAAAAAAAAACTAAAAATAATGGAAGAATTATTAATAAAAAAGAAAGACAACACTCAATAATATCAACTATGAACACTGCTACAATGTGCTGACCATATTTGGAAAATAAAACATTCCTATAACTCTAGATACAGACATAAAACAATCTATACATTCAGTTAAGAGTAAAATCATCCTTGATAATGACTAAAAGTATAGGCGTAAGTGCTTGGACATACAAAACATTTGGACAATTTTTACATAATTTATGTCCAGAAAAGAAAAAAAATTATAAGAACAAGAAAAATTAAATAAAAAATTAACCACAATACCTTGGCAATCATAATTAATGAAACTTGTATAAAAGAGGGATTACTGCCCAAATATACAATTTTTATATATATATTTGATTAATAGACAATAAAATCCAGAATTACATCATCTGGGGAATAGCTTATTTTGGCAGACAGAGATATCGGTTGTCTGTCTTATCAACCCCAATGTGGACTGAGTTCGTGTCCATACAGATATACCCCTATCTGTATGGACATGAACTTAGTCCACACTGGGGTTAAGACAAACAAGCGATATCTTCATTTGCCAAAATAGGCTATTCCCCAGATGGGGTAATTTCGGATTTTATTGTTTATTAATTATATTGCTCTGTATTAATAAATACATTGAGCTCTTTTTATGGGTCAGTTATAATATTTTATATTACCACTTGGCTTATATACCAACAGATTTGTTATCTTTACTATATATATATATATATATATATATATATATATATATATATATATATATATAACAATGCATTTACAAGATGAACAAACTAATGTTAGTAAAATTTTCAGGAAATATATGATAAATATACCATGTGAATTTCAGCTGATATTTTTTTATCTATTTTTATTTACAATAACTTATTTGCATATTTGAGATTTTATTATGCATCTTAAGTGCTGTTCACATTGGAAATATATATCATAGTTATTTAAATTTATTTTTTACATTCAAGTAAAATAAAGATTGTCATGGACCATAAGAAAGTGAAATAATATATGAAGTTATTGAGTAATAGTAACATTGGAAACCTTGGAAAATGTTGAACAGAAATTGGAGAACACTCAAAAAGGAAATTGGAAACCCTGCCAAGATAAGCTCAAGAAAAAGGACTGACTTTAAGAATATTACAAAGGAGATCTAAGAATAATTTTAAAAAGTGGATTGACCAACAATAAAGAATTTGATGCAGCTGGTGTTGCAAATGCAAACAAAATTTGCAGAATATTCAGGATATTAACATGAGACTCACAAAACCACCACCATTAATTCAATATCACAAAGAGAAATATGTAAGTTAGGTAAAGGAGTAAATGAAAATTGATTTCTCAAGAGAAATCTTTGATAAATGTTGAGCTAAATAGCAATAAGGGAGGTGGAGAAATATTAGGCCTAGTATTCTAGGCAGTAAAATCTTGAGTCCCTTCCAGTTTAATGATGGTATCAAGATAAATACATTTATTCTAAGTTCTTGGACAAAACGTTTTCCAATTAATATAGATCACAAAGCTAAAGAATATATTAATATTAAGATATTGCTCTGTATTAATAAATACATTGAGCTCTTTTTATGGGTCAGTTTTAATATTTTATATTACTAGGATCTACTTGGCTTATATACCAACAGATTTGTTATCTTTACTATATATATATATATATATATATATATATATATAACAATGCATTTACAAGATGAACAAACTAATGTTAGTAAAATTAATATAGATCACAAAGCTAAAGAATATATTAATGCAAGATAATGCGCCTTCACATTCTGCAAAGCCGACTATTGCCCACCTTGCCAAGAAAAGTTTCAATAACAAATTAATAAAATGACTCCCAATGTCTCCAGAATTTAATCCAATAGAGAACTTGTCCATAATTAAAAGAAATATATATAAGAATGGAAATCAATTTTCAAGCAAGGAACATTTCAAGAAAGCAATAAAAATTGCTGTAAATAATGTTAATGTCAAAACAATAGAAAAATAACAATGGATGGATGAAAGACTGAATATTATAGAATATTAATATGACATAATAATTTATTCAG
Source organism: Acanthosepion lycidas (assembly GCA_963932145.1). Lineage (NCBI taxonomy): Eukaryota > Metazoa > Mollusca > Cephalopoda > Sepiida > Sepiidae > Acanthosepion > Acanthosepion lycidas. The sequence goes on from OZ010595.1 coordinate 70,009,088, forward strand.
GCATATTTGATACTGCATTAATCAGATATATTTCTTTGGCCTAGAGAGTGTAGTGCAAAATTATCCATACAGTAAAATTTCATTTAAAATAATATCATTCACTTTTTAGATATTGAAACCAGTTTTCTTTTCTCATATATAGAAAATAGAATATGATCACAGGCATCTAATAAATGTTCATAACCAATTTCAGAAACGTTTTCTTTAATACAACATTACAATCACAATATTAAACATAATTATATATGCTAAAAAATTATCTTATTTACAAAATTCATAAAACATAACATTTGTCTCATGTTATGACAAAGTAATCTATCAGATAGTGTCTATTGTTTTTTAAATTTTTAAAAGAATTTGAGTTTATAATAATGAGCATGTACATTGTTCACTTCAATCAAAACATGACAAAGATGTAAGCATTATATGTGGATTTAAAACAATGAATTGTGAACACTTGTAATTCATCAATGTGTTTTGAAACAACAGCTAATCAGTTTTCAGTACCCAAATTGACTGTACAAATATATATATATATATATATATATATCCCAAAACCATCGCAACTGTTTTTAGAAGGGACTGTAATTCTAAACTCTCTCTAATATTGCAAAGAAGGATTGTCTAGAATACCAGAAGAATTCTGAAAGATATTGCTTTGAATTTGTCAAACAATACAGTAAACATGTCATGTCTTTTGGTAATCAGGGTGCTCAGTAATTACCATATCTTTGCTCAAAAGTTATTATTGCAAGGTTGAACTGAAAATTGGAAAAAAAATAGTGATTTTAAAAACTTGGTTTTACGGAAGGATGACACTAAAATGAAATTGTTTGGTTGAAATCAGGCAAGAATGCTATGAAGCATAGGAACACTATACTATGTCCATTGTAAAATATGAGCATGAAGAGTTTTAGTGGAACTGGGACAGGTTGTTTATTTAAAATTGTCAAAACCATGAAAAAAGAGTAGTGATCTTTTAAAGGAAGATCTGAAAGATTCTGCTAGAAATCTTTTTGAAAGAAACATAATCATTCTAATTCAAGTGCAGTGTGGAAAAATTGATTAAAAATCAAGATCATCATTTTACCTTGCTCAGCAATCAATCCAGACTTGAATAGAAAAATTTGTGGTGAGACCTTAATTCAGACATTAATTCAAGATAGCTTTTAACTTTGCTACAGTTAGGGCAGTTTGATTTTATAGAATAGAATAATATACTGAAAGAAATTTGTAGTTGATTAGTTACACACTAAAGAAAATATTTAGTGACCAGAAAAACTATGCCATTGACTATTTACTGAAATGTATGGATAATTTTGTTTCTTGCCTATTTTGTTCTTGATGTTCATAATGTTACTGTATTGAATAAAATGTTTCTGAAATGGATAATGAGTATTTATTCAGAAATTCTAGAGTTGATGAAAAAGCAACAACCAAACAATGCTAATAAATGAAAAAGATTATTGAACGCTAAACACAGAAACAAATATAGTCGGGTTAAAGAGGAATGGCTCAATGTAAAATGCACAGAAATAGAAAAGATGAGCAACACAGATAAAGCGAGTATACACAACAGAACAAAATGTGAGCTTATCAACAATTTGTATAAAATCAAAGGAAGGAATGCTGATAATAGGGAAGGAAGAAATACTCCAAACATGGAGTGAATACATCAGAACTATTTCACAATGAGAAAAAGAAACTTATATAACACAAAAATATGGAAGGACCAGAAATAATAGACTGAAGTAAGATCATCACTGGACAAGATGAACAGGAATAAAATCAGCAGGACTAGATGAGATTGCAATAGAGCTCCTCAAAGGCTTGGATGATTTTAGCACCAACAAGATCACAGGAGTAATAAATGTAATATTCAAAGGTAGCTACATACCAGAAAAACTCCATAGACTTATCTTCATGGCATTAACTAAGAAACCAGGTGCAAATGAATGCAAGCTCCATCAAATAATTAGATCAATGAGCAACATAACTGAGCTAAATATCTGCATCCTGATGAATAAAGTGCAAAGCTGAATTTGACCAGAAATAGGACAATAACAGTACAACTTTGTCAAGGACACTGGAACAAGAAATACAATATTTATGATTAGAATGATATCGAAGAGAGTAATATAAATGCAGAATGATTTGCACTTCTATTTTATAGATTGCACTAAAGCATTTGACAATGTATGGTACAAGGATCTATTTGAACTGATAGGAAAACTAAATCTATTTGGAAAAGGTTAAAATATTCTTGAACTTATATTTATAAAGGAACATGGAAAAGATGTGTATTCTCTCCAGATCTGTTAAACCTCTAAGTGAAGCTAATCCTAAGTTGGTTGGAGAGCCAACCTGGATTTATTATCAAGGGAGGGGAGATGAGCATAATCTTAGCAATATAAGATGTTCACATGACACTGTTTTGATGGCAGACACAGAAAGAAAACTACAGAACCTCCTAGACAAGGTAGTAAAGGAAAGTGAGTAAAACTGACTTGCAATAAACTGTAAAAAAACAGAAAGTATGGTTGTCAGAAAGAGAAAAAGTCCAAGATACAAACTATGATTGGGAGGTATCAACATCAAACAAGTACAGAAGTTTAAATATCTGGTAAGTGTTTTAACAGAAGATTGAAAATGCAGCACTGAAATCCAAATGCGTGTCAGAGTAGCAAAAGATGCATTACAAAAGCTCAAGGAAGTATGAAAAAACAGGAAAAATTTTATAACCAAAAAAAAATGCTAATTGCTATCCTCTTGTATGGCAGTAAACATTAGACTATCTCCTCACAGATGAAGAGGAAACAGAGAAACAACAGAAATGTATCCCTCTCTACAGAGGGATAATGAGAATTCCTTGGATGATGCAAGTAAGTAATGTGGAAGTCTTAAAGAAAATAGTAACAAAAAGAAAACTTCTACTCAGAGTCAGAAAGAGCTGAAATTTCTTGAACACGATGAGGAAAGTGAACTTGGAAAACTTAACCCTCACAGGGTATATCAATTGCAAGAGAGAGTAAGGCATCAGGCCATCTACCTGTAAATTGTGTAAATAGATGAGATTCTTAGCAAAGAGAGAAATGCTACTAAAAGCCATAAGAAGTTGAGGAGAGCTATGATCCCTCATGACCTGAAGGGACATGTTATATAGAATAAGGTGATCATATTTTAAGTTTGAAATATATAAAAAATGTTTTAGTATAGGAAAAATGAATTATTGATTGTAGCTAATTTTGCTTTGAACCTCACTGTATCTAAATGTAAAAATTGATATTGCACAGAGTTTATTTGCATAATAAAACCTAACACCAAAACAAGTTAGTATCAATATTTTTATTAAGGATGCCTATAAGCTGAAACTCATATAATACATGGCTCATTTAAATATATATATGCTTATGGCTATATCATGTTGAAACATTAGTTCCTATACAATTACTGAAGTTAATCAATGGTCAGTACCTAGATGGGTGACTGCTTTAGAATACCAGGTACTGTAAGCTTGGATGTGTGAGTGATGTAATGAATAATGGCTTGGAATTTTTAACTGGAGAGCCAAGTTCATTATATTCACTTAAGCATAAATATCCTTGGGAAAGGTATGAATCCACCTATTCCCCCAGCTATGGATTAATTGGTAATATCTGTATCACTAAATCATTATTATTTTGAAAAAAATTCTTGAAATCTAAAAATATTTAATTCTTGAAATCTAAAAATATTTTTTAGCTTTAAATAACCTGCAAAGGGTTGATAAGTCATAAGAAACAAATCAAACAATCAATCAACAAACTACTTTCTATAGTGAGAAAGTGAATGTTTCTTTGAGAAACTTCTATTGACATTACAGTACCAATTTGTTACTATTTTGTCTTGCTTATTGGGTTAATAAGCCATAGAAAATGAATCAAATATATCATGAATACTTTTGGCAATATTGGTTGATAATACTAATTTTATTGTGAAAATGTTGATTTGCATTTTCTAAATATATATAGATTGTTTGGAACACATACTGTTAGGTATTTGAGCTTAACAGAAGATTAGTTTTATTTCATTTGCTGTTCTATAATTCATTTTTATTTTATAGTTTTATTAGTGACTTTTTAATCAAATAATGTCAGAATAAAAATTGAAGTGATTTGTATTGACTTATTTGTTTATCTATGTATCAATAGATTTATACACTTTAAAAGAATAAAGTTGTCATAATATTTCCATATATTCTTAATTAATGAAATAACACAAGCAGTGGTGACAATGATTGTTTTGTTGATAAATATTCCTTTAATCAACTTTTCAATTTTCATCTGTTTTGTCACATTTCAAATACTTTGAAGTAGCCTTGTTAAAATCTGAAAATGTTTATCTTGAGGAAATTATAAATCATATCAAAAACATTATCTTATAGATGGAAAGTCTAGACTTTTTTGTATTATTTGTAGTTCTTATATAATATTTTAGTTTTTCCAATTCCAGTTGTTCCAAGAGTCGTTAGTTTTGATTTATACTAATTTTATATTAAATCTAATTGAATTTTTCTTAATGTATTTATCAATAGGTCTGTTATTGATGTACAATAAAATAAAGTTGAGAATTTTAATCTAAATAAAATATTAGTTGACACTTAAATATGATATCTGAATGACAAAAAATGAACATTCATTTTTAAATGTTCTGAACAAAATGAGATTCATTTCACATCTCAACTAAATCCATTCCTTTCACATTTTGCAAAAACTAAAACTAGGTACATTTTGGAAGCTAATATCCACTTCCATCTTACCAGCTGCCATTTCTGGCAGACCTAGCTGCATTGTGCTGAAGAATAAAAAAAAATTTGATAGTATATACGACTTAGCTATGACAGAATTAAGGTGATATCAAGTAAGGTGACATAAATTAACCAACAAAAAAAAGAAAAAAATCTGGTTGACATATGTAAACACCTTATGTCTTGTATTATTTAAATTCACACAATTCTTATTAAAAAAAAAAAATTTCTGACAGTTCCAAACAAAAAACAAATATCCTCAGTTACTGAAAAAAAATATATTAGGTGGGAGATTTATACATTTCTTCAAACTACAAGGTTTATTGCTACGTTTCATTGAAACACCAGTTCCCAAACGATTATCAAAGTTAAACAATGGCAAGCCTGGTCAGTACCTAGATGGATGACTACTTGGGAATACTGTAAACTTGGATGTGTGGGTGGTGAAATGGATAATGGCTTGAAATTGTTAATCAGAGAGCTGAGTTCCAATTCCCATTGGGTTCATTATATTCACTTATGTGCAAATCTTCTTTGCAAAAGGTATGAACTCACCTCTTCTCCCCCAGCTATTGGTTAATTAGTAAGACTTGTATCACTAAACCATTATCTCCAAATAAAAACAATTCTTACACTCTATAAATATTTTCTGGGTTTAAATAACCTACAAAATGTTGATAAGCCATAGAAAATGAATCAATTATTGGAACTATACTCGGTGTGTGTGATATATCTCATGCAGAGAATACAGTTCCAGTGTGATATATATATATATATATATATATATATATATATATATATATATATATATATAGGCAGCAATCTCATTTATTTATATATTTTCATTGAATGTGATGTACAAGGAAAGTTTTATAATTTTTTTCAGTTTTTGTAATGTTCTTATGGTTTAAAATTACTACTACTACTACTACTATTTCAATGCAACATAGAGCATAAAGAGAGGAAAATATACTCACAATAAACTCCTTGAAAATGTCTGAAAGTGTTTGGAATAATAATCACTAATCAGTTTCTGCATTCTTTTAGTCCCCATTTAAAAAAAAAAAACACTGGGAAAACTAAATAAACCTTTCCTTGTTCATCATATGTATGTACATCACTAATGCAGAAAAATAAAAATTTATTTTATCACTGTATTTAAATCAGTGGTGTGTATTAACCACATAGATCAATGGTTCCCAAACTTTTTGTTCTCTAGGTTACATTTTCAGAATAAAAATTTGCTCATGCCTCAGAAAATTTTGTGATGAAAAGTACATTCAAAAATAAAAAAACAGTGAGGAGGTTAAAGGCCGATAACTGCAGATTCAAAGTCAACATTATCATTGATAACTCTCTCCTCCAATTTGCAGAACCTAGTTACTCTATTCTTAATACTTGATATAATGCAAAAATATCACAATGTTAAAATTGATCAATAATTATTTATAACTATTAGGTTGGTGCAAAAATAATGACATAATAATGTCGTTTTTTGACGTATTTTGAACGTCAAAAAACAACATTATTACGTCATTATTTTTGCACCAACCTAATATTTATATTCGGTATCATGCAATTACAAGTAATCCATAATAATTTTTTTAATTTTGAAATCCTATTTATTTTTGGCATATAAAATTTTTTAAACTGTTTTTAAATTTTGATTGTCTTTCAATCATTCCACCACACCTATGAGGCATGCTACACCATTTGGGAACCACTGACATAGATTGAATATTATACAGTGAACATTTCAGATCAAAATAAGCTTATAACTCAATGGCTTATTAGTCCACACTTAGAAACAACATCTGCCCAATTCTATGCTTCCTTATTGATATCTCGGAAACAATGGTTTATACTCAATTACTTCTAAATTTTTGTGGAACCTTACCTGAAAATTCAAAGAACTACTAAATTGATCTTCTAATTTTTATATGAGTTATCCTTTCCTCACTGCTTCTTATCATGATCAATCTCTCTCTTGGCACTAAACAAAACACAAGAGATTTTAATTAAAAAGATATATCTAAATTTTACTGATTCTTTGAATTAAAAGTATATATGTATAAATTTAGCATTGGTTTATAAGACTCTACAATTATAGAGTTTTCAGGTATGGTTTTATGGATTATTTTTAAAATTTATATCTAAAGTATTTTAGTTATCATTGCTTTTTCAAAACCTCAATATCTCTAAACAAAAATGACAGGTTGAATTGTAGTAAGAGAAAAAAAAAACAAATTTCCAAAGAATATTCAAAATACTGTAGCATTTAAAGATTTTTTTATGAATACTTTTCACTCTGTTCAGTCATTTTATGTCAATAGACTCAAACATTAGAAGTGGAAATAAAATTTTATAAATGAAACTGAGATGAAAGAGTGAAAAAATTCTTCAAAACTGTGTAATAAAACTGCAGCCATTTATCAAAAAAGGATTCAAATTTTACAAGTTGATTAATAAGCTTAAATTGAACTCATGACTTACAAGACAAATTTCTTGTCTTTTAAATAAGTGGTAACAAAAAGAACTTACATAAGTCATACTGAATATATCAATATGTCAAAAAATTCAAAAAGTATTCATTTGTTTTCATGTATATTTTCAAAAATATATGTTAAAAAAGTATGTTTTAGCTGTATATTTGTCTATTGAAATCTGTTTTTTTTTTTTTTTTTGTTTTTTGTTTTTGTTTTTTTTCTTAAGTTATTTCATATCTTTTATTCTTTTCTCTTGTCAAGGTTCTGGAAACAGAGAGACGTATCTATCTGGTAACAGAATATGCGAGTGGTGGAGAAATATTTGGTAAATATTCTGAAATGCTATTTTGTGTATATATTAATAAAAATAAAACCTCGACCATTGTGTAATAAGGGAGACAACTCTTGGGTGTTACATATACTGAACAATCATTTTTACCTATTAATGTTCTAATCCAAACATTTTCAAACTAGCGTTGCAATACTTTATTGTAATTAGTCACCCGTTCTTCTTTTTAACAATTCTTTAATAATTGAAATACATTTTTCATTGAATTATTTCTTTAGATTTTTTGTTTTTTTTAAGTGTTACCTCTTAAAAAGTTTGATATGCTCTGCTTCCTCTCTGATAATCTGGTTCTTAAATTATCATTACACACGTTTATTTAATACAAAATATGGCTTCTCTATTATAAAAATTATTTTAAAGCAACCATTTATAACATCATGAATATTACTCAACTTGATGCAATTAACAAATTCACACAAAGTTTCAACTTTTTAGTTCATAATCTGTTCATGTTTTAAAAATTTGTCCATGAGTTAAATAAATTAGATCATAAAACTATAATCACTGATGTGTATTACAATTGATATTAAGCGAATTTCTGAAGGTTGTCTTTGGCAAAGGAAGCCACTTTTAAAGATAATACCTTTACTTTGTTTATTGAAGAAATCTGTTGTACAATAGAGTTCTCTAGTGTTTTGCATCCAAAAAGATCATAATATATGAGTTTGTTTTAACTAATGAATTAAGAGAAAAGAATGGTTTCTATATTATGATTTTGCTCAAGGCATTCAAAGATTAGGAGGAGCTTCTTTTTTCTATAACAAGAAAAATGTCTCTTCTAGAAAATCCCATCTGATAAGCTGAACACTTTGAAGGTTGCTCTTTCAAAGAAAGCAAAATATTCAACATTTTTTCTTAATTATACTGAAAAGAAAAATATAAAAATTCGCTTTTTTTTTGTTTTTTGTTTTTTTCCCATATATTATTGAATGGTAAAATATTATGCTTTTGGTATGTTTGTATTGAACATCTGTTTCCGAGTTACCTCCCTTTGTAACAAGATTTATTGCCAGTAAAAAATTTTCTATTTTTTAGTTGAACAATTTATGTAACTATATTGTAAGAAGAGATAACATTTAGCATACTTTATGAGATACAAAAGATTAAAATATTATTGTATCATAAAATGCAATAATAATAATGTGGGGGGTCAAAAAGTTCAGTCATACCCACTTTCCAAAAATCTAACCATTTTATTTCTTTTTTAAAGTGTTTCTTGGTGAGGACAAGAATTTTCCAGTAATATCTCGTTTTTTGTATTTTTTTGTTTACAATGCTGTTCACCCCTGTCTAAGGCTCGAGAGCTACTTGAAGTAAAGGGTTACAGAGTAAGAAACACAGTTTATGGAGAAGATAACAGTTGACTTTAGAGTTGAACAGGTTAAGATTATAGTGATTGGGGAAGCATCCTCTTGGGAGTTGGTTCCACAAAGCAGGGGTTCATGGAATGAAGCTGCTCATGTGGAGCTTACATCTCACAAATGAAATGTGAGGGTGGTTCACTACAGTGTGTGTGGCATGGGAAAGAGAGTAGAAAATAATGCCTCCTTATGAGGACGCAGAGAGGCTTTTGGACTGGAAAGTGAAGACTGGGCAACTTCTGCAGCAGTACTCCATTTTCGGCCTTATATTCCTCTTGTAAAGGTAGAGAATAGCAGCAGTAGAAGGAGTCTGGTACATTGGAAGCTGCACAGGGAACCAACCATTTTTCTACCATTTTTAGTGATGGATTGTATGTACGAGTTCCACTTGAGGTCTGGGTACTCAAGACATGAGTCTTCACTGAGAGAGCACTTGTTCATCACAATAAGTGAAAATTCAGGGTCCACTTGGAGACTATATTTAAGTTATTTACAATTCATTTTTGTTATACTTGATCTTGTTTCACTTTAGTGAGATAAATTAACAAATTCTAGGTATGAATAATATAAATTTATTTTCAATATTTTTAAATTGAATTTTTTTTAAAAATTCTTACTGTGTTACTTTTATCCCCTAAAAATAATTTTATATGATTCAACTTTATTAATCTTATACCATGATTTTGAATAAGTCATGAATTTTATACAGTTTCTTGCATGGTAATTTTACATGTATAATAATAGCCAAATATTGACTGTTGGAAGAAGTGCATAGTGTGTACAATATTTTGTATTTGAACAAATAAAAATGAAATAATATATTATGGAAAATATTTATATCACTTTTCTAACAAAATTGCATACTATTTATTGCTCAACTATGCTTGAAAAGCAATAAAAACAATGCTTATCTTTTTTGCTGTTATGTGTAATGACATAGCTTGAGCATATTCCTACTGACTGTTGATTTCTATTATTGTTTGGGCTATTACACTGATATATTAAAGGGCTACCAGTGTGAAACAAAATGTATATTTATTATTAGAGTGTGTGTGTGTATATATATATAACACAACAAAATCTAAAATTGCCTCATATGGGAGGGGGTTATAGATCGTTTTCAGCCAATGAAAAGTATATTAGTCTTATTCAACCCCGGTGTAAAGGCTGCGTTTGTGCTGAAATTAGAAATTTAACATTTAACTTTGACAGCAGTCAAAAAATTGATACAGAATTTATCCATTTCAATGTTTCAGTCAGATGAAATGCCTGAGTTGGTGGTAAGGGGGAAGGTTGAAGGTATTAGCCTTAAAGGGAAAAGGTTTTATAAAATTAACCGGGATATTAACCTTATGACATTAAATTGGGGTTATATAAAGAATGAGGTGTTAAATTGAAAGTAAAAGTGGGCCAAAAAAGGAATTTTATATAAAAAAAAAAAAAAGATTTTTAATTATATATAAAAAAAAAACAAATTATACTTTAAAATGAGATATATTGAAAAAGATTAACAATAAATCATATTTAGATAATTTATATTAAATTTAAGTAAGAATATAATTAAGAAAAACTTATGTTAAAGAATAAAAAATTTGAAGATAAAATAAATTATCCATTTTTAATATCAATCTGTGCACCAAATGATTTAATTCTGTATAATTTAGCCCTGTTACCATACCAACAGTCTAACACTAATTTATTTTAAAGTCTAATAATTTGCTAAGAGGATACTTCTCAAATCATTATAATCTTAACCTGTTAAAATCTAGAGTTAAGCATTATCTTCCCCCACATATCTCCATAAACTGTACCTCTTACACTGTAACCCTCTACTTTGAGTGGCTCTTGTAGATTTTTATATGTTTCTAGAGTGATGGGAATGTTTTTGTATTTTTGAAACACAGCCCATTATAACCATGTTCATAGTTTATGTTGTTGCATGTTGGATTTTTCAGAAATGTTTTCAGTATCTCAAAATAATGTCTTATAGGTTACTTAACAACCACTCGTTCACACTGACTTACATGCCATCCAATTAGACAACACATGAATAAGCACTACAAGAATTATAACATTAGACATCTCCTCACTAACAATGATAATATACTCCATAAGTTCAACAACAAAACAGTGACTGGGGATTATTGAAACCATTTAATAAAAAGAAAAAGACAACACTCAACAACATTAACTATGAACACAGCCACAACGTGCTGACCCTGTTTGGAAAATAAAAACATTCCCATCATACATATAAAAATCTATACATTCAGTTAAAAATAAATTTTTTTTTTAAATATTCTTGATGATATCTAATAGAACAGCCAAAAGTACTCAAATATACAGAACATTTGGACAATTTCTACACACTTTATTTCCAGAAAAGAAAAACTTATGTGAACACAAGAAAAATTAAATAAAAAGCTTAATCACATTACCTTGTCAGTAGTGTTTAATAAAACTTTTCACCTCTTACACACATATATAATAAAAGTATGTTATTGCATATGATTGATGTTTTCTGTGTTTTGATTTATGGGATTCAATTTCAAACAAAATGACACACAAAAAAAAAAAAATTACTCCTTAGAACAAAAATTCTGATTTTTTTTTTTTTTTTTTTTTTTCTTTTTTCTCCACATTTTCTCATACTCCTGAAGATGACTTAGGGCTGTGTCAAAGCTTTTGGCACACTTAAAATAATATTTTTACATCTGCAACATCCAGTTTTTTGGAATATGATTTGCAGTTTCGAAAAGATGTCTAGACTAAATTCAATAGACATAAAATGTCTATCCTTTTTAATAGTAATTGTTTAAAAGAACAGTTACTAACTAATCATACTATATATATATATATATATATATATATATATATATATATATATACACACATGCTAATTTTGGTATTCATTTAAATATCTAGGAAGTGTTTTAACAGAGGATGGAAAATGTGAAACATAAAACCCAAAAGTGCATTGGGATAGTGAAAGACGTCTTGCAAAAGCTAAGCAAAACATTAAGAAACAGAAAAATTTCATTAGAAACAAAGCAAAATGTACTTGTAATATTGGTCCTCCTATATGGTAGTGAATGCCAGATAATCTCATCATAGATGAAGCAGCAGCAGAAGAAATGTAATTTTGAAGGATCCTAAGGATATCATGGACTAAACATGTGAGCAACAACAAAGTTTTAGAGAAAATGGAAACAAAAAGGACACTTATACATCAGAAAGAGAGAGTTGATATTTTAAGGGCACACAATAGAGAAAGAAGGATTAGAAAATTTGACACTCACAGAACATTTTGGAGGAAAGAATGACCAGAAAACAGTGTATAACCTACCTAACAAGCTTGGGTAAATAGTTGGCAGAATGTGGATTAAGAGAGATAGCAAAAAAAAAAAAAAACCAAACAATTTACTAAGAGCTACAAAGGACAGAAAATTATAGAGAGCCATGGTAACCTATACCCTGAAGGAACAAAATTTACTAAGCACTACAAAGGACAGAGACTATGATCACCTATGTTCTGAAGGGACATGGCACATAGAAGTAACACTATTTACTAAAACTACAATTTTACTTAAATTCAAGTACGACATAATGAGTCAGATTTTTTTCTTATATTTTGATATAAAACTTTTGGAAATATTGACAAACATTTAACTATCCAATATTATCAGCCCTTATTCTTTGTTATATCATCACATTAAAATATTGTTATATACTGTACCTATGATCACTAATGGGTATGCCCCCAGTCTGCCTATATTTCTGAGATGGGTTATTGTCCTCATCTTTGTCGCCATATTTATTACAACATTTCGACCGTTGTATGCAGGTAGATGGAATGTCGAACTAAACCCTTTATTTCGCTCACTCGGGTAGACTCTTCTAGTTCCACATGCCATGTTTAATGGATGTCAGTTATGAGTTATCTCCTGTTAATTTTCCCTCTGAAAGTTCTCTACTGCCTTAACCGGATATTGAACTCACACTCTTTGGGTCCTGTCACTGGATCTAACCAATGCCTTTATCCACTGTGCCAGGACATCTGTGTATGAATTTCTGGGTATTATAATCCTAATGTCTCAGCAACCATTTTTACCCGTGCTCATATTGCAATTTTTTTTTTTTGCTGTTATCATTGCATGTTTTTTTACCAACTTTTTTTGCAACTTTTGTTGTTATTATTGCTTTTCTCTGGCACTCCTTATTATTGGTTCCCATATTGTATTCATTTCTATGCTTGGCGGCTCAGGAGATTTTTGTGGCTTAACATATGTGCTGATTCCTTAAGTTTACGAATTTTCCAATGGTATTCCTTGTCTACGATCTCAACATGATCCTACAGAGAGCGGTGATCTCCCCTCTCTCTCCATATATGGTCAGCCACGCCTGATTTTTCCACTTCCCCTCGTGTTACAGCTTTCTGGTGTTCTTGAAGCTTTACTTTAAGGGGGCAGCCTGTCTCCCCTTTATATTTCTTTTCGCAGCTGCATGGGATAGCATACACACAGTCTTTAGTCATGTTCTCCTCTATGTGGGGTCTTACTCGGGAGAGATATCTGCAAATTGTCGTCAAGCTTTTGTAGGTTGTCCTGATGTTATATCGACTACAGAGCCTTTGTATTTTCTCTGATAACCCCTTCACATAAGACAAGCAGACTGTTTTCTAAGTGTTGTTGTCCTCCTCTTGTACCTGCCTATCCCAGTTTTTTAGGGCTGCTGCCATGTACCCAGGGTAGTTGTTACGTTGTAGGGTACTACTTATACTGACCAATTCTTTATCTAATGTCTCTGGGTCAACACTTATGACTTTTGCATGGTGTTGTAAGCAGTGGACAATCCCTTTCTTTACGCTGTATGGATGGTGGAAGTTGAAATTGAGGTACTATCGGGTGAATGTCGGTATACGGATGTCTTGAACCCATGCTCTGTTCGAGATATTAGAACATTCAGGAATGGGAGTGTGTTGTTACTCTCTTTCTCCATTGTCAACTGTATCGAAGGTCTTATTGAGTTCATGTGGTCCAGTAGAACCTGAACATCTTCCTGGTGTGGCCAGAGTATGAAGGTGTCATCTACATACCTTAACCATATAGTTGGCTTTAGAGATATAGATTCTAATGCCATTTCCTCAAAGTATTCCATGTATATATTCGCTATTGCTGGTGATAATGGCGAGCCCATTGCTAAGCCCTCATCCTGTCGATATATGTGTGATCTTATTCTGAAGTGTGTTGTTTGTGTACAGAAAGTCAACATCTCCATCAAATTATCTATTGGAATACTGGTCCGTTCTTCTAGGGATGAGTCAGAGGCCAATCTGTCTCTGACTACTGAGAGTGCCTCCTCCATGGGTACCTTGGTGAACAAACTCACCACATCCAAGCTCACCATCTGGTTGGATAGGATAGGAGCATCTTTGATTATTTCCACAAAGTAGACAGAGTTTTGCACATATGAAGGAGACTTTCCAATCAATGGGTCAATTATATCTACAAGGAAGCGACTCGGAGGGTGGCACACAGAGCCTTGGCAACTAACAATCGGCCTGAGCAGAATACCGTCTTTGTAAATCTTAGGGAGACCGTATATGTGAGGTAGCTTGGTGTAACACTCCGATAACTGCCTATACGTCTTAGGTGCGAAGTGATCCTTGTTCTTGATTAGTATCTGTGACAGTTTGCGTTCCGTTTTCATTGTAGGATCCTTTTTTACTTTGCTGTAGCTACTATTGCTAATGACGTATAATCTGATTTGTCCATCACTACAGTCACATTGACTTTGTCAGCCGGTAGTATGATGATGTTTTTGTTCCTCTGTAGGGATCCAATCGCCAGCCTCTCCAGTTTTGTTGTTAGACCTGGGCGGCTTGGCCTTCTCTGAGGTCTGTCTCACTTTCCATCTCAGTTCATCTGCTTGAGCCTGAGGGATGTTCAAGGCCACCTCCTTGACTCTAGCAATGATGTCCAAGTATAGCACTCGCCTGACGGTTGTGGTGAAGTTGAGACCCTTATTCAATACTGACTCCTCAGAGGCACTCAGCTGATATTGGCTGATGTTGACTACTGCTTTCACTGGTGGGTGATGGACTTTGTGCATCACCTGATCTTTCAATCTATTTTAATTTTTGTAATTGGCAAGCCTTGACTACATCGAATTCATGTCTGAAGGATTTATCCTGGGAATTTTGGATCCTTCTCTGATCTTCTTCTGCCTAAATATATTGGACACTATTGTAAATGGGGGTAATATGCTGTCTTAGTAGTCCACCACTAGCAGTGGTTTACCTACTTCAAACTGCTGGCAAGTATTGTATTTTGTTAATGTTATAAAGATTACCATTTCATTTCCAATCTTCATTTTGGTTATTCCTCATTCAGTAACACTTTCTCGGTAACAAGTATATATTATGACTACATTATAATATGATTGCTGAGGATTATAAAATGTTATCTGAATAAAAAGTAGTTCTGAACTAAGTTGAGGTACAAGAAAATTTAAATCAAAATATATAAAAAAAAAATTGTTACATGTACAATATTATAATGGATATGATGATATAACAAAGAAAAAAAGCTAATAATGTTGACTAGTTATGTGTTTGTAAGTATTTCTAACAGTTTTGTTTTTAAGTTTAATACTATGCCTTGTATTCTTATTAGATTCTTTATAAAATTTTATTCTTTCATTGACATCAGCTTGTTTGTGTCATGAATACTTTTGTGATTGTTAAATATTTGATTTAGATTGTTTTTCATGTTGATCTTTGTTATTGACTTGGGGAAAAAATTGTTAGGTCACAACGTAGTAGAAACTGGACAATTTCTTTGTACATATAACTATCTTATTATATAACGTGTTAAAATCTGTGGATGTACAATATATATATATTAAAAAAAAAAGGAAACCTACACTTACATGCACACACCCACACACACAATTATATTGGCCAACTCTGCCTTTATTATAGGCCTGTTCTAAAAACAGTTTGTTACCAGAAGAAAAATTTCAACTTAGCTAAAATCTCTTTTTCTATATAGACAGTATCCCTTCAGGACATGGGCGATCATGGTTTTCCACAACCTCCCGCTAATTGCTGCTCTTAACACTTTTTTTCCTCCTTTATAACCCCCTTTATCTTTGTAGTATTTTTTCCTCCATTTAATTGTTCAAGTAGATTACCTCTTGCTTTCCTCTGATTCTCTTGCCTTCAATGTGTCCTGTGAGTGTTAAATTCTCTGATGCTTCTTTCCTTATTATTTTATTATGGCTCATTGTTGTTTAATTTAGGGAATTTCCTTTTAATCATAAGAAACAAACTATTATCGTAATCTTGTTTGTATAAGATGCAGGGTTTTTTTGGGTTTTTTCCATCCAAAATTATGTCCAAAAGTCTGCTGCATCTTATACTTTAGTTTAGAACTCAATACCATTTTTTCCAGGACTCAAAACAGTCAAAATCATGTGAAATTCGATTTATTTGTTTACCAAAGAGATAATATCAATCTAATGGCGTATTGCAACAAAGAGAAATCTTTCATAATATTTCTCTTCACACTTCTCTCATGTTTTTTGAACAGGAGTAGAGATTTGTCCCTTCTTTCATGTTTATGATTGGATTTCCAGTTCCTTCTAAAGTCTTTTAATTCTCTTTCACGCTCAGTAGCCCCTTGTATCGCCATGCTTAGAGTGAATTAAGTGAAAAAAAATAAAATAAACGTCCCATATGGTTAAATACTTTTTCTGGATTTTGTTGAGTCTAGACACCTACACGTATCTGGAAATCATTCAAAGGTAAAAATATCATCAAAGACGATTTTTATTGAAATTCAATTAATGATTGTTTCATAATAAACAACTTCAGCAAGTTTTGCAAACAACCTATTACCAATGTTTTTGTAATGCTTACAAATCACAAAAATAAACGAAATGTCCTGGGGGGGGGGGTTGGTGGGGTCACTTTTTCTCAAATTTTGGTCATTTTTTGCTCTAAAATCTGATGTGCTTTATACATGAAAATAAACTTTTTCCCTGAAATTTCTTTGCTTTTTAACTGTCTTATACTCCTTAGCAATCTATACACAAAGGATTATGTTATTATACCTCTATGTTGCGATATTTGCTACTAACAAGAGGTAATTCTTGTACACTTCCAGAAAACAATTTTAAGACCTGAAATGATTTGATATTTTGATGAGTTTTGCTGAAACTGTAATTTATGATAATAATGTTTTGATTGGTAAATTTTCAGTTTTTATCAGAAAGTATATGAAATAGCTAGATCTTCAAAAATTTAAATGCAACATCAATTACCATCTTCTGTTTTCCTGAAACCTATTCTTTTATTGTCCTTTCTCCTCACTAAAGTCTTTTCATTCTCTTCCACTCCGAGCAATCCCTTGTGTCTTAGTGGCAATATCGTCTTGTTTTAAGAATGGTGCTGATGTATTTATGTAATTCAATACCTTTTTCTTTTTTTCTTAAATTACCAGGAATTATGAATATAGCTAAAGCTTTTTGGCAGCATTATATTAGAAAGAAAATATTTACAAAGAAAAAAAAAACTAACATTTCATTGCATCATTAAAGTTATAAAAGTGGGTGATCATAGCTCTCCACAATTTCCTGTCCTTTGTAGCTCTTAATAAAGCTTGTCTTTTTGCTATCTTTCCTAATCTCTGTTCTGCCAACCATTTACACAAGCTCATTAGGTTATTCACTGCTTTCCTCTGTCTCTCCTGCCTTGAATATATCCTGTGATTGTCACAGTTTCTAAGCCTGCTTTCTTCTCTCTCTCTCTTTCTGATGCTAAGTGTCCTTTTGTTTCTATTTCCTCTAACACTGTCATTGCTCACATGTTCAGTCCATGGTATCCTAAACACCCTTCTGTAGAACCATACTTCTGTTTCTTCTTATCAGTGATGAGATTGTCCAGCATTCACTGCCATATAGGGACTGATATTACATAACTGTTCAAAATAAATTTGCTTTGTTTCTCATGTAATTTTCCTGTTTCTTAATACTTTGCTTTCTTTAATCACATGTTTGAAAACTTAGCCGACATATTTTGTCATATATATATATATATATATACATATATATATATATATATATATAGGATTTTATTTAAAATTTTTAATTAATACTGGATTTTACAGTAAGTATTAAATGGTTAATATTCAGCACTGAATCAAGTGCATTGACAAGGAATGATATAATTTTGAAAAATAAAAACTCTAAAAATGATCTTTCTTCAAATATTTTTTGTATTGTACAAGGGATGCTGAAAAGTTCTTAATCTAACCCACTTCCCAAAATCTGTCCAATTGACCAACATCAGAATTTATTTTGAAATACCTTCTTGGTTGGGCTGAGAACTTTTCAGTACACCTTCAAACATAATGCTTCATAATTGTGTGTATAAAATTCCATGAAAAGTATGTAATATAAATGTGTATAAAGATATATAATTTCACAAATTTAATATTAGTTAATTTGTTGGTTTTCACAGATCACTTAGTGGCACACGGTCGAATGAATGAGAAAGAAGCCCGGAAAAAATTCAAACAAATAGTTGCTGCTGTTTCTTACTGTCATAAGCATCATGTGGTCCACAGAGATTTAAAGGCAGAAAACCTGCTTCTAGATGCTAACCTAAACATTAAAATTGCTGGTCAGTCAATTTTTTTCTTCTATTGTGCTGATATTGTTTGCTTGAAAATATTTGAGAAAGATATTTATTGTAATATGCATAAATTAAGTGTAATAGCTTTCCTGATTTTTTTTTTTTTTTTTTTTTTTTTTTAATCTAGTTTCAGAGCAAAGATGTTGACAAATTTTAAATTTAATGTCCAATGGAGTTGGTTTGTTCCTGTATTTGTAAGGTCATAATAAATTATGGTTTTAATTTTGTGTCCTTGTAATAGTCTACAAATCAGGACATTATATATGATCACCGAAGTTAGATGTTGCCATAGAAGGATAGACTACACAAACAAGAAATTCCAATTTAGCATTGACAAAACTAACATTTTGCTTGGCAAAAATAGTCACCAAATGTTAAATTGAGCTCTACAAATGATGTCAATCAAATGCTGACCATTAATAAATTCTGCCCCTACACCAATCTAATAGAGCTTACGTCCACATCATGTTGAAATACTGGTTCCCGTACGATCACCAGTTAATGTCAAGCCTGGTCAGATGGGTGACTGCTTGGAAATACCAGGTGCTGTAGGCTTGGATGTGTGGATGGTGTAATGGATAATGGTTTGAAATGTTAATCAAAGAGCCAAGTTCCAATTCCAGCTGAATTCATTACATTCACTTATGTGCAAATACCTTAGCAAAAGCTATGAATCTGCCTCAGCCATAGCTTAATTAGTAAGGCTTGTATTACTAAACCATTATTATCTCCAAAAATAAAACAGAATTGTGTACAAAATATTTAGATTTCTGCATTAAATAACCCATAGAGGTTGATATGCTGCTAACCAAAAAA
This sequence comes from Acanthosepion lycidas, assembly GCA_963932145.1. Taxonomy (NCBI): domain Eukaryota; kingdom Metazoa; phylum Mollusca; class Cephalopoda; order Sepiida; family Sepiidae; genus Acanthosepion; species Acanthosepion lycidas. The sequence goes on from OZ010595.1 coordinate 70,028,583, forward strand.
AAAATAGATATTATAAACAAGTTAAAATCCCATCATATTTCCTTGTACCAGACTTAATTCAAATTAGTGCTGACAAAATGATATAAAAGTAATGATTCTTATAATTAATGCCTTTTATTACTAAATAGCAAAATATCTTTAGTAAGACAGTGAGAGTAGAAATTATTATTTTTAAGCTTGTAACATTTTGGCTTATTTATTTTTATTGATTGAGAGTCAGTTACAAATAGAATGCTTCAACAAGTTTTGTCTCTTGAATGAAATTGGTCTATATTGTGGTACCTCAAGTCATCCATAGTACTTTCATCTTTAAATATAGTCTTCCAATTTAAACATTAATAATTTTAGTGCAGAAGATTATCAGGAAATTATAAAGGAATTTAATTTGGCATCATTACTTTTTTATTATTGAGTTTGTTATAAATAAAATGCTTTAACATGATTTGACCTTTGATTATTAAACTGACAAAATCAACACTCAAAATTGATAATTATCAACACAAAAATTCTCTGTCAGTAACATTTACATATGCCTTTGTTTTGAATCTGTTTAGAAAACTATTCCAAAAGATTTGTTGACAAACAGAACAGACTCTCTTTTATAGGATAGGTTTGTATAGAAATACTGGTGTCAACAATTACTATGTAAATTAATTCTAGTCATTTATTTCATTAATGATGATCAAAATTAACAAATGTTTATTTTAAAGACTGGGAGAAAGCTGTTAACTTTTAGATTAACTACAATATAAGAGAGCCAGAGGTAGAGAGCAGAATAATCACTGATGTGGGAAATGGAATTTCTGAAGTTCAAATTTTAACCAAGGCATTAACTTCCAACTAATCCTCTTAGGAAAAGCATGAATTCCTCTGTCCTTAATGTCTTGGAAAGGTATTACCCTTGGTAGGACAACTAATCCAGAAGGACAACTCTAAATTCAAAATTAGTCTAAATAAATGATCAGCTCCATCAGGCTATCCTGCCTGAGACATAACTTTTGCTGTAGCCACACTACATGTGGTGACCTAACAACTTTGTAATGGGTTACAGGAAATTTTTACTTAGGATCTTTTTACTTAGTGTTGTCTATTTCCCATGAGTTGGTTAGTCTTTACAATTTTATTATTCATTTATACAGATGGTATTCATTTAAGTTAGTACAGTGGAATTAGTAAAGAATATCAAGTAAACTAATAGAAAACATGGAAACATATGATGTAAAGACATAAAAGATTTAAAAGCTTAAAATTCTAGTCTTTAATGGATGTGTGGGTTGTGCAACTGTTATCCATGCAGAAAATTGGCAGAATGATTTCAAATTCCAACAAAAGCTATTGCACTTACTTTACACTAATGCCCTTTGGAAAGACATGAATGCATTTTTCTTTCTCTCCCACAGCTATAAGTAAATAGCAGAGCATGACAATTAAATGGGAAACCACTCCATTATCTTTCCCAAGAAATCATGACTGCCTTGGTTCTGAAAGGACATGGCATTAAAAAATATTTGTGTATTCAGTTAATACAAGTTTTCTATCTATATTATTAATTCATTGAAAATTGTAGACAGTACTAAAAATTAATGAAAATTCTCTGATAGAAGACTTTAATAAGGTTACATTAATAATAATTATTAATAAGTTGAATGTTTTGTTGTTTCCCCCAGTACATGAATTAAAGTATTATATATTCTGTATAAAGTTTCTTTAACTTTCATATATGACTTTTGACATATATATATATATATAAACATATTTTACATCTGTATATAAATTCAAATTAAAACCCATTCTTGGAATTCACTAATGAATTTGAAAAGTTAGCAATTCTTTTAATACATTTTTTGTTTATAATTTCAAAAATATATTTCTGCAATTATGTGATTACATGACATATCAATATATGTAATATACAATTAATATATTGAAGACTTTTTAGTTTGTTACTGCTTGCATTATGCTTTAAGATTTAAATTATATCCTCTCTGATACATTAGGGAACTTGAACCACTGTATGTTATGTAAATTGTTAATTACATATGAAGAGATGGGGGAAAAAGTTTCAGCTCAACCCATTTTCAAAATTCTGACAAAATGAACAGATACTTTTGAAAGGGTTCTTGGTCAGGCTAATAACTTGTCAGCATGTCCTCATATGTAATTAATAACTATTCATATATAGTGCATTCCCAAATTATATGTAAATTGCATTTCTTTAATCATCCTCTAGTTGACTGCATGTATTGTCACAAATTTTTAATAAACTAGCTGTCAGCACTGGCATGTACAACAGAGTTCAATATTAAGTGGTTCTTCACAGTAATCAATAACTGACAGCCATTTAGAGATATTATGTCTTTTCCACCATTCCAAATTAAATGCAAATTAGGCTGTAAACCATTCTTTTACAACAATGAAAAAGCAAAAATTGTTTAAATGCATCACCTTTGAATAAATTCTGAATTTTTCATGGACACTAGACTACTTGAAGTCATTAGAAAAAATTAAGATTATATCAGAAAATAGTATTACTTTTCTACTGTGTTATTATTAGGTTGGTGAAAAAATAATGTCGTTTTTTGACGTTAAAAAATATGTCAAAACGACATTATTTTTGCAGCAACCTAATATTTGACCAAGCTTGTAATACTCAGATTCATATGTTGTTCTTTTGAATGAGTCAGTGTAATACTGATAACCGAGAAAGAAAAAATGCCCTCAAAGTCAGAATGAATACATTGGAGAACTTTTACACAACAAAAGAGGAAAAACTGCAATGCACAAAAATATGGATGAACTAAAAGTCTGAAATGAAATCAACACTGGCCAAATTGAACAGGAAAAAAGCAGCAGGAACAGATGAATTTGTAACAGAGATGTTAGCAGCCTTATCTGATTTCAGCATTGACAAAATTACAGATGTAATAAATAAAATATATGACAGTCATGATATGCTTGAGAATCTAAGTAGATTCATTTTCATAGCACTACCTAAGAAGTAAATGAATGTAAACTCCATCAGACAATCAGACTAATAAGCCCTGTAACAAAGCTTATCTGAATTCTAATGAATAGAGCACATAGCAGAATTAGACTGGAAATTAAAAGAACGGTTCAGTTTCATTAAAGACACTGGAACGGGAAATACTATATTTATGCTCAGAATGATATCAGAAAGAGCTATAATAAAGCATTTGATAAAATATGCCAAGAAGAACTGTTGGAAATACTAGGTAAACTTGATTTATTTAGGAAAAATTAGAATAATCCAGAACCTATACAGGAAGCAAACCACCTGCATATGAATAGAAAAAAAAAAGAAAGGGGTGTAAGACAAGGATATATTTTCTCACCAGACTTATTCTTTACATTGAAGCAATCCTGAGGGAATTAGTAATCTACTAGGATTCATTATTAGTGGCCATAATTTTAACAATATAAGATATGCAGATGACATTGTTGATAGCAGATACAGAAGGAAAACTACAGGAACTCCTAGAGAAGGTAGTAAAGGAAAGCAAGAAGAAAGGACTAAACATCAGTTGTAAGAATACAGAATGTATGGTTGTCAGCAAAAAGCCCAGCTTGTGAATTACAAATTAGAGATGCCAAAATCAAGCAAGTACAAACATTTAAATATCTAAGAAGTGTTTTAACACGGCTCCCACACAACCTTCCAGTGGGTCATTTTCCAATTTCTTTTCTATGTGGATTATTGGGAGTGGGATGCTATGATTGATTGCTTATGAGATCATGGTACACCCAAACCACATTTTTTCCCAAAAACAAATTTTAATATTTTTGAATATAGAAATGAGAATTAGTGTAAATGTAATATTAGGTTGGTGCAAAAATAATGTCGGTTTTTTAACGTCAAAACCGACATTATTTTTGCACCAACCTAATACATGTACATTGGGAATTTTCTGATGACACACTAGTGGGTTGTGAGTAATAAATACTACCTATGATATCCTTGCCTCATATATGAAACAATGTAAAAACAAAGTTGTTTGTACCCAAATTAATTAAGATTTAGTGTTGGTACCCTGGGACAACAAGGAGCTTTAGGAGCCATCATGTTAACAGAAGATGGAAAATTTGACACTGAAATCTGAAAGCTCATTGGAAAAGCAAAAGATACTTTTCAAAAGCAAAGCAAAGACTTAAGAAAAAAAAAATAATTTCTTTTTTTTTTTTCTTTTTCCTCCCTCTCTCTTAATCATTTCACGCCAAGCAAGGTGATATTGACACTAGAATACAGGGGTTACAGGAAGTGAAAGAGAAGACCGAGAATGAGGAGGATTGAGAAAAGGATAAAACAGAAACAGGGTTCAAAAAGACAGTAGATGGCGATTGATGTTGCATTTAAATTTTTAAAGATTGTAGTTAACAGAGAAGTAAGAAATCAGAAGGGAGTCCCACAGATGGAACATGCAAGAAAAGAAACTGTTAGAGTAAAAGTGGTAATTGCATCTGGCTAATTCAACAGTAAAACAGTGATACCTAGTTGCCAATCTAGTAGTTTGCTTTAACTACATGTAGTTAGGGAATGAGGTAAAAAAAAAGCTCACCAAAATAGTTGCCATGAAAATATTTGTAGGAAAGACAAAGGGAACCCACATCATGTAGGTGAGGAAGTGTCTAAAGACTATGATTACATTACAGACACTTCTTTGGATTTTGTTAAGAATCTCAAGATGTACAGCAGGAGCACCTGACTAGATATGGTAGATTTATAAATGTGCAAGAAAGATTATATAAAAAAAAAAAAATTTCTGGCACCACACAGTGAACCAACTTTCCTTGCAGTAGATGCAGCTATTGATTTGATGTATTTGCTCCACTTCATGTCAGTGGAAAACATGTGAGCAAGAAGATGTAGAGTGTTGCTCTCCTGGAGGTTAGCATCAGCCATACTAATTACAGAATAGGTTCTCTATGGTGATTGAATGAAAGCAGTTTTGCTTTTGAGGCATTAAAATTTACAAGTCATTTCTTGCCACTGCTAACCACTGATTAGTAGTCCTTTTCATGAACAGTTAAAGTAAACCTTAACAGATCTATTGGATATGCTACTAAGACAAGAGTAAATGGGTGTATCATCTGCATAAATACTTAGTTGGGAACAGATGACATCAGGGAGATAATTGATGAAGATCAAAAACCATTTAAGTTCAAGGATAGAGCTCTGGGAGACTCCCACATTAGTATGAAATGATCTGGGGGCAAGCTCATTTAACACAATCTTCATTACACAATTTGTTAGGAATGATTGGATTAAACCAAATATTCACACAGTGACACCATAGCTCTTGAACTTGCATAGAAGGCCAGCATGTCAAACCCTGTTGAACACTTTAGATATCTAGAGCTACAGCCCAAGCATCAACATTAATGCTTAATAGACAAATTCATTGATTGTCATTAACACGTCAGCAGTAGACCTGGGGAAACAGAAGCTATATTGTTTGTCTGAAAGCAGTAAGAGACTAATAGGGCAATAATGCGAGGGGTCAGAGGGTTCCCTAGAGTTCTTAAATACAGGATCTACAGAGAAGGGCTTCCAACAAGCTGGGAAGCAGCAAAGCATTTGTTGTAAAGTTTGGAGAGAGTTATCTATAAACACCACCACATGATCAGAGTTGCCAAGAAGACAGAGATGCAGAGCATGACATGAGTCTGGGATGTAGGTAACAAAGAGATGAAGTAAAGAAGCATGTCCAACAGAATTACTAGGAAAATGTATGTGGAAGTGTGCTATTTGAGTGAGAGCTTGAGTAACAAGGTCTGGATGTGAGTGACATTAGAGTAATTAAGCCACCTGACATGGTGAGCATTGAAGTCACCAAACACAAAGATAGTTGCAGACAGGTGTTGAGAGAAGGTCTTCTCTACACCATCAGAAATTCTATTTAACATGCAACAATCATGAGAGAAAGAGGAATGATAGAGAAAAAAAAAGATAGCTGATTGAGTTTAGTAGAAAAAAGCCAGAACAGAACAAGAGAGAGTTCCCTTGCCAATGTTCCCAAACATAGACACCAAGCCCATGCATGTGAACACTGGAGTCCTTTCAAAAGAGAGGAAGATCACTAAAAACAGAGAATTCAGATTAGTCTCATACAGAACTAGGAAGTCCAGAAAATGTACCAAAAGGAATGATTTCACCCTGCAGAAATTGGTGCAAATACCACAATGTTGAAGAAAGAAAAATTGAGGGGTTTGGGTGTTTTTTGGCAAGCTGATTTAGTTGTATTTCGTTTATTGCTTTTAATCATGATATGTTTTAAAGATTGAAAGGCCAATAATATTAGAAGCAAAGAAAAGAACTCTGAACTGTTATGTAGCATCAGTCCTCCTATATAGCAGTGAATGCTGGACAATCTCCTCACAGATAAAGAAGAGACTTGAGGCAACAGAAATTCTACACAAGAATCCAGAGAATACCATAGACTGAACATGTAAGCAGTAAAAATGTTTGGAGGGAAATGAAAACAAAAGAGGCATGTATATTTAGCAATTATCAGTTGAAATTTTGTGGGCACATAATGAAGAAAAAGAGGGCTTGAGGAATTTGACACTCACAGGACAGTGAATGCCAGAGGGACAGAGGAAAACTGAATAACCTACTTAACAAGTTTGTAAACAGTTGGTGGAACACTGATTAGGAGAGATAGCAAAAAGACAAAATTTACTAAGAGCTACAAAGGGAAGGAAGTTGTAGAGAGCCATGATCACCTACATCCTGAGGGGATATGGCATATAGGAGAAGTGACTGTTTGGTCTTTATTATTCTTTTATTATCCTCCTATCACTACAAAAATGATTTATCTGGCATGTTTATATATAAACTGAAACAGTTCAAATAATCATATTCCAACATAAATGAAATTCTATATTTTATTATGATCTTAGATTTTGTGATATTCTGTGTAAATATGCAACCTATATTTGATGTATATTTAATAAGTCCAGTAAGGACCATTAATTTCATAATTATTATCATTTTATTGATTTGCATATAATGCAATAAACACAGTGTACATAAATATTGATATTAAGTGATAAAAATAAGTTTTCATTTGTTCAACCAGTGATAGATACAAACAAAAAGACCAGATGATTAATTTTTAAGAACCAAACATAATGAAAACTTTGTTTCTTTATTTTGGAGATTCATGGAATTATAAAAGACAGAGAGGATAATTTTCATTTGTTTTGAATGATGTTCATAATTATTTACTAAACTTTGAAATTCTTTTAATTGTAAGCAAGTTACAAGGTTAATTTTTTTAATGACATTTTGGGTATATATTTACTATATATGAATTGTGTATATTTTTGCTAATTGGTATATTCTTAATTTTTTTAATAATAAAAACTAAGCGACTTCACTTAAAGTCCCATTTAGTGAACAAATGTACTTTTGATGAATTTTTTTTTTTGTATGTATGTGTGCATTTTAATCATTGTCTAATTTTCTCATCTCAGCTGTTTTACTATCTGACCTTTTTTACTTGTAAAAATAAAAAAGTACCATAGGAAGGTCAAAGGGTACAACATCAGCATTTTCATAATAATTAAAAATAAAATAAAGGTAGTCTGCACTAAACAAAATAAAAAGGTACCTAGTTTTTCTGTTAGTATCTTACAGATTAGTCTTATGTACAGGTGATCTCCTGCTTTTAAAATAGCACACTTTAATCACTTGAATGAAAATTTACATTAGTACAGGTTTTTCTACACTGTGCAGATGGTATAATGCTTAGAAGCAATTTCATATGATTGCTCTACGTTCTGATGAGTTCGGACAAACTGTTTATTATTTATTTACATTGTTCAGGCTATTTTCCTCATGTTTATTGTCATATTCACAACATTTCAACCACTGTACACTCTTGCCTTCTTCAGGTGATATACATTGGAATTTCAAACCGAACCCTTTAGTCTACTGGGGTAGATTGTCCTAGTCTTTTCAAGTATCTCCGTTTCATGTGTTTCCTTTTAGTAACTCACCTCTCCAAATTTTTGTTCACCTCTGCTGTGGTCAAGTACTTAACTCACAACACTTTGGGTCAAGTCACTGGATTACTTCAACCAATGCTTTTACCCCCTAGGCCATGTGTCCTTGGGTCCCTAAGGCATGTGGAACTAGAACAATCTACCCCACTGGACTAAATAGAGATTCAAAATTTCAACATATATCACCTGAAGAATGCTGAAGCATACAACATGAATATGACAATAAAAATCAGGACAATAGTCCAAACAATGTAAATAGTGTAAATAGTTACAATACCTTATCTCAGAAATATAGACAGATGTATATTTATTTATAAACTTAATTTTTTTATGCCACGTCCCTTCAGAATATAAGTGATCATGAATGTAGAGTGATTTCCTTTGTTATCTGTGAATTGCCATTACTTGTTGAGAAGGATAGTAGTGGTTTCCAGTTGGCTGCAATCTAAGGTTAGAAAAACTAGTCTATCTTGTCATTCAAAGCAGGAGGAAGATGTATTGATGCTCTTTTCCAAGGGCATTAATGTAAAGATAATTGCAATACACTTGGCCAGAAATGGAAAATACATCTTGCCAATTCCATTTCTGTACTACACTTAATATCATTTTTTAAAATTACCTTTCAATGTAGATGGCTACACACTGGTAGCAACTCTAGGTCATCAGTCGATCCTTCCTTGTGAAAATGATATAAACAGATTTTAATGTGCTAATTGTTACTTGCTACCTACCACACCACCCCAGTCACTACTGTTCTTCCACTCAAAACACTCTGTTGATGACCTGTTCTGGCTCATTACAATTTTTAACAAAACTAACTATATATATAATTTACGGTCTACAACCAATTTTAACATCTCATTAAAATCTGTCTTTGCATGTATATGGATCTCCAAGTAAAAAAATAAAATAAATAAAAGCTATGAAATATGTATAAAACTTCATTTTATGGTCAGTTTTCTTACTGCTATTTTCAAGTCAGAATTGTCAGATAATTTTCTGCAAAATATTGCTAAATTATGCAAAATTAATTATTCTACATAAGCACACAGTAGTTAAAATTTCTACCCTTTTTAATGTTTTTGTCTATATATTATCCATTAGTATGTCTTTCACCTTTCCTGTTTATCATTTTGCATAAGTGATGTATTGAGCAGTTACGTCAAACATTTGTTGCAATCATTCATTCTCTATTTCTTGTCAAACCGAATTGCAACAACTCACACACACATGACATTAGAATTTTTTTTTTCTCCTCAGTCAGATTTTTTTCAACCCAACTTTTATACATTTATTTTACCTCATTTAACATTGAATTCATTTTTTGTTCATTACAAAGTCAAAATTTAAAGCTATGACATTAAAACAAAAATGTATAATCCTTGTCTGGCTAAATTGCAACACACACACACACACCAAGCATATAACCACAAACCCTCAATTAGAACTTTCTTTTTAATTATTTACCATTATAATGAATGCAGAAATGTAAATTCAAAGTCAAGATTTAAATGTATAATGTTAAAACAAAAGTTATTCTTTGAAAAACAAAATTAAAATAGTTTGAAACATCTAAAGATTATTTAGAGTTAAAGAGTTATCAAAAAATTTACATCTTAGATGTGTGCAAAAGTTTCCAGCATAAAAAAATTCAGTTTTCAACAATGTACTTAGCTACTGGTTTTCAAAAAGACTACTGTTTGTGTATACACACACACACGTATTGTATGGGTGTATGACTGAATGGTTATAAAATTTGCTTTCCAAATGTGAGACTCCGGGTTCAAATCTTTCCGTGATCTATCGGTCTGGAGAAAAGATCCCAGCATGCAACATCTTTGGAAAGTGCCTCAAAATGACACAATGTTTTAACCTAAGACTTGTGAATGAAATCAGAGGTTGTTAATAGTTGTACTATCATGAAGTCACAAGTCATCATGTTCAAGGATTTGTCTATACAGGGGGTCATCAACAAAAAGTTAAAAAAAAAAAAAAACAACACAAGCAAGAGATAGTGAATGTAGCACAATCCAATATGGCATACAGCTGGTGAAGAAACAATACTGTCTTCCCCATATAGCACTACATGATGACATATTATATTATGGGAGATGGCACCATAACCACAAAACACTGTATGTCGGGTTTCGACTTAACCCGAGGACCTTCTGTATTGGCCTTGTTCAAATTGTTTATCATGCCAGATAATGTGTTCTTTCCCAGAAACTGTAACCAGTGTTCACTCAGCATAGTTGCAGTATAAACCACGAGTAGATTCTGTGGGTGTTGAACACATATATGCCTGAGCAGGCATCTGCAACAGGGATTGACTAGTTGCTCTAGCCTGTGAGTGTGATTGGAAACAAGTAACCAGCCATAATTATAATCAAACCATGAAATAATTATTAATGTGTAATTATCTATATATATTTCCTGTCCCATCTATAGTAGGAAGGGAGGTAAATCAACTTAAGTTAGTAAATTTATGAGTGATTACTTCCCTTAATCATTGTAATAATCGATACAAATAAAATATTTATCTGCATTTAGACAAAATCAGTACCCAAGCAAAATAACCATTTAATTAATCAGTTCCTTTACTCCTATATTTCTTAGATTGCTGTCTTATGTGAGGCACTTAGATACCTTTGTCTATTAAGTGATCATCTTGCTTCAACTTGATCTTGAAATAGGCCTGATAGATATTTCCATTTCAGTGTTATATTAAAACATAAAATTTTTAACCTGAAAAGATATTGAGCAAAAAGTGATTTATATAATACCAGAAGTAATCAATAAATCATAGAAACCATTGAATGTCAAAAAAAAATAAAAAATAAAAATTATAAAGTGAACATATTAATTAAATGCTTCATTGACCTATATTGTAGCTGGGTATCCTTAATCTCTGCTTTATTGAATCTTGATACATTGTTTCAAGAATTTTGTTTCATTGCATCTCACTATTAAAACTTTTCTAATAATTGCCATATTTTTTATGGTACTGGTATACTAGTGTTTATTTATTTATTATTTGTATTTATATATATATATATATATATATATATATATATATATTTATTTATTTATATAAAATAGATTTTTAAAATTTTTTAGAAAACTTTTGTCTTAACAGAATTCCCTATTGTATGAATTGTATTTTGTACTATATTAGGATGACTATAGAAGCTCTCAAAAAAACCTTTATAGGAAATATTTGAAATATGACACTTGGTTTAAAACATAAATGATTTTACTGATAAAGTATAAACTGAAATTTGTTTTCCCATTTTTAGATTTTGGCTTCAGTAATTATTTCAAACCTGGAGCTTGCCTGAAGACTTGGTGTGGTAGCCCTCCATATGCTGCTCCAGAATTATTTGAAGGCCGAGAATATGATGCACCTAAGGTTGATGTTTGGGTAGGTAGTGACTGAAACCTTATCCTCTTATTCTCTTTATTTTATTTTAAATTACTTAGAAAACATTGGTGAGATAAGAAATCAAGGATTAAATAATTAAATGCACTTAAATCAAATTTAAAGATATTTGCTAATAATCCAGTCAGCTTATTTGTTCAATCAGTGGTTATTTTAATTTTACTGTAATCTGAATTTCTAGGATGAGGAGTTATCATTATTTACACTATTTACATGCAGACTGTTGTCCTCATCTTTGTTGTTATCACAACATTTCAGACATTGTGCTCTCAGACCTTCATCGGGATAACCTAGAGGGAATTCCAAACTGAACCTTTATTTAATCTAGTGGGTAGACTGTTCTTGTTCCACTACCCATGTCTAGGTTTTTCTCATCTAGCTTTTAGTTTTAGTACTACTCAGTTATTGCTCACTCTCATGAATGACATAGTAATTGCGAGTTCAATCCATTGGCCTGGTATTGTGTCCTTAGACTCAACAGAAACAGGGTGAGCAATAACTGAGCAGTACTAAAAATAAGAACTAAACAAGATATCCCTAGATATGGGCTGTGGAATGAGAACAATCTACACCATAGATTAAGTAAAGGGTTCAGTTTGAAATTCTATGTAGATTACTCAGAGCATAGTGGACAAAATGTTGTGATAGCAACAACAAAGATGAGGACAATAGTCAACATGTAAATAGTGTAAATATTGTTATAATCTCTTAAGAAATATGTGCCTTTCAATGAGTTTGGTTATTTTGCTTTTATTTTTTCCTGATTCTTATTAAAAAGAAGTATTTTTCTATACATAGAATTGAAATATTACCAGTAAATATATACACATCTGAAATTTAATGAACAAAACTTATTAAAAAAAAAGTCTTTGGAATTATCTGCACCAATACTCATAACCCTGGCAATAAAAACAGCAATTTCTTGTGGACAACCATGACAAAACATTGACTCAAGTTTTATTTATATATATATATATATATATATATATATATATATATATTTATTTATTTTTTACATTAATTCTTGTCTTGTTCAAAGGTTTGTACAAGTGTATTTTATTAGTTTGACACAACAATTGGACTGTTGAAAGTTTATATTCATGCACCTTAGAAATAATATTATATCATTATCTGAAGATTTTTTATAGTATATATTGCAACATGCGTGACCAAATAGGGCCATGCCTAGCATGATTAATATTAATATCACATGTATTCATGAATGGATATGAGTAAATGAATAACATGACCAACTTAGTACATGTCATGCTGATGTGATTTTGATTATGGATCACATATATAAAACTGACTAACAACTATTCCAAAAGAAGTATTTATGCATAGGTTTTTTTCTTCTTGCTTTTCAGGAACCTAGCACTTTGATGGAAGAGCACTGAAACTAAAATAGATAATTTGAAACAAGAAATATTATCCTCATTTTAACTCAGATGAATTGAATAAGGAAACTTTGTCCATTGTTTGTACTTTTATTTGTCTTCTTTCTACATAAAAGTAACGCAAATGTTCTCAACGATAATTAAAGTGAATTGTGCTGTATTTTTCTATTAATACAAAACAAATGATCACTGGCTGTTACATAATGTGCAAAATTGCAATTGGTCCCCATGGTTAAAAGCCAAGCATATTGCACTTGAGCAACACAATCAATAAACAAGCATATTGCATTTGCTGCCATGATATGCCTGATATCGTGAGAGATAAAAAGGAAAGGAAACTTCAATCAAACTTTGCTTTATTATACATTCTTTTGCAACTTCAATTGTTGAATGTCATAGTTCATGCTGTTCCTTGATTGTTCTTAAAATCAGAAACAATACAAAAAGAATAATTACTATTTTATAATCAAGATTAAGAAGTTTGTCAAATTAAAGTACAGGAAATTAAATTTAAGGCCATTTTTTCAAAGGGGTATAAAAATTATTAATGTTTGCAAGTTGCTTAAACTTTGGGGCTAATCCTCTGCTGTCAGGGCAGATTTAAGATTTGCTTGAAATTTTCCCATCAGTTGATTATATATAATGTTCTAACAGATTTTAGTTTTAAGAATAACATTTTGTATCTTTTTAGTCTTATGCAAGTAAGAAACTAACAAAAACTTATAGATAAATTAAAAATATAAATCTGACTGCACATTCTCGATTATAGTTTATTATTACAACAAATCATGCAGCACTTATTTCGATTAACCATGTTACTTGGAATGATTACTTCAGTACTTCTATAAATTTAAAAACACTTAGCAAAGTGACAAATGGCTATAAAAAAGCACTGTTAACTATTTATGACTGTTTTAAAATAATGCACTGACTATTGCTTGCATCACAAAATAATTTTAAGTAAAATGATGCACTAATATAAGTAACCAAGTTGAATATTGGTACCTTATTAGTTTGCAGCCACATAACATTCATGTAAATCTTTTAGCATGTTGCATATTACCTTGGATACAGGTCACTACATTTTATAGTTTTATTTCAGCCTATGTAAATTGCTACAGCAATGTGCTGAACTCAGTTTTTTACTTGCAGCATTGTGCAGAAGACACATTTATTTTGTTGCACTCATTGGTTTTTGATTTGAATAATGACTTAGACAAGGCAGACTATTTTTACCAATGCAACACTAATTATTTGAGATTAAATTAATGTATATTTTCCATAAAATGGTTTTACATTCACATCACATCAAAACACCACTTCCCATATGATCACCAAAGTTAAAGAACATCAAGCCTAGTCAGTACTTAGATAGTTGACTGCTTGGGAATACCACGTGCTGTAAGTTTGGATGTGTGTGCAAGTAGTGTAATAGATAATGGCTCAGAATTGATAATTGGAGAGGCATGTTCCAATTCCAGTTGGGTTTGTTGTATTCACTTACATGCAAATTACCCTTTGAAAAAGTATGAATCCACCTTTTCTTCTTCTAGCTATGGGTCAATTAGTAAGATGTGTATCACTAAACCATATTTATCTCATAAAAAGAAAAAAAAATATTTAGCTTTAAATAACCTACAAAGGGTTGATAAACCATAGTAAATGAATCAATCAATTTCCATAAAGTATTGTCTGTTTTTATTACTTAACTAAATAAAAAAAACCTTCTCACTGGTATTTTTTACCTTAACTTGTAAAAGTGCTTTTAACAAAAAACATTACCATGATACACAAATGCATCAAAAGGAATAATCAAAGCAGAGTTAAGGATGCGCATTCAATATTTACAATTTTAATACATTTAATTTTATTCACAAAAATCAAGTAATATGTGTTTATTTAAGGTTAGAAAACTAAATACACAAATATTGTCTTATAACATATTGGGTAACATAGATAAAAATTAATTTTTTGCAATATTTGTTATTTTAAAATATACTCTATGACCCAGGAAATTTTACTGGTTTTAATATAACATATTTTTCAAATATTTTATTTATTTAATTATTTTTATTTTTTCCAGAGTCTGGGTGTAGTTTTATATGTGCTGGTTTGTGGAGCCCTCCCTTTTGATGGCAGTACATTACAAAGCCTCAGAGCCAGGGTGCTCCTTGGCAAATTTAACATTCCATTTTTTATGTCTACTGGTAAGACTTCTTTCATTATTTTCCTTCCAAATTTAAACCTTTAAAATTTAAATGCAACATCAATCGTCATTTTCTGTCACCTTTTCTTTTTATTTTCCTTTCTTCTCAGTAACAATTTCTCAGTTTCCTTCACTTTTTTATCTTTCATCCTCAGTAACCCCTTGTGTTTTCATGGCTTTATTGTCTTGCTTGAGTTGTAATTAAAAAATTGTTTCCATTTATTGTCTAGAGTAAGGCAGAAGATCAGTTGGCATTTTTACTTAATTTTACTTTTAATTTAATTCAATATTCAGCAAGTATTGAATATAAACAAGCAGAACTATTAATATTAATACAAGTCCAATGAAATTGCAATATTACTTAAATATAACATTATTTTTTGATAGTATGAGTAAACTAGTTATTTAACAGTCTATTAATTTTGAATGTTTTATTTTCTATTAGAAAACAAATACAACATATTTTTAATATGATTTATATAATATAAATTTGTTGGAGTTTTTTAATTGGTTGTATTGAAAATAATTTACAAGTTTCAGAAAAAGGTTAATAAATATATCTAATTTTATGCTAAAATAAACATTGAAAACAGTCAAAATTTGAGTTATCCAATTTGGTTTCTACACATTCAATTTAATAAACTGAATCAAAGCCTCTTGTGGCAGATTCACAAACTAATAACAGTAGATTTAAAAGTAGATTTAAGTTTGTAAATCATAACATCACATGGATTATTATATATGCTTAATGTTGCCGATTTTCTGCTCCATTTCTATAGTTTTAAAAGTTTCAAATCTTCCTAGAGCTCCAGATGTAATATTTTCTCCATACATTTTATTTGCTGAGTTTATGGATTTTTAACATAATAATCAAAACTAGTTATTCAGATTTTCTTAAATAGTATTTTATTAGCCAACATTTTGTCTCACTTGACTAAAAATAGTTGCAACAAAGAAAATTGTGCTTTATATATATATATATATATATATATATATATATATATATTTTAAAAATATAGAAGTGAAATTGAGTCAGTTGACATCATAGACTTCAGTGTTTATTCTACAGATGTGGCACTTGTCATTGTGAACCAACTATGCATGACACAACTCTGTACCGATGAGTCATTTACAGATGACACCATAAAAACACATCCACACATGCAAAGTGTATTTATTTCACAAACGATCATGATTGAGTTATTTACATGAGTCATTCTTAGTATTGTGGTCATTGTTAGATATTTAATCCAAATGGCTTTTGTGTACTTCTGTTTGTTGCATGGTTTATTTTCCAACTTTGTGGATTAAACAAGCAAAACAAAGAAGTTTATACTTTTATTAAATTATTGTGTGAAAAAGAATAGTCTTTTGTTGCTTTGAACTTGTTTAGAAAAAAATACGATGATCGACTGTGCATTAAAAAAATCAGACATTTTGCTCATTGGTTGGCTGAAGATGTAAAAACCTGAAATGGTATGTTAAACTTATAGTTTATAAATTAGTCAGTTGAGTGATCATGACTCTTTTGATTCATGATTGACTAGTTAGAAAATTTTCTGGCATTAGGTTGCTGTTTCTTTCTGTGATAGACTGGTTGTCAACTAAGGCAAAAGGATTCAATCTATCCTGCTATTCAACCCATAGCCGGAGAGAGAAGAGATGGATACATACAGGCGGCCGACACTATTTTTCAGACACTTTATTTTTTCAAGTTTTAGGTAGCACAGGCAGTCTGTACTGTTTTAGTGTAATGGCAATAACATTTAAAAACTGTTTCAATACTACAAATGGAAAAGCAGAACTCAAATTAGAAGTATTTTTATTTTTTTACAAATTTTCACATTACACAGGCAACAGTATTTTTCAGACATTGCAGAAACAATGCTAATAGTTTATGGCAGCACCCTTTTTTTCAATGATTTCTATCAGTCTATCTTCATAATGTTCGTACATATTGATAATAACATCTCTTCGTGTTTCTAGCAGTCTATTTTTAGCATCTTGTATGCACTGCCACAGTTCAGCCTCTCTGGTTATTTCTGGCCCATTGTAAACAAGCTCTGCAAGCATTTCTCATATGTTTTCAATTAAATTTAAGTCTGGACCATTCCAGAGTAGTTATATTTGCTTCATACATCCAATTTTTCACTGATTTGGCCACATGGATGCTGCAGTTATCTTGCTGCAAAATAAAATTACTTCCCATTTCTTTTTCTATGAGTGGTAGGGCTCTCTTTTCCAAAAGTTCTCTGTAGCTCAAGCTATTTTGACGTCCTTTTAACCACTCGAGCCACAAGTTTCCATTCGGAAATACCATACCCCAAACCATGACTCCTCCTCCTCCTCCCATCTGTTTCTTGTTGAGAATAACAGGTTCACCTTTTCTCAACTATGTACACCACCCATCAGGTCCATCGAACTTAAAACGTTTTTCATCGGTAAATATCACTTTCTTGAAGTCGACATGGTTTGTTATCTATCTTTTGGCACTTCCCAGCCTTGCCTCCTTGTGTTTTCTCATTAGTGTAATTCTTTTCTTGATTTTAGCATACTTAAGTCCAATTTTGTGTAGCTTTCTTTGTACAGTTCAAACACTGACGTCAAGTTCACACTTCTCCTTTACTTTCTTTGCTGTCGCCTTTTCTCCAGATGATAACAACCTCGTAACACTCCTCTTCATTCTTCTTTCTGTTCTCTTGGAAATTATTCTTTTCCATCCTCTCTTCTTCTGCTCATAGTCTGTACTTAGCATGTATTCAACTGTTGACTTCGATAGCTTCATCTCAGTAGCGATCTTTCGGATGCTAAGCCCATCTTCGCTCTTCTTTTGGACCAAACTGATGACTTCTTTTAAATGCATTCTTCTTCAGGATTTTAATACGTTTTTGCAGTGAATGGTAAAGATACTCAAATATAATGGTCAGGGTACAATTTACCTGCAGAAAATTTGCATATTGTAGACGTTTGACGACTAAATGATTAAAAAACCCGGAATTTGTGTCATGTCCGAAAAATAGTGTCGCCTAAGTTGAAGTAAAAATAAAGAAAACATGAAACCAAAGACAAACCCATCAACCAATGTTCATACCATTAATGGACAGTTACTGCTGAACTACCTACTCATCAACACAAAAGCTCTCAGCAGCAAAAAACACCTTTAAGCACACTTTTCAAAATGTCCCAGAAATAGTGTCAGCCCCCTGTACATTTCACAAGTGTATTTGTACATAAGTGAATGTAACAAACCCAACTGGAAATCAAACTCTCATTTCTCATTCTGAACCAATATCCATTATACAATAATGTACATATAAAAGCCAGTGTCTGTAGCTTTATGGGGCACAAAGCATGTCGTGCTATGTTTAATAGAAAGAAAGTTAATAGAAAATTGCTGCTAGAAGTTAGAAGGCAAGATAAACTAAATAATGATTTATTCCAAGAACAAAAATATTTTCTATGTTTTGTTAACCAGTTTTGATGTTCATTCATCTTCTTACCCAATTTGTTTGCACATTGATGAATACAGTTCAAAGCAAATGTTCAATTCCACATTTAAAGAAATATGTGTTTTTCCCTGAAAAAAAAACTTTGAAAGAGTGTTTTCAAATTCTTCATTGTTTCTGAATGTTGTGCCACTTATGAAATGTTCCAGTAATCAAAACAAATGAAGATTTATAGGTGCCAAATTCTGGTGAGTATGGAGGGTGTGAAAGAATCTCAATTGATAATCTTATCTTGAGCGTGTTTTGAAGCTTGGATTGTCATGCAGGAGAATAACACCTTTTCTATTTACCAAAACAGGGAACCTTGAATGTAATGCTTTGTATACTTGATCAAGTTGCTGACAGTTAACATCTTCAGTTATGGCCCTTCCCTGTTTCACTAGCTTGTAATTGATATCATGTTTCATTTTCCACAGTCCTGATTTTAGGCACTAATTTCTCATTTTGTGATAATCATGGTTTTTTTTCATTTTCTGTTGACCTGCAAAACTCATTTTTCATCACCTGTAACAATGTAATACAAAAATGAAAGTTTGGCATTCCTGGTTAAAAGACTGCTTCAAATGGTGAAATGTATTTGGTTCTCAAGCAAAAGCTCACAAAGAACCCAAATTCACTCTTTGCAAGTTTTCTTAGTTCACTTGAGATTTTCGTGAGCACATAAGATTTTTGTACCAAATATTTGGTACTATTACATGGAATTGAATTCAGTAGAGTCTCTTTCAAAAGTTCTTCATGTTTCTGAGTTAGGCTTGTTGGATATGTGATAATTGCCATTTTTAAACATCATAAAACACAGTTTATATGTACGAGCCTTCACTTCAGTACACTGCACAAATGATTATGAATGCCTCTGTAGTAACTGTATTAGCCTTCTGGAATTCATACTGTAAACAATGGTAAATATGTTGCTTTTTAAAATTATAATCCTCCATAGTTAAACTCTAAATGCACTATAATTACACACTGTCAAATAGAAAAGTTAATAAACTAATTCTAGATGTAGTTTCATACCATTCAACCTTGGTTGGTTGATTAAGAATTCATCATGGTGAAATACATAATTACTTTTTTTGCTCTTTCCAGTATTGATGGTGGCTTCCTTCCTTGTTGCCTTTTATTCATTATAGTGTGGAATATCAACATCTTGATTATGTCATTATTTTCTCTTCAATTTACATGTGCTATCCATTTTAGTTGTTGCTGCTGTTGAAAGTCAAGCGTTGTGGTTTCTGTTATTTGTTACAGTTCTTTGTGATTCTATAGCACCATCTGTGATCTGTTTGAAGAAGGATGGTCTTCTCTAAGAGCTACAGATTTCATCTGATCAAAGCCATTTTTAATCATTGATCTGAAAAAGTAGTTGTATACAGCTGAACAAGTTTGGTGCCATGCATGAGATCCATATGAAAGTCTATTTAAGAACATGTCTATTAGAGTTTTTTCTACAACATTGTGGAAAAGGATTATTGTGTAGAACAGGTTACTTTGAAAAGTAAAAATAAAACTGTGTCAAAAGGATGGTTTTTCCCTTGACACTGCTATTAACTACCTTCACTCCTTGGCAATGTTTTTTTAAAAAGCGATGATTAGAATTGTAATAAAATCTAAATATCTGATGAAAGTGAAGACATTTTTATTCTTTTGAATTTACAACAAAAATATTAAACTCTATTTATTAGATTGTTTATTAATAAGAATAATTTTATATTACAACATTCTAAAAACTAATACAACTGTATTCAAAATAATGCAATGCAATATTTATCATTTACCAATTTAATTTTTTATAAATTTATCAACATTTTATTGAATTATTAAAACTTGGTAACCATCTATAAGAAAGTCCTTATTATTTACCATTTTATAAAGTTCAAATCTATTGGCAATTAGCCAATATTTTGTCAACCATTCTAATAAACAATCTAATAAATAAATAGTGTTTATTATTTTTCTTGTAAATTCTCAAAAACAAAGAAAATGTATAAATTCACTTTCATATTTTTAGGTTTTATTAAAATTCTAATCATCACTTTTTTTTCAAGGAGTGGAGGTAGTTAAAATAATAGCAGTGTCAAGGGAAAAAGCATCTTTTTGACACACTGTTTTATTGTGTGCACAAAGATTGTTAAGATTTCTTCAGTAAACAGAAATATTACTTTTATTTAGATATTTTAGAATTAATAACTATATTGCAATGAATAATGCATAAGCACTTTTATTTATTTATATATATATATATATATATATATATATATATATATATAAAATTCTATTTGCCACAAATTTTATCATGGTTAAAAAAAATAAATATAGACTGTTTTGGGCTATTGGGAAATTCACCATTTAAAAATTAAAAACATTCAAGTGTGATTTTTTATAATTTGATAAATTTTTTAACTTAATTTATATTTTTTTTTTTTTTAAACAAATTTTTCATCTCTTTCCTTTTCCATAGAATGTGAGGACTTAATCTGTAACATGCTTGTTGTGGACCCTGTGAAGCGATTGTCCATGGATCAATTAATTCAACACAAGTGGATGAAGATAAGTGGTGAAGATAAGGAGTTTGAGATGCTCATTTCTGAGTACAATGGGAATGAAGAACTGAACCATGAGATCACTCATCTTAATGAACAAGTGCTCAACTACATGGCTAGTTTCCGGTTGGACAGAGAAAGGACAATAGAGGTAAGCTTATGGCCTTTGTCAAGTTAAGGAGCCAGCACATTTATTCCTCACAGCCTGCAAAAGGAGCAACAGATCAAAAGCTCTCCTTTAGATTAGAATTTGTTATTTTCAAACACAATGAAATATTGTCAGATTAATTCCAGGTGAATGGCAAAATGTAAAAAATAAGAACTCTCTTCTTCCATCATAAATATTAAAGTATCTTCATGAACTGTTTTAATGTGGCTTGGAACGTCTTAGAACCGGTTGGAAATAATTACTATTCAAAAACTCTTCTATTTAAAATTAATGATGTGGTCAAAAGATTTTTTAGTGATGGTTACTTGTTGCAAATTGTTTTCAAAAGCTAGAAATTTGGTTGTTTTCTTTCAAATAAAGATAAAATACTATAGTATCCATCATATATAAATTTAAATGAACTAATTGTAATGTTATACTGGTGAGATGTCTTGTCATTTTCATAAACATGTAATGGAATATTTAAAGGTTGATAAAAAATCATCAATTTTCAAATATTTGTCAAATAAGGATCATTGTAAACAAAAATGAAATTTTACTCATTTTTCCACTATCAACAAGGTGGACATGCCATTCAAAATGGATGTTAAAGAAAGATTTTACATTGCTAAAAGGGGGCCTTATTTAAATAAACATGTTAAATCAAATATAGATAGACTTTAGGATCTAAAAATAATTTTGTAGAATTGTAGAAACCATTTGTTGCACAAAACTTTTTTTCTGAGAATTTTGTATTATTGTCCTTTTTGCATTTAAATTAAAAAAATTAAATCATTTTAAATCTTTGGCTGATGAAGGAAATAAAATTTGTGAAACGTATTAAGAAAAAAAACTAATATATATCAATAAGAGTTATTGCCCTTTCCTTAGCTTTATTGCTTATTCTTAAAATATGATCAGCAATAGAATACATAAATAAAAACAAATTATTTCATGATTATATTTTTTAATTGTTTTATTTTGTCAAGTATGATTAACACTTTCACTGCTGCATTTTTGCCTGGCTGTGCTAGCCTATTCTGTAAACAAATAAACTGGAAATATCTATAAAGACATTGAAAATAATTTCTCATGAAGACCGCCATTTTGGTTTTGATCAGATACTCTGCAGTACAGACTAAATAAAACCCCAACCCCAACACACACTAAAAATAAATCACAAATAGGTTGTATTGTCTATGCTGGTTTTGAAATAGCACTAATATAAATGGCATGTAATCAGACCCGAAACCTGTTCACAGAATCGATTGTTAATATTCACTACTTTTTGAATATTAAACTAAATTAAAAGTAAAATTGCATAAAAACGGCAATTGACCTTCAGCCTCATTCCAAATAATAAATGAAAACAATTTTTTTTTTTTTTTAATCATTTCGCCCCAAGCAAGGCAATAAAGCCACTAAAATGCAAGAGGTTACTGAGGATGAAAGATAATAAAGTGAAGGAAATTGAGAAATTGTTACTTAGAAAGAACAGTAAGAAGAAAAGTATTCAAGAAGAGGACGAGGTGTGAACCATGCAGGGACGCACTTGTTTTCTCGTCCGGTGTACCTAGCAAGCCAAGTCTGTGTTTTTATCAGCTATTCCAGTCCAGCTCACACTCACTGAAATTAATCTATTTTTCAGCAGTGATCAACTAGTGGTTCATTGTGTTCCCTGTGGAGAAGTTATTAACTTCCTCTTAAGAGTGTGGTAACTTGTTTCTCATGTGATCCTAAAAGCTGGTCCTCAACGTTGAAGCTAGATAAAAGATCTTTTCAAGACAGATGACCATTTCAAAATATCTAATAATAATTTATTTACAGGGAATATTACACAAACATGTGTTGTCTACATACCTAGGTAGAAAAAGGGTGATTTAAAAATTCTGAAATCTCTTTGGTTTGTTTTTGTTTTTCCTTTCTCTTCAGTTCTCCTCATGTGATAATTTTAGTAGCAGTTTGCTCTACCACCTCACAGCGAGTCTGCAACAATCTCACTTCCTTTGTGTCCATTCTATCCACAGGATGCATATGGGCTCTTTACTCTGAGCAATGGATATTTTCTTAATACCTAGTCCTGAGATCTTGCTGGTGACTCAAAGCCAAATGCTTCACCGGTTTATATAAGTGATCCCCACTAGGC
Source organism: Acanthosepion lycidas (assembly GCA_963932145.1). Taxonomy (NCBI): domain Eukaryota; kingdom Metazoa; phylum Mollusca; class Cephalopoda; order Sepiida; family Sepiidae; genus Acanthosepion; species Acanthosepion lycidas. The sequence goes on from OZ010595.1 coordinate 70,051,990, forward strand.
GCCTCATTTTGACATTGATGTATATAAAAAATTTACACCTTCAGCTAGATTATCTCATGATCCATTGATAAAAAAAAACACATGTCCCCAGCAAAAACATACAAATTTTAATGAAAACTATCTTATGGCTTAGCATTGTAATATTAACAATTTATCCTCAGATCAGATTTCAGCTAAGAAATTCAAGCAGATATTTTTCCTTATTAGGGAAAGAAAATCATCTCTGAGAAATTCCAAAGTTAATGACTTTTCACCAAATTCATTTGGGGGTTCAACTGATTCCCTCATCAACTTCATTTTATATATTTGATGTAACTTTAATTCTCTGTTTCTTTTACCATTTTCCTCCTCCTTCTTTAAGATATCCCTGGGGGATGTTGCGATTTATTTCTAATCACCTCAAATCACAATTTTGCCTTCTCAAACATTGAACCAAGGCCCTGTTACACTAAGTGCTTGATCAGAACCAACATTCCACAGAATCTTATAAAACATACACACACACACACACATACATACATATATATATATATATATATATATATATATATATATATCAACAGCAGGCTAGTTTTATAAAGACATATAAACATTTCTAGAGCAGCGAAAGTGTTAAATATTAATGCATGACATTATTACAAAATTATTTTTGTTTTCTTTTTATCATGCATCTAATATGTAAAAATAAATCAATGAAATGTTTGACTACAAGAGCAGTACAAATAATGAACTTTCAGATTATTCATTCTCTGATAAAACGTGATTTTCTGAATCATCTAATTTTTTAAAGTTAGGTGCATCCCTTTAATAATATTTTGTTTGTTAAATGACTAAATCATAAAATAAGGCTTCAGCATGTTTACTACAAATCTAGATCTTGCTTCCTGACCAAAACTCAACTCAATCCAGTCCACTCCAGCACAAATGAATACATTGTGAAATGTTATCCAACTTTTTACACAATTTAGACATAGTCTACCCTTGTACACATTATCTATATCTTAAGAGTAAGTATTATTAGAATAATACACCATCACACTGAGAGCACAGACACCTAGTGCCATGTTGTACAGTAATTAATAGAGTGCATTATAATATCCATTTCAAATTTGCTTTAAATATACTTGGATTCACAACTTTCTGTTGCATTTCTTCTTTCTATGTGTCTGGTATTTTGTTATTCATGATTAGGGCACAAAGCCACCTTAAAATCCCCATGACAATATGCACATATTAAAATTTGCTCTGAAGTGCCAGTTTTAAACTTTAACTTAATCCCATTTCTTGTCAGGTGGATTCAGTGGCTGAATCAGCCCAACATTTGAGCCATGAACCAGTGGTTGACGAGCATGGGTCGACAACAATGTTGAAACACTATGGATTGGCTCAAATCAAATCTGTATGTTAATGTTCTTCATTTTAAATTCACAAGTTCCATAGTTAGCTTCATAGATATAGAGAAATAGAGATTTCCTGACTGAATTGAAATGATAGATTATTGTCATCAGAAACTGCTCAACTTCATTTTACAGCACTTTTTTTTTTTTTTGTAATTGTTTGTAAAACTTGTATCTTCACTGGAAACCATGTTGTCAACATTTGCATATATTTATTCTGTTCTTTGTCAACAGGCTGTGAAGAAACAAGCCTATGACCACCACAGCGCCATCTATCACTTGTTACTGGACAAGTGCAAGCGACATCCCAAGATACTTCACAACAAACTGTCCAATCCCCCAAGTCTCACTCCTAATCTCCCAGTTGTCACCCGTACAGAACGACGGTCAAGCATTACAACTGGTGTTGGTAAGTAATCTACTGTCACATTTTTGTTTTTTTGAAATGCTAATGTCACCCAATACAAAACCCAAGAGACACTCAAGGTAGAGGTTTACTGAATGTAATTGCTGTATTAGGCAGAGATAGGAAGTGCAATTTATGAAGATATGTATGAAAGATAACCCTAGACATGAAGAGGCTAAAATTGTAGTGATTGGGGAAAGCATCCTCTTAGGAGTCTGTTCCACAAAGTCTCAGTTCTTGGGAAGATGCTGTCAGAGTGGAACTTCCTTCTTACTAATGGAATATGAAGGAAATTTGGATAATTCATCCCAGTGTATGTGACATAGTGGGTCTTAGCTGTGAACGCAGAACTGGGGGCACTAAAGAATGTAGCTCATCAGAACATTTGCCATGGAAAAAGTGGTACAGAAGTGAAAGGCTTACAAAGTTTCATCTGTGGGAGAGGGGTTGTAGGGTGGGAAATAATTGATCACCCACAAGGCAACATAAATGCTTTTGAATGCTATTAAAATTGGAAAGTAAGGACTGGGCATCTCCCACCCAGAATAGGTTAGCAGTTTGATTGGGATTTTGTAAAGATAGAACATAGCAGGAGAAGTTGGGTACTTACTGGAATCATTGAAGTATCAAACCATTTTTCCAGTTTCTATAGCAATGGATCATATACACGAGTTCTACTTGAGATCTGGGGTCAACTTGAGCCCCAATAGGCATTCAAGTCAAAGAGCCTCCTTACAAGAACAACCATTCATTGTGGTAGTAAAAAAAATCAGCATTTACTTTATGATGGAATGTTACTAGTTTGATTTTGAATGTATTGAATGTTACAAGCCAGTTTTTCCCTCATCGAGCTGTTAGAGCTAGTTCAGAAGTGATCAGCTTCCAGGCTCTGATCATAGAGACTGTACTTTCTGCACTTAGTACTATGAGAGTTTTTGCTTGCCTTTTCCACTGTGAAATTCACAAAAATAAATCTGACACAAAACATTCAAACTTTGCTTCAGGACATAAGGGCTGAAAAAAGTCACCAGATTAAGTCTTTTATTATTAACATCAGATCTCCCTGAGCACAAAATATCAGGCTTAAACATTCAAAGAGTTACAATAATCATTCCTGAACTTTAAAAATATATCAGCTTATTCAGTTTTAACACTTTCCTTTCATTTTTGTTTTAAGTTTTTTCAACCAAATTTGTTGCAAAATAAATGACTTTCATCTATCAATAGAACAAGACAATAATTAATACAAGCAGAAGTTCATCATTTGGTTTTCAAGTTCATACATACACTAGCATAGTACCCATAAAAAATGATTGGATTATTTACATATGGAATGGAACTTTGCCTATGATGAATATGTAACTCTCTAATCCTGTGCCTAGGATCAGTGTAGTATCTGTGCAGTCAACCATTATAAGGCACCTTGACATGGTGCAGTGGCTTGCATGCTCCTATGACTTGGAGAGTTATACTGGCAGAAGTTTATCTCCTGGCAAGTTCATGGTTAGGAGGCAAACACCTTACCTAGACAAGCAAACTTCAATGACAAAAATTCTGGAGAGGCAGTAGCTTACCACTGTATAGATAGGAGTGGTGGTGATTTTTAAAAAAAGTCTTACCTAGAAAAAGAATTTGTGTTCTCTATGCTATTGAAAAATAAAATCCGAATCAAGATCAGTTCAACTTTAGTAGGCCTTGAAATATGGTAATTAATCTTTGCTTCCTTACAAATTTTCTTACCCCAATAAAAGAAATCAAGATCACAGGACAGCTTGGCTCTTCTTGGGTGAAGATGTTGTGTTGGGATGTGAAGTTTTTACACTTTTGACTTAACATCCCCAATATTTTCTAATGTTGAACTTGCAAGACTGATTTTTGATCCTTAGAATTACGACCTGAGACTTATGATTTTTTGGGATCTGAACCTCCCTATTGTTATTTACCATGATAGGCAAGCATCGAGAGACTGATACATTGGCTTGATATACAGGGATTGATGGCAGATGAGCAACTCATTCAAGAAGCGCACGGATCAACCAATTTTATTTAGTTGAATATCACAGTTGCTAGTAAGAGCTGAATTGTACTTACAATGTAACATTTTCAAAGCAATTGAAAAACAGGATGACTAGTAAATCCAGTGAGAAAAATAGAAGAAACTAGTGGTCTTTGAGTTTGTTCAAAACTAAAGAAAAACCTAATTTAGTATTTATAATTTTACCATGCTGGTATTATGACTATGTCACTTGTTTGGTCACCTCCAAGTCAGAGGCTTCAATTCACTTGATGATTTTTATACATTTGTTTGCTATCGCATGATAGAAGTTAAGGACAGAGAAACGAAGCTATATAAAGAAAAATTCAGACTGTTCATTTATTATATATGGGGTCATAAAAAAGAATAATGTGCACAAAGAATTATCAAAGTATTTGAATTTACACCGATAAGGTATCATTTACAATTGTTCATGTATTCCACTTATATTTACAGTGCATATTTAGTGTTTTGTTTCAGCCTATACAAACCTGCATTGAAATTTGTATCTGTCTGCATGCACTAGCATATCCAAAATGTGAATGTTTTTAAGAGTGATTCAATCTACAAACAAATATTTGAAAATCATCATATTCTGTCTTTTTCAATCATTTTTTTTCTACAGTAAGGTTCACCGTGTACAAGACCCAGTGGCCACTTGAGGTAGAGGGTTACATTAAGTGGTAGTTAATATAGATAGGAGGGGAAGATAATGGTTAACTCTAGATTTGAACAGGTTAAGATTGTAGTGATCAGGAAACATACTCTTGGGAGCCTTTTCCACAAAGCGGTGGTTCACGGGAAGAAGCTGTTTGAATGGAATACGGAGGAATGTAGGTGGCTTGCTACTATGTAAGTGGCATGGTGGCTACTAGCTGTTAAAGTTAGACCTGGCAGAACCAAGGAATGTAGTTCATCTGAGAACTTTTCATGGTAGTAGTAATAGAGCAATGAGAGACTCGCCACATTTCGCCTGTGAGAGAGGGGTTGGTGGGTGGAAAATAATCCTTCTCTAACAAGGACAGTTCTCTTTATTGTCTTTCATCTTCGGTAACCCCTTGTGTCTTTAATGGCTTTATTGCATTGCTTGGGGTGAAATGATTTTTAAAAAAAGATTGATAAACTAGCATATTCATACCATTAAAAAAAAAATGTTAAATTTTAAGTTAGCCACTATTAGTTTTTCAGATGTGAGATTTTAAATATTTAAATATACATAGTACTCATAAAAAATGATGGCATTATTGATGGATGGATTGGCACTTCTACTGATAATCAGTGTAGTATCTGTGCACTTTATATAACTCAGTACTAGCAAGTTAATTTTACCATGTTGTACAAGTAAGAGAACACTAGCACAGTTGATATGTCACTTGACTGCTCACTTTAACATGGAACATTCAAATCAAAGCAGGATTCACTAGTTATTTTATATATTTGCATAATTAGATCAAAAAAGTATGACAAAAAAATATACAAATACATCTGGTCTATTAGATAGGATAGAGATGTTTTTATCAATAGTTATATTTTTTTTATACATATGCTTTTTTGCTTCTTCCCATTCTCGTTGCTGAGGGTCAGGGACCATGAATAATTCTTACAGTTTGGAATTCTGAGTTGTTGGTGGGTCCCAAATCATCTTTCAATCTTTACTCAGAAGATGCTGACCAAGCTGCATCTCATCCACTCTCATCACAAAGATGAAAGCTATTGGCCACTTTAAGGGTTGTCATCAAGGTAACTAAGGAGTCCTATCTAACCCAGTTTTGAAATTGGTGACCTTTCTCATAGACAGACTGCCAACCAAGGCTAACAACTCTACTTACCTGTATTCCAAGGGGTAATGAACTATGCAAGGCATGGCTGTTCAACTAATATATATATATTTTACATTGTGACACAGAAATTTCTATGTTTCAGAAATTTAAATTTGTTCCATTATCAAGTAATGTTGGGTAACTTTTGATGAAAATGATTTATTTTTGAAAACAGAATGGTATTTTATTGAAGATTTAAGGAGAGGGAAAACAAGATTTCAAAATTGTATGGGTATGTCCTGTTTGACCAAAAAAGAATGAAAAGACAGGTCAAAGCTAAAGCAGAGAAATGAGAAAAATGTAAGTTAGAGGTTTAAGAGTGTGTGTGTTATTCATACTTGTCTAGATGAGCTGTCATTTTTAGACGTGTTACCATTACTTCTGGTTAAGAATGTAATTTTAAGATACAATGAAATGATCAGAGATATATACATATATACAACAATAGGTTAATTTTAGGATTTTTTAAAAATTATTTTTGTTTATATTATACTTTAGAACTAAAAGGGGCCTTAAGTATGATTAAATCATTTTTATATATTATATTCTATTGATCCTACAATACTTATATTCAATGGGCCAATAAGACATGGCAATATTAAAATTAAAAATCAGGGAATTGAATAAATATTATATGTACCATTATATATAATAAAATAATGGATATATAATTGTAATATATGAATTTTTTTATGAAAAATTCTATTAACTATATTTTAAACTAAACATCTTTACAGATAGATCATTATTTTAGGAAACTGAATATGTAGCTTTTCAAGTAGATACAAGGGACATGGGTCATTTAATGACTATACAAATTCTCGTTTTTTTAATAATTTCCATTTTACTGTGGGGGTTTTATTGATTTCTTTTAAATACCAAAAATATTTTGATGTTCAGTTATGGTACCCATTCTTGTTAAAGGAAGAAATATGTTGATACCACCTTCATTTAAAAGGGTTCTTTGTGCTTTCAGTATAAAATTTCTTAACATCTGGGTTTTCAGTAGATGAAATGTTGCATTGGTAAACAATAGAGTCAGTAAGACATTTATTTTGCAATGGACAATTTATGGGATTTCTACAATTACATAATTTATTATCACTATTATTGATTTCCATTTTAGAATTTCTATTATTTTTATTTAGGTGTAAATGTTTATTTAAAATTTTATTGTTTTTTTTATAATTTTTTCTAGATTATCAGTACAACTATAACTTAATGTTAGTGTATTTTTATTGAAAATCTTGCTAAGAGAATTATTACTTGGAAAAAATTTTTTCAATTAAAGCAAAAAACTTTTGCCCCAACTTGCATCATAAAATTTTGAAATCTTGTTTCCCCACTCCTTCTTAAAGTTTCAATAAAATATCAATCTGTTTTCAAAAGTAAATCATTTTCATCAAAAGTTACCCAACATTGCTTGATAATGGAACAAATTTAAATAATGTAAAATATTTTTTAAATAAAAATATTAAAATATTATGTTGTAACAAGCACTTTTAAAAAAAAAATAAATGCTAAAGAACTGTGGATTCTTAACCTGATTGTTCTTTCTTTTCATTTGTATATATATATATATATATATATATATTATAGACATTTATTAAACTGAAGAAGTCTTTTGAAAGGCAAAATGCATAATATAAAATTTTTTTTTATTAATTTTGCCATTCATTTACCCACTATTTGTCTGATATATGAATTTGTATGTTGTATCTTCCATAGATATTTTTGTATGTTTAAACATGTGTTCATAGGTATGCTTTGGTAGCTACAAGTACATCAACCTTTATATTAGGATATTATGAAATGTTTTTAATACTGAAGATTGTGGATATATGGAAAGAGTTTTTCAAGGCTTGTTCCTAATATACCTGCTCCTAATTTTAAAAAGATAGTTATCCCAATATACCTAATTAAAAAAATATTTTAACCAAGCTATACAAGAATGAATGAATTATTCTCTGATTATTCAAGTATTTTATTGAGGCTGTATTTTGTTGTCTTGTGTTCTTCAGATTACAATTCATGAAATGATGTTTTTTCTCAATACATTACAAGCAAATTATCATTGTACATGAAATTACAATTGTGTTTTTATAAAAGATATTGAAAGGACATTACAAGCCAATTGCTACATTTGTGCTCTAGCATGTTTTTTCTTTTTATTTCTTTCCCTCTTTGTAGTTGAAAGAGTGGAGGTTCCTGTTGAAGTCCTTGACAAACCTTCACCCAGCCACCTTCCTTCTCCAGCTCTGTCCACTTATCCACCACGCCCATTCTTCACAGATGCAGCACAATTGGCAGATGTGAGTAGTGTAACTGTAACATCCATCCCCAATTTTTTTCAATTCATTCTTTTGTTAAATAAATGTTTTAAATTCTTTCAAATAGGCATAATCTTGTTTATTATGGCAGGAATCCACTTTGGAAATCACTTGAATTATATAAGAATGATATACAAGTGGGTGTTGAAGTTCTTGGCCTGACCAAGAAAAACCTCCCCCAAAAATTAAAATTTCATGTTCGGTCATTTTGGTTAGATTTTGGAAAATTGGCTGAGCCCAAAACTTTTCATCCCTTCTTTTATATATATATATATATATATATATATATATATATATATATATATATATATATATATATATATATACTCTAATTTAAAAAATAAATACTACAATTTTTAATAACGAACAGTCATAGAACCAAATGTAAAATAACCATTAACTGATTTGATCAGCCAATCAGCTACATTTATTTTTTTATTTTTCTGTGAAGATTACTATTCTCAGTACGACTATGAGGTCACCATCTACCACTTCTACTGACTTTATTTACATTATTCGGACTATTGTCCTCATCTTTGTCGCCATATTTATCACAACGTTTTGGCCGTTTTATGCTCCGGCCTTCTTCAGGTGGTTGGAATTTCGAACTGAACCCTTTATTTCGATCACTGGGGTAGACTGTTCTAGTTCCATGTGCCATGTTTGATGGATGTCAGTTATCAGTTATCTCCTGCTAATTTCCTTTTGAAAGTTCTCCACTGCCTTAACTGAGTATTGAACTCACACTCTTTGAGTCCTGTCACTGGATCTAACCAACGCCTTTATCCACTGTGCCATGTGTCCTTGAGGAAACGGCTGAAACGTTGTGATAAATATGAGGACAATAGTCCGAATAATGTAAATAATGTACATAATACCTCATCTCAGAAATATAGACAGATTCTACTGACTTGTTTGTTGTTTTTTTTTTATTATTATTTAATGACATATCAATCTCTTTAGATTATTTAATTTCAAAATCTAAATATTTTGTACACAATTTTTTTTTTTTTTTTTTTTTTTTTTTTTTTTGAGATAATAATGGTTTCAGTGATAAAAGTTTTTCTAATTAACCCATAGATAGGGGAAGAAATGATGGATTCATACCTTTCCCAAGGGTATTTTCACATAAGTGAATATAACAAATCTAACTGGAACTTGGCTCTTCAATTAACAATTCCAAGCCATTATCCATTACACCACACACACATCCAAGCTTACAGTACCTGGTATTCCTTAGTGATCACCTATCTAGGTACTGACCAGGCTCAACATTGCTTAGTTTTGGTAATCATATGGGAACCCATGTTTCAATGTGTGCAGCTGTCAACTCTATTGGCTTAGTGTAGGGCAGAACATATTAATGGTCAACATTTGAGTGACATCATTAATAGAGCTCAATTTAAAGTGTCAAGTTAGTCATTGTGGGTAGCACATAGTAAAAGGCAAGTGTTCCAGCCAACGTAACCAGAAGACTTTTGTGAAAGTATTAATTGGATAGAAATAATGTTCACAGAAAAACATGGTGTTCAACCCATACTGAGAACAGTTTATTGCAACCTACATCACATAACATTTGGCAATCAAAAGAACAAAAGGTTACAAAAATAACAACCTGATTTCTCATTGTTTGAATAAGAGAATTTCTAATCACATTAATTTGTAAACATTTTACCTTACTTCTTAATATCTTTATATTTTCATTTTCCATTGAATTTTTCCACCAAATTTCAATATAGATAATGAATCCAAATTTCTCACTGACAAAATCATCAACTAGAAATGATTTATTCAAAACACAGGAACAATTGCTTGACTAATTCACAAAAGCTTTTGTCACAACTCATTTTATTTTTGCTTTTTTCTAACTTAAATCTCTTTTGACTTTCAGCCAGATGCGATATCACAGCAGTCAGACTCCGACAGTGAAGAACCCTCACCAGAAGCCTTGGCACGCTACCTGGCTATGCGACGACACACAGTCGGTGTTGGTGATGCTCGCCACGAAGTTCCTGAGGATGTGCGTGTAAAGCTGGCCAACCACCAGCCTATCATAGCCACACCTCCCCAGCACAACTACTTGATGCCATTTGGGGCACCACTGCCCAACACAAATCTACCCCAAAATGTACCCCAACAATTGCACAATGAGCTGCCCACCTCACCCAGTTTGCGACGGGACCAAAACCTACTTCAACCTCCCCCAATTCTTGGGCCAGGTAAGAACTTTGTCTAAATTTTTTTTCTTTTCACATGGTGCACATTTTATTATCGGTTATTTTATAAGAATCACATTAAATGATTTAATCAGAATCTATGTATACCTTTTAGTATTTTTTATTTTAAGACCTTAAAATGTCAGTAATGAATTCATTATATTTTTTTTTAAATATTTCTAAATCTTAAAAAACAACACTGTAACAACAGTAGTTTTAGTGTTTTCAGGTTTTATTTTATATTTTAGTTTTTCTTTGTTTTTATTTTCTTTATAGTTTCATTACCTAAAATAGTACTATTGTACATGAACATTTTCTATGTGCCATATTTCTTTAGGACTTGCACAGCTATGGCTCTCTACAGTTGCCTGTTTTTTGTTCCTCTCAGCAATATATCTTTTCTCATAATGTCCCAAAAATTTCAATTATAGACATTTTTTTTATAGTTTCTATTAATCACATGATATTTTCAACAGAAACATATCTTGGTTGCCTCACCTTTTTTTTATTATTTGTGACAAAACAGTTCAGCTTTCACTGTCAAATAGCAATTCAACCTTTTTTCTTTGTTTCTTATGTTATATTTCTATCCCTTAACATCTTTCTACAGCTAATGGTTAGTCCTTTCTTCTTGCTTTCCTCAACTACCTTGTCTAATAGTTCTTTCAGTTTTCCTTCTGAATTTGTCATTCGTGTAGTATATGTTATTGAAGTTGTACAAGCTAAATAAATCAGGTTCAAAAACACATCTTTGTCACATTCTGGTTTCTACTTTTGGAGTACTGAATTCATTCTCTATTCACATGCAAGTCCTTTGTTCCTAAGATAGATTGCAGATTATTCATATAGCCTTTATATGAAAGAAACAAAAATAAAACACTTAATCAAAGAATAAAACAGTAAAATATTCAAGAAAGGTTTGCTGTGACTTGTTTCATTTTCTTTTTGTAGGATCTTCCAATTTTTGTAGGCGTGCATCTGATGGTGGCGCCAATATTCACTGCTTCCTACGCCATTTTCAGCAGCAGTCCCAACCAAGCAGCAAAGAAGGTCTCACAGCAGTAAGTATCTACCTTGTTTTTTTGACTCTTTTTACACAATCACTTGCACATATTTATTTTTAAAAATTTGACTGTAATTTGTTACTAACCACATTATAATTTAAAGGAAAACTTCTGCAGGTGTAGATTAGAATACATCTTGTTATTTTTAACAGAGGTTTGTAAAAGGCATCAAAAGATACATCTTCATTATTAGACTATGGTTTAAAGTTTAAAGAAAAGAAAAAACTGTGCCATGAGCAATATTATATGTTTATGTGAGAAAAAGATTTTTTTTACATATCATACTGCAAACAATATCATACTTGGAAACAAATGACTAGATTTTTTTTTTCTTGCTTTGTAGTACTTTTTTGTTGTCATTTTTATCTTAAATTGGTGATAATTCCAGATTTTAGAAAAAATCTAGTTGCTTCAGGCATAGAATGTTCAAGAAATTTTTCAATCCATTGCGTTTATAATATATAATGCTGTGGATGCTGAAAATTTCTCAGACCAATCCAATTCTCAAAATTTAACCAAATGACTAAATATCAAAATTTATTTTGGAATTCCCTTGTTGAACCAAAAACTTTCCAGCACCCTCATGTATATATGTATGTATGTGTGTGTGTGTGTGTCTCTCTCTCTCTAATATATACATACACAACTTGATTATCAGTTTCATTAATATCATAGCATTTACAATGTAATAAAAATTGATCTCTTACAAGGGGTTAATGCACCAAATTCACCAGGCATTCAAACACATTATCAAAAGTTGTATTTACCAACAGAACCAATTTAAGACAACAAACAAGATTTAACTTTAATGATCATTGAAGCTGAATCAGGATGGACAGTGCTGAGTAATGGCAATCAGTTTACAGTTCACTGCAGTAGGTTATTTAACTACAATTATCAATCTAAATTTGGACATGAGGAACCACATCTACTGACAGACAATTGAAATTGCCATTTGAATTTTATCATATATATATATATATATATATATATGTGTGTGTGTTTTTAATTTCTCTGAAGTATATGTACTCAGAAAAAAGGTTTTGGTGTTTTGTTCGTGAGATATATGAGGTATTGTTTGCTGCTAACTTCTTGATCCAAAAAGTCCATCTTGATTGATGAAGTCTACTACATATAGCTGCAAAATGTAACTGATACAGTTGCAAAAATAAAAAATATACAGTCATAGAAAAATTGCTTGTATACAACAATTCCGGATCACAAATTGCACCATGAAAAATAATGGCCATTCAGATTAAGTTCTACCTCACCTACTAAACCGTATAATTTTTGCACCATCCAGTAGGGCAGGTCAAATTTGGAATCATGATATTGCACTCCATTTGAAAGTCAGGATTTGACATAATGACAGAAAATATTTTTTTCCAAAATTGTTAGTTTTTTGCAGTAACGAGTTTAAAGATTAAGTTTAGGTCCAAAATTGTAGCATTAGAATTTCATTCCAGTGATTGGTGAAAGCCTTATAGAACAGCCTTATAAAATTTATAATTTACTGAACCTTTAGAAATTGTATATGGACAAGATGCATAACACAAGCATGTTACTACTAAATGATTGTGCCATCAAATAAGACCTTCATTTATTTCAAAGGGAAATTATACTAAACAATTGAGCTATATTATGATGTAATATGTTATACAACACAGTAGTTATGGTATGATTTTCAATAAACAATGCAAATTTAAAACATTTTGTCATGTAATTTTTACCCTGCTGTATTATAGTGTTATATACACTTTTATCTATTTTTTGTTTTTGTTAATTATGATCTAACAAATCTTATTCATTAATTAGCCTTTTTTCTTTTTTTTTCTTTTTTACAATTTCTTTTTACACAGTTTTTACTTATGCACATTTTTTATTGTATTTGATAAGTTTTCCATGCAATGTATCTAATACAAAAATATCAACTTATTTGGAATATTTTTAAAATAATAAAATTTTGAAGTCAGTTTGTAAGCAGAAACCTGCAGAAATTAGATATTTGTGTAAATTTTTTTTCATATGATTTTAAAACCAAATACTTAAAAATTGGTAAAAGATAAGAATCTAATTTTTGGTGTCAGTACTTAGCACAATAAACCCCAGCTTTCACACCAAGTGCAATGTTGATTTTATTTAAAAAAAAAAAAAAAAAAAAAAAAAAATCAACCTGTCCAATTATTACTTTCCCCCTTTTTGCATAACTTCACAATTGTTCAGTTTTTGAAATGATGACAATGTTAAAATGACAATATAAACTTTTGATTTGAAACTGACTTCATTTTATCACAAAAGAATCTATGACTTGCTTACACTTTAACTGATAATTTTTTTTTTAATTTCATTTACCCCATAGATTGTGAAAAGTCCTTATATAATTTTTTTATAACCGTCTGAAGAGTCTCAATGTCATTGATCAAAATCCATGTTAACTGTACAAATTTAGCATCAATGTATTTTCAAAGTAGAAAAATGTCAAACTACTTTTCGTGACATTTAAACATGCCTTCCTACTGTTTTTTTATGATTTACATTAAGACAAATAAAGAAATAAAAGTATCCCTCTTTAATCATAAAACCTGTAAAATATTTAAACTTCAAAATTAATATCATTTTTTTCTTTTTTATCTAAAAAAAATATTTTTGTAAGCCTTTCTTCCAGAGAATTATTTACTTTACATGAAACCCTCATTCAAAACCGTTTGTTATAAAATTTCACAGAAACATTTTATTTTTTACTGATGCACTGAAAAGTGAAAAAAAAGTATTGATTTTTTAAAAATATTTTTGAGACTATATATATATTTTTTTAATTGACATTTAAAGTTGAAGGCATTGAAAAAAAAAAAAGGTTGTTGATAGAAATTATTTAAGTTTTATTATTGATCTTCAAAAAAAAAAAAACAGGTTTCTCCTACAACATCATTGAATCCACATTTTATTATTTAAGTCTTGGGAATTAAGTTGTTTGTGTTATCATTATGTTCAGACTACAACCACTGGCTCCCCAGCTGGATTATCGTTGAATAGTCCTCTGCTTCAGCATTCTGTAACAGTTGAAGAAACTAGCAGGACAGGCACCGGGGAAGAAGGTAGTTCGGACCAAGAACCTGATAAGGAAGCTGTGTCCAAGTAAGTAAATTTTTTTTTTTTTCTTTTGGTCTCTTTTCCTCTCACAAACACGCCCACAGAAAATCTCTATCACTTTATCAAATATTACTGATCTCTTGCTTAACATGTACCAATCTGCTTGTTATTTCCCAAAAAACGCTCCTTAATTTCATGTTATGATTTGAAGACATATTGAAATTAAAACTTTTAAAATATTTGAATCTCTAATAAGTGTAATGTTACTCATTTGTCATAAACATTAATCAAATTTGTCTTGTAATACAAAGTTTGAATTTCAATGACAGAAAATGGATATATTTTTTCTCATTGCATTTGCAAAATTGACTGGAAAATATGTTCTACAGTTTATTGAAATAACCATCTTATTCAAATATTCACTTTGAACAGATAATTCATGATTCTATGCAATTGTTTTAATATCAAAATAGATGTGACTTTTCATTATTTGAGCTTGTCTAAGAACTATGCCACTTCACCTGTACATGTTCTTTGATCGTTTCACTAGAATTACTGCAGTATCTTTTGCATTTAGTTGCAGGAAGAAAATGATCAACAAATATCTAAATAAACTCAAGCAAAGTTAAATAACCAATTTATAAATGAGTACAATTATTTCAAATTAGACTTTGGCAAAATATCTTTTTAGCTAAACAGAAATCTAATATTAGGCTGAGTGATAAAAACATATAGGTTTTTGCTTATCAACTTTATTCTTCTAAGAATAAAGTATAATTACATTTTAATCAATTATATATTCACCATTATTTGCAATGACTTGCTGCCACTTATCAGGCAGCTCTTCGATATCTTTTGAATAAAATTCCACAGGTTTTAATCTGAAAATGTTTTCAAAAAACTATTGAATTTGGTTTTCTCATCAGAATCCATCTTGCACACTTACAAATCTACCATTCATCTATGCATTGAATACTGTTGCCATATCTGGTCAGGTGCTCCTGCTACTCATCTTGAGGTTCTTGACAAAATCCAAAGAAGGATCTACAATGTAATCAATCCTGACATGACATCTTGACTTCAGTCATTTTCTCACCAACATGACATGGCTTCCCTTAGTCTTTTCTACAAATATTTTCAAGGCTACTGCTCTGATAAGATTTTTTTCCCTGGTGCCTGGACTACATGTTTAAGCATGCTACTAGATTGGCATCTAGGTCCCACCCTTTTACTGTTGAATTAGGTAAATGTAACTGTCTCTTCTACTCCAGCAGTTTCTTTTCTCACACTTCCTGCCTATGGAACTCTCTTCTATTTCCTTGCTTCCCTGATAACTACAATCTTCCAAAATTTACATGCAATATCAATTGCCATCTATCTTCTTGAACCCTATTCTGCTTTTATCCTTTCCTTGCATCCCCACAAGTCTTTTCTCTCACCTTCACTCTCTGTAACCCCCAGCATACTAGTGGCATTCAAACCTTGCTTGGGGTTTACAAAAATGAAAGTTTCCCCACATCAAAGTGTTTTTGCAGTGATCAAACTTTGTGCAAGGTCTTGTGAATATGGCAAGTTCCAAAATTTATTCCTGTGTTATTCTTGCTGTATGTGGCCTTGCATTGTCATAAAGGTCAACAAAATTTTTCTTTTAATCCACTATGTATGCTGCCATGGGACTCTTTTGCCACAACATTCATCACCATCTAAAGTTCAGACACAAACTGAGTGCTGACATGAGTGCTATTGCATCACATATTGAGCTAAAATTTAAAACATTTTGCTAAAATACCATGCACAGGCTGTAACCCAAAACAAAGTAAGCATCCTTCTTCAAAGTGTTGCAATTTTTCTTTCATGTATATTTTTTTTTTTTTTTGGTTCTGAATTTTAGTGTTTCGAACAAAGCTTATTAGATTTCAGTTATGAGATTTTATTCTGTCTTTTTGATCATGATGTGGTTGGCACTCATGTAAGAGGAAATGTATAATACATTCACAGAGAAAATTATATAATCTTAGGAATTACCATATTTTCTTGTGCATAATATGAGAAATTTTAAGATAAAAGCAAAAAAAGGGGTTTGCATTGTAAACGTTTTCAAAATTTTTTACTCAGTTATAAAACTTACTTGAAACAAAAATCTTGTGAATACACTCAACCTAAATAGATAATAAAACACAAAGTAAACAGGTGTTGATAATTGTTTACAATAGGTATTTGATTGTCAGAAATATTTGTTTCTCCTTTCATTCTTAATTAAAGACAATATTTTTTATTTTCATAGGTTATTAATGTATAGAAGTATAAATGTATTACTGGGTATGTCTAGTTAGCACCTTTCATTTTAAAAAAAAGTTTTAAAATGAAAATTAGAAGAAACACACAATGGCTAAATATGTGGTTCATATCTATTCTTTCATATTGTGAAAATTCAATATTTTAGTGAAATATATGTACAACATTACAATTTTAATGGATAAAATTTTAACATATCAGCAGATAGTTATTAATGTCAACAACTGAGCACAAATAGTTATTAATTAAAAAAAATTAGTAATTAATGTATAGTATTATCCATAACTACATGTACAAGAATGTTGTTTTTAATAAAAGTTATAAAATAACTATAAATACGTAAAAAATGCATATATTGTTGAAAATTCCTTTTTCCACAATATAGCTATTTGTGCTGTTATAATGCTTATTACCTAAACAATAATAATACTGAATAAATTTTTTAAACATTAAAATATATCTAATCACATATCCCTAATAGCTGTCGTGATCTGTTAATATGCCAGAAGTTATTTGTCTCATGAAATTGAATCATTTGAGTTTAGTTCAAATATAAACATTCTGCTAAAAGAAATTTAGAAATTTGACTGGAAATATAGTTTTATTTGTCAAACTATTGTAGTAACATTAAAATACTCTAACCAAAATCCCACTATAATTTGCTGTTTTTACTGTTACAATAACAGAAAAACAAATCGCATCATTATAACATCAGTTTGCAGAGAAAAAATTGTCTTGGACAACTGTAATAATGAATATGAGAATGATTAATAACTGATTTGTGTGAAGTGATTATGTGAAGCTACTGCATATACTTTGACATATAGGGATTAACACCACAAAATCATTTTTTAAAAAACAGTCCTGCGCTCAATCAAGAAAAAAAACAAAAAACAGATGAACTGATATACAGAATCTAAAGATGTCATGAAAACTCCATTTAGAACTGTTCTTACTTAAACCAACTTGCTTTTCTTAATTTTATATATATATATATATATATATATATATATATATATATATATATATATATATATATATCAGAATTAGGTTCACCCTGTACAAGGCTCAGGGGCCACTCGAGGTAGAGGGTTACATTAAAGGAGTATTTTATACAGGTAAGAGGGGAAGATAATGGGTAACTCTAGATTTGAACAGGTTAAGATTGTAATGTTCAGAGAAACATCCTCTTGGAGTCTGTTGCACAGAACAGCGGTTTGCAGGAAGAAGTAGCTCAAGTGGAACTTACTTTTCACCGATGGAATAGAGGGAATGTAGGTGCATGGTGGATCCTAGCCAGGAAAGTTAGACTTGGCAGAACCAATGAATGTAGTTTGTCTGAGCACTTTCCATGGAAGTAGTGAGAGGCTTGCATAATCCCACCTGTGAGAGAGAGAGATTGGAGGATAGAAAATAATTTGTCATCCACAAGGACTTGGAGACACTTTTGAACTCAAAGTGAGGGCTGGGCTGTTCCCGCTTAAATATAACAACAGTACTCCATTTTTGACCTGATCTGGCTCTTTTGATATATATAAATAAAATACAATTTTATTTATTTTCATTCAGTCATAATTTTAAATTCCTGTTACAGAGCTGGAATATCCTAGTGACACACTACATTTTCAGCACTTATGCAAATTAACAGATAAAAGATAATGATTTATAACAACCCTATGCATGTCAATGGTACATTTGGCCAGTACTACATAAATTAGAAATTAAATTATGCATAAACCTCTCATACATTGATCTGGATAAATTATAAAAAGATATTTCAAATATTATCAAATCAGATTTCATTATTGGGAACTTTATCGATTTGTTATATCTTTTAAGTCTTTTTTAACTAAAATAATGTTTCTCTTCAGTTACATGAACAACCGCGGCCTGTCCAAACGACACACTGTGGCTATGACCAGTGCTGCCCAAGAAATTCCCGAGGAGTTGCAGAAGAAACTTACTCTCCACTCAGTCAGGACCATGAGGCGGAGTGGTCTACATCGGTCTGAAACCACTCCAGGTATTGTGGATTAGATTTTCTCATTCAATGAAAATTACAAATAAATTCTTGAAAGCTATCATTGTAATAGATGAATTACTGAACTCCAAGGAGATTTGGTTTTAAATGAATCCACTCTATTACCACGTTGGCTCCCAGGCCTTATTTCCTTTGTTGTCCCAGGGTCTCAACACTATATCTTAATTAATTTTGGTACAAGCGACTTTGTTTCATATATGAGGCAAGGATATCATAGGTAATATTTATTACCCACAATTCACCAGTCTATTGTTTGGTACCTTTTTTACAACACAGAGTCACAGATGAGTGCATGGTACAGCTCTGTAAAACTTTTTTAAAAAAAATAACCCCCCCCCCCCCCAAAAAAAAAAACAGTAAAAATTTCAAAAGGAAACCAAAATAAGATAAAAAATCAAAAAATATTTAAAAAAAATTTTTTGAAAAAAAAATGTGGTTCTGGTGTAGCAATGATCTCAGAAGCAATCAATCATAGCATCGCACTACCAATAATCCTCACAGAATTGAAATTGGAAAATGATCCACCAAGGGATTATATGGGCCTTGCAGACATACTACCATGACCCTCCAGTGGGTCCATGTGGAAGCCAATGTGTTAATCATTAATCTGAACCAATAAATCTTGAATTTTCTTCTCCAACCAAATCCTACACCTGTGTTGTAAATGAGCTGTCATTCTGAGCACAACCTTTAGTCATAAAATTCCTTGTAAGAGATCTGAAGATGTATCAGCTGAAAGAGTATCAACGAAAGAGAACTAGTTAGTCCCCACAAACTAAACACTCTATTTTGAATATTTAATTTTTCCCCTTTCTTAGAAATATAAAAATATTAAGGAATTTATAGGAATTTATATGTGTAGCATGACGGTTGTTGGTGTGGAAAGCTCAAATTATGGCCAAGTCTGTTGGGTTCAATTTTTCACTTTACCTTTGGGAAAGACATGTGTCCATCTCTTCTCCTCCCACTTATGAGTAGGTAGTCTTGGCTCTGTAGCCATAAGTGGCAGCCAGTCTAGGAGGAAGACTACTCTGGATTCGAAAATATTTAAGAAACCACTCCACTATCTTTCCCAAAAAGGCATGGTAATTCAGATATAATAAAGAAAAGGAATCTGTGGATAGCCATGACACGTACAACCTAAAAAGACATATTATTTCAGAATTTTAGGTATTCTTTACTTAGTCATTCTAAATCACTGAAGTCTTGAAATGTCTTTAAATACAAAAATTCCACCCAACCAACCCTTAATAAATGGTTTGACTTGTTCAAGCAATAGGTCAGGGGTCAAATCATATATTAATGCCTAAACAAAAAGAAACAATTTCAAACATGAGAATTATCAATTTATCCCATGTCCTACAGCTGTCAGTTTAAACTGACAACACATTCTTTTTTTCACCACCACCATATATTGTGACCATTTTGCTTAAAGTTTGTACTTTTTTTTTATAACAAATGAAAACTTTGAGGTTTTCCAACATATTTCAGTGAAATTTTCCCTTTCCCAAATTTATAGTTTACATATATATATGGAGGAGGGAAGTGTCAGTTTAAATTAACTCCAGAATGATATAGTTTAAATACATAAAATAATATTTTACCTTAAATCAATGATGAATACTTAGAAAATCATCCAGACAATGAAGTAAAATGCAATAGGAGTGATATGAAGACATATCAGAATAGCAGAAGATGCCTTCCAAAAACTAAGTGAAGTATTAAGACATAGACAAATTTTATAAAGAAAAGAGTGTTAAATTGCTATATCAGATCTATCCTATTGTATCATAGTGAATGCTGGACAATTTCCTTTCAGTTGAAAAAAAGACATGAAGCAAGAGAGACATACTTCTACAAATCCTGTTATCATAACAATGGTATATCTCATTGATGAGGAGAGATTAGGCTACATGACCTAAAAATTGCATTATAAAATTGTTATATACCATACCTATGAACACTAATGGATACGTCCCAATCCTCATGAATACACTGGACACTATTGTAAGTGTGGGTAATATGCTGTCTAAGTAGTCCACCACTAGCAGTGGTTTACCTACTTCATGCTGCTGGCAAGTATTGTATTTTGTTGATGTTATAAAGATTACCATTTCATTTCCAACCTCTGTTTTGGTTATTCCTCATTCAGTAATTCAGTAAACCTTTCTAGGTTACGACAAAAATAGATATCAATTTTAACATGATGCTATATTGGTAGGGCACATATTGAAATTCAAACTGGCTATAGTCTCATAGATTAATCTACTACAGTGGTTCCTCAACTTCAGTATTAATTCATTAGGCTTTGCTACTTGACCACTTGTGGATCTGTGGATAGTGTAATGGATAACAGCTGAGTTTGAATTCCAGTTGGGTTTGTTACATTCAGTTACACGCAAATACTCTTGGGAAAAGTATGGAGATATATATATCTCTGTGTTACAAGCCTTTATTTACATATGTGCATTTCAGGAAGCAGAGTAGATTCTCAGCAAAACCCACCAATGATAAAGCTTATAAAACACCACAACTGGAAATAGACAAGTCCATTTTACTACACCATAAGAACATTTCAAATTATTTACAGAAATTTAATCAATAAATGAAACTCTAATTTACTTAACCTGTTTTTAAAAGAACAGAGCAGTAGAGAGTTAATATATTTCAAGCTATTTTACAGGTTCTAAAATTGAAGTACATGTTCTTACTAATTTACTTGTATTATGGTGATTACTGGTACAACACACCAACATGTACTATGGATTCAATAGATTAATAAAATGCTCATTTCCAGGTTCTGCACATTGAATTGGTAGATATTAATGATACTGACTTTAAAAGGCAAAAAGTTATAAGTATCAAACATTATTGATATTGCCTTTTACAACTTCTCTATTTTCTTGCAGCAGAATTTTGGTCCTTTTTGTCTCTACTTCATCCATTCTTATCAAAAGTCACAAACTTAATCCCTAATGATGTAAGCTTAGTCCAGCTTGTATTTACTTGTGCACTCTTAGTTGATACCTTGTCTGACTCTATTGTACTAACCTTACCCGTGTTGATACCTCTCCCTTTCTCTGTCAGGCTGTGAAGCTGTCCCGCACATGCCAAGTGAACGTTACTCCCCTCTGCGGCGTGCCAGTGATGTTCTAGTCAATGTGAGCAAGCACCAACCACATCTAGAGAAATTGTATAATGCTGCAGTGAACCCAGGCAATTCTCCCACTCACACACACACAAGTCTGAAGCAACTACAGCAGGAGTGCCATGATTTACAGGTAAAAAGAAAATAGATAAGAAAAATAACCAGATGAAGACATTTGAGTGTTGTTATAAAAATTTTTTTTTTTTTTTTTACTTTATTTAATTTTTAATTTCTATGTTTATTTTTTTATCATAAATCCCAGATTGCCATTCTATAATCATTTGTAAGCAACATAGATTGGAATTAAAGAAATATCCTTCTATCATCAGGTGCCTGATTGATTAGGCTATGAAGGCTACACAGCAAGAATCATCCAAATCTAAATAAATGTCTCTATTCCTTTTTTAGCCATATTGGAATCTCTGGAAATATCAGGATCTATAGATAATATGTGCCTAGTTTTATCAAGGTTATTTGTGTTATTTTATTTTTTGTTTTTGCTCATTTTGTAAACTTTTTCTTCATGTTGTATATTGAACTAATTAAGATATTGAAGTTTAAAAGTATTTTCAATATATTTTCTTCATTATGTAAATATTGTGGCTTACAAATTCTAAGTGCTCTTAAGTAGAAACCTATAATTATCCTGGATTTTATTTGTCCATGGTGGTGTTACGAGAAGTTTATGAGATCATTTTTGTTAGTGTTTTTTTTTTTTTTTTTTTTTTTTTTAGATGTTTAGATTTTAAATCATTATCAGTACAGTTTAAGGAATAGCAATGTATCATTTGTGTTTCATCTGTAGATTCAGTGTTATTTAACTTATCAGATCAAGTAACATTGTTTTCTGGGAATATATTAATAAAATAACACCAATATATTGGAAATATATTTTGGGAAAATATTTTGAAAAGGGCAAGTTAAAACTCCTCTAAGAGATGGTCCCATTGCTAATCTAAATTTCTCTCTTCAAAAAGGATTGAATGTGAAATAACATTGGTTTGTAATAAGTTGGCAAATCTTTATAATTTTGTCAAGTAGTAAGAAGAGGTTAGTTTTTTATTTTACTAAACATTTTTAATAGAATTAAGCGTTTTTTAATAGGTACATTAGTGTTTAGGGATTTAATATTGAAACTGGCCATGAGTTTAGATTTCGTCATTCAATCATTTAACAAGGTTACTAGAATTGTTAACTTGTGAAAGTGGCAGAGATTAAAATTTTTCTGTAGTTATAAACATTAGTCAAAACATGGTCAAAATTGATCAAATAACATCCTTAAAAAAAAAAAAAAAACTTTATAGTCTACTAAAAACACACAAAGCTGACATTCCTATATGATCCATTTTTCCATAGTTTTCTAATTTTGCCATTCATTGAGCCCAGTGATTCTCAACCCCCATGCTACAAAATATTGTCAGAACATATATATATATATATTGTCCACAGACAGACTGTTTTGCTGTTTCACAGCTCATCAGTGTGGCTAGAAGTTCGATTACCTCAAGCTGGAATCAAAACCCGACTGATTTGGTATCAATTGGAGGTTTCACCCCTAAGCTATTGGTGCACAGCAGGGATGAAGATGAATTTAGACATATTTATTTTTAGACAAACATGCCAGTGACCGGAGAACTCAATTCGTCTTACTGAAGAGTCTTGCATCAGCAGCAGTAATAGTCACTGTTTACTAATTCACTTTTCTCCTTGAAGAGCTCAACCGAAATAATTTTTTCAGGAGCATGTATGTGTGTGTTTGGGGAAGTAGTAATGGTACAGCATTAGTATTTGAATAAATGAATAAGTATTAAAATTTTTTTTAAACAATTATTTTCTCTATTCTTCGATTATGTTATTTTAAATACTTTTTAAAAATGAATGTTAAAACAAAGTATTTTTATTTTTTAATTTAACTTTTTAAAACTTTCCTTTATTTGAATAAATGAGTATTGACCTTTTCTTTTTTTTTCCATATAATTGTATTCAATATTCTTTGTTTAATTCAACATTTTTACAAAATTATATTGAATTATGAATTAATATTGTTGAAGTTTCTGATATGTAACATTGAGAAATCACCAGATACAATTTGTCACACTGAATAAGGTGCACAAATAGTTAAATAGAAACATTGAAATAAACTAAGTTCATATTTGTATGTATCTTTTTTTTTCAATCTATGGTTTTACTTCATAACATTTAAATGTATACCCTTTACAAATTTAGACATTGATAATTATATATAAGCAATAGACAAAGTCCTATTTGCTAATTTCATTTCTCAAATAAGTAACAATTTTAAATGCCTGTTGTATATCCAGGATGTTATTTGCTTATGACTTCTTTTTCAACTGAGATTCTGGAATCACAAAAAGTCTGATCACAAAATCAAATATTAATTTACATAAACAAATAGATGATTAATTGCAATCTTATGCACAACATAAAATCTGTTTTCATCTCTTTTCATCATTTACATTGTTCAGACTATTGTCCTCATCTTTGTTGTCATATTCACAATGTTTTGATTGTTTTATGCTCAAGCTTTCTTCAAGTGATTGGAATTTCGAACCAAACCATGTGTTCATCTTATTGAATGATTTTGCATGAAAAAAAAAAAAAAGCAACAAATCTTTGGCAGGACTTTAACCATTAGGAATAGAATTATCATTTTTTTCACCAATGCTCAAAAGCATAAATAAACCTTTTTATGTTGGGTGATTTGCCTTCTATTTTTACTTATTTGTTTGTCAATATCATTTCAATTTTGAAATGAACCATTCATTTATCATAAACATTTTTATTTTATGTCTACTAAAAACTAAAAGATTGGAAGAAAATTTCTATAAATATTAAAGATCTATAAGATTAAGTAGACTTAGGAAGTCTTATTTCCTGAAAAACTGTTTTAATAAAAAGATTTTATAAATTTCAATTACCTGTAAGTGCTTAGTCAATAAATGGCAAAATGTTACCACTTAGCAGAAAACCACCATACATTCATAAAATTATATAAAAAAAAAAAAAAGATATATATTTTATCTACTAACTTTTGATTGCTAAATCTATTATAGATCTTTGCCAATATATAAGTACATAATGCTTTGCATATATATTTCAGTAGCATATTTTCATTCAAACATGTTTCATTGAATAATATAGACACTATGACAATAGAATGCTGATTTTATCACAGTTACAATAGCGTGTTTGTCATTGTAATTTTCCCCTGAAGATGATCTTAGAAATAGTCAAAAGTACTTGATTAAAAAAAACTACAGCACCTTCCTTGATGAATTTCATCTCAACATCAAGAAACTGATTAGACAACTAGAAAGGATCAGTATAAAAATAAGTAGACACAATATATCTATATTATTCAATGAAACATATATATATATATATATATAGAGAGAGAGAGAGAGATAGATAGATAGATAAAGGGATGCCTGATGCAATTACAGTTGTCTTTGCAGAAGCAAGTGAATTGTCGAGAGCCAGTGGAGCGTCAGGCAGAGTTATTACAGCAGCAACATGCCTTTCACCTGTTGCACCAACAGCAATCATTACAGGTAAGTTCTATCTATGATCAGAAACTGATTTCATCTTGAAATTTAAGTTTCTCTACTTTTTATCCTCAGTATATTTAAAAAAAACACAAAAAAAAACAAATTGCAAAGTTTAAAACCAAAGATGATAAAATTATTTTATCTGATTTAAAATTGGAATTATATCTTAGTTAAATTTTTTTTTTAAATCAAATATACTTGAAATAATAAAAAAAAAAAACATTTCTCCTCTGGTAAAATTTTTTAATTGTGAAAAATTTAAATATTTCTTAATGGTAGAATTGACTGACTTTTGGTTTGACTGAACCTCATTTCTTTACAAATAAACAGAAACTCTCTTTCTGGTAGTATGAGGAGGTGCTAAAAAGTTTTCAGCCCAACCCAATTGTCAAAATTTAATTATATTTCAGATTTCTTTTTACAAGGGATTCTTGTTCAATTTGAAAAATTTCCAGCATTCCAAGTATTTGTCTGTCTGTGTAAATTTGAGATTTGATACTAAATGTTTTTAAAAATCCCATAAATTACAGTTTCATCAAATTTATTTCTGTTTTGAATGCATTATGATTGCCATTTGTTGGTTGTTAATGTTACTCATATTATGACTTCTATTTTCCAGCAACAGATGCCTAGTCTTTCCAGGTCCCCAGTGCCTTCTCCTCCCCTCCCCTCCCCTACAAGCCAGTCAGCCAGTAGTGTTGACGTGCTGCCAGGAAACCTTAATAACCACTTCCAGAGACTCCATCTTCAGCAACATGGAAGTCCCACAACTGGCAGCCCTGCTAGTCCAACCAACTACAACATGATGATGAGACCCCTGGGCAGCTCTGATACATCCCCAACACAGTCCTACTCACCACACTTACAGCAGAATTTGCACCGCATCCTGGAGGACACAGCCGATAACCAGTCTACAGCCGAGCATGAAGAGATGCAGATCCAAGAAGCAAGTGCATCAGTGACTCAAATCCCAAGCCAGCAGGAAATAAGGCAGCGCCAGTATGCTCAGACTCCTCAGATCAGCATCACAGACACGTATGGAAACACTGATGTGATGGCCGCAGATACCGATCTCGATATTCCAAAGGAACCTGCTCCCCGACTAACGTCCAACTATAGTTCCTATGTTTCTACATCCAAATCTTCACCAATTCATTCTGTGGCTCCAGCCAGTTCCTGCAAGCCAGTGTACATGGCTCCTAAATATGTCAACACTAATTTGGCCAGTATCCAAGCAGATTTAGATAATGAAAAAGCTGGCTTTAAAAACACCATGCGTTCACAGCTGTGGAATAATTATTGCCATGATCCCAACATACAGAACTGGTCTCCAAGCCAGATGAACTCCTCAAACCCTGTGTACAGATTGAACCAAACTCGCTACTGGCGCCATAACACAGTCACAGAGCCAATTGAGGCCTACACAGAGTTCTCTTACGCAATGAAACACGCTCCCATATTTTCAAGTCTTGATCATGAATCCGCAACACAGAATTGTTTAAACAGTTTTAGTTCAGTAGCTAATCATATGTTGATGAATAATGTGTCACCTTCTAATGAAAACTGCTTCAAAACATATGACAATGTGTCTTCAAACAGTGAAGTGAAGCATTCTTCACAGAACTATGCGCTTGATTCAGTGTTTGGATCAATGATCACGTTAAGCTCCACAAAAAATACACAGGAGATTTTGAATGAAATCCGACATATGCTTGATACCCAACATGCGGACATCAACTACAGATGCTCACAGAATCTCTTTCAACTTGAGAACTGTGGTGTGCAGATTGAAATGAAAGTTTGCAAAAACGGTGGAATTAATGGTTTACAATTCAGAAAGATTGCTGGGGACTCTATGCACTATGACAAAATCTGCTCTGAGCTACTAAGGTGTATGAATTTGTAGCTTGTAAATACTAGGGCCTAAACCAATGGTTGCAAGTTGTACATACTGTTATTAGACCAGTGGTTAAAGATTGTACATACTGTTATTAAACCAGTGATTAATGCTGCAGAAGCCATTTTTAACCAATGGTTATATGTTGCACATGCTACAGTTAATCTGTTGGCTGAAGGTTTACATACCATGGTTTAAACAAATGGTTAAAAGACTATTGTGCAGCTGTTAAACCGGCAGTTAAAAGGTGTACAGATCAGATTAAAATAGCAGTTACAGGATATAATAACATTGTTAAACTGTTAATTCAGACTGTACAGATATGCCATAGTTGAACCAGTGGTTAATGTGTACATATGATGGTTAAACCAGTGGTCAGTCGGTGTCAGACTCGTTTTTCATCTCAGATCCTACCCAACCCCTTACAACTTCATTTTTTTTTCTTTTCCATTCTGTTCTTGTTTTTTAACATTCTATTTTCTTGAAACCTATACAACTGGGCTGAAAAGTCTGAAGATAACTTATCTTTTGAAACAGTTTCCTGACTTCAACCAGTATCAATCACTCATCTCAAATTCTCTGAGGTTTGAGGTAGTTCTCTTCCCCACCACCACCCGGCCACTGAATCCCTTTTATTATAAAAAGAATTGTCCAATCAGCTGCCTCTAACCTCACTACATAGCTTAGCCTGTTGACCGTAGTAACTTACGAAAGCCTGCAATAATAGCTGGTAGCAAGTACTGGCCTTAGAAACTTTTTAAAACAAGGAAGGGCCCAAGATGATCCCTTCCTTTATTGCCAAACATTTTATAAAAAAAAAAAAAATTTTTAGTCACTTCTGCCTTGGTTCAGCCTCTTAAGGCATTGCAGTGCTGGATTGCTAGTTAGCTTATGACTTTTGACCCTTCGGCAAGTCTCTCCACATCTAGCCTTAGATCTCTTCACTTTCTGGCTAGGTTTATACATATCTTAAGAGCCTGCCAACTCTCCTGCTGAGCCTACACATATCTCATAGCTTATTCTGATATATTTAGTAGCTTAATATAATCTGCTGTTAAATTTTAACTTATCTAATATATTGTAATCCAGAATCTGTCATAAAAAAATACAAATGATTAGCTTAAAAAAAGTTTTTAGTGAAGCCATTCATTTTTTTAAAATAGGGAGATATTTATTTTGCATATGACTACAACAAAATGTCAGTATTGATATTAATTTCTTTCATAAAAAAATAATTCTGATGATTGTTTATCATCTCTAGATGAATTGCTTTCCTCCTCTTCTTGTATGCCTGTGTGTGCATGTTTATTAGAAATGTTTCTGTTTAAAGATGAATGATGATTGTTAAAATGTTTATAGACTTTTCTAAAGTACATGCATAAACACTCAATTCAATGAGAATACTTAATATCCAGTTTTTAATTTGTATTATACTTCTTGTTGCCTTTCTTGTTTAGTGATTATCAGTTGTTTTGTTTATAACTGAGGATTTTTTCTTTTGTTAAACATTTGATAATCCAACAAATTAGAGGTGTAAAATTTACTTCGAGTTGAAGCTTGAATTTTATTCGTAATTTGCAAACCAGAAATTTTTAGGGATCCTTCTACCATCCCAGAAGTAAGAGCTAAAAAAAAAAAAAAAAAAAAATACACATTATGTAGCTTATAGTATCTACCCAGATATTTCTTAGGCTGCAATGTCATTCACCCTCAAGTGTTTATCACAGAATTTCCTTTAACTTTGGTTAAATTTCTATGTTTTTCTTTTTAATCATTTTTGTCTTATTCTCTTAATAATAATACGAAATTCATTTTGCATCCTAAACAAAAAAAAAAAAAAAAAAAAAACGTAAATTGCTTCTTAAGTGTTTATTTTATTCACTGTTGAATGATTCTGAAATTGGTTTTAAATTATTAATTATCTTGGCTTTAAGAGAAAATATCTATACCATGATATCACTGATTTTTACAAACAAAAAAGACATTCTATCAGAAACAATTATTGCCCAGAATGTTCTTTCTAAATTCTAAACAAGTGTTTCTTTGAAGCATTATCACAAAATTTCATTAACTCACAACTAAATTTACTAATAATTTATATCTTATTCTTCCTTGCATATAATTTTTATTTGTAATTTTATCTAATGTTTAAACACGTAAAATCACGTAAAGAAAACTAAGAAATAACATAGAAAATTTAGAATTTTCCCAGTTTAAAATTAGTAAACAACATTTTTAAAAAGACAAAAAAAAAAAGATTTTTTTCTTCAAGATCCAAGAGCCACTTGAGGTAGAGGGTTACAAAGTAGGAAGCTGCTCCAGTGGAACTTATCTTACCAATGTAATATGAAGGGAATGAGGGTGGTTCTCTACAATGTGCATGGCATAGAAAAATAGAAATATTAGGTTGGTGCAAAAATAATGTCGTTTTCTCACATAGTAACATATGTGAGAAAACGACCTTATTTTTGCACCAACCTGAGTAAATCTAGTCATTTGTATACTTTCATTCTAGTTTCATTCACTACCACCCTCCAAAATAATTTCATTTGCTCTTGGGTGAATCATTCACAAGTTTAAGAAACACTAATCTACCTTTATCCATTTTATGTCCTCATCCACTTCAAGAAAAACTTTTCTATTATTTTTAAATCTTGCAAAAGAAATTTACAATATAAATAAGCTCATAAAAATGTTTTAAATACAGCTGTTAGATGTTTTGAGATAATTTGTTTTAGAAAATTGTAGATAGTTGGATAAAATAGACTTAAGTTTGCCTTCTAAATGAGCATATTTTTATATTTTCATTTACATGTCCTCTAACAAACTTCACCTTATAGAAGTCCATGATTATCTTCTTTTTCTCTAGTTGCTTGCAAAGAAGTTTTGCAATTTACCAGTAATTTATTAATTCAAATAGAAGAAAAAACTAGTATAATATTTTTGTAAAGTTCTAACAGTAATTGAATTAAATGAAATTTTTTTTTTCTTAAGCATAAAAAATATGAATCCTACAGTTATTTTACTTTTTCTAGGGATCTATGTGTTGTTTTATTACCCTTCATTAATTGTAGATCCCTGTAAAATAGAAGTCACTGTCCATTTTTGAATTCTGGGTAAAAGAAAATAGTAAGCTTTTTTATCACTACTTTTATATTGTGTGTGTGTGTGTGTGTGTGTGTACACTCTAAAACATTGTGGAAGGTAGTGAAATATACATCCAGGCATACAGATTGTCTTCTAATTGATTATAGAAGTTATTACCATTTATATAAATGTAAAATTTGGTTTGACTCGATAGGGAAAATAACTAAAAGTTTATAACTACCTACAGACAAGTATGAGTAGGTCCCTATAATAAAACAATGACATGATATCACATTTCTCCATGAGTTCCTTAATATTTAAATTAATCATGACATTTAAGAAGGAAAATTCAAGCTTAAGAGACCTTTTTTTTTTTTTTTTTTTTTTTTTTTAGTAAAGTGTTCTTTATTGGCATAAAAATCTTTTATTTTATTTATTTATTTATTTTTTTTGTTTTTTTTTTCCATATTCACAAACTGCTTTCCAAAAGACAATGTCAGCGAAACAGTTTTGTTTCTGTTATTGAGACTAGCTAAAGTGTTTGACTTTTTGTTTTGCTTTACATTTAATTGAAACAATTTCTGTTAAGTATGACATTGTTTATACTCTATAAGTGAAATTACATTAAGGGAAATTATTTCTTTATCAAAATTGAATATATTGGAACCATAGTGATAACTGACCTTTTTTTTACTTTTTTAAAGCTCTTGAAATTTCCATAAACCAGTTGTATTATAAAAAATGTCCTAACTCATAGGTTTATAATTTTTATACAGTTTTGTGTTGATTTCAGTTTTGTAGCTGGGAATATTTTTTACAGAAAGCTTAAAAATAAATTGTTTCCTAAACTCATTAAAAAGATAAATCTTGAATACTTACTGTATGTTAACTGATGACCATCTTGAATTGAATACAATAAATTCTTATAACATAAATTTGTACATTGGAAGAAGAACTGACACTGTTTAATTATTTTGAATGGATTGGATATTGTACTTTTTTTCTTGAACCCTTCATTAGAGTCAATCATTCCTATATAATATTAATTATATCGAAGAGTTGCCTACAATAATAATGGTACAATTTTTCAAAACCTTAGTCCAATCTGAGTGAATAAGGGAAAACAAATTTTCTATCATAGCTAAAAAAAACGATCTTAGCTTGTGATCCAAAAACTTATAACATGTGTAGTTTCTTTTTACCAAAGTTTGTCTTGGATTTTATTCACCGAAGAACATAGCAAATGATGTAGCCTTTCACTATAAGAATCAAAGCCCATCAACTTCACCTGAAAAAGCTGCAAAGTATATACTTATGAAAAGCACACAAAAGTAACTCCTAAAGAAGTATATTACCATGCCAAAATGGCAGAGCATTTCTATTATCATAATAATCCAGTGTACACCCAACTGACCACAACTATCAGTTTCTTGCACACTAATGTATGCAATCATCAAGTGGTCAGTACTTGTCTGTTTGATGAAATCAGTTAACTCAAGTCGTTACAATGATTGTAGCTGGCATATATATATATATATATATATATATATATATATATATATATATATATATATATATATATACGCACACATACATACAGGTAAAAAAAATTCTGCACCTTTTGGAAAGTGCCTGAAAGCCAAAACCATGGGTTGACCCAAGCCGTGTGAGTGAAATTGGGTAGACGGAACCCTTGGGGGCTGTCGATAGCTGTGCTAGCACAAAGTCACAAGTCATCATGGCTGATGGCTTGAGCATGCTGGCCTTGTTCAAATTGTTGATCACGCTAGATAACATTCTTTTCCAGAAACTGTAACTAAGGTCTGCTCAGCATAGATGCGGTATAAACCACAGGTGGGCACTGTTGGTGTTGAATAAACACAAATGCGCCTGAGCAAGCTTCTGCAATAGGGATTGGTTAGCTGCCCTAGTAGACAGGTATTCTCGAATACAAGTGGCCAGCTATATATGTATATATATATATATATACACACACACACATACATGTGTGTGTGATTAAAATGAAAGATGGTACAAGTGTGCTTCTTATATGTAGATTTAATAGGCCGATTAATAAAATCTGAGGAATAAAAAGACAACAAAATGAGCTTCAATTTAGTCAAAAGGCTAATATATAATAAATATCATCAATATTGTTAGGTCTTTATTCCTTAAATTTTATTAGCCCACCTATTTATATATATATATATATATATATAGGATGCATTCACTTTCTAAAGAATTAATGAATTTATTTTTAATCTGACATTTTTATTACTTCAAACATTATTATAGTGGAAACTTCATATCTGAAATAGATGCTGCATTTCTATTTGTTTAAAAAGTGTGTTAACATCTATCAGTGTGCACATTTGAGAAAACTTAGTAAAGAATAATGTATTCTCTGGCAGGGATCAAATTTGCATTCCCCTTTGTAGGATAAACTATCATTTGATCCAGTGTGCTTTACTGCTTGGCCACAAAGAATTTCACAGTAAACAAATGAAAATAAAGCCTTACTTACAGTGATGTCCTTTATGGCTGAGCAGTAAAACATCCTTTATCAAATGGTGGTTTTCACTACAAAGGGGGTTGCTGATTCGATCCCTGCCAAAGACATTTACAAAGATTTCTGGAATGTGCAGACCGATAGATGTAACTACACTGTTTAATAAAGAAAAATGGGGTGTCTATTTCAAATATGAAGTGTCCACTATAATAACATTCAAATTAATAATAATGCACTGACCGAGGGTGGGAGGAATACCCAAACAGCTAAAGATCGAATAGTCAAAAAATCACTGCCATTTGAGAAGAAAAAAAATCCCTAAAAGACTAGAAATTAATTTACAAGTGCCAAATGTGCTCAGTTGACTTGAATGGGTTCATTGCAAAAAAACTAATAGTTGAGATCAATCAGGTGTACAATGGATTATTATAATTATATATACATACACACACACTATCTGAAATATATGTGTGTGTAAAAGGACTATGAATAAAAACAAAGGAAAACTTATCTTAGCTGACACATTTCATCCTCTGAGAGACTTTATCAAGGCAAATGTAAGGATTCTATTTTGTAAAAAGTGTTTATATACAAGAGTAAAATTGTTATTGGTTTTTCAAAATTTTTAGGTATAGGAATGCTCATAATTATTCATTAGGTTAGTTTAAAAGTCAGTTATGGAGGACACTTAATCACTTTCATTTATTAGAGATTGTATTTTGTCCTCCATAACTTGCCTGACTCAGTGATTCTACATTCTATGTCGTTATTCATTAAATTATCTGCAAATCCAGCATTTATAATATTACACATTATGAAATATTAAACAATATTCTTAATGTGTGAAGCAAAATGCATTCTATAGATGATCTCAAGTAAACTTATTCACATCTTTATACAGTTAATATATTAACAATATCTACCAAATGTTTTAAATATCTTAGAATGGGGAAATTTCAACATGTTTTACATTTAAAGAAAAAAAAAAGTTATTTTTTTTTATTTTTTTTTTTTTTAATTAATCATATTTAGATGCTCCATTTTGTGCATTTTTGTTACCATTGGGATGTATGTATATATTTATTTAACTGGTAATCTGGGTCATACCATTGCCTTAAGTTATTGTTGCTATAAGTTTTACAAGTTTTTACTAAACTCAATTCTTAGTCATGCACTTTTTTCTTCCTTCCTTACAACACCTTTGTTTAGGAACCCTCTACCTTGAGCGGCTCTTGTGTCTTGTATTGCGTGAACAACTGTAAAAAAAAAAAAGAAATAGTTTAGAAATTCATTGTATGTTCCCTGCAGCTATTAGTGTACTGGTTTAGAATGTCATGGATGATCAAAAAATTTCTAATTCTGTTTATTAGGTTGGTGCAAAAATAATGTCGTTTTCTCACATATGTTACTATGTGAGAAAACGACATTATTTTTGCACCAACCTAATAGAAACTTGTGCTGCTGTGGATTTACAGTCAAACAAATAATATCCTACAAGAAAATTTTGAGTATTCTGGTTTTTTTTTAAATGAAATTACCATAAATCTTCTTCGGTTCTAATATTCAACAGTTTGTTTCAGTTTTTTCAGTATTCCATCTTAATATCATCCTTCCTTCAAGAATATGGGTCTTTTTTTACTGTTATAATTAATGTTACTCTAATGTGAAAGTTATTGCTTAAGTATAGGGAGTTTTTGTTTGTTTTTTTGTTTTCAATGGCAGACAGTCATTTCCAATATGGCTGACAATCCCACCAACAGTTGTGTAGCAATTTTCAAACAATAAACCGTAATATGTTAGACAATTAGTGATTTTCATGCAATATAATATTCATATTTCCAAATTCAGGGCCTTCAGACTCTTGTTGGAGGAACCCTTGCCTCATTGACTATGTCTTTATTGGTGTAGATGTATTCACCATGCTTGGCAAATTGAAGGTTGGTGAGGCTATTTAACTCATAGTTGGAGTGGATGGGCATTGACTCCGAGATGTTCATCCACCCTTCAACAGCTCATGTTTTTTGTGCTGCTGGGGTTCCACTTACTCTCTTCAGCAAACCAGAGTCTGGTGAGGGAGTCAGTTTAGTCTCTGGCCACTGAGGTTTTAAATTCAGAGTTGTCCTAGCCAAATTGCCTCCCAAGGCTATAGGACCTAGTCTGCCCTGCTATTTACCCATAGCTGGTGGGGGAGAAGAGATGGATTTATATCCTTTCCCAGTAAGTGAATGTAAAGAACTGTACTGGAATTCCATGTTTCACATATTTGAATTCTTAAGCAATTTAATCCAACTGACATCTCTTCAAACTTGTTCTAACTTCCTTAAACCAGTTTTTTCTTTAACTAAACCCAACTCAATCTCTATCTGTTATCACATATAAACAGCATTTTTCTTTCTTTTTAATACACTATTACCAAAAATTAAAATCTTGACCAGACTAACAACAGTAGAATTATTTTTTTCAAATCTCAAATATATTAATACTCTATCTGTTAAGAAAATAAACACATTCTTCATATCTCTAGCCACTAATATTGCTAGCTAAAATGTATCTTCCTCTGCCTTCCATCATTAATTATAACAAAACAAACTAATTTAAAAATATTTTCTTTTGTTCGTTGGTAGATTGGAAGGTACATACTGAAATTAGGCAAGCAAACAAAAACAGTTTGCTTTGTGAATAAAGGTAATGTTTGAAATTTATATTTAAAGATGTTCCTTTTAATATCATGGTGTGAAGAACTCAGAAAAACAATGCTGAGGATTTTGTTCATAATTTTCAAATATGTTTTAGACAAACATTTACAATTTCAAAATTAAATATATTTTATTCTATCCTGATATTTTGGATCTAGATGATTTCTGCTGCTAGTGTGGAGAGTATAAGGAAGAAAAAGACCAAAGGAAGGCAGGCAGGCACAGTAGAAGCCCCCTCCCCAACCTGTTTAGTTCTGCTAAGCCATAACACCAGCCATTCCATAGGGTCATTTATAAAATCAAACTGTACATTTTTTGTCTTTTTTTTTTTTTTTTTTTTTCTGTTTTGTTTTGTTATATTTTTCTCTATCACAGGAAATAAGTTATATTATTTGAAAATAAAATTTATTAAAATAACTTCTTTTTCCACCTATCAATTTTATTTTTTATTACTTTTTTATTTTCCTTTTTATTTTCATTTATTTTTGTTATTTACTTTTCTTTAATCCATATAGAAATTAAAAAAAAAAATAATAATCATAACTACAGCTGGATTTTATAGAAAAAGGAAAAAAGATAAAAAAAATAAATATTAATATTTTTTTCTAATATGGAAAGTATTCCATGTCTAGACTTGCTTGAAAAAATAATTTTATGTACAATATACATATTTTTACATATTCACAGATTATCTTTTTTTAAATTATTTACTATAACGTAAGTAATGAAGTAAATGTTTGTGCTTCATTTTCTTTTGGTTTTAGTTAACGTCACTAACTGATTTTTTTTTAAGTATTTATTGTGTTCAGATCTATCTCCTACATTAACCTAACTTCATCAGACATAAAAGATTTTTATACCTTTTAATAGAATTGATTAAAAACAATTATATCTAAATTTCTGGGATGACAAGTTATTATTTACACTGTTTACATGTGGGCTGCTGTTGTCCAGAAAATTTATTGTTCTTATCACAATGTTTCGACTATTGTGCACCCTGGCCTTCAATCTGCAGGGAATTTTAAACTGAACCCTTTATTTAATCTATGAGGGTAGACTGTTCTCATTCTACTGCTCATGTCTAGGGATATTTCATCTAGTTCTTATTCTACTGAGTCCAAGTACACACTGCCCAGCCTGGTAATTGTGAGTCCAATTTTTAGGCCAAGCAGTGTAGTTGAACTCAGAGGAAATGAGGCAAATAATAACTGAGCAGTACTAAAAAAATAAGAACTAACTGAGATATCCTTAGACATGGGCAGCTCAAAATTCCCTGTAGTTTACCCAGATTGACATACATCTGATGAAGGCTAAGGGGCACAATGGCTGAAACATTGTGATAACAACAATAAAAATGATGACGATAGTCCACATGAAAATAGTGTAAATAATAATGATTAAAAAAAACTCTGAATAATAAAAGAAAATCTATAAGTAATTAAAGAGTTAATTATAGGATTTCATTTCTTTTCTTTTTTTTTTTTTTTTGAGTCTCCTTTAAAAAATATTAAAAATATTTAATAAAAGAAATTAAGCAATAATTTTATCACTACTGCACCTTTTAATGTCTCCTAAATAAATATTTTTCACAAATGGTTACAATGCACAGCAGACAGCTATCAGAGAAATTGTTTACATTTAGAAGAATGACTAAAAAAAAAATTAAAAAAAACATTTAAACTATCACTGAACACACAATCTTTAAATAATATTTATGTGAATTTATAGGAAAAAAAAATTCTCATCTCTGTTTAAATTACATTATCTGAACTAAATATTACAAGCATTATCAAAAGAAGCTTATTTTGTCTATCTACTTGTATGTTTTTTATTTGTTTTTGTTTTTTTTTGTTTGCTGCAGAAACTGCAACTGTATCAATGTAGTTGTAGCCCTATTCTCCACAATGAATAAGCACCTTTTTAATTTTTCTTGTTTTTTGGGGTTTTTTTTATTATTATTTTAACTCCCAAATTGTTATTCTATAATCATTAATATACAAAGATTAAAAATAATGAACAGGCTTCTGGAATATAGCTATATTTAAATGGCTGCTGCCAGGTGGCCTTCATGACCTAATCAGTAAAGAAGCTGTCACTAGTTTCAATAAAAAGCAACAGTAATTAAATTGAAAGAAATGCTATCCAAAAACAAATCTCAAAATAATTGTTAGATTTACATACCCTGTTTCATGCACTAAATCAGTTCTTAAATTTTTCTACCCCAATGCCTCCTTTTCATGTATTTAGAGAGGCTAATGCCCCTTATTTTGAAATTGCACTGGTTACTGGAGCATAGTTAATGCAGCAGATTAACATTACATTTACATTTGGCTGCATTATGGTAGTACAAATCACTGTATGTAAACTGTATCAGCCAAGCAGCACTCATCAAGTCAGACCTTAGAACATACCGGAATTTAGCTTGCAGGTTTTTGTTCCATACAAATAGAATTGCTGCTAAATGTTTAAAATACATCTAAAAATGTAAATAGTAATAATACAAATCAATAAGATCTGTCAAAATACATAAAATTACTAGAATTAATTTTATAGCGAATTTAAGTTTTGTAAAGAAAGTACTCAACAGAACGCTTCTAAATAAATGTAAATGTACAAATAAAAAGACACAAAGGTACATATAAAATGTAACTTGGTCCAAAGAGTAAAAACATTTTAATTCCATTTAAAATTATAATTTGTAAACATTTGCTGCCCACCTTTGAGAATCCATAGCATCCAGAAAGGGGTGTTACTGCCCATGTTGAGAATCAATTATCATAGGAGAGAGAGAGAGATAGAAATTGACAGGGCATCATTAAAGAAATTTAAATACACTAGTAAGGCACATTGGTATAGTAAAATATGCCTTCAAAAAGCTAAGCAAAGTATTGAGAAACAGGAAAATTTCATTAGAAACAAAAAGTACTGATTTATTACATAATATCAATCTTCCTATATGGCAGTGAATGCTGGACAATCACCTTCACAGTTGTTAGAAGAAACTTGAAGTAAAAGAAATATGAAGGATTCTGACAAAACATGTGAGCGACAACAAAGTTTTAGAGAAAATGGAAACTGCAATTATATTTAACATCAGAAAGAGATGGTTAAAATGTGTAGGGCACATAGTGAGAAAAGAAGGCTTGGAAATTTTGATACTTACAGGACAGACTGAAGGCAAGAGGGACAAAGGAAAAACAAAAATTTATTAAACCCTACAAAGGACAAGAAATTGTGGCGAGCCATCATTGCCAATGTCCTGAAGGAGCCTGGTACATAGAAGAATTAATATTAGTTACAATAGTAGGTAATCAGCAATTTATGTTCAGTATATTTTCTAAAAGTTCAATTAAGTGTTTTCTCTCTCAAGCCCTGACCACTCCCTGTGAAGTATAGGGCCACAGCCTCAAAGCACTAGGTATTGCTGCTACAGTTTCTATAGCAAGTAAGTTTTTCACAGGATGGATTTGCTAGCCCCATGTCCAATCAGTTTTTAATTTAGAGTTGTCCTTCTCCTTGACTAATTACCAACCAAGTCTGTCCTATTTAACCCATAGCTGCAGTGAGAAGAGATGGATTCATACTTTTCCCTAGGGTATTTGGACAAAACTAAAAGTGACTGTAGCAAACTCTATTTAAATTTGTCTTGCCGATTTCACATTTTGAGCTGCATTGCCCCACCAACACATCTTCAATTGAGTATGAAATATCCACTAATATCAGGTATAATTAACACATATAATGCAAATATAACAAAACTATATTGGGTAAAATTTGTGTTGGAATTATATCAATTACTAATGGAAGAATGTGCTTAGTAAAGGTTC
Organism: Acanthosepion lycidas; assembly: GCA_963932145.1. Lineage (NCBI taxonomy): Eukaryota > Metazoa > Mollusca > Cephalopoda > Sepiida > Sepiidae > Acanthosepion > Acanthosepion lycidas. The sequence continues at coordinate 70,091,417 of OZ010595.1, forward strand.
ATGTATAAAATTGATTAATAGAAGTAGATGGGTTTGCCTGTCAGCATGTCCACACTCTTCCCTATTTGTCTTTTGAACAGGAGTAGAGGTTTATCCCTTGTTTCCAGTTCTTTCTAAAATCTTCTCATTCTCTTTCACTCCCAGTAGCCCTTTGTGTCTTAGTGGCATTATTGCCACTTGAATTGATTGATATTCTTTGAATGAATTGTTAAAAGGTGGGGGAAAAAAAGGTAAGCTGTTGCTAGCTATTTTATTTCTTACTAGTAATGCCTTCATCAGAGAGTGCAAAATCAATGAATTTGAACATTCCAGCTATACATGGGGGGGAAAAAACATAACTGATAGATATATCTAAGTACCCATCCCAGACAGGAAACAGGCTCTCTTCACATTCAGCACAGAGCTATACCTACAGGTATTGATCAGTTTCTGTCTGTAGGAATATTTATGAAAAAATGTTTTTTGGTTTGTCTTTTTAAATTTTCCATTGTATCACTTGTGAATTCTATTGTTCTGACATTGTCTCATTCCACTGTTTTAAAAAAAAATTGTATTTTGAAGGATAGCCCAAAAAAATCAATACATACATAACTGCTCTCTATTAATCATCTGAGAGAACCCTTTCTTCCTTCCCTTAGCATGGCTGATGCTAACCTCTAAGAGACTGACTCATTGTGCCTTCTTCTAGCATAAAGTGGAAAAATTATATCAAATCAATTGCTATGTCTGCTGCTAGGAAAGTTGGCTCTCTGTGTCGTGCTAGACAATTTTTCTTGCCAAAATCTTTCTTACATATTTACAGGTTTATCATTCATCCATGCTTAGAATATTGCTGCCACATATGGTCTGGTGCTCCTATCTATTTAGAGATTCTTGATAAAATCCAAAGAAGAATCTGAATTGTCATTGGTCCTGATCTGGCATCTTGGCTCCAGTCACTTTCCTACCACTCTAACATGGCTTCCCTGTACCTTTTCTATAAATACTTTGATGATAAATGTTCTGATGAACTTTCCTCTATGGTAGCTAGACTCTATAAAATTAACCACAGTACTAGATTGGCAGCTAGGTCTCATCATGTTACAGTTAAATTGATTTGGTGTAACTGTAAGTTCTATGCTAAGTTTCTTTTCTCAAGATGCTCGGCCCGTTTAGGATCAAAGTGTAGTATCTGTGCTTTGTGATCATCCGGGCTGGCTTCTGTCGAACTCTCTAATGCAGAGAGGAACTCGAAGGAAGCTTTGCCAAAGGGCAAGGTTTCCTTCGGGGAGGTAGACAGGACCTGAACCCGTCTAGGCGGGTTCAAAGGTCATATTTTTGGCCGAGCCTACGGGCTCGCGGGCTACCCACATTAAACCGGCCTTGTGCCACATTCGATCCTCGTGGGTGGATTGATACATACCAGCTTCTCACTTGTAGAACTCACTTCCTGCTTTCCAGTCAAGTTTGATCTTCAAAAATTTAAATGTCAATTATTATCTTCTTATTTTCTCTTCTATTATTGTTTTCACTCTTTAATAATGTTTTTTTTCTTATATTCTTTAACATTGTTTTAGTGGCTCTGTTGCCTTGCTTGGAGTGAAATGATTAAAAAGAAACATACAAGTATTACTATACATGTTATACAGGGTACAACAGAAATACCTCTCACATAATGGTAAGATGAAGATACCATTGACACTTGCCATGGCTGCATAATGTTCTATGCCAGGGCTACATGCAATTTTGAATTCAGAATTGTCCTAGACTGCATACCAATCTTGGCTAAACAGTTCAATCTTCCCTGTTATTTAATCTATATTTGGGGGGTAAGAAGAGAGCAGTATAAAGATATTTGTGCAAAAGTGAATCTAATGAACTAGGCTCGTCAATTTTCTTATTCCGAACCACTTGCGCATTCAATATACATGGCAATACACTTATACTGTCATTTAAAATGATACCAATGATTTAAAGTAGAGACATAGCTAAAGCCGTGTTAATTAAATAACACAATCCTCCCAGATATATGCATCAGAAAAATTAGCATATTTGATGGTATATTAGATTCCTACTGTTTGTTTGTTGTTGTTTTTTTCTTCTCCAAATAAATATCTCCAGGATCTTGTCTTTAAAGTTGAAATAACTAAAATAGATTAATGTTTATGCAATAGATAAAAACTATGAGCACTTTTACTTAGCCTGATTTCATAATCCATATATGTAAAATGCAATCTGTGTGTGTAATGATTTTCTCCATCAACAGAAGAGTTCATTATTCACCCATCTCTAGGTTTGAAATTTTTCTGCTGATGCAATACAAATATTTCATTTTTATTATCCTAAACTTGATAAACAAAACCCCATCTCTCAAATTATTTTAGCGCAGAGGGGGAAAAAAATGGAAAGATAATTTTGACTTAAATTGTATTTGTAAAATATTACAAAAAGATACTGCTGTCATTTTTTTGCAGCACTGTTCTTTTTTAATACAATAATGTTCACCCTGTACAAGGCTCAAGGTTGAAGGTTGAAGGTTACAGAGTAAGAGTTAAGCAGAACAATTTATGGATAAGTTAATAATTAACTCTAGACTTGAAAAAGGGGTTAAGATTGTCATAACTGAAGAAGCATCCTCTCAGGAGTCAGTTCCACAAAGTATTGGTTTGTAGGAAGAAGGTGTTCAAATGGAATTTACATCTAAGAAATGGAACATGAAAGGAATGAAGGTGGTTCGCTACAATGTGTGTGGTATGGTGGGTCTTTTCTGTGAAAGTTAGAACTGGTGGAACTAAGGAATGTAGTATGCCTGATCAATTTCCATGGAATTAGTGATAGAATAGTGAGAGTTTTGCAACATTTCATCTCTGTGGAAAGGGGTTGTAGGGTGGAAAATAATTCATCAGCCACAAAGACAGAAATTCTTTTTGACTCTTATCAAGCATGGAAAATGAAACCTTATCCAGCAACCTTATCAATGGTTCGTACATACGAGTTCCACTTGAGTTTACATCCTAATAGGCAATCAAAGTATAGGGCCTCCCTGAGAAAACTCCTGTTCATTGCAACAGGCAGATATTCAGGATCTGCTCAGTCAGAAGAAAGATCAACTGCCAGGCTTTGGTCATCTAGGGTTTTGGTGAGGCACCCAGTATGCCATTGTACCATCAGCATAGATATTCACAAAAGATTGGAGTATACTTTTAGGTAGATCATTCACAAAGTGTATTGTAATATCAAATGTTGATTCCAAGCTAAACCTAGTTTATTTTGCTTACATTTTCTTTTCTAAGAGACTTGATCATATAATTGTGGGCAATGTTTAAACTTTGTGCTCACAAAAAATGGTATGTTAAAATTGTACTAAAATTAATGCAACGCAATATTTATCATTTAGCAATTTATAAAGAAATAAATATGAAAATTTTTTATTGATAAGTTTATGAACATTTACTAAATTATGAAAATATGTGAAGCAACTAATGATATCCCTATTATTTACCATTTTATAAAGATTGAATCAATTGGAAATGTTTTGCCAACCATTCCAATAAACAATCTAATAGTGTTTAATATTTTTGTTGTAAATTCTCAAGAACAAAGAAAATGTAAAATTCACTTTAGGTTTTATTAAAATTCTAATCCATTGCTTTTTAAAGCAATAAACATTGTTGAGAAGTGGTTAAAGTTGTGGTGTCAAGAGGAAAAACTGTCCTTTTGACACACACCATTTTTTTTTTTTTTTTTTTTTTTTGTGGGCATAAAGGTTAAACATTACCAAATTGTTCTTGTTAGGTCCCCACTTCTATTACCACATACATGAAAAACATTTTTCCCAGTGAAAATCAGTTATTGTAAAATGCTTTGATCTGCAAGCTACTAAATTATCACAATTTTTATGTCATCTACTTTTGTGTAAAGATTTCCTCTTAAGACAATTTTCAAGCATAAAAGTACTTTTATGTGTAGGTTGGTCTTGACTAATTTCCTCATCTTTGTTGGGTTGTTTTCTTTATTTATTTCCATATTATTTTAACCATATACAACACACTGGCCTTTAACTTCTGAAATGTTGTGAAAAATTGCATTCTGAGAGAGAGGAATGTGCTTCCTCTCTCTGTTCTTGGGATTTTCCACTGTACTAACTGAACTTTGCTAGCACTCCAATCTCCCAGAACAAGAGTAACAGAGAAATTACTCTAAACCAATCCACATAAAATGTTTAAAAATGTCTGATCTCACAAACTATTTTTGGATTTTTTTTAAATTAAATTACCACAAATCTTTTTCAGTTGTAATATTCTAGTTGTTATATTCAACAGTTTGACTCAGTTTTGTCAGTATTCCATTTTAATATCATTTTCCTTCAAGAATATGCGTCTTTTTTTTTTTTTTTACTGTTATAATTAGTGCTACTCTAATGTGAAAGTTATTGCTTTTTGCTTAAGTATAGGGAGTTTTTTTTTCAATGGCATACACTCATTTCAAATATGGCTGACAATCTCACCAACAGTTGTTTAGCAATTTTCAAACAATAAACCATAATATACTGACTAAAATTAATTAAAAAAAAAAACTATTTGGTCAACAAACAAAAATATGTGTTTGTGTTAATATCATAGTATTTACTGGCATCACATTTTGAATACAATAATCGAATAACTTGTAATTTCTTTTTACCAAGAAAACACTAAAATGTAGACAAAAATATAAGAATACTTATTTACTTCAAAAACTTTATCATTTTAGAGTTAATTTCATCATTAATTAGGAATTTAAGGTAAATATTGTAAAAGCTACATTTTTTTTTCATAAAAGTACAAATCATTGTTGTTTTCTGAACAAGGATGTGAAAGATTTTGAATTTCATTTTCCCTTTCCAGCTGAAATTATATATATATATTTTTTCCTACTCTTTAGACACATGCAAATAATGGAAGAATAGGAAATGAAAAGATGATGAATAGACACTTATTCAAAATGGTGGAATAGAAGAGTAGGATTTGTGCGACTTCTGATGAAGGTTTTTCAATTGCCTCTTTTAAAGCTAATACTTTAATATCAATTATCAAGTAGCATAATACAGGTGGAACCCTGATTTTTCTGGCAATTGATGGCCTGGCACATTTTTTTAATCTAGATTGGCCTAGTGGAAATCTACAAAATTCTTTCTTGAGATGAACTACTGAATAAGAATAAATGTGTATACAGTATACTTATCACCAAAGTTTACATATCTAATCTCGAGAAATACTAGATATATACCTGGGGGTGCCTCCTCATAATTCTGCTGTGTAAAAATAAAAGTGTATATAGTATACTATTCATCAAACAATACATTACTTATCTAATCCCAAGAAATATAAGTCTCTCTCTATCTATCTCTCTCTCTCTATATATATATATATCACCAATTTTACAATGCCTATTTTATCTGGGGTAGGGATATAAATCCACTGCACAGATTACAAAATTCTTTTTTATTCTTGATAACTGCTTAGCCTTCCTAATGCCAAACTGCTGTGTAAGAATAAATATGTATATGGTAGATTCCCTTATCCAGTCCTAAGACCAAGTAATACTTGCTTCTATGAAGACCGAGTATTGATTGCTTTTTATAAAGTCTATATTACATGTGGGAAATTCTGACAAACCTTTTGAGATACTTATCAAATGATTTACTATGAGATAATTTTAAGTTTTTTACAGTCTTAATGTTTTAAAGATATGAGATGTGCCTAGTTAGTTACCCCCAAGGTGTATTATTAAATTATTATTATTACATGACCTCTGTTGGTCCAGCAAAATCCATAACTGCGGGTAAAATAAATGGCTATATGCCTTTCCCAAGAGTATTTGGGCAAAATTAAACATAATTAACTCAGATGAAATTCAAGCTCTGCTTTCTGATTTATCATTCTGATTTCCTAACCCTACCCACACACCCAAAGTTTTTACTTTTTATATTGACATGTTCAAAAGAAAATTCTTTTCTTCATATACTGCTTATAATTCTGTTTATATAATGGCAATCTGACTTATTCCAGAAAAAAAGGTTTGATCGTAAACCCTTAATCCTTGATTTTAGTATGCATAAGCCATGCTCCATACTATTATCTAATAGAGACTAGAGAGTTGTGAATAAAAAGGAGCATACATATATTTAGGGTTATCACATCCACAGGAATAAGGATCAAATACTGCTATAAATTTTCCTTTGTTTTTCATACAAAATGGTTTTGATCAAACACACAGACACAATCTTTCAAGATGATGCAATTAACTCAACTTTATTATTCTCTTTGTAAAGTTTATTTACAAAAAAAAAAAAAAACAGTAGCAATTTTTCTATATTTAATTGTGAAAAATTCTGACATTTGGATAAAATTAGAAAAATTCAGTTCTTTTGTTCGAGGAATTCTTCAGTTGAGTCTGTATTGAGAAAAAATATTTATCTTGACCAATGAAGTTAGAAGTTATATATTCGGCTATATTTGTTTGCATCCACACGATATCTCAAAATTATGACATTTTTTGAAAGGGCCAAGAGACAATTTTGAAGTAGATCCATAATTTTTTCATTTGAAAGATATTTCATATATTAAGACAAAGGTTAATAAAATACTTTCCTTCTCCCTACAGCAAGTAGCCACTTTGAAGATACTGCTTGTATACTTTGTACACTGTCATAAAACCTGGTCAAGATAAAATCATTTAGGCTCTACTTGACAACTCAAGTAGGGAACCATTATGTCTCGCTTCTTCTTGAATATTCTCCTGTAGAGAGAAAAGAAGAATGTTTAACCATTTTAAGGTCAGAAGCACCTAAATGCACCTGCAAGTTTCACATGCTTACAGTCCAGGAAAACCTGAATGTGCCTGCAAATGGGTAGCATTGTATTTCAATACACAACACTAACACGTCACATGATCAACTAAAAGTGCTAGAAACCTACATTTACAAAGTTGTAGATTAATTATAACAAGTAATATGAAGGGGGCTAAATTTGGTATAATTTGAAAGAGATATCAATTTGCTTCCATAATATTTGATTTTTCAATGGGTTTTAACAAATACCACTGTTTGGTCAGGACTCCCTGAATTGAAATCTCTTAAGAGTTGATGAGGTTAAGTCATGTTCCCATGAATACATTTGCTTTGAAATCACCTTGTTTCTTCTTATTTAGGGGTTCAATAAATTTAAATTTAATAAACTATCATAAATTATCCCTTCATCTTGCTGTAAAAGATGTCAAAAGTGTTGGTTGTCTTTAAGATATTTCTACAAGTGGCTTATGACCACATCGTACGATCACTGGAGTTAAGCAACATCAAATCTGGTCAGTACTTAGATGGGTGACCACTTTGGAATACCAAATGCTGTAAGCTTAGATGCGCAGGTTGTGTAATGGATAATAACTCAGAATTGGAAATTGGAGAGCCATATTCCAATTTCAGTTGGGTTCATTATATTCACTTTTGCTCAGATAGGAAAGGTATGAATTTACTTCTCCCCCAGCTATGGGTTAATTAGTAGGACTTATATCAGTAAATCATTATTATCTCCAGTTTACAGCTTACAGTCTATAAATCTTTTCTGGCTTTAAATGGCCTGCAAAAAGTTGATAAGTCATAAAAAGCAAATTAATCAAGATATTTTTACAAAGATGGTTTGCAACTTAAGTCCTACTTGAAGTTCTAAGACTATTTTACCATTCCTAATTTGGAAATAAAAAACCTGATAAACCCAAATATATAAAGTCAGTCAAACTTTGCTTTAAATTTCCACATATAAAAAAAACAAGAAAATATGTCTAACTTCTACACAATGTTTATATGCTCATGGTTCATAAGTTAAATCTAGACTTATAGCTTTTTATTTTATTCAGTCAAATCTAGCATTTTTTTTTTTTTTAATCAAAATTATAGTCAGACTCATTACAATGAGCAACTAATGCATTTAGTGTGTTGTCCCCCCCCACTTAAAATATATATATTATACACACACACACACACACACACACACACCCAGACAAGGATAAAAAAAATAATTTAAAAAATACTGAATTTTCTGAAAAATTATTTCATTTTTTTTTCTGAGAAACTAAGGTCATTATTAAATGTCTTCTGAGAAGAAATATATTTGTGCAGCATTGAAAAATACATTCTAAAACAATTAGTAATTCTATTGCAAGATTTTTGCATGCATTTTATCATTTTTCTTTGGGATCAAAAATAACTGATCCAAATAGATCAATTAGAAATGTCAGTTTTTAATCATGTTATCAAAATCATTAAAAAAATGTTATTATAAATAATCTATATCATTAAAGAAAATCTGAATGTCTGTCATACACTGTGAATGACTCTGCATGTACATATGTAGTGTGTGTATTATATATATATATATACATACACACACACGCATATATACATCTATGCTGTGCATGAGTGACTTAAGTGCCTGTGCCATTTAATGTATACACATGCATACACAGTTTGAGTGAGTTTGAAATAAGATATTGGAATAATATTTTCCCTCCTACTCAGTCTGAACAGCCCATACCTTGAGCTGAGAAATAAAACCATAAATTGATGACGAGAAAAAAAAACCTTTAACCCATCACAATCAAATAAAAACCTGGCTTTTATCTAATTTTTCAGAAATTATTTAGTAATAAATTAATTTTAAGTCTTTTTTTTTAAATTTTATAGAAATATTTATACATGTGCACACACACACACAAAATTAGAATGATGTCTTGCAGCAACCCCTGGATAATAGGAAAAGAGTATAAGCCTTAATGTGCAGCTCTTTGGAACCATTTTTCTAATAACTGTAGTATTTTAAAAGAACAAACAATTTAGATTTGAAATTTGATTATCTTGCCGTCAGTTAAGCAATATGTCTGTTTCCTATTTGATAATCTCAAAATGTTATTTTTCAAAACTTAGTTTCAGAAATTTTCCTGAAGTCTAAAATAAGTAATATTAAGTTTGATATTTTTATGTAACGTCTAAATAGCTAAAACAGTGCATTGTAGGAAAATATATTCAATTAAGGTTTCCTTAAAAATATGCTAACTTAAAGAATGCAAAAAAAAATTACAGTGATTTACAAACTGAATGAAAATATTGTGGGGGCAGCATTTGCACTCAACCGAAATGTATTTTTCAAGGGAGATAACTACTTATTATTATTCTTTATTTATTTACATTGGAGAGACGAGTTCGAATTCCAGTAGGGTCCATTACATTCACTTCCCCCACCAGCACTAGCTCGCTATGGATAAATAACAAGACAGACTGGGTTCTATAGTCTTGGGTGGCAAACGGTTGAGGAGAAGGAAAAACTCTGAATTCAAAATCAGCTTGGAGAGGATGAGGCTCCATCAGGCTATCTTGCCCAGGAAACATCACTGCTACTTCAGGTGCAGTATGTCTGGTGCCCCTACGACCTTAATGGGTTATGGATCTCGTGATCATTACTTACATATGAATAATATATCTTTGTGAAAAAGATGTAGGAATAACAACTCCCTTTTTGTACACGATACACAAAAAGCAGATTATCATTGATTTTGTGACAAAATCAATGGTAATCTTTATCCATCATAAATTTCTTTTGAAGGATGACCCCTACCAACTAACACAGTTTTCTAGTGATATCCTTATCAAGAGCTCAGTTTCTTTAGATGTTTTGTACAGCTTTCTCGTTAATCCAATATGATAAAATCTATAAGAAGATAAGCATGTTATAAAAACTGAATAAATTTGGAACAGAAATATTACTTCCAGTTAGTATAAAGGTGAATTGGGATCAAATATGGATCAGAATCCAACAGAATAAGATAAAGAACAAATAGGAAACATTTATAAATCTAACATGTTTCACTTTTATTAAAGCTTCAGCAGAGAATAAGATATGGAGAAAAATATATCATTCTCTGCAGAAGCTTTAATAAAAGTGAAATATGTCAGATTTATAAATGTTTCCTATTTGTTCTTTATCTTATCATTCCTATAAGGTGTAATAAAAAAAAGAAAAAATTTAATCATTTATATTTATCTACAGTCCAACTAATGTTCTCATTTTTGTTATATTTCAGTCATAATGTCCTCCAGCCTTCTTCAGGTGCCTATTGACCCATGTAACCTTCAACTGAACCCTTTATTTCATCTAAAAGGGTAGATTGTCTAGAGAGAACTTGTCTTATTCTTTCTTTTTTGTGTGCCACTCAGTTATTACTCATTCTGTTTTCACTGAGTCTGTACAACCCAACCCAGGGATTGAATTCACACTTACTAAGCTGTTGTGCCTTATATCACAACAGCCAAAATATTGGGACGACGACGACATTAGTACATCTGTAAATAATGAAAATTATAATAACTCTTTATTCTAGAAATTCAAACACAAATCAACAATATTTAATGTAAATTTTTGTTTGAAAAAGATTCAAAATTGAAATTCATAATGATGCTATTTTCTTAGCTTATATTTTTATTCATAAAAAGAAGAAAGTCTTTTTTTTTCTTTTTTTTCCTTTAACTTTTCTACAACCCTTGTTATTCTATTTATATCTGGGGGAAATGTTATTTAAGTTATTCACAAATACAGTTATCATTTTCATATTAATTTAGTGTCACATGCAGAATTAGATTATCCTTTAGGCTAGTATAGGCTAAGCCTACGTCCCAGGGTCAGGTTATCCTTTAGGCTAGTATAGGTTGCATCCTAGGGTACCTCAAGCTTTTATAAAGCAATGATTTTAATTTTCTAGGTGTTATAACTTCTAAAGAGTTTTATAAACTGAAATGATATCAATATGACAAACTCATATTTATTTTGACTTTTATTGTTATAATCCTGTTTATAAAAATCAGTTTTTTTTTCCTACTATAGTTGTGTTGAAATCTTTGCTAATTTGGTTTGTAATAAATAGTAAAATAGTGGTATTTCTTAAAGAATATCTTTATTGATAAACAAAAGATAGCTTCACAAGTAGAAAATATCCAAATCAGGTCAGTTAGAGGGTAGCTCCATCTGAGGAGAGCCCCATAATTTCATTAGCCTAGGATCCCCAAAAGGTCATAATCCAGCCCTAGTCACATTTAAAAAAAAAATGTATCAATGAAATTATTTAAAAGGTGAAAAAAATATTTGTCAACAATTTAACTAAGAAATATTTACTTATCTTCTGAAACACTGTTTAGATTTTGAGTTATGACAGCTTAGTTTCACACTGGTATAATGTATTTTATCCATTACTCCCATTTCTTTCCTATGAGAAATGCTGCAAAGTTCTCACCTAGACCAAGATGCACTTCAAAAGAAAAAAATATCTGATGTTTGGTCAGATTTTTGAAAGTTGCTCAAGTCTGAGAACTTCATGAGTGTAAATGTGGTATGTATCATCACGTTCTTAATGGATCTTATCACCATAAGAATTTGAAATTTGTTTGCAGTCTATGATTAGTGTTTCTTAGAGTATAAAAATATCTGGTAATAATTCAATAGATTTATCAGACCCTGATGAGCTGTGTGTCTGAAAAACTTTGAAATCAGTCAAAAGATAAGTCAAATGAATATTATTTAATTTATTCAATATATATGGTGTATTTCAGCTGCAATTTCTCATTTATACATGTTTGTTTGAAGATTTTTGGAAGTTCTTTTAAGATTTCTCTTTGATTTGGACCATTCTTCTGGTAGCCAGAAAAAAAGTTTAAACAAAATTGTCCCATATTATCTGAGTATGTTTGGTTCTCACAAGACATTATCAAAAAATATTTAATGGGTTAATAAGGCTGTATCTACAAGTATGTATCATGCCATGCCTTCAAACATCTGTGGATATCATAATTTTTAAGTACTGAATCTTCATGTGTCAGATTTTGGTGTCTTGCTGTTTATTTATTTTTTTTTTTTTTTTTTTTTTTTTTACTCAGAAATTAGTCAAAATGAGATAAAAAAAATAAATTTAAAAACTTGAAATAAAGAACTTATATTCATCTTCAATCAAACATGGCTAAATGAAAATATATATTTAATTGGTTGTTTTTGTGACATGTCAACCTTTGTTGGATTGTTTAACATCAAATTTTGTATGAGAATCAGACTCAAAACTCACTAGTAATGAACAACCAGAATAGCTTCATTAATTGTTAACCTACAGTGCAACACTGTCATACTTCTGCTTGTTCCTTAGTTAATAAGCATGTATGTTATGCCCTACCATTACCTCAGATAAAAAAAAGTGAAGCATTCTTGTCTGATTGCATGGATGAACAGAAGAAAAGACATATCAAAGGCACTGTTTGGTTTAAGGGAGATAGACAAGGGGATAACATTTAACGTCTGCTTCAGCAAAATAGGAAATTTTGTCAATTTTTAATCTTTTTTATTTGTACCCTCTTCTTTAAATAATGACATTCAAATTTATGATTGTTATTGTAATATATCTTTAAAGTTAAGCTTAAATATTTATAGTTGTGGAACTCTCAAGGAGTTTATTCAATCATTAACTTAAGTATTAAGAATCATCAAAAAATTCAAATTAAAAATTTTCATGAGTCTTTCTAGTCATATTTTTACTTCTCAAACAGGTCTCCAGGCAATCAAAAGCATGGATTTAATTAAGATTTCTCTCTCATTTTGAAAAATATTAACCTTGTTTAATTTGGGCTTTAAAAACTTCTTGATGGCATTTGGTTAAGTAATGGTTGATATATATTGGTTCAATTTGCTGTCTCTCCTGTGTAGGTCTTTATAACCTCACTCATAGAAGCAAGAATAGACGCACAAAAACTGTTTTACACCTTTCAAATTAACTGCAAACTACACGCTTTTCAAAATGGCTTCTGTCTTTTCTACATTTTTTTTTTTTTTTATCCCAAACTTTTGAAAAATACATCCACTGAAAAGAATAGAAGTTTAATGTTTGTAAGAGAACAAAAAAATGTTTTGATTGAGATTTTCATTTTATAGTTTTATCTTTTGTGGGATTCAGAGAACAAATGTTATGACTTAAAAAAAAAAAAAAAAATCTTTTTTATTTAGAGTTAGGAGGTTTTTCAAAAAAAAAAAAAAAACCCAAAAAACATCCAACTATTTAATATTGAAAGAAAAAAAATCTTAATTTTTCCCCCTTTTTTCTTGGAAAGAGATACTTGAGATGAGTGATGGCTTTTTTTCTTTTTTTTTTTCGACATAAGATTCAGACAATTCTTCTTCAACTTTCCCCAACACTACAATTTTTTGTGTGTGCTTTTGTGATTATTTGATTTCTCGTGTTTTTACAGATCCCCATTTGTTTAATCAAGTGAAATTTGATTAGATCCTTCATAGTTTTGAATTACTATGCTGTTTGCTAATTATAAGAGAAAACAAAATGCATTGAACATAAAGGAACATTTTCAGTAAATTTTATGATTCTTTTAATATTTCTTTTTAATTTCTTTTTTTATTATTTATTTTCACAACTGCTTTTATTAAGTATTTTTTTAATTATTTAATTTTTTATTCTATTTCTTTCCAACCTAATTTTGTTGAGAAGTAAATATCTTAGACAATTTTTCTGACGATGAAAAACATTTTGAAATATAATTTAATTATTGAAAATAAACAATACAAAGTACATAAAAATTGATAAATAAAACACATTTTAGAGTGATATATGTATATTTGCATATGAGACAAGTTTTCAGTTTTATAAATGTAAATTTCACAATCTTTGTAGTTATCAATAATTGAGTATTACTTTGACTGGCAATTTTTATGAGAGGAAAAGAGAAATTTGATTGGCTACTCCTGAATTTTTACTACTTAAATCTTTACACTCTATATAAGATCATTTTTTTCTTTATGTCTATTATATGATACTGCATAAAGAGATGAAAAAAATCAGCTGAAAGTAAAGTTTTATTCATGAAAGAAATAACGAGAGGAGCTGAGCCTCACATAATCTTTGTCTACAGGCCTGCTATCTACCACTCATATAGGCCTGCTATCTACCACTTACATATATCATGAACAAATAACACCCACACACTTAAAATAAATATATGCACAAGAACGAGATTTGTCTTGGGTATTAGTTATGGCTTGGACACTTGACTGGAGGCCACAAGATATATGGTTCAAATCCTGCTGCCAAGTTGGTAAGGTTCATGAACCACAGCTTTTCTGGAGAAACTAAAACTGGCTTAAAACTATTTATAATTTCTATACTGTATGGGTATCAATAAGAAGGAACTTGATTGTTACATTGCTGACAATTTTTAGGGAAAAAGAAACTAACTTTGGTTACTTCCCTAATATTACTAATGTATGAACAGATCTTTCTTTCTACTCTAATGATTTATTTAAACCAACATCCGCATTCCTGTTAAAATCTTCTAACTATAAAATTCTGTAACTGTTTTCAGGTGTCATACTAATACATACATGCAATGAAGCATTTGATAACAAATTAAAGAATTTCCTATTTTTAGTTTTGTTTTCAATTTTAAGTTATGAAATATTTCTCAGAATGTATTAGGTTGGTGCAAAAATAATGTCGTTTTCTCACATGTGAGAAAACGACATTATTTTTGCACCAACCTAATATTTGAAATAACTTCATAAACTTGAAGATGATATTGAATTTAGATTACAAGATTAAATTCAGAAAAAGGTAACTCATTAAATTTAATTATGAACAGATCTTTCTTTCTGGGCTGAAAAACCTGGATATGGGACATTGTAAATACAACAGTTACTCAATAGTGTAGTTGAGTAGTTCCAGAAGAGATGGTCCATTCATGCAGTAAGTTTTTCTTTGATTGCTTAAATTTAAAATGATAAATTTTGAACACGGTCATGATCCCCCCACCACCACCACCACCACAATATATAAGTTTTGAAAATATTATGTTAATGACATTCAATCTAATAATGGCAATGTATATAAAAATATTTTAACTATTGTCTCAGTATTTTTGCCACTTTTGAATATAAACAGATATAACTACATTCTAAAAATGCTATTATTGTGTATATGTATTAGAATAAGGAATGTTGTGTAACTTGAAACTCACTTCAACAAACATTGTAGTTATATACATTGTGGAATTCAGCAAACAATGCAGACCAAATGTTATGAGTTAAAATAAAGATGATTTTTTGTGAGGTCTTTTGAGAAAGCATCAAACTATTTAATATTAATAAAAAAAAATAGCCTACCCAGTGCAATGGCATATTAGTTCTCTTTAAATTAATCCTCTTGGGATATTACACATTCCTTCCAGCATCCATTTCACCTTCATTCAAAAATGTGCAAAGTCCTCTTTTGGGATTGCCATCAGCAAAATTGGAGAGTTCTCTTTCAGTTCATTGTCTAAAATCTTATCCCTTTCAACAGTGATTAGGTACAGCTAGAAATTGCACAGAGCCAAATCTGGATTATAGAAAGGCTGAAAAACCAGGGTAATGCATTGTTTCACAACAGCATGAGATATCATAAATACAACAGTTACTCAATGGTGTAACTGAGTATCCCCAGAAAAGAAGGTCCATTCATGCATGTGCAATAAGGCCCTTTCTGATTGGTTGTCAAATTACATCAAATCTGTGTAACTGATTATTGGAATATTCAAAATGGCTGAATGTTTTCCAGAGAGACATCAAATTATATATATCTTAAAAATAATGTCATTTGGTTTAGCATTTTTTTGTATAAAAAAAATAATGTTTTATATGCATTTATAAAAAAAATAATTATTGAAACCAAGTTGTACAATGATTTGCTTTTTGTTGCTGTTTAATAAAAACCACAGTTAAACATTTCTAATTGTGAGAAGGTTGGGCAAATAAATCAAAGTTTATTATTTAACTTCACCCATAACCGTTTTTTTTTTTAAATTTAAAAGGTGAGAATATTTTTGATTGCTAAAATAAGCAATCCAAGGAAGTTCATGTGACCAAGTTAACATGACTTGAATTTGTTATCCTTGGATTTAAACTTTATTTTAAAACTTTCACTTAAAAAGAAATCTTTACAAATTATGTATAATTAGTTGGTCTTTCAACCTGAGAGAAATGTTGTTTTACTTGTTAAATCTTCACCAGAAATAATAGAAAAAAAATTAAAAAAACATATATCATGATAATATTGTTTTAGAAATGAAATTGAAAACAGTTTTTAAATTTGAAAAAAGAAAAAAAAAATCATAATTTGGTATTATTTTCATATTCAGTCATGTGTTATATATATATATATATATATATATATATATAATACACCTGTGAATATTTAGATATCTTGGGAGGTTTGTGGGTAATAGTCTTCTCCACCATTATCTTTGTTCAAGTGAGTTCCACACAGGTTCAGTGAACAAAACTTACTTTTTTCTACTGTAATTAATTACAAAGAAACAATATTTTTGTTATGATGAATTTTGAAAATAAACCGCCCCTGCTCTACCTAACCCCACAGAAAGATTATGAAGTGTTCCTTCCTCAGTCGTTTATATATTCTGAGGTGTTTTTATCAGTTTTATAATATAGTTATTTTTTTATTTGTCTTTTTTTCCCACCATTTTAATTAGCTTGTTTGTAAAAGTAAAATGACTGAAAATTACAAATTGTGTATTTTAAGATAAACGCCAAAATTTCCAGTATTTCTTTTTTTGTAAAAATAAAAAAAAAAATAAAAATCGGTCACCATCATTAATATTTCCGTTTATTTATATTTCAATCCATGCTGCTCCTACAGCTGTGATATAATTGTGTCAGCTTGGTCACGGAGCAAATAACTGGTTGTCTCCCTTGTATAGTTTGTTACTGAGTTACCTTCCTTGGTTTCACTTTCTTTTTCAGAAAAAAATTCTGGGGCAACTGGTTTTTACTTTTTAGCAGCTTCTAATTTTTCAAATTAATTTATTTGCAATTAATGTAATTTCTTTGTATAAACATTTTTTTTTAAATAATTTTCTCTGAACATGTTGGATTTTGGTCAAATTTGCGGAACCTAAATTATTGTAAATATTTGTTTTTTGCTGGGACATGTACATTTTTTTTTTGTTTTGTTTTTGTAGTTGGGATTTAAAAGTTTAAAAAACGAAAAAGCCTTTATCATCTCTACCAGATAGAATTCAAATAAATGATCTTGAAGTTACTGTGCATTTTTTATGTAAATAACCTATTTTCGTTTAAATCTAAAGTTTATGACAGAAAAAAAAAGCACATTTCATAATACCCCTTCTTGACTCCCACTATTTTTCCCCGTTGTACTTACTTTTTAAAAGCAGACTTAACCGTGCAAGGGGAACAATTCTGGCTACTGAAGTTATCTTTGGTGGGAATTAAGGTGAAATTTAGAAATTAATATATCGAACCTCTTCTTATTCTCTACAGAATCTTTTGAGACGGGAGGGTGACCAGCGTTGAAGTCAGCGAGAGTGTGAATAAGAATTTACATAAAGTTAGTTCGCATCATCTTCATGGCGGGAGGGGACAAATGATTTTTGGTGAAAGGCCTTGGCGACAGACCTTTCGGTCTCACTCAGACAAAATTTAACATATGTACCCATAAAAAAAAGAAACTGGTGTGTCAAAAGGACGGTTTTTCTCTTGACTCCCTCAGAATTTTTTTTATTTTTGCATTCTCATTTTTCTAGAAAATTGAAACAAAAGAATTAGACGGTATTTTTTTTATTATACTGTTCATGTACAAAAATAATTTTATAGTTACAAGTTTAGAAAAATATGTGAACCAGCTACAATGCAATGTTTATCATTTACCATATAAAGAATTAACTATGAAAATTTTTCTTTTTTTTTTTTTTTTTTTAATTTATAAATTTATAAAAATGTCTGAATAAGAACATTTAAAAAAAAACACATATGGTATATACTCTAGTCTAATGTAAGTTTTTATGATCAGTTTTTATGCAAAAAAATAGGGGATCATACTGTAGTATATAACTAAACCCAGTTAAAGGATAGCAATTAGGCCCAAACTATATTGAGGACTAATGATGAAAAAAAGGACATTCGGACAGCAAAAACACAAACAAGATACTATTGGTTTCGCTGGCTCCTTGAATCAATGGACATGGATTGCTAATCAAAGCTATCCACATTGATACTCACAACTAAAGGACAAAATACTACAAGACTATACACAAGTAATTTAAAAATCATTAAAAAAAAAAAAAAAAAGCACACTATACATGAAGTCGGCTTATATACGGTAACTACAAGTAACTGTGATAATAAATTTGGAAAAAGATTCCTTGCATTTTTTTTCCATTTGCTTTTACCTCAAATTAACTAAAATTAGATTGCAAGCATCTGGTTTTATACTTTTTTTCCCTCAAGAATTAGATGGCAAAAATGTTAAAGATTATTAGATTGTTTACAAGAACAGCATTAATATATTTGTTCTCAAGAAAAAGGTGAATGTATGCAGGGCTGGATTTAGATGAAGAGAGGCTCTAGGCTATGCCATTTGTGAGGGCCCCTCCAAATCTCCTATTCTCATGAGTATAGGAAAATGGAAAAGTCTTAAATAATTTGAGTAAAGCTGGTGATGATGATGATATGTGTTTAAAATTACTGAAGGGTCTACAATGCGTTATGATGGTGTCAAAAATATATACCTTGGCTGGAGGCACCTTAGGTTTTGATGCTATAGGCTTCAGCCTGCTAAGCCTATAGGTAAATCTAGGACTGAATGCATGAATCCAGACATTTTAAAACAGTAAAAATTGCTGAAGGAGTAAATAGTAATAGCAGTGTCAAGAGAGAAAAAAAGTCTTTTCAATGCTTTTTTTTTTTTTTTTTTGTAGATGCATATGTTAAACTTTGCCAAGAGTTTTTTCTTTTTGCTTAAAAAGCAAAAAACTGCTCAAAATGTTTGCATGATCACACATGGAAGGTCTTAAATCCACTTCTAATTTACCTGAATCTAAATGCAGATAATTATTTAGCCTAAATTTTTTTTTCCTAATGTATATTTTAAAAAGGACAATTTTCATTTGAACTTTCAATCTTATTTTTTAGAATAGATGGCATAAGAATTTCTTGACATGAAGGAGTGTCTGATCATTTGCATATAAATTTGCATATAAATTTTATTCATTTATTTTTAAATTACAAGACTTCACCTATAATTTTTTTTTTTATAAAGTTAACATTTTCAAATCTTAACTGGATTCAAAACTCATAAAAAAGAACTTTAACGTTGTAAATTCAAATATATATTTTTAAGGGTTAACTTTATATTGACCCCTTGTAAACTAGTTGATTACACCAAATTTGCAGATATTGGAACAGTATTCTCTGTACTCATCCCCCAAACTTGAAGTTCGCAGTATTTAAATCAAATCTCCGACCATCATCAGATAACAAATGTGAAACTTGGCCAATGTATATAAAGCAGCCAAAACCAGTAACACAACATAAATAGTTTGAAATAATACAGGTTAGCTATTCACTTCAAATAATATTTTGCTTGAAGACAGCAGGAAGCCATTTTTCAACAATATTTAAAAATTCATCAGTGAGTATTTTTATAGACTAGATATGGCCTTGTAATTGAATTTTTGTTATAAGGGGATGTTTAGAAAGAATTTGTTTTCTCTTTCTTTGAATATATTTTTGCTGTAACTAAATTTCCCCCTAAATATGAATTACCAAGGCACTTGAGTCCAATTCCTCATAGTTCATGTTATGTACTGCAACAAGGAATGACATTTGTTAACTTAAACATGGACAACTGAAGCTAGTTTTATTTTTTAATGGAAATTTTCATCAGTACAAATTGTTTTTTGAAAATTTTTCTTTAATTTTTTTTTTTTTTTTTTTTAATATATTTTGTTTTGAATATTTTTGATTAACATGAACCTCAACCCCCTATAATTTTCTGATGTGAATCTTAAAATGAAACATTTTTGCTTTTACCAGTATAAAAGATTTTTAACTTAAATATTTTCCAGTGGCAATGGTTCAAACAATAGCAAAGCTTGGTTAATTGTAAAATGACTGTGCTGACTAGACAAGTGTGTATTTTATTTTAAACTATTTGCTCTATTCATTGTACAAAATAGAATTTTTTTTTTTCTTAAAGACAAACAATTTTTTTCTTTTGTCATTTTATTGAGTTATAACATAAAACTTTAATCTTTAGACTGTTGAGATACAACAATGTTGGTTGACATCATGAAGTAGGTCAAGATATTAAAATGTGGCAGAATATATCCTTTTGTAGAGTTTTGTTTTTAAATTCATTTTATAATCTCCTACCTTGAATAACATAAGAATGGAGATCTATTTACACTTTTAATCAAACGTTTAGAAATTTTCAGAATATCTCAAAACAATGTTTTATTATCTAATCAAAACACAAAATGAGTTTTACATAAAGATTATTTTTCTTTATTTTGGGCAACCAATGCTACATATATGCAGACCTTGAAACAAATAACACAAAATTAACAGTTCAATTTAAATGTCCTAACAAAATTCTCTGTAATCTAAGCTAAACTATTTTTGAAAGGGGAGTTGTAACATTTCATAAGAAATAAAAATTAGGAGTGCCTTCAGCAATTACCAAAGACTTTATCTTCACATGAATGCCAACATTGCTGTTCGTGTCTCACATTAAATTAAATTTGTATCTTTAAAAACAGAATTATTTTTTTAAAAATCTTTTGTTATTCTTGCAAATGAATAAATTTTCTGAATTCTATTTTGAGAATTGAGTGACAAGCAGAACTTCACATCCTCAGCCTTTGTAAAATTGAAATAGATATATAATTGAGCAAACATTCTTTTTTCTATTATATATTTTCTACACGGATTTCCTTGTTTTTTTTTTTAATTTTTTTTTAATATTAAAAAAAAAAAACAGTGCTGTTTATATCCCTGCCCCCCATTGTTGACCAAGGAATTAAACATGTCAAATAACAGTATCGGTAAAAGAAGAAAAAAAAAAAAAAAAAAAAAAAAATCACCAAAATGTTTCTGAAAATTTTTAACTCTTCAGTTGAAAATCTCATGTGAAGGTTTGGTTTAAGCTACTAAGCTTATCTACAATTTAAAATTTAAAGAGATTTTTTTTCCTCCATATTGCTTTTCAAGATCATCAAGAGCAGTCACTGTTTTTTGTGGGGTTTTTTTTTGTTTTCAGGTTACAGTTTCCAATATTTTTGGTGTCTAAATTTGTCCATTTCTTTTATCGCACATTTTACTTACCAACTCCTTAACCACAAAAGTTCAATAAAATTCACATAGCACCCTAAGAAAAACAAGTCAGTTTCTGTGCAAAGTAACCCAATGAAATTTATTGTCTATAACACTGCAAAATGTCATTAACATACCCAATACTGTTCAGACAATTGAACAATTTTCTTCATAGTCATGTGAACACAATCCATTCCTTAACTCTTGTTAAATCTATTACATGACCTTTTCCTTAAAAGAAAAAGGCTTTTCTCCTTCCACCCCTTACTCCCAACATCATCGTGTACACTTGACGAGGACTACCGAATGGTAAAAGGTAATCGTAGCTGTTTTCTTATAAGAAAACATTCAGCATTCATTGGCCAAGCAGCCAATACCACTTTCGGTTGAAATTTATAAAATCTTTTTATTATTGAAACAATTTTTCAGGAAAGTAGGTTTCTCAAGTCTACTCTTACCACTTTTTCCGGTAATGATTGGGGGAGAGCTTCCTGCTTAACCTTTTTTAGTTGTTGCTGCTATTAAAAATCATCAAGTAATGTGGTTTCTGTTATTTGGTACAGTTCTTTGTGATTCTGTAACACCAGTCCATGAAGTTCAAAGAAGGATGGTCCTTGATATGGATTAACTGAAACCTTCTGCTAACAAGTATATGAAGAAAGGTTCACTTGTCCAAACATTGGATATGTAACCCAAAGAAAATTAGTTAAAAAATTGTATAACTTTTAAAATTACCATTAAATAAAGCTGAACATTCTTTTCATTTACAGAAGATACGCACATATAAATATTTCTCTGGATACAGAGTATCACTCTTTAGTGATACATGATTTCCACTCATGACTAATTCATTTGCCAATTGTGTATATATATATAAAAAAACTGTACAAAATGCATTATAGCTATTGTAAATTAATTGTACCTATCCTTCCTTATGTATATATTATATATATATTATCAGTACATAAAATCTAGCAATGTGAATAAAAAATTCTGCATGATATTGTAGCTTTTATGCTGAAAGGCTATCAAGTTTGTATAGAAAATTCTAAAAAAAAAAAAAAAAAAAAAAAAGATGGGGGTGGAAATATTGAATCAAAAATGTTCAATCCAATGTGAAACCAATAAAAAAAGATTGGTTTTCTTTCAACTTTTTTTTTTATTTTTTAAGTGACATTTTTCTAAATACTAAATTTCAACTGGATTGGTCTCCACACCTGTAGATAAAAAGGCCAAACTTGTTGATATGAAGTGAAATATAGAATAGATTGAGGAAGAAGGCAAGCCTTGTTTAATGACTTCTCACCTTGTCATTTCCAATTCTAACATTGAGAATTTTGCAGAAGGAACTTTATTTTTCATTTTTCCTTATTAATTTCTTGTCATTATTTTTTCACATATTTGTCTTTCTCTTTATCAATTCCTCTTCATTTTCTAAGACAGAACATTTTTAATAAATTTAGCAAGGGAATTGATTTCGGAGTTACAAATATGAAAAAAACAAACAATTTTGATATTGTAGTAGATATAGTTACATTTTTTAATGATCACTAGAGATCCTGCCAGTAGCTAACAGTCTAATATGAATGAATGAGACTACATAATAGAATATTCAATTTTATTTTACATAAATTTTGTTCATTCTTTCCTCTCCATTTTTTTTCTCTTTTCAAATCATATAAATCTAAATTGATTTCAGAATTTGCAAGAATGAACAATAGCAACCACTTGTTAACCAATTGAATCAGACTGGTTGATGCATTAAATGACATTTACTCATCCTTCCAGTCAATTGAGACACTCATTATCTGAATAATGCTGTCACCTGTCCATTCATTTGGTTTACTATTTGAATTAAAATACCAAATGTGTTGAATTCAAGTTAAATCTTGTAGTGAAAATAGTTGGTACAAGAAAAATGTCGTTTTCTCACATGTGTTACTATGTGAGAAAACGACATTATTTTTGCACCGACCTAATATTAAACCCTTGTCCTAGAATTTGTACAAATAAATGAAGACTGTTAGTGATCTGGCATCAAATAACTTTCAAGAACAATACAATGTAAAATGGCACATAGATTAATAACTGTACCTATGCACATTTTTTTTTTTTTTTTTTTTTTTAAGTATTATTTCAAGATATACCTTGTGGTACAAAATTTTATTATTGCTATTAAAACAGACATACTTCATGGAAGTAACTGGAAAATAAAAATAGAAAAGATATAAGAAACATGAATGAATTGTAATTTGAAAAACAAAAAATATATGCTCTCTAAGCCAGTTACATTCAGGCTTTCATTTCAAAGTTTTAGAGACCATCTTATAATTATGCTTGTCTTTCCCTTAGCTAATTCAACTGTTACACCTTCCAATACCTCATAAATAATGGACTATTCCATTTTGATCACACATGGAAAGATGGAAAAGACTTATCAGACATTACTTGGTTGCAGTGAGAAAATGAAAGAAGGGAAGCAAGAACTGTTTCAAAGAAACGGAAAAATTGCCAATTTCAAATCTTTTCATTTATACCCCCTTACTTCTTAAAATAATGACCAGCATTCATATTTATGATTGTTATTGCAATATTTTGCTAAAAGTTGTTAAATATTTAATGTGATGAGGGAATTTTTACAGATATTTTATTGTTATAGAACTTGCCATGAGCTTATTCAATCATTAACTTGAGAATTAAGATTCACCAAAAAATTTAAATAGGAAAATTGTGAAATTTTCATGGGTATTTCTAGTATTTATTAAATCTCTACAGCCTTCTCTTTGCAAATGAAAAGAATGGCCTGTTAGGTCTCAATGTGATATGTTTGTGATAGATATACATATATTGGTATATTATTAATATATGTGTATATCTTAATTTAGAATATTTTTCCCTATTTTAGCCATGATGTCCATTAATTTTATTTCCTCAATTGAGCCCTGAAGAGAGAGGAATAAAAACCAGCTAGCTGTTTTTTTTTTCCTTTTTTTAAATTAACATTCATGGTAATTATATATTTTCTTTTATTTTTCTCTCGCTGCCATGAAATTTTTTTTTTTTTAACAGCAACAATAAATATTATTTCCAAAATATATGAAAAAAATTATTTGCTGGTTCAAGTCTATCCCATTTTATATGTAATGCATTTGACTAGAAAAGAAAATATCTCACAGAAAAAGCAAGTATAATGGCTCCGGACATGGCACTTTGCTAACATGAAACCATTTTGAAGGTTTCAATTCTAATCTTTTAAGATCATGAAGTCACCTACCAACCTACTGACTATAATCTTTATGTGTCTTGGAGCCTTTTTTTAACACTAGTATCAAACCTTATTTTTGTACATAATCTTAGGTGATGGGGATGCATTAGTTTGGTTCAAAACAGAAAAAATTTGAACAAGTCTTTTTAGTGTTAAAAGTAGGGTTGTATATTTTTTTTTTTTTTTTATATATATATATATATATATCTATCTCTCAAAATCCCTGCCCCAAACACAGTAAAAAGAAACTTAAATTTCTTCAGCTGAATTTGAAGGCATCTTTATTTTTATTCTCAAAATCATTACCCTCATAGAAAAAGAATTTTATATAAAAATTTTGTAAGGGTGATAACAAAGTTGTGCTCTGTGCTGTTGATTCAAGCTTCCAACAGGGAGTTTCTACCAATGATTGCTGAATCTTTTTTTTTTTTTTTTTTTTTATTTCAGCAAGCATACATGAGCCCTGAATGCATGTAGATACCAAATGTATAATGTTTGTCATTCTTTATTGATTGTAAGGCTGAAACTGGTGCTTCCCTGTTAAGAGGTAAATTTTATTATGTATTGTTTTTTCCTTTTCTTTTCTCTATTTTCTTTTTCCTCAATGAGCGAGATATATTTAATTATATACCTGTATAAATTCATGTAAGGAAATTCATATCCAGCAGTGATAGAAAAATACAAACACTTATATTGATTTGTTTTGGTTCTCTTTTTTTTTTTTTCTCTTTGTGTTATGGCAAAATGTGCTGACCCTTAACTGCTCTGCTCTTTTCTAAAAACCTTCAGTTATCTATTGGTTACCCCCAGCCGGCCTGGACTCAAACTCTAGATTACTGATATCTGGGAGCAGCTAACAAAACTCCATTGTTTTACCTCCAGGTACACACAGTAAGCCTTAAATCTTAGTCATGGACTGATGAAGGCAATCCCAAAGTTTGCCAAAATACCTACCTGAAAACTAATAAAATACTTCAATTTTATTTCTTCCTTGTGTTCTTGTTTTTATATTTTTTTTTTTTTTCAGAATTTTGGGGGTAAATCAAACAAAACTAATCAATAACTTTTAAGAAAACTATAAGTGCAATTTCTTGTTAGCTTAAGACATTACTAACAGGCTCACTACCAGAGTTTTTTTTAGGTAGGGTACCAGTATTTAGCTGTTTAGCATTCAACACACTCAAACCCACTTTATAAATATCAACTCTCAAAGTCTTACTGTTTACATGACTTCCTGCATTATTTCCGATGATGTCATCATATATTATAGCAGAGTATACGTGGGGTGAGTATAGCAGGTTGAACATGGAGAGCCAATATTTACAGGATGATTTGGGCAGTTTGAATGCTAAAGGGTTAAGGTGGAGAACTGCAAGTAAGAATTTGTACACCAATATTTACTAGGCATACTTAGAAAAGCCCACTTAAAGAAAAGTCCAGGTGATAGGAAAGAAAAAAAAAACACTTCACTATTTTACCAAAACAAGTGAATTATCATCAGCTTTTTTTTTCTTTTTTTTTTTTTTTACATGAATTAAATTTCATGAACAACAATAACAAAATATTCAAATAACCCACTATAAAAAAAATGTAATTTTATTCCATCATTTAAAAAAAAAAAAAAAAAAAGAAAAAGTTACTTAGTAGGTTAGGAAAAGTAGTAGCAGCTTATCACTAAGTGTCCCCAGTCAAGCCATTTCCACCCTAAAGTTAATTCATATCATTTTCACAGAGGAGTGTGTGATTTTTTTTTTTTTGATGGGGGGGGGGGTAAGGACAGGACCTCCCCTCCTCTTAGCAATGGACTCGAATACTAAACTTTAGAAAAGATCATATGTACTTTTCTTCACATATTTTATTTTGATAAAGTAAATGTTTGTTTAAATTACAAGTATTTCTGACCACAAATGTGTGGTGCCCAGTGAAGACTGAACTCTGTATAAAGCCATAATGATCTGTAAGAGGAGTACATAAAGGATTAAGGTGACAATGTTTACTTACAATTATAACAAAATCTGTTATCTATATGTTTGTTACTATAACAACAAAAAACGACACATCATTGTGCAATTCCATTGAAATGCTCTCATTTGCCGAATATAGCAATTTTCAGTCCATTCAGGTTTTGAGTAATTTCCAATTAAGTATAAATTGCCAAATAATATAAATTAAAGCGTGTCCAAGGGAGATAACTCATGTATATTAATTAACTGTGAATTTATTTCCCTTGAAAAAACGACATTATTACGTCATTATTTTCCACCAACCTAATACTAATATTATTTATAGCCTGACCTCTTTAAAATACTTTCCTTTCCACTGCATTCTTTTTAAAGGCTTCAATTGCAGTATACTTATTGTTAATTGCACTCAAAGGTGTATAACAGGATATGGCAACACAACTATGAAATTCAAATTAAGTCATATGCAGAGTGATAAAGGTTAATCTGGAACTCCCATGGTCCAGCACTTTTTTGAATCAGTCACCATTAGTTCATTGTTTACAACTTTCCATAGCAGCAGTGTTTTGGTGATACAGTCTTGCTCATTTCTTAATATACCTGCATATTTAACCATTCAGGATGCTACCTAAGAGAGCAGGAGGTGCATGAAACAATAAAAACCTTGTGGTTGGAAGCATTAATGATTGTTTTATTTCCTGTTTCAAGCTTTGTTCTACCTTTGATAACATAGCAATACATTATGAAATGAACAAAGTCTGCCAATTATTTTATTTTAAGACATTTTTTATGTTTATACGTTCTTTTTATAGATACAAATATTTAAGTAAATGCTCTGCTTATAATGTGTGACATCATTTGTTTACATTTGGATATGCATCAAGCAGATATGAATGTATGAGAGAAAATCATGGAGAATTGTAGCTTAAAAACAGTAAAATCAACCTTGCTAACTGAAACGGTTCTCTGTGGCTCAATCTGTAAAAGCATGCCAGGCTATATGACAGTTCCGTATAGGATACAGGTTTCATTCTTGTCAGGGGGACGCATATTTTCTATGAAAATTTCTGACATTCAGACCGGTAAATGTTGTTAATACTGTTTATTATAAACAGAGCATTTACTTAAATATTTGTATCTATAAAAAAGAACGTATAAACATAAAAAATGTCTTAAAATAGCAATATAATATATGGAATGAGCTGGCAAGATTATGTTTAGATAGGCGGAGTTTTTTTTGGGTTGTTTTTTTTTTTTTTTTTTGTAGGGAAGATTTCTATGGTTCAGCAGTGTCCTGGTCTGTAAGATGCTGGATTAAAGAGATCGAACTGTAATTATATATAAATTCTATAAAGTGAAAATAATTAGATATCAAGAAGCCACCATTGCAGTTGTGATTGGGAGAGAATTTTTACAGGAATTAATAAACCAACTACTGTTTAGTAGATTTTTTTTATCATGTACCTATTCAATAAGTATGGTAGAATAGTCTAGCCAAAATTTGCAATGTGATCCATAGTCTTCAAACTGGTATTGGATCCAATGTTTTCATGTTGCAAGTAAATCTCTTCTCCAATCTGGAAATTAAGACTTTCAGTTTAATCAGTATTGCAATGTAATGATCAGAGCTGATGGTTTTTCCAGGTTCCAGGAAATCTAAGAAGATCACGTCTTTCCTATCCCAAAAGACGGTGTACATCATTTTACTTACTGACACAAGTTTCTTGATTTCCACATACTAGCTCAGCATGGTGATGCCACATCATATCACTTGTAATGGTACAGAGTCCAGGAAATTTTGACACTTTTATAATAGTTCAATAGATCCCAACATATTTTGTATTCTTTTTATTTTTTTAATAATGTTCACCCAGTACAAGGCCCAATAGCCACTCAAGGGAGAGGGTTACTGTGTGGTCATATATTAGCATAGGAAAGAACAAGCATTAGAAGTACAGAGCTGAAGTAGACTATAGTAGGAACAGGAAACAAGGGATAAACCTCTACTCCTGTTCAAAAGATCAGGAAAGAGTAAAACTTTACAATGTCTCAACATTATCAATGCCAGTATTCTAATCTAGACATGATTTCCAAATTTCTATCCACAGACAAGCTGATCAAGCATTCTTCATATCATGGGTTGACAGATGTGTAAGGCTGCCTGAAATGTGACTTGTCATGTAAATTGTGATTGCTACTGCTGAATCATTACCCACCACTTAACTGTGCTCGCATTCTGTCTTTGGTCTCTGTAAACATTCAACAAGCAATGGTGCAATTTTTTTCCACATGACTGAATTCGTGCCAGACTGCTGCTTAGCTGCTATTTGTAACAATGTTCTATTATTTGTTCATAATGTAGCACTAATTACTCTTTTAAAAAGTGAATTAATGAGGTTTTACTTTATCTCCAAGACTCTCAGGTCAATATCCTTCAGAGTTGACAGATAATGAGGAAAAAAACAAAGTCGAAATTGATTAAATACCATCCTAAAATAACCAGACATTATGGTTTACCCAAAACACACAAAGCAGGCATTTTATGCAACCTTAAGTTTATATCTAAAAAATTATTTTCCACTATACAATCTCTTTCCCCACAGATGAAACATCACAAGCCTCTTGCTACTCTATCTGTATTTCCATGGAAAATGTTCCAACAAACTATATTCTAACCTTCATTATGCTGTCCACATTTTAGTGAACGCTTTGTATTCCATTGGTGAAATGTAAGTTCCACTAAAATAGTTTCTTTCTACAACTGTCGCTTTGTGGAATGGACTCCCAAGAGGATGCTTCCCCAATCTCTAAAATCTTAACCTGTGCAAATGCAGTGTTAACCATTATTTTCCCCTAGATATCCCCATAAACTGTTCCTCTTACTCTATTTTACCTTGAGTGGCTTTTGGGCCTTGTATAAGGTGAACATTATTGTGGGGGGAGGGGAAGAGCCAAAGATTACCTAATTTGTTGCTCATATGAAGAATGCTGATTATGTAACATGATTGGAAGGCCAGAATCCTTGCATGGATATATCCATCCAGATATATATCCAAGACTGTCTATAAGTGAATTGTGATTTTTGAGCATGGCTTGCAGTGAATTTAACCTTCCATTCATGCTTAATGGAGTTTAAATCTGGTGAGTACATGAGCTGCTAGAGCCCATTTCAGGTCATCCATGCACAATGTTATAATTTCTCTGTGTGGGACACATGTAAATATGTGTATATGACTTAGTGATATAAAACTCTCTCTGAAAACAAAGCATGTTTGTCATTCCTTTTCTTTCAGCTATCCATAAAATAAGGTTAACACCTTATTTTATGACATTATTATATCATGGATATAATAATGCACATAATGGGGGAAATGCAAATGAGAAAATATTCATTTCTTCTATAACTCACCCATTAAACACAAATAAACCTCCAGTGAGATTCAAACTTACATCCCTTATCCTCATGGTCACTTGGGCTCTAACTTCATCACTTATTTATAACCATCTGATATTATTCATTATTTTATTAATATTTCTTTCATCTTATTTCACTTGCTTTTTATTACACTAGTAGAATTATCTTTTTACTCTTTATTTTTATTACAATTTCTGGATTATCATGACTGTAAGTTAACAGCATATATCAGAAATCAAGAATAATTCTTCAAGACTCAAACTCATTCATGCCTGAGTGTTGCAATAAAGAACTACAAAAATAAGATGAAAGAAATACTTGTGAAAGAAGCGTTAAAAACTATAATTAAACCAGTGTTCATAGTCATGGTTAGCACCCAACTCTTGAAAGTTAGTTGCCTTGAATTAATTTCTTGCTTTGCGAAAATGTGAAATACATATAGTCACTTGCTTGCGTGAAGAGGGGAATCCATTTCCTGTTAGAAGGGTTAAACAATATTTGGATATCCATGTCTCAAAAGGTTGTGATCCATTTTTTTTTTTTTTTTTTTTAATCATTTCACCTCAAGCAAGACAATAAAGCCACTGAAACTGGGAAAATATTGGGGAGAGAAGACAATAAAATAAAAAATCAGGATTCAAATAGACAGATGATGACAATTAGCAATGCATTTAAATTTTTGAAGATCATAGTTGATAGGAAAGCAAAAAGCTGGAGTTCCACAAGTGAGAAGTGCAAGAGAAGAAACTATTAGCATAGAACTTATGGTTACAGCTAGTAATTTCAACAGTAAAATGATGAGAATTAACAGTCAGTCCAATAGTGTGCTTAAATTTGTTAAATTGAGATACTGCTTAAAGCTTAGCTGTAAACAACAAGCTTTCCCCACTCCAATTTGAAATCTATGAAATGCTAAACTAAAAGGCATAAAAATCAGTATATGCAACTGGGTTTATTCCAGAGGATTACAGTTCAACCCAAGTGGCAATTGGTTAAAAAAAAAAAAAAAATAAATCCCTCTCTACTTAGTAATGTAAGCAAACTATTCAGTGGATTTTTAGAATAAGCACCCAGCTTTACATATCCCAATGTTAAAGCAATCAGTTTTAATACGTATTAAGATGTTTCGTCTAACAATGCAAATGAAAATGCATTTGAATAAGCTTTGAATGAGAAACACAAGCAAGTGAAAAAAGTTATGTTCAAATGTGCAGTTTATTGCAATGATGTACTGTGCAGTTGTTTAAACCCAGCAAAAATGAAAGTTTTTTTTGTTTTTTGTTTTTTTTCAAGCAAGCAGGTAAATTGAACTGAGTGAAAAGAAAAGAAATTTGTCACTTTTTGTTGGCTTTGTTTTTCAGATCATTTTTTTCTATTTATTTCCAATTCTTCTGGTGAAAAGAATACCCACATTTTTTTTTTCTTTTTGGGGGTCAAATATATTTTTAAATTATTTATCTTTCTTTATCTGGCCTTATATTCTAGATATATTTTTAAACTTTCAAAAATATTAATAAAAAATTAAAGATTTTTTTTTTCTAAAACTGGCTTGAGAAAGCAGGTTTTTTTTTCAATTCTCTCAGTTGAATGACTGGGTTTGTAATAAGACCAAAATCTAAACAGGGTTCAAAATTTTGTAGAGTGACACATTTCCTTTTCCCATATTTCCTGATCTTATATTTTTTTTTTTAAGTTATCAATAATGTGTTCAAGATTTGCTTAATATAAATTTGAAAATAGTCATACACTATTTCTTTTTTTTTCTTTTAAATCACATATTCTAAATATTAGGTCAGATAAAAAAAAATTCCCACCCAATTTTATCTTTTTTTTTTTTTTTTTTTTTTTTTTTTTAAGACATTTTCTTGGTTCATTTTAGGCTCTTATTGTTCATGTCAAAGTTTTTACACTTTGACAATATCAGAACATTTTACAAATGTAATTTCTTCAACCAAAAATTGACTAACACAAGAAACCTTACAAAATAATAAAACAAATAAAATAATTTTTTTTTTTTTTCTCACATTCATTTTCTGGTTGATAAAAACAAAAAACACCATCAGTTATTATCAACTTCTCAACAATCAGAAATACCTAACACTTCATAATAACCAACCTTTGATCTCTCAAGTTTCTTCATTGTTCAAATAAGGAGTCAATAATTTGGCATATTTTCAACAACAAACAAAAAAATAATTATTAAGAAATCACTGTTTATATCATAAGTGCAAGAAACTGTCATAATTCAATCTTGATGTGCAAACTCAAACAAGGAAAGAAAAAAAGCCAGTAAAGTGTGTATATGTGTGCACACACAGACACAAAATTATTTGTAAAGATTTATGAAAATGTCTAACAAAAATAAGGAAACCAATCTCAGGAAGCTTCTTGAATCCTCAAACTGTTTAATAAAATTTAAAGTGAATAACATTAGACATCACTTCATCTGACTAACCTTCATTTGGACATTTTTGTTCAGATAAAATTTAGACTGTTCAACAAATAAGAATCCTTATAATTTTTCACATTTGAGGAGAAATGTCCACCAAAATAAGTAAAAAAAAAAAAAAAAAAAAAAAGATTTTTTTTTTTTAAAACAAAGAATAAAAATGTATAAGCAATGAAAGGAAAAATCTTATAAAACAGTTATCAATTGTAATATTATTTTCAAACGGGATTGGGGAAAAATTTTATACATATATATATATATAAACTACCAAACTCCAAGCATTCAGTTGGATGTCCACTCTTACAATACAAAGACAAATTGAAAGACAATTTGAAATGCCTCAACTTTGATCTGTAAACCTGGGAAGCCCAAGTATCAAACCGAAAGAAATGGCG
Organism: Acanthosepion lycidas; assembly: GCA_963932145.1. Lineage (NCBI taxonomy): Eukaryota > Metazoa > Mollusca > Cephalopoda > Sepiida > Sepiidae > Acanthosepion > Acanthosepion lycidas. The sequence goes on from OZ010595.1 coordinate 70,124,111, forward strand.
TAAGACATGTTTCATTAAGTTTTGAAGACAGTAGACTGAAGCGCCATGATCAGCTTCATCAAGCTCTGAAGCAGAGATGTCATCAAAATCCTGCTTTAACAAATTTATCTGTCAATATGACTGTCGTCCACAGCAAGGCTGGGCTAGTATTGCACTTAAAAAAGCATAAATGAAATGTTTTTCCCTTACCTGATTTTCTCCACAATAGCCCCTGCTAGCATGCATAAGTGTAAAACAAAAAGCACCATCCAATGCTGACCGTCATTTATCATTCACGATAGGAGAGTCCATCATATATATATATATGCATGCAAGGATAGTCCAAAATAGTAATTTTTATAGATATTAATATTTTACTATATAAAAAGACATATGAATCATTAGATAACACTATTTGATTTCTTTTCCTTTGATAAAGGAAACCATTAAAATTTCATGAAAAATCTATAAAAAAAAAAAAAAAAACCTTTGAAATTAAAATAAAAGGCAAATTAATTTTGAACCATTCTAGAAATTAAATATTTTAAAAACCAATGGGAACAACTAGATTTTTGAGAGATTTCTTTAAATTTCAGTCATTTCAAGCATTTATCACCATTTACCCAAATATTTTCAAATTTCGTTGTCAATGTCAGTATATTTCTTTCTAAAAAGATTTTTTAAAAATTACAGCAGAAATATCATATATATTTTTACTCAAAAAACATTAAAGGTTTTTAACAATCTCTTATGGAAATAGATATAAAAGCTTTCACTTTTCTGCATACATGGGCATGCAAAAGTTTTGAGCCGACTACATAAAATGATTATACACCTATTAAGGATCATAAAATGTACTGAGAAAAGCATATTGCTAATCACTCTTGATTTGGGGGTAAAATTAATAAAAGTAATTAATTTGCCAACAAAGGACAAAAGTTTTGCATGCCAATGTATATTGTTATAACTCTGACTTAACATTCGATTAAATACAGTGCATGTTGAACAACCAGTTACCTCCCCTTTGTGTGTGTGTTCATGCAGGGAACAAAACCAAAAATGTCAGAAAAAATTATTTTCACATACATTTACAGCAAATTCTAAACAACATAAGACAATATTGGCAAGGATAAGTGTAAATTACTTTAAGCTTATCACAAAATATGGTAAATAAGAAATATAGTAATTGATTTTGATTTGTACAAACAATGCTTAGGATTTGATAAGATAGCTATGAGTAGAACCACTGAAGGAAATAAAGATAAAATAAATAGGAAATATTATCACATAATTCAATTGCATTCAAATATTTTGATGGCGTTTTTCATTGCAAGTGAATTTAGTGACTAAATTAAAACTTCTTATTCTAAATACCTAAACATTTCTAGACTTAAAAAAAAGTTCACCAATCATTATTTAGTTATTAATAGAGGTAAATAACATTTTTAGTTTCTTTTTTTTTTTTTTCAAAAAATAAATAAAAAAAAAAAAATGGGAGGAAGGGGCAGATAATATATCTGTCACATGTCTCTTTCTTTAGATCAGTCATGGGCAAACTGCAGGCTGCAGACCACTGACATTCCTGTTTGGTCTTCTGAATGGCTCACCTAATTTAATGAGGAAAATAATGTTTATTAAAATTTTCTATTTTGTTTCATACTCACTTGTTCACTCACATTCTCTCTCATGCAAAGAGGAATTGATGTCAAAGGGAAATAACTGTTAAATACCTTAGTAACTTCCTTTATTTATTAATAATGCTTGCTGTTGTGGGTACAGTTTGACTAAACCATGATTAAACAGTGATTAAGTATGTTTCTTGAATTTTGTCATCTTTTGTTGAAGGTAATGCTCTCAGCATTTTAAACCATTGACAATTTTCATTAAGGAAAATCATACATGTAAAAATATTTTGCTTTAGAAACAAGAAACGTTCATATTAATTTTTTTCATATTAATCTTTTTAAAAAGATATTTTTTATATTTTTAAATGAATTAAAAAAAAAAAAAAAAAAAAAAAAAAAATCACACACACCATAATGTGTTAATCAGAGTGTTATCAGTAATAATATGCAAAATCTTCAATTTTTAAATTGTAGAAAAATCATTTCTTCAAATAAACTTTTTCCCTTTTTTAAAGGCAGATGCTTACACATATGATCTTCTATAGTGAAAATGCCTATTTTATTTTCAATGAAAAAATTACTCTATGATTTATTTTTTCGTTTTTTTGTAGTACTGCTCACCTTATGAGCCATATCTCATGCGGCACAGTGATCGGAAAAAGTTGCTCAAGATCTTAAGCATCAACAATTCCTTTCAGTGGCAGATCCACTATGAAGCTTAAGTTTCAGGGCCCCTAATCCCAGAGGGGCCCCTGAAACAACTTTTTTTTTAATGAGTGAATTTTTCAACAAAAAGAAATTAAAAAAAAAATGTTTTCTATTAAAATAGCTATTTTCATGATAGAATCATAAGTCAATGGGGTGGAGAGTGGAGTAGCTAATATTGGTCTTAAAATATGATCTACCCATTTCATATGATCTCAAAATTCTCCTGTAATTTGTTAAATTTTAAAATTTTGTTGGGGGATTGCAGTGTTCAAACCCTCAGTTGGATAGGCTCATTGAAATTACCAAAATCTATTCACCGCCTACATTTTAGCAATTGGATTCTAGAATCTATTGTTGCAAAGGATGCCCACATATTTGTTGAAGCATCAGGGAAAAAAAAAAAATGTAGGTTTGACATGGACTTATTTGTTTCAAGAGATCTTATTTTGTTTATAAATTAAAGACCAAAAATGTGATTTGTTTTTGTCATATTGGTAATTAGAATAAAAACTTTTAAAATGTAACTTCTTTAATATATTTTAAACTATGCTATAAAAAATTATTCCAATATTTAATTAATTTTGCAATTGCATTATGCTTACAACCTCCAAAACTTTGCATAAAGTTCTCTCTTTTATTGCACTGCCAGTATTAACCCTTACCGTTCCTTCTGCCTGAAGTGGGAATCCTAACTTACCACAGGTTTATATTCAATACTTCCAGAATATTAAATTAAACTAAAAATAAAGATAACAATTATTCATTTGTTTTACCACCAAAAATGAAAACAATTATAATAAGTATTTACACTATTTACGTTGTTGTTCTCATCTTTATTCTCAACGTTTCAACCATTGTACACTCTGGCCTTCTTCAGGTGACATATGTTTGGTTCAAAATTCCAACATATATTATCTGAAGAAAGCCAGAGCGTACAACGGCCGAAACGTTGTGAATATGGCAATAAATATGAGGACAACAGTCTGAACAATGTAAATAATGTAAAAACCTTATAAACAGAAATTATAATAAGCATTAACTTTTTTTTTTAGCGTCTTTATAGTGATTTACTTTGCTTTGGCACAAATCTATGAATACTGAGCACCACGTGAAGGTCAAACTTTCTACTCAGGCATAATTGATGCAGTGAGTTAAGTTTGCTATTATATTTAATATCTGTCTATATTTCTGAGCTGAGGTATTGTAATTATCTACACTATTTACATTGTTCAGACTTTTGTCCTCATCTTCTTTATCATATTCACGACCTTTTGCCCGTTGTATGCTCTGGCTTTCTTCAGGTGATTGAATTTCAAAATGAACGCTTTATTTCATTTACCATGGCAGATTGTTCTAGTTCCACATGCAATGCCTCTTCTAGAGATCTCAATATCAGTTATATCCTTTTAGCTTTCCAAGAATTCTGAAGAGGCATGTCACATAAAACTAGAACAGTCTAGCCTGGTGAATGAAATAAGTTTGAAATTCCAATCACCTAAGAAGGCCAGAGTGTACAATGGCCGAAATGTTGTGAATAGGGCAACAAAGATAAGGACAACAGTCCAAACAATGTAAATAGTGTAAATTATATTTAAATATCACTTTAAAAGTTTATTTATAGATTTCATTACATTTATCTATCAACAACATATCAATTTATGCAATTTTATCTAGTGGGCTCTTGATAACATAGAAAAGTGTTATAAACAAATTAAATATATGAGAAAGAGGGAGAGAGAGACAAATAGACATACTACATTTGATATATGTGGATTAAATAATAATAGTTTTAAATGCACAGTATAATAAATGCATCAGTAAGACTTTAACTCAGAAACAATGATGTTATTTAGATTCCTATCTGTGCAAAGAACCCTGTTTAAACAATTATTCATTTATCTAACATAGTGTTTATGTTGTATTTCTGATGACTCCATCTATTAATGCTTTTAAATGGTTTAAACAATTTATGTACACAAGAGCACTAGCTCTATAACCAAATTGAATGACAGATGGAATATACTCCATGATTTCTAATCAAATGACCTAAAAAGAAAAAAAAAAAAAGATTCTTTGAAAAAATTATTGCAACAACAAAACATTGTCCTCAAGTTTAATTACGTTTTTCCTTTTTTTTTTAAAAGTAAAAATAAGCAAATCCTTGTAGTTATGTCTGCAGATGATTATACTCCTGTAGTGCCTTAATAAACATAGTATCAGCAGCAGCCCTGGGAGTATAAAAACACTGCAAAAACTTAAAGTAACTCATCCAGTTTTCCTCCTCTTGAAGTGTATGACATGAACTTTTCACACTGAAGCAAAAAGGGCTGTAGACGCTTCACACTAAAACACACCTACACAGGCAAGTCAAACTCAAATACATTCATTAAGATTTTTTTATGTAAGCAATTTACTTCTAGGAAAAGAAACTCTTGTCTTAAACTTTCCTTGTTAATTTTGTTTAATAAATGTTCTCTTGCATTGCAAATCAGTCTCTGTTATTTTGTGTATGTACCTTTTTCATCATAAAGTATTATAAAAATCTCAGAAGAAACCTTACACATTAATTTTCAAAGTAGTCAACACATTAAATTCCATAGGTATCACAGATTTTATAAGCATACAAATATACCAACAGCTGTGACTGTCTATATTTCTAAGCTGAAGTATTGTAACTATTGACACTAGTTACATTGTTTGGACCATTGTCCTCATTTTTATTGCCATGTTCATGATGTTTTGACCTTTGCTATAAACAATATATATCATAAATGATGGGGTGCTAAAAAGTTATTGGCCTGACCCAATGGATAAAAGCGTTGGTTAAGTGATCCAAAAAGTAACTTGACCTAAAAAGTTGTGATTTCTATATCTGGCTGCAGCAAAGGGAACAAAAACTTGAAAAGTTGAGTTACTATAGAGAATTAAATGAAACTGCGATATGAAAAAAAAAAAAAAAAAAAATGCATATCATCTGAAGCAGATTCGAACATACAAAGGCCAAAACATGAATATGGCAATAAAGATAAGGACAACAATCCAAACGATGTAAATAGTGTAAATAACTGTGATTGTCTTCATCTGTAGCATATTTATTTTCATGGATTTTATATAAAGTATGGTTTTTAACAGAAGAAAACATTCAAATCCAGATTGGATGTAATTTCAGAAGAAAAAAAACCTGACTCCCAAGTAACAACTGTTGTTTGAACAAAGATAAAGAAAGTTATTTATATTTTTAATATTTAGATAAAACATTTTTTATTCTTATTGCTACCTTTGCTCTGTCTTATTGTTTTTTTTTAAAAAAAAAAAAAAAAAAAAAAAGAGTCAGCCATCAATAATTTTTTACTTATTCCTTTCATCTTTAATGATCTCTTTTGAAGGTATCAGCACAAAAACGTTTAAATATCTGATTCAATATTTATATTGATATTATATATTCAATGCAAGTTTTAATAATAACATCATGATAAAACCAACCAACTAAATTCTTTAATTTTTTCACTAGTTTACTTTATTCTTACTTTTTATTACATTGTTCAAGTCATTTTATTTTATATAACTATTAATTATGCAATATGGATCAGAAATAAAAAGAAACCTCTGCTAAGAATTGAACTGACATCCTTTACCTTGGGAGCATTTTGCATAAAGAATACCTTACTGATTTAATCTTGTTAATATTTTACTTATGTATGAGATACAGCTCAAAGGCTCAGAAAATTTTAAGAAACTGATCAATTTGTTTGTCAAGTTACCATGTGTTCCCCATGTCTTGCTGGATATTTAAAAAATTTCTTGAAATCTCTTAAACCAGGAAAGAAATAAACAAACTCATTTTATGCCAACTTTTTCTTCCTTTGAAAAAACCGTTTCACAAATTAAAATCCTCAACCTTTTTAGTGGCATCTTTTATATTAAATAAACAGTGAAATATTAAACAAAATTGATCAACCTTTTTTGCTCAGTAACAAAAAAGAAATTTTTCAGTTATTTTCATACTTATGTTTTAAAACTGTCTGTTGAGCCCTAAAAATTAATAAATTAAATGTTCAGAAAACTATATTCAAGGAATTTAGAATAATAATAATAATAATAAAACAGACAATTTTTAAAGAACATATCACATGAAAAAACAGCTTATATATCAATAAAAAAAACAGAAAAATTAACCATTTCCAAGTACAGAAGATCAAAAGAGACATTAAAAAATTAAGAAATTCAAAAGAAATTAAAAATCAGCAGAGAAAGTAAACAATTACAAAAGATTTTTATGCAACAACTTATTTTTCTAATAATAATGATGAAAATAAAACACTGGAGAAAGTATCATCAAAAAAATGTTTTTGTTCATGTGTCCATTAATTTTTATATTCTTCAAAGGAAAAACTTGTATAAAGTATTTTTTAAATGATTTTGTAAATATTCAAATCCAGAAAGCTTTTTCTTGTTCTGGAACTCCATATATACTTTAGTAACAACTATTGCCTGTTTGGACATTATAATTAAAAAAGATAAACAGTTATTTATTTTTTAATTATTTTTTTCATTATTATTACATTACTAGCTGTATTATATATATATATAATTGTTATGATAAAAACAAGATGGAGTCAACCATTATTCATTTTTCACTCATTTCTTTCACCTAATTGCTGTTGATTAAGATGAATGAAATATGTCAAAAAATGATTGATAATGCTTCATCTAATACTAATAAAATAATAAGATAGTAATAAAATAATAATGAAAATAATTAATATAAAGGTTAAAATCAACTTTACTCTGTAGAAAAACAAAGATGGTGCAGTAAATGAAAGAAGTCAGTGGCAGAAAGGCAACAGATTTGTGTTCTGCTTAATCATTTCAACTTCCAAGTGGTTAATACAAAATCTAGGACTGACAGGCTCTTGAAGTATGAGATGTAAGTTTAAATTTGGTCAAAAGGTATTTCTTTATTTCTGAATTTTGGACTAGTTACTTTACTCAGTATGAAGAGATAAAAATCAATATGATAGCGTAAAAAAGGTAGTAAAGTAAATTAGAAAAAATAGATGAGAAGAAAAAGAAAAGAAAAAAAAATGAAAGAAAAGTAAAAAGCTCCCTAAATTTCAAAATACATTTACATGTATATCATTTTTTTTAAACACTGAAAATTCACTCTTCCTTTTAAAAAAAGGAGTACAAGAGCATAAAAATCTCTTTATTACATTTTCCAAACATATTCTAGTTATTTTTTTTAATGTATGTATGAAAAATTAAAAATTTTAATACTTGTGTCTGTACAAAGTTTGGATCCGTGTCAAATGGTTAATTCTTGTTTGTGTATTATCCATTCAGCTATGTTGATAAGTAACAAAAATAATCCTGAAAAACTGATAAAATTATATAAATTATATTTATAAAAAAATGTGGGGAGTGGAGTTAGCCGCATTTTAAGATGATTATACTGTACAAAATTTTATATTCAAAGTAAAGATATTTATTTGATCGCTTGGATCAAAACCATCAATGACAGTTTATTTTACAATACAAAATTGTTAATAAGTTCATATTTATACCTTGTTTATATTTATTTTTACTAATACTTAACTGACCACTAAAAAGAAGGGGTCATTGGCCTAGTTTGAAATAAGGATTTTACTTTGCAGAGTCAGGCTTACATCACCAGTCAGGCATGAATATTACATACATTTTCTGAATAAACACATGTTCTTTTGTAAAAAAAAAAAAAAAAGTTTTATTTATTCCTTAATAACTGTTGGGGGCATCACTAAAATCCTGTCCAGAAACAAATGATGTCTATAATCAATTTATCTAAAGTTAATCTTTTCATAAATTTTGTTTGCAAACATTTTTATAAATTATGAAAAAAAAAAATTTATTTTCATATTTAAATGATAAATATTAAATTTTAGTTGGTTCACATATTTTTATAATCTTGTAAATATAAAATTATTCTTTTAAACAATCTAATAAATAAATTAGCATTTAACATTTTTGTTGTTAATTCTCAAAAACAAAAAAAATATTTAAATGACATTTCATATGTTTAGGTTTTATTAAAATTCTAATTGTCTTCCAAAGGAGTTGAGGGAATATACAACACTTATTAGAAGTGTCAAGAGAAAAAGTGTTCTTCTGACACATCATTTTTCTGTGGTTATAAAGGCTAAAGTTTGCCCAATCTTTTCTATATATCTGGAAAGGATTTAGTGTCAGACATTGGTTACTATAAATTTACACCAAGAAATATCATACATATATTGTTTTCAAATACAAAGGATATGTAACATATCCTTTATATTTGAAAACAATATATTATAAATGATGGAATGCTGAAAAGTTCTTGGCCTGAGCAAATGCTTACATATCAGGATTTTTTTTTCTTTGAAAAGCTTCTTAGAAATTTTCAGCATCTCCTTGTATTAGTTGTCCTGTTTTAGATAAAATTTTCTTAAAAAATAAAGAAAAAATAACTTTTTACATTATTGTTTATCCAAAATACCTTTCAAGCAATGACATAAGTATCTTTTGTTTCTAAAGCATTTTTCATTGAATTCATAATAAAATCATGATAGATTATTGAAAACTTAAAAATAATATTTTACAAGCATTTGAAATCATTCTCAAAAAGATGTTTTTTAACATTGTAAAAAATCCTAAACTAAGCAAGAAATGTAGGAATTGTAAAGTCAAAGAGGATAAATTCATAAAAAAAAGAAGCCTCACCTGAACAATAAACAATATTTAAAGAACCAAAAAATAATCTACACGGGGTGGGGGTACTGAAAAGTTCTCAGTTTGACCAAGAAGAAGCATTCTTTCAAAAAAAAAAAAAAAAAAAAAAAAAATCTGATATTTGGTCAGATTTTAGGAAACGAGTCATACAAACAATATTTCAGCTCACATCCATAGCATCAGGTATTTCTATTTCACAATCTCCCCCCCCCCAAAAAAGGGTTAATTATAAAAATCATTCTCAGAATCCCCGGTCATATCCCTCCCATTTTAATTCCAGGCTATTATATCAACTTTCTGAAATAAATTCAATCAATACACAGTATTTTTTCTCTCTAGAAATGTATTATTCAATGAATTATGAACCTCATAAAATATGAACCAGTGATAGATAGCCATAGATTTGAATAAAAAACAAGAAACATAATAATGAGGTAGCAAGAGTTATCTACCTTTGTCCCAGCACGAGAAAGGATTCACAATAAATGTAAATGAAAAAAATTTCTAACGAGCTCTGAAAAGTCAAATGGCATTGTGTATGAAACACTAATGTTGATAAGACTGACATGAAAATTAAATTGTGGTATTATTTGTAATTTTTTTTAATCAAAAAGATAAGTAATATTGAATATTCTTAGAAGAAGCATTGACATTACTATTAATTTTACTAGTTTCTCTTTCATCTTATAGTTGCTTTTTATCCCAACTATCTGCTCATTTTTATATTCTATGGCTATTAAGCAAGCAGCCTGAATTAGAAAGAAAGAAAAACAATTTCTTAGATTGTCATTATTAATTTTTGATTAGTTTCTCTTTCATCTTATTATAGTTGCTTTTTATCTTGACTCTCAGGTCCTTTTTATGTTCTTTTATCGTTAAGTAAGCAGTCTGGAAAGGAAGGCTTCAAATGTGGAAAGAAGAAGCAAAGGCATCCTTATCAGATATTAAAGCCCAAACATATTTCCCCACCTGCCCGTATTGAAGACATTTTTAAAAATCTGTCGAGTTTGAAATTAGTCCACTTCAAGTAGATCTGTTTTTACAAAGAAAAAACAACTCTACTTGGATGGGGGTTAATTTTAAAACCAACAGATGTTAATGACTTCAATGGTTGGAAAAAACGATCTAGCTGTAGCATATAATAATGGTATTTATTACCTCTTTCTCAGAATTCTATCACAGTTTCACCGACTACAATGAAGTGAAATGCATTGTCTGAATAATCTTTCCATTTTGTCTCATTATGGCTGCTTTTGTTTAGATATTATTCTACATCCTAGTAACACCCCCTACTATCAGGAACAGGAGTAGAGGTTTATCCCTTTTTCCTGTTTAGGATTGGGTTTCCGGTCCCTTCTAAAGTTTTCTCAATCTGTTTTACTCCCAACAGCCCCTTGCATCTTAGTGGCATTATCACTTTGTTACTTCCAACATGATATAGTGTCCATAAAAGAACAAATTAAAATTAATTATAATGTTAAAAATAATTATAACAATTATAATTATCATTAATTCATTCTTTCTAAACCAATGAGAATTCACCCCACTTTTCTCCTCTTCACATACAAATATGTGAAATTCTAACATGTACATCAATGAAAATTTCTGTTTCTTTTCGTTTTACAGACTAACAGTAATATTTATCACTTAGTACTCAACAAAAATTTGAGGTAAGAAAACTCCAGACACTTGTTTTTTCCAGCTAAATTATCTGGACACTCATTACACACATCTATAAAAAATAATATAAAAGAAAGAATGTATACACTTTATTCTTTATCTTATTTTGTTGAATTCCAATCTATATTTAACCCCAATCTCACAATTTATTTAGTATTACTGCATCTCATATCTTCATCACCATATAACCAGATAATAAATAATACTAGTTTTCTTGTTTCTACGCCTTGCTGTTTTTCATTTTTATGAGTACTTTTGTCTATATAAATGTTAGAGGGTTTATAATTATTTACTCAGAGTTATATCTCACCCTACTATGATTTGTTCATATTCTACATACTTGTAGCACATCAAGAACTTAGCAAACTTCCATAGATGGGCTCCATGCTCAGAATCTACTGATACAATCTCACCACTACCAACATCTTTTATCATGCTGGTTCCACACAGTGTCTTCAGTTATCAAGGCCCAATTCCAATTGCAGAGGCAGTTGTATAGAAAATGTTCTCAGCACCTGGGAATAAATACAATTTCAACACCCTGACCAGAGTTACCCCAAAAATGTTTTACTATATTACTTATTATTCTGAATAACAATAACAAAGCATCAATCACCAATTTACGCAGGCCTAAAATAAAGTCCAGATATCATAATTGTGAAACTAAAATTAATTCGGTTAGATCTAGATACTAAGCAGACTTATGTATTTTGCAAATTGTTTTCTGATTCATGTCAAACAGAAATTTTATTTTTCCATGTAACAATGAGAGTAATTCAATGATATATCTCTAGTTTAGAGTCCTAGAACTCACTTGGAAAACCATTTATTTGTGATAATGTTCATAGTTTATGAAACAGACATAAAAAAAAAAAAAATGATATCTTCTAGGTTTACAATAAAAAAAAATATATATATTTTACACAACTAACCACGTACTGCAGTTAAGTTTTTTTTATTTAATTTTTCTTGGGCTCTTATATTTTTTTTCTTTTTTTGAAAATAAAGACTACTACCTTTTGTTACACCTCTAGAGGAGAATCATGCTATGTACATGGGAGAACACCACAAGATACCTGCTGTAGCTTTTAATAAATTGATTTTTTTTTTTTGGCTATCTCTCCCAAACTCTGCTCTGCCATCCAGTCATTCAAGTTCTCCAGATAGATTATGCATTGGTTTCCTCTGTCTGTCCTGTGAGTTTCAAATTTTTCAAGCCTTCTTTCCTTATGTGCCCTAGAAATTTCAACTATCTCTTTCTGATGTTAAATACAAGTTTCCTTTTTGTTTCCATTATCTCTAAAACTGTCATTTGGTCCATGGTATTCTCAGCATCCTTCTATAGAACCACATTTTTGTTGCTTCAAATCTCTTCTTCATCTTCATTTTTTTTTTATTGTAAACCTAAGTAAACCTACAAGATACCATTTTTTTTTATGTCTGTTTCATAAACCAAACCTTTGTCTTTTGGACAAAGAAGGAAGCAAAGTAGCTGAAGTGTTCTTCTTGTTTACATTTTCTCTAGAACTTTGTTAATGCTCACATGTTTAGTATTCTCAGCATTCTTATGTAAAACCACATACCGGAAATCACTCATGCTAGCAAGCTATAAACAATCAAGCCTTTGCAAATTTGAAGGAGGACTGGCATCAAAGACTTAAAATTACAGCCCAGAAACTGACTTTCAGTGTTCACAGTCCCAGACACTGCACCGACAGAATCAGACAGAGGAGTCATTGGAGAATTCATAGATGAACACATAATGAAAATATTCTTCACAACTGATGAACACACCTATATATTAAAGAATACCTATCTCCATTCTAAACAAATATACAAATCAAATTAATCAGTCGTAAGTAGAACAATCAGAGGCTGGAATGGTTAATCAACATATACCAGCCAATATTTGAAAAGGCAATTTGAACAATTCACACAGATGCATAAATTCACCTGGGTCAACGATAGGTGAGCATTTATGAAACATATATCATTGTTCCAGGCCCTACAGCCAAATCATGTTCTCAGTATGGAGGAAGGTTCACTACAATTTTCGACTTGAGGTTTTAGAGTCAAGTTAGATTAATTTTTTTCAGCCATACTTCTGTAAACAGGAGGTTTAAGAATAATTTGTCTACAGACACAAGTTCAATCAAAATGAATTGGTTAAAAAAAAATTTAAAAAAGAGAGAGAGAGAGAGAGATTACAAATAAGTCATGACATACTCAATAGATTTTGTAATCCATATTTACATCCATAAGAACTCCAATATTGCAAAATGCATCACAAATAGAGAGACCACTACAATATAACAATCATATTGTTACTTGCAATTCAACGCAGAAACAAACAATATGGTTTAATATCATAATTCTCTTGTACATATCCACAAGATATTTTTACTGTTGAAAATACACAGATGCAATGGTTGATATCAGTCTAATATATACAATATAAGAGCAAAATAAAATAAAAACTTACTAAGAACTGATTTGGTGACTTAAATCAGATTCTTGGTATAGAAAGCAACTATCTAAAAACTGAACTAATTATCAGAAATTTTACAAGTACACAAATATACTAACTTCAATCACTATTTCAATTCAAATATCTATATTATGAACATAATGCATTTTCCTTTAATATTAAAATGACCACAGAGAGAATGATATATTTTTTATCCTAGTTCAAGGACATGATTTTGTTTCTTTTAGAAATATAATTTAAATGATTTAACACCAGAGATAGAAATTTTTTTTTCTATTCTCTACTATTGAACATTATTTATGACAGTGATTTGAACCATGAGTGGATAAATTTTGTTTGTAGATTAAGACTGTACTTGAGTAAAGAATAGAACGATGGGCTACACCCAAAGGTAGCAGGAGTCTCCTGAAATTAGAGGGTGGGTAAGGCTTGCAATGGTCAATATTAACAGATTTTAATTTCAGCTGCTAATAGTTTTGCTTACACACATGCACCAGGATTTATTAATTTTTGTTTTTGTAAATTCATTCGCTAAATTTAAAATGAATCTTTCAGACAGAAAATGATTGATTATAATTCAAAGATATCTTTCTTTAAAAATGGCCTGGTCTGATGAATACAATTTTCAAGTTTGAATTGTAAGCTAATGAACTGGTGAAAATTTATTGAATGAAAAAATATGTCAAAATTTTGGCTGTAAACCACTGAACCCAGAGACTTGCTAATATATATCCCTGAACATTTTGGGTAAATTTCATTACAAAACTGCCTCTATAACAGAATAAATCAGCAGTGAAAAGCAACAAAGGTGCTCATGTGAACAGCCTTATTTTAATTACATATTAGGCTATGTGATTCTTTTTGGTATGCCATTACTACAGCTAGTACAAAATTTCTTGTATGAACAGACTTATTCTACTTATTCAATGGGCTAAGATGACATATGCTGATTAGTAAACCTCAAGTAGAAACAGATTTACTTCAGAAGAGTTATAAAGTCTAAATAACAAACTATCCACCAATTTGACTATCACAGACTTTTAAACAATCCAGATAAAATATTCTCAATATGGTGATATAAGTATTTTTGGATTGTACATTTAACAGTGTCTACTTTAAACTTAATAACTCAGAGACAATGGATTGGCAGTCATATGTCTATATGGACTTTTGTTCTTGTTTTGATGTGAGGAACCCATTCCCAAAGTTTGTAAAAGTATTTTTGATACACCATGTGTGTGTGTGTATATATATATATATATATATATATATATATATATTTCTGCCTACCCTGAAAATAAAGCCACAACTTGAGAATGGTAGTCATTAATTCAAAGGGAAACTATAGCAACATATAATAATGATTACTAAACATTAATCAATTGGAAGTAAAATCTGTTTTGAAAAATGAGCACAAAATTTTCTATAGGTTGAAAACAAAATTCCCACACAACTTTTATTAATAGTGATATACAAAGTTGTGCTAGAAATTTGTTATCAACCCAATAATTAAAACCCAATCTAATATCCAAAAATATCAAACATAATTTACCAGTACTTTTGAGTGTTAACTTTTTTTTCTGTTTGTGTTTTTTTTGTTTTTCTCATAGTATCATGCTGAGGAACTAGTCACTTGTTGGGGGAGGGAACAACTTTCTCTTCATATCCAAAAATTATCACACTACTTTTTCTGCTAATACTGAAACAAACACAACAAGTATGCAATTTTTTTTACATTGTTTCTCATTCTATTCAAAGATTAACAAAAAAATTGTAACCTTGCCAACATGATGTTAATAAAATGAGTCCTGAGCCACATTTTTTGCTGACCAGGATTATAGTGAAGTTCATTAAAAGGAGAAGCAAAGTTGAAACATCAAGCAAAATTGAAACTTCAGATACTGAAAAAACAAGGTAAATAGTATAAATAGTAAATAACTGTCAAAGTAAGCAAATTGAATGAAAATTTAAAATCCAATCCACAAATTTTAACGAGACAGAAAATATAAAGAAGAAATGGTAAGTAGTGTTTCAAAGAATTCTACTTTTCTAATGCATAAATAAAAACAATCCAGTATTTAAATGATATAAATGCCTTTATGGCTACTTTAACCAATTTCTTTGAAGTTCAGGTGGACAGTGTCAATAGTGTATAAAATAGAATAATCAAGACAAGTTCAAATCCCAGCTGAGACAGTTTCAGCATTCACTTTGCACTAAGCCCCTTGGAAAAAGCATAAATCCAACCTTTTCCTTCTCAGGTATAGAATAGATCAGTGGTTCCTAAACTTTTTTTCTCTCGGACGCATTTTTGGAATGAAAATTTGCTTGCACCTCACCAAATCTCATGGGATAAAAAGTACATTTAAAAAAAAAAAAAAAAAAAAAAAAAAAAAAGACCGAAACAGAGAGAGGGTTAAAGGGAGATAACCGTGGATTCGAAGTCAGAACATTATCATTGATAACTCTCTTTTCCAATTTGCTGACCATATATTCTTAATACTTGATATAATGCAAAAATATCATAATGATAAAATCAGTCAATAATTATTTATAACTATTTATACTGATGCATGCAATTACAAGTAACCCATAATAATATTTTAAATTTTTATATTATATTTATTTTTGAGATATGAATTTTTTTTTGGAACCGTTTCTAAATCTTTGATTGTCTTTCAAATCATTTTGCCTCACATGTTATCCTCTTCCACTGCACATATGAGGCACACTGCACTGCACCATTTGGGAACCACTCTCAGACAGCAACCATTCAAGAATAAAGACAACTGAATTCAAAATTATGGCAAAGGTAACAGGAAATTACTGCACTATCTATGCCACGAACAGTTATAACAATGCAGTTTAGATAGCAAAAATTGGAAGCTGAGGAGAGCAGTAATCTGTGGCACTTGAGAAGGAGGATAAGTTCTTTATTTCTAAATATACTATGCATTTTTATACATCTGGTATAATATCTGTTTATTTTTGCAATATTATAAATTCATTTAACCACTGTTGACATCTTTTGTGCAATTATTCATATCTAAACGTTATCTGTGTGCTTTTACACAGCTAAGTCTTTGGATTTGTCTATTGCTATTTACTGATAATCTATAATAATTATAATAATAATTATTTATGTTTTACCATTTTAAATTATCTATCAGTTTACTATAAGCTAATATTCAAAATAAAAGAAATGAACAGGATGTTTTACAGATTTTTTGCAGTTGAAAAAAAAGCTACCATAATTTTTAAATTTTTTTTAAGGTGTTTGCATGCATGTATATTTTATGAATTAACCAATTGATTTATTTGATTGATTATTGCAAGAGTTTCACATCAAAACACTCATCAGGGTCAGTTATTATGGTTTTAATGAAAATCTTACGTGGTAAGAATTTTAAATTTGTAAGTTACGATTGGTGTTTCATGCAGTATAAGGTCATTTAATAGATTTATCGAACCTCTGGGCCTGATGAGCATTTTGATGTGAAACTATCAGATAAGTCAATTGAACTTTTGTTGATTTATTGAATATTATAGCTCTAGTTATCTACTGAGCACATTTTGGCAAAATCCTGAAAATACATTAAATTTTTGCATTTTTAGTTGTATTTTGTGTGTATATATATATATATATATATATATATATATATATATATATATATATTATAAATTTTGTTAAAAATGACTGGCAAGGTACTGTGGTTAATTTTTTTTTTTTTTTTTTTATTTAATTTTTCTTGTGTTCTTATAATTTTCTTCTTTTCTACACATAAATTCTGTAGAAATTGTCTGAATGTTTTGTATGACCAAGTGTTATTGGCTATTCTTTCAGCCATTATCAAGGATAATTTTATTTTTATTTTTAACTGAATGCATAGAATTATTTTATGTATCTATCTAGAGTTATAGGAAATGTTTTTATCTTCCATGAACACAGCCACAATGTGCTGTGTTTGGAAAATAAAAACATCCCTATAACGCTTGATACATACATAAAAAAAAAATCCAGAAAAAAATAAAATTATCTATGATAATGGCTAAAAGAATAGCCAAAAGTGGTCATACATACAGCACATTTGGACAATTTCTGCATACTTTATATCCAGAAAAGAAAATAAATTATAAGAACACAAGAAAAATTAGATAAAAAAAAAAAAAGACAAAACTGTAGTACCTTGTCAGTCATTTTAATGAAACTTGTATAAAATACACAATTTTTATATATCATTCTCTAACCCTAAAAAAATATAAAATTGATAACATTTACAAAGCAAAATAAAGTAAAATATATACAAAGCAGATAATAAAAAAAAAATAAAAATACATTATTTTCAGTCTGACAGACAAAGCCAAAGAAATAATGAACATATTTTGAGAAGGAAGAAATTTCCACTTTTCTAAAGATGTCAAAAACTGAGCTTAGTTAATAAACTTAAAGAGATATTTTAAAAAGAACCATTTTCAAATTGTAAGGTGCATTAAAAAGTATTTATAAATAAAAATCAGATTTGTGTATAACTTCTTTTTTTTCAAATTAAAATACAGAAAAACAGAAAATAATTTAGTAAATTTGGTTTTATTAAGACTAAATATTTATTTAAAAGTTAAGTCTATAGTGGCAACAAGTGGAGCAGTAAATTCCCAATCACATTTGTTTGAGTATACAAGCTAAATAAAATTAACTTTATAAAAAAAAAAAAAAAAATGTTGCAGGTTTTTGCAAAAAAAAATTAAGAATTATTTTTACAAAAAGAAAATAAAAAATCAACAAAGCGTCACCTTTTTAAATGTTTCACTTTTTCATTCCATTTGTAAATTCAGAATTTACAGATATTGGTGGGGGAGAGCAAAGAAATTGGTTCAATAACATTTTTAAAAATGTTTCGCAGTTCTTACAAAGAAAATTCCTATGTGCCTTGAAGGAGTGTTTATTACAAAGAAAAAAAAAAAAAAAAAAAAAAAAAAAAAAATAGAATTTCATTTGGTTAAATGCAAAAAGGTTTTCTTTCTCAGATAGACATATCTCATATATCTCACAGTTGTATTAAAAAAAAACAAACAAACAAATAAAAAAGAATTAGAATACAAGATAAACAAAAATGTATGAAGGCAAAAAATTGATATCCTTTAAAAACACAAAAAATTATTAAATTTAATCATGAAGTCCCTGTGTACCCATCAGTACAACTATTTTTCCATAAAACATTTGAGAAAAAAGAAAAAATATTATGAAGAAGAATGCAATATATAACCTTAGAAACACCCAAGTAAATATGCAAGAGAAATATACAGCATTTATATTTCTACTTGGAAAAATAAGCGAAAATAAAAATTAAAAAAAGATTCAAATAAAACTATTTTAGTTACCATTGTTTAAAGAATTAGTTAAACAAATGCAATATTTGACAATTAAAAAAAAGAGGAAATAAGAATTTCATCCTCATACATAACATTTTTCTTCTTTTTTTAAACTCAGCTTTGTAATCCCAAAACTATTCTTAAAAACTTTTTACGGAGTTATTTTCTTTTTTGTCTCTATCAATGACATACAAAATCAAATTTCATTACATATACAGATGGGTACATGTTATACAATAAAGGTTCATAAACCTATGAATTACTTTTTTCCAATTTTAAATTTCTCTTTTTGTCTCAAAGGTAATGCTACCTATAAATAAACAAAATAGTGGGCAATTTAAATCTGTTTACTAACAAATACAAACCTTAGAAAAGGTTGGAAGGTTGTAAAAATTCCAGTTTTTTATCATGAAGATAATGTTTTTCAGCAATTAAAATAGTTTTAAATGTCCAGTAAGTCAGACAAAATTACAATGGTTCTTTTTTCAAATATGTAACAAACCAATAGAACTTAATACAGTTTTTATGTATATTTGTTTGATTGCTTTAAATTGATCAAACATTATTCTTTAGATATACATGTTATTATTAGGCTCATATTTGTTCTATAAGCTGTTAAAATAATTGGAGAAATATCAGACATAAAATCTTTTTTCTTCTACTGTTGAGATTATTAACATAGCTCTGGGATTAAAAGTTCAAATGGAAACAGTAACAAACTCCAGACATAAACCAAAAATAAATGCACTTTGGACAAGTTGGAGCAGAGGATATTTACAAATACAGTGCAAGATAGGGTAAGGGTCATCCCACCCAAAGGACCAGTAAGGAAAGGATAAAAGAGATCACAGGGCTACATGTAAGTAATATAAACATGTAGAATAAGAGAGAAGAGTTTATATGAAGAACCATGGTCCTATTTTGTGTGTGTGTGTGTGTGTGTGTGTGCTGTGGAAGTAGTTATTTTAATGAAAATATACAATCACTTTTAAGGTTTTTTTTTTTTTTTTCTTGAATCAATTCCCAATTCTGTGATTCATCAACTTAGACAAAGATTTGCAATTTGTCAAAATGACAAAGCTTAATATCAAGGAGAAAGTATAAAACAAGAAACACAATGTAAACCACAACTGCATTTTCAATCAAGCAGTAATAGTTGCTGTAGTAATGGTGAGATTATACATAAAAAAATATGGCTTGGAATGAATTTCAGATTGAAAGCTCACAGGTACTAAAAAGGGAGAGAACTCTAGATGTGCAGAAAAAGATCACAGTCATAGGGAGATATGTGCACTGTGCAGGGAGTAGGAATGATTATTGATATGTCAAGTGTAGGGATAACAATCTGATGAAGTGAAAACATCAGAGCCAAAAAGTGAATCAAGGAAAATGCCTTGAGAGAGAATGAGAAACTGACCAAATCTCCATAGCTTTCCAAAACAATTGATCATATTTTTATGTTGTTATATTTCATCCATGTTTCAATAATTGCCTACAGGTCAACAGTTTTGAAAAAAGTTTTTGGTTTTTCTTTCTTTTTAAAAGGGGAAAAAAAAAAACTATTCAACAGGAAAAAAAAAAAAAAAAAAAAATGACAAATATACATTTTTTTCTTTTATTGGTTAACATTTTCTGGTTTCTCGATTCAAAAAGAACCCTTTCTTTCCATATGGACTGTACACATGAAGAAAGCCACAGAATGGAGTAAGCAAAATGTGGTAATAAGAATTTAAAAAAAAAAAAAAAAAAAAAAAAAAAAAAAAAAAGAGAGAGAGAGAGAGAAGAGAATGAAATCAATACTCTGAAAAATTCTTGGAATGGTAACTCATGTCAAATTAACAGAAAGCTTATTTAATAGTAGAATTCCTTTTTCTTTCACAATTTTTTTTCAAGCAATAATTTTTTTCAGTTGAAAATTATTGAAAATAAAAAATAATGTTTTGTATCTCAGAATACATAATATTCAGACAGTATTTTTTGCTAATAAGCAAGAAAACTACAGAATACAAAATGTCTCACAAATACTTGCAATGTCAGTTGTATAACCTTTAACATGTTAAAAAACAAGTAAGGTTTACTGGAATTTTTGTCCAAGTTTAATGGTCAAGAGTTTAAATGAAATAATATTTTTTAATATTTAAAATTTTTTTTTGCACCAAAAAGGCAGCACCTATTTTTTTTTCTTTTTTGAAAGACTGCATAAATTGAGTATTCAATTATTAGACAAAAAAAGAAAAACAAAAGAAGAGATAAAAAAGGAAAAACCAAGAAAAGAAGAGAAAAAAGGAAAAAAAAAATGAGGAGAGAAAAGGAGAGAAAACATGAGATTTAAAAAAGTTATTTTATCAAGTTTTCTACTACAAATACATTTCTATTTAAAATATTTTTTTTTTTTTATAATGTTAAAAAAAGAAAAAATGGGAGAGGGGAAAATAATTTTATTCTATTACTTTTTGTATAATGTCATTGTTGAGAAACCTTTTCAGAAAGAATATGCCAAACAAACAGGAAAAATAGTTCTGATTACATTTTTTATTATCTCCATACTTAAAATATGCATTTTTGTTAAATACATTTTTCATAGACTTGAAAAAAAAAAAAATTAGCTTTTAAACATTTTAAATTATGTGTATTTGCAATGCAGATCATGGCTAAAAAAAAAAATTAAATTGAAAATTTAATTTTTAAAAAGAAACAATATTTAAAATGGATACAGGGCAAGTGATTTTTTTTTTTTTTAATTTAATTTCTTTCTATGAAAAATAGAAGTGATCAATCAACATTAACATAAATCATTAAGAAGTAATTGAAAAGTGGCTAGCCTTCCAACACTGATGTAGCATAAGTTACTTTTGTGATCAAGTAAGTGGAGTCATAGAAGAATTTAAGTCAGATAGTGGGGGGGGGGTGACAGAAAAGCAATTTTGTGAATAGGATGTGGTTTTTAATGTTTTAAATTGGGTATTTGATTCAATTCAAATATTTCAAAAAAATTTTTCTTCTTATTTTTTAACATTATTTAAATTTTATTTAAATCAATATAAATTATTTAAATTTAAACCAAATCAAACTGAAAGTCCATTTAAAATTTAAATTCAATCTTAAATATAACCTTCTGAAAACAATATTTGAAATCAAATTCTAAGGAAAAAGGTAAGAAAAAAAAAATCAGGTATTTATAATACTTGTACTTAAAATTGGTTAAGACAGTATGCACATAAAAACAAAATATGTATATTCTATGTGGTTTTCCTTATGCACACACACACATTGTGTGTGTATATATATATATATATATATATATAAAAACACTCTCCCCTATTCTCTTATAAATACAGCAAATTTTAATATATACGTTAATAAATTCAGTTTAACTATCTAACTCCCAATAAGTGGAAACCATCTGTGAAACAGGAAGATAAGTTTCCAATAGTTTATTTCATTTGTTTTTTATTGTTTTTATGCTCTATTTCTTGATTTTGAACACTTCACTTTCCAAAACTGCTTGTCTTTAAAATATTACCTTCCAGAAATACATTGGTTGACTGTACTGCTTTTTTTTCTTTTGTAAAACAGTCTTTTTATTATTACACACACTGTAGTCTGAGAAAGACAATGTGCTATGCTGTTAATGCTTGTCCATACAGATGAATTCTGAAGTTAAAGTCAAATGCATGTTGACTATTTCATTGGCTAATCCATCAATTGCAATTTGTGTCATCTTTTAACAGACTCTCCAAGGGTGGCCAATATAAACAGAAATCATTAACAAGTTTATACAGATTTTAATGCATTTAAAGGCTTGCAAATTTTTGTAAACAAAATGCTCAATATTAAAAAATAGAGCAGTAAGAGTTAATTAGATAAATAACAATTATATCTGTTAATGAATTTAACAGATTTAACTTAGTATATTTGTGAAACTTGAAATCAGAAGATAAGTTTTTTGAACTTTTATCTATCTCATGCTAACGTGGAAGAAAAAAAAAATTCATATTATATATATATATATATATATATATATATATATATATATATTACTTAGATGTTATTTTTAATGGATACTCATATTTGAGTAGATACTTTATTTATTAAACAGTATATTTATTTTCGTCTACTGGACTGAATTTTGGAGAAATCATATTAGTGAAAAATATGCACTTTTTAATAAAATTTCTCAAATATTCAGACTTGGAGACAAAAATAAACAAATATACTATTCAATAACTAAAGGGAGCATCTACTCAAAAACGAGTATTCACTAAATTTAACATTTAAGTAATAAAAATCTAATCTCTAAAACAATAAAAGCATCCATATAAAAAAAAAAAAAAAGAAAGTAAAGTGTGAATTTTACATATCTACTTATTTTAAGCAGAAACCTTAAGCACAATTCATCGCTCTATCGAGTGGTATATAGATTCTGATACTTACCGGTCACAGGGATCCATTCCTGCACTGGTAGTATCACAGCTATGACTAGCTTAGACAAGCTATGACCAGCTAAGAGCAGCAGCCCAAGTGAAGACACTCGGGTCCCCACATTAAAAACTGATCTTGTGTCACAACCTGACTCAATGGGGGGGGATCAAGTAAATCAACACAATTCATTTAAAAGTCAACATTTTGGGGTTTTTTTTTCTTTTTCTAATTTTACTGATAGAAAGTTACATCTTCTATTTTGTTTTATGAAAATTATCAGTTCTAGAACTGATTCACTTTAATAAAAATCTATTTCCTCTCAAGCAAAATCAAAGAACTAGGAAAAAATTTAAATAAATAAAAATTACACATATTGGAATAAAATAAGACAATTTTACGTTATTAAAATCAAATCATTTTGTTACAAATTGGATATTTCACTAATACATCTACCGAATATTAACATACCAGCTATAATGGTTGAGATGGTAAAAACAACTTCCCAAAATTGGAAAAACTGATTCAATAAAATACTTTCTTTTTTTTTTCCTGGATACCTTACACAATAAATATTATCAGAAATCTAATCCTTTTAAAAATCACTTGATTGTAAATTCACATTAATTAGTAAATACACTAGATTTTACAAGTACACAAATAAACACTGAAAGACATTTTACAATCAAGATACCTACTCAAACCCACGTCAATTGGTTTGAAAGTAACATCTTTATCAGATGAGCAAAGACATCTAAATTGTATTATTTATATTTTATTTGGACAGAATAATAAAATAAATTTTAAAAACTTTCAATATCAAGATACCTGAAGCTGAGTCAAGTGTTTTAAGAAAATTCTTTGTCAGATGAACCATGATTTCCATCTCGTATAGTTGGGTTTTAACATTTTTATTGCAGCCATAAGAACTATTGCATATCATTATCAATAAATAGAACAATAAAATTTTTGCTGTATAGAATGACTTAATTGAAAAGCAAGTTCACTTTTCTTTCCCTCTTGTTTAAGTCTTTATATCTATCTCTCACGTGCTAAAATGGTTAGATAACAATTTTTAAAAAAACTTATGAAAAACAGAAAAAAAAGGTTAAAGGTTTATCAATTTCTCATTAGGAAGACTTGAATAATTACAATTCAATCACTGGGACTAGCTTCTTTCATACTTAACTGACAGCTAAATTGAATTTGATTGTATTATATAAGCAATATATAAAACTGATTTTAAATACATGCAAAAAAAAAAAAAAAAAAAAACCTTTCCTACTAAGAAATTCTTGAATATCAAAAGAAAAAAAAAAAAAAAAAGCCTATTATAATCAAAAATTAACCTCTCCTTACCAATAAATAAAATTATAAAAATATACCAACTCATTAAAAACAAATGTTATTTCACTTTTGGTAATGATTTTTATAATCAAAAATTTTGATTACGAATATAATCTTTTTTTTTTATCTTTTCTTAGAATTTTTAGGGACTGGTCCCTTCCAAACTTGTTTGCCTAAACGGTGAACATATTTCCAATATATAAATGCTTCATTAATATCTCACAAGATATTACATGATGCTTGTGAATAAACTAAACAATATTGAATGTACAATCAAATATACTTATGAAACAAAAACAAGCAATATATTATCTTTCCTTGATACCATGTTAAACTGTACTGATAACAATTTAAAAGTAAGTGTGTATCAAAAATCCACTAATAAAAATGATCTGAATATTATCTAAATTAGAACAAAGTTAACACCTATTTTAAAAGCAAAGATAGATTTGAATTGGCAGATGTGGATTTGAGCTCATTCAACTAAACACAAGTTGTATGTAAATATGAAGGAGCTGCATATATGCAAGTGAGTGTATGCTCGTGAAATTATATATAACAGCTAATACTTTGAGAGATTAGTACCAGAAGGAAGATAAAAGCCAACTCATAGAGACTTATTAAAAAGGTTTTTCCAATTTACTGTGAAAAGGCTAAGGATGACCACTTTGTTAATAAAGGCTTTTGTGTATAAGAATTATGAGGTTGTTATAAATCCCTGGTGACAAGGATCTTTTTTTTTCTCTCCAGTGTTTTCGTTTCTCCTAATCCATTTTCTTTGTCAAGTTTTCTCTCTTCAGCTTTCTGATATTCAAAGCCTCATGGCTTTGAGACAAAAATATGGACTATTTAATCCAATCACAAGGGGAGGGGGGCATCTCCCCAGGTAATACTTCTCCCTTGGCAAGAGGCTAGGGTCATTACTTGGTATTTGAGGTGTCTCCAAAAGAAGCAGTGTTGAGGCGGCTGGACTATTTTTTTTTTTTTTTTAATCTTTGGTCCTATGTACACATGAGCTCCTCACTTTAAATCTTGACCTTGTGTCACATTTAGTTCGAGTCCATACCAATTTCTCTGATATTCTATGTACTCAAGAATAAATTTCCATTTAATTATCAACAAAAATTTCTAAAACTGATTCTCATTTGTCTTGATATACAAGTGATATATGACAGAGAGTAGAGGGGGCACCAATATAAATGTATTATAAATAGATTTTATTGATTTTAATCATGTATGGATACAAAGAACCCCATACATTTTTCACAAAGATATATAAAATAGAGATGTCAACCATTTAATCCTAAAGATGTTACAAATAAAATGATTTTTTGCAATGGATTTAAACAAGACTGAATTGAAAGTCAATCTTAAACTGATCACATCTATACCAGTATGAGCAATAACATCCATCCATTGCTACTGTATTAGTGTGTGTGTGTATGTCTATGGTCTAAAATTTGGAATATTGATAGGAGAAAAGTGCTCAGTATCAGAGATAGAGTAGTGTGGTGATAGGAATCAACACTGTATGGTGACTGTCAATTTCACGCCTCAATGCAAACTTCAGATCCAGTTTTGAAGTGTGAAACTGACGGTCTCCACGTGTGTGTGTGTGTGTGTGTGTGTGTGTGTGTGTGTGTGTGTGTGTGTGTGTGTGTAAAATTATCCCCTCCCCAAATCACCAGTGACACAACCAAGTTTCATGCACAACACAAATGCTAGGTGCTGATTAAAAACTCAATCAGTTCTCAACCAGCACCTGGTGATTGCCTAGTGCATGAAACTCAGAGTTGTGCTACTGCTGAGGAAAAACATTACCTATTTATTATTAATATAAATTATAGCTTTTCATACATTGAGCACTCTTTTATTAACACCAGCACTCAATGTACTAAAAAGGCTTACATATTTGTAGAAAATTAAAGACTGTTAAAAGTGACAGTATATGAACTTTTCAGGTATAAGGTGAGACAGCCAAAAGACAAACTTTACTAAGAATCCTTGGACCACTGCTGATACGTGTGTGTGTGTGTAATTTCAGATAGAATATATCGGTAAAGGACAATATGAATATAGGCAAAAGGAAAACTTATCTTAGCCAATGCATTCCAGGCTCTGAGGAACTTTATCAAGGCAAATAATAAAGTCACTCTGAGGATGAAATGCGTCAAGTTTTCCTTTTCTCTTTATTTATATATGTGTGTGCGTGTGTTTCAAACCCAAAGTGATCTTCAATATTTATAAAAGTTGTATCTCCAATATTGAGTAGTCTTCCACCAATAAATATAGCAAATTTAAACTATGCCATATATTAGGTTGGTGCAAAAATAATGACGTAATAATGTCGTTTTTTTCACATTTTTTAACGTCAAAAAACGACATTATTACATCATTATTTTTGCACCAACCTAATACTTGTAAAGAAATCCTATTTCCAGGTCTGACAATCACATTTGATAAAAATTAAAAATAAATAGAAAACTTAACAACTGAGCTATAGCCTATACCTTGTTATGTAAGAGAATGATACATAACTATAAATATGTACTAAGCTTAAAAGCCACAATAATAAGACACCAAGTGAAAAATAAACCCACAGCAATAGAATCTGTCTAATAAGACATTGTGGCAAGCACCTTTGTATATAATTGTATGTATGTGGAAATTTAGACATATTGCATATAGCTATGTATGTGGATGCAGTGTAGATAAGAAAATAAAAAAGGAAATTAATTGAACCATGTTTATCATGTAAAATAAAGAGTTGTTATCCAAAGCAAGTTTACGCCAAATGAAGAAAAAGTGTTTATAAGTTACAAATAGAAAGGTAAAAACCATTGTTCCCATGAAACATTGCAAACATTTGTATAATTAACAAATTTAAGTTAACATCTTAATCACTGACATTGTTTTGTTTTTTTTAACCATTTATTTGGGGGGGGGGGGTTAGTGAAAAGTAACACCACCACCATTAGTGCTAATAGTTGACATTTTTTTTAGCAAAGTAACTTTTCAGCTACTCCAGGACAACTGTCACATTTACTATGTATAAATTGTCTTGAATCACTATCCAATTCACTGGCAAAGTAAGAAGACCATGACAAAGAAATTTTTCACAAGATATTTCATCAGTCACTCCCAGTTGGTTAAAGGCAATATTTTAATGTTTGTAATTGAGAGATTTAAAAGAAAAAAAACGTTATAAATACATGTTCATTTTTGCTATTATCCATAGTGGAAGGTTTTAAATATTTAACATTTTAATTATTTTCAGACTTGAAGGATTTTGTTTTTTGTTTTTTTAATTTAATCCATTGCATTGAAAGACTTAAAAAAGATTAAGGACATTCTTTATATCTTCTATATTTTTATATAACAAAAGATTATTTTTTTTAATTAAATTAATTACAACAGCAAAGAAAAACAAAATACCTGAAGAGGGTTAGGAAGCTAAAACCTGAAAAATAATTACTTATTTTTAAGTTTTATAAAATATATTACCCCCCCCCCACACACACACACACACACCAGTATAACAAATTTTGAATTTAAAAGTCTTTACAAGATCTGGCCAAAGCAAGAGCATATTCTGAAAATATCTGGGTTCTTAGGCAAGTTTAATTTCTCTTTTATGGAGATGAGTGGAGTCCTACCTTTCCCAAAGATTACATTTCTCTTTTATAATAACCAATATTTTTAAATTATGCTTAAAATGAACCTTACTTAAGAGACCATTGGTTACCATGTTAAGCTTTAGATAAAATTCCAGGTCACTACAAAAAAAAAAAAAAAAAAAAAAAAAAAAAAAAAATGGTTAAGAATGACTGAACTAGCAAATAGGGAAAAAAAAGAATAAATATTGTATATTCTTTATTACAATTTAATCATTTTATTTTGTACAATACTGTCTATTAAAGTTTGATTTGTTTATTTTCTGATAATTGTAAAAAAAAAAAAAAAAAAGAAAAGAAAAGGAAAAAAATAGCATCTGAAGTTAAATTTGGCATTAATGGCTTGATTAATCCATTAGCTTCAGGTGACAGGAATCTCGGTCATTACAGTTCTGTGGGTCAACTGCAAATGACAGAAATTTCCATCAGTTACACTTTAGCTTAATGCAAATAAAAATTTTCATTTTATTGTGATTGATGAAAATTCAGTTTTACTTTTGAGTCAAATTTACACTCCTTTCTCCAACCAAGAAGTTCTTAAATCATAGAGGATAATTTTAATATTTTTTTTTTCTCCCCTCTGAAAATGACAAAGAGTTATTATTGATGAACACCTTTATGAAAGTGATCAATCAAACTTAGATTTATCATAAGGAAGAAAAATTTACTAAAGAGGTCACAATTGATAATCAACAAATACACCAAGCGCTTCAATAAGCAGAGTGGTCACTCATTGGAAGCAGAAGATATTGGAAGAGGCAAAATAAAGGAAACCAATCCAAATAATGTTTTAGATTTTTTTCATCAACTGAAAGAGATAAATTTCAGATAACATCTACCAAACAAAACAGGGTTTTTCTAAATATTTTTTCTCTATCTTTAGTAAGTTTTCTTTACATGCTGTTTTAAGTCATCTCAAGAAAAATTGAAAGCAAAAAATATATTAAAAATGTTTCACTAACTGCCCTGAAAATGTAAGTAATTTCTGCATTTAGAAACTGATGACAGAGCTGCTCCTGTGACAATTTATGGGATTTTGTGTTCATCTGTTATATTTAAATTTTGTTTTTAAGTAAGCCTGCTAACATTGATATTTCTATATAGAAATGTTTCCATATTATTTTTCTAGCCAAAGTTATTAGGTTCAAATATGGTTTCAAGTTTGCTGAATTTTATCTGATTATTCAAGATGCAATGGTAGAACACATCTGATGTATGCCATTGAAAGCAAAAACTATTCAATGGTGGATACTATTTTGAAGGGGAGTCAACTACTCTAAAGTACTTTAACATCTTTAGTCTAATAAGCACCATAATTGAGTCTTTATTTTATCATTAATATCAATGTGTAAATTTTAAGCTGTATTATGCAGAGAATGCTTTTTTTTTCTTTTTTAGATTAAGTTAATCTTCAATATCCAGCAAGACAAATATAAGGATACAGAACAAGGTTGTTCATTATAGACAAGTTCAACTTAGACTCAACCCAAATATGAAGATAAAAATTTTACAATTTGAGTCTAAGTTGATATTATTCTAAAAGGTAGGGGAAGAATAAATTTGAAGATTTAAGAATTGATAATACTGACAGAAAATCTTTTTTTTTTTTTTTGTCAATTGTAAGTAAAAAAAGAAAAAAAAAACAACAACAGTTTTTAAGAAATGGTAAAAAGAATAATCAAAGCATGCTTTCAAAATAGAGGAAAAAGTTTATTTTGAAAATGAAGAAGTGGAGGGGCTGCTGCTACTGCTGTTTTTTCAGATAAAATTTCTGGTTTGTCATCTCTAAATCTTGGCTCATCTGTGATTGTCATGTCCTCCAGATGTTTGATATCACTCTCACACACCCACACACGCACAAAACTTTATGTTCACACAAGATTAACCCTTGATGGATAGTAAAAAGACTTTTTAAATGAAAGACATCTACAAGGCACTACTTTTAATTACTAGCAAGGTGACTTGGTATTTGTTCAGGGAGAGAGAGAAAGGGAGGAGAGGAATTTAAGTGATATTTTAAAATGCAGGGGTGGAGATTTCCAGGCAAAAGAAAAAAAATAAAAATTCTTGTGCCGTCAAAAATGTGAAATCTGATGGAAAAAAAAAAAAAAAAAAGTATCCAAATAATTTTAGAAGTCTTTTTTCTTTTTTCATTTATTTAATTTGAACCATTTAAGTAAGCCTGAGTTTTAAAAGAGAAAAAAAACAAAAAAAAAAATAAACAAGTGCAACAAGAGTGGATATTATGAAAGGACAGAGTTCACCATATCACTGAGAATAAATAAAAAAAAACAAAATTAAAAAAAAAAAAGAGAGAAAAATGTAACTTAGGCCCTTACTCCTAATATAAAAGGTTGTTCCTCAGATTTCTTTTAAATGAAAACCACCGCCATTCCCTATTAACACAAGCATCTCAAATCAAAGAATATGCCATATGTAATTTGCTTAATTTCATATATGTGAGTCAGTCCAAATAGAGAAATCAATACTTATGTAAATCAGTATTTTATATTAGAGATTCATAAGAAATTGTACTATTGGCTGATTGCTGGTGTAATAATATAAATAAAGAGAGCACAGCCAACCATCAGGGAAAAGTGAAACTGTATAAAAGGTTAGAGTTACAAATCACTTATTACAAGTAACTTATTAGATTAATTTTCCACCTCCAAAAAATCTGACAGCTATTTTATCATGCCTGCTTGCTTGGTTAAGTGAATTAAACAGGGATTTGGAGCAAAACTTTGTTCATTTAAATAATAAAAATAAATTTGAAGGAATGAGATAAGACAAATGAAAGTTTTCAGTGTGTCCCAAGATAGTTTTTCTAACATTACATCAAGGAGCCTGTGTATTAAAAGTCCTAACTATTAATTTCTAGAAATGTCTGTACCACATTATGCAGCAAAATTTTTTTCCAGACATATCATAAATTAACTAACATATATTGACACGTGAATATTATGAATTGTTAATAGTAAATAAAAGAAAAAATGACAAATTTCACAGAGAACAAATATAAGTGACATAAATGGTTCTAACCAAGGCAAATCCAAAGATGTTATAGGTACTGCCTTGGTTTTAACCCATTTATAAGAATAACTAATCTAACAAATAAACATCTAATCAAATAAAAAAATTCAAATTTTAATAGACTGTACCAAATAATTTTATCTTAATTGAACAAGGAAAATAAAATTAAAAAATTTGTTTGAAATTATTTGGAACAAATAATTAAAAAAAATATATAAAAATAAAGTTTTAGTAGTTTGGGGCTAAAATTTACAGAACATGAATTTCTTCTTTTTTTTTCTTCTTTTTTAATTATTACCAAATCAGGATGGAGAAAGTTATAATGTAAATACAATAACTTCCAAACAGACAATTGCTTTTCTTGTTCAAATGACCATAAATTAAATAAATACCTTGTCCCTGCAATACTTGAATTGATAAAAAAAAATATTGAACAAAAAATGGTTACTTCTACAGTTTACAATTTCTATATGAAAATTATTCCCACTTTCAATATATTTGATAGCAATACACAATATTATAAGTGTTAAAACTAATGGAAATTGAAAAAAAAAAAAAAGATGGTATATTTAAAATCTCTACTACACTATAACGCAAAAGCTGTTCAAACCATAAATCTATTTCAGATTTCTCAAACTATCCTTATTTTTATTCTTACTGTTAACATTTTAATTAGTAACCTTTAAGTTAAATGTATCATTAAACACCAACAGGAAATAGTTTAAGAAATTTCCATTTGTTGGGTTAACTTTCCTTTTGCTTCCCTAATCGGTATACACTGTGCTTGGCAAGTCACGTGACCCTTAATAGCCACTCAGTGAGGCCCTGCTTTGTACAGAGAGGAGTTTTAGGGTAGATGCCATGAAGAGATGTTGTTCCCCTAAATACATGAGAAAAAAAAACTTCTTGCAACATAATGTGCTGGATTTGTGAGTAAAGAGACTTTTGTAATTTTTATTAGCTTTCCTTTTCAGGATTAGAGAAATGGCATGTAACATATTTGTATAATTTGTTTGCATTCCACTTTGTAGAAAATAAAACCTTCATTTATGTTCTTGCGACTTCTCTGTATCCATTATTTTTTTTTTTTTTTAAATGTTTATGTAAATATCTGTACTTACAGCAGGTACTATTAAGGTGATCCATACATATTTGGTAAACCTAACATATTGAATAAAGATAACGAATTCTTGTCTAAATGTGCAGGTTTTTGTTTAAGAGATTTTAATAATTGTATATAAATTAGTTCAGACTAATTTTATCCATCTTTGGTCGTTAATCATAACATTTCAACCACATACGCTCCAAACTTTGTCAAGCATTTTTTGAGTCTTGCTCAGAGTGGAAGTGACATGCACCTGTTTGTTGGTGGGATTGTCATAAAAACAAACAGAACATTCCAAAGACATACTGGTCAGAGAGTATGCACCTGGATTGTTGTAACAAGATAAGAAAATTAATCAAAATTAATTTATATACAAAAAGGTGACAAGGTTGGCATATTCCCTTATATCCAGAATTCAACTTGATGGCTATGTATTCTAGCTGAGAGTTAGTGGGGACTAATTATAACCATTTTTTTTTTTAATGCAAAACACACTATTTACTATTGTTAGCAGACATTTCAATTTCATTAGCAAATCATTGAATTAAGCAATTACTACTAAATAGGTGACTAACTGATAACATAAAAGACTTAAGACTTAAAATAAAATGTAGGTCTTGGCATAAAAAATACAAATGACATTCAGTGGTTTTGGATCTATCACATAAATAACTAGTACATTTAATACAACTTTTGAAGCTTGTAATTATTTTTTTTTTAAACAAAACATTTCAAGTTGTCATGTTGCCATAGACAGAATATGTAAATAGTAATCATATTCAGTAAACAAGTACAATCAAGATGAAAGGTTGGACTTTTGTGAACAAATTTATATTGATAGTTTTAAATTGTATAAAAGACTGAAATGATTGATACTATCAGAGAATGCAAAAAGACTTGCCTAAGGTTCAGATACTCAGTCACAAGAGTTAAATACAAAGAAATGTGGTAATTTTTTTTTTAAATTCTTTAGTAGATGAGCCATACCAACAATCTCATAATTACTCTCAAACTAGAAACAATAATTTAGTATCATAGTCTTTTCTCATTCAAATTCTAAATAGTTTTTATTGGAAATGAAGGTTCTGGAACTAATAACATTGTTAAAATACATTAGGAATTAAGTACTAAGACATATAAATCTATATAATATAGATAAGTATTTCTATTTAACTAAAGAAAAAAGGCTCTCTTATAGTATGTCTATTGTTACAAGAGGGTCTCATGAAATGAAGTTTTGCTTTACTTTAAAAAAATAGGAAATAAGAAAATAGATTGAAAGGAATATAAAAAGAGAAAGTGAATTTTCACTGCACTCAAGTAAGAAAAATTGCTGAAATTTTGTTTATTTAAATTGTATGTTTAAAATGTTTACTTTTTTTTTTTTTAAACCGGCAATTATTTTAATTAATGTTAATTGATAAGGGAGAGAACTCACTTGAAAATAGCTTGTAATAAAAAAAATGAAAAAATATTTATAGGCTTAAACACACAAAGTTGCAACTTCATTAAATTTAATACAAGAAACTTTATTCTATTTTGAAAAACAAAAACCTGAATATGATACACCAGCAGAATCCATCTTGCAACATCTTAACCTTAGTTGTTTTCCACTTTATAAAAGGAAATATTGACAAGTAAGTTTCACAAGATATATCGCATAATGCTAATTTGAATACAAATCATTGGGATCTCAGGATCAATCAAACTGTAGCAAATTCAATGTTACATTACCAAATCAACCATAAACGTCACATCTATGCTTGATCAAGCAATAAAAATTCTTTAATATCTTTAAGATAACAGAAGATATTTTTTATGCCATAGTTTCATCTGCTATTCACATATTCATATTCTATAACCAAGAGACAAAGAAACATTCTACTCTTTCTTAAAAATACAAAACAAACATTCTTACACACTGATGTATTCAAACAGATTTCTCCATATTAGTTGTGATAGTTGCAACATTTTAACCATTCGCCTGCGTGAAGAAATCAGTGTATAATGATAATTCCTCATTTTAAATTCCGACAGAAAATATAAAGTTTACAACTTGATAATTCATGAAGATTTTGATTTGAAAGATAGCCTTAATCTTTCTATTGTCCATGACAATCTGAAAACAATCCAAGATAAAATGTTTTATTACTTCATTTGATAAATCAAAATATTTGAATCTTAAATGATATAATTACAAATCGCATGCAATTTTTAAAACAAGCCACAAGAGCTGATAATGTTAGTAAATCACCTAATTTGAGCAAATATGAAACATTTGTAGGATTTCCTGAAAATTCAACTCTTTAGTTCTAATGATTAACATCAGTCATATAGTTGACACTTGTTAGTTTCAAATTGGTGAACAGGAATTTAACATCTTTTATTATTTTTATTTATTATTCAGTTAAGCTAGCATGAACATTCACGAGTCTATAATACCAACCATTACGGTCCTTTATACTTAACCGTAAATATA
The DNA here is from genome assembly GCA_963932145.1 of Acanthosepion lycidas. Classification (NCBI taxonomy): domain Eukaryota; kingdom Metazoa; phylum Mollusca; class Cephalopoda; order Sepiida; family Sepiidae; genus Acanthosepion; species Acanthosepion lycidas. The sequence continues at coordinate 70,158,762 of OZ010595.1, forward strand.
TTTTTATAATTAATTAAATTCTATTTTCAGGTATCATTTTGTCAGCCATCACTAAAATTTAAGCAAATGGTTAAACTGACAAAATTTATTCAGCAGTATTAATAAGATAATTCATCCACTAGTGAATGAGCTATAGAGGGAGGGATTTTTTTTTAACCATTCCTTGAATAAAAAAAATTATACTCTTAAGTGGGGAGGGGGAGAGTACACTTAATAAGAATAGTATTTTCAGTAGGGAATAAAAATATTTTTAAATAGGAAAACAATATCTAAAATAAGAACAAAAATAATATTTTTGATTATAAAATATTTTCAATAAGACAAAAATAATATTTTTAATAACAAAAGCAACTTTTTTTTTTTTTAAATAAGAATTAAATGATACATATGAACCTGCCCCCACACCAAAAAGAATTAAAATGCCAAAAACAAACAGATAGACAAAAAAAAAACAAAAAAAAAAAAAACATTCATAAAAGAAACTTTGTTGGCTGAAGAAGGGTTAGTCAGGAAGTACTTGGCATCTGAGGCAGTGTTCACAAATGGCAATCATTGGGTTAAGATAGATTCAAGATAAGGAGTTTCTCTTTTTTATTCTTTTATTTTTTTTAATTTTGATTTCCACTATGAGGAATTTTTTTTTGGGGGCAAATAGTTTTGGAGGAGGGCCTAGTCCATATTTTTCTCAAGAGGATCAGTTGTTTTTAGATCTAAATGAATAATTTATGCAAGGGACTGGAAAAAGAAAGAAAACTAAAATCTGGCAACAACATTAGTTGCTAAAACAATACTGGAGGTGAAGATGTGTACGGAAAATAGGTGATTTGTCGGTATTTTTCCTTAGTTCTCTTTTTCAAAATTTAGTTTATAATGAGCATTCTTTTACATTTCATTCATACAAACATGCTTATATAGGTGTGGCAGAAATACTTCCCACACAATCCTAAGATATTGGTGACAACAGTGTGTTCATCTAGCTAATGTCTTACCATTATGTGGGAGGTATTTCTGCCACATCATATATATAATTATACACACACACAATATATATATATATATATATATATACACATACATACATGCAAAGTTAAAAACATATACTCTCACTTTTACAATAACTAAAGGTCTTGGGATGGTAGGAAAGGTAAAAGGGGGTAAGGGAAAGTTATGGGAGTTGTTAACAGAAAATGTTGAAATTCAACTTTGTTTTGGGAACCAGAAAGGAATGAAAAGATCACAGTTTGTATGTTTTGTCCAGTTGTCTGTCACATCTGTGTTAGATTGACCGTCCTTTCTCCTGTTCTCTCTCTCTCTCTCCCTCCCTCACTTTTTCCTCCTCCTCTTCCTCCTGTTTCCTGTGAGGAGGAAGAGGAGGCAGGTATCTTAGAGATGCATCACTGTCACTGATGTTGCATGCTATCTCCTTTAGTAACCGAGAGAAGAGCAGGTTGTTGCACAGTCCACATCCAATTACATTACTGTACATTGATTAGAATTCAATAATTTGGGAAAGCCATTTGCATCAAATTCTAAACCAGGGGCCTGAAATATTAAGAGAAAAAAAATTAACAATGATATAAAGACCCAACATATAGTACATAATATTTTCAATAATCCAACCAACGACTTTTCTAAGTATTGCTGTAGCTACATTATAAATGTTTAACAAACTGTTACAGCTATTCTTTCAAGCTTTTTTTATACTAAAAAATTAAGCAACTAAACTCACTATAACTGTGAACAATTTAAAAGGACATAGGAATAATGATAAATGGTAAGAAGAAGCCAAAAATGATCCAAGAATAATTTAGAGAGTGCTTATTAAAATTGCTATCTTTGTACATAGAGATGCAAGTGATTAACCTGTGAAGAAAGATATAGAAGTGATTCAATGACAAAAATGCAGGTAAGCAAGTCATAGCAAGAAGGAAGATTAACAGATGGAGCAAAAGGTTGTTTGAATGGTGTCCAATGGATAACAAAGGAAATAGAACACCAGGAGGAAGAAAATGGAGATTGAGAAGTTTGCTAGTAAGACATAGCAGAGATTAGCACATAGTCACAGTAATCATGGAAGGTAGTGAGAAAGGCTTTTATCCAGCAGCAGGTTCAAAGAGTATGGTTGTGTTGCTGCTGATGATAACATCCATTACAGGAACTATGTAAGTCAGGTCTCTAATGTACATCATTTTAAGGTTAGTATCTCTAATGATTTATTTACTTTTAAACAGATCTTTAAAAAAAAAAAAAAAAAATGAATAAAAAATTACATACATTAAGCAATTTATTTTGATATTTTTTTTTTTAATTCAACATTATTTCTTATTACTTTAAATGTCAGAGTGAGTAAATTTTCCCTTTCTTCTAAAGTGAAATTCGTACCTACTAAACTGGGCAGTAAAAAGTCTTAAAGAGAAAGCCAACCTAGTTTAAAGGTGGTTTCCCCAGGATGAAGTTAATGCTGGTTCAATCCCTGTCAAGAGGCACATTTTCTTTAATATGACTTTCAATTGCCCAGGCAGTAGGTGTCAATGTCAATGTTTTGCAAAACAAGGCTGTCTACTCAAACATGTGTACCCATTAAATATGCTTATAGTAATAAGAAATTATGTGTGTGTGTGTTTGTTTAGGTAGCAAATGTGTTTTTAAGGCATATACTATTAAAAACAATAGACATTTTATATTGATTAATTTTAATGATCATCTATTCTAAATTAACTTTGGACAATTCTTGATAAAATTTCCTCCTGGTTTGAGAAGAATTATTCACAATTTGGTAAAGATGTTATCTTCATCGCTATATTCACAACATTTCAGCCATTGTACACTCCAGGTGATTGGAATTATGAATTGAGCCCTTTATTTCATACACTGGGGTAGATTATTCTAGTTCCACATGCCATGCCTCTTCCAGATGTTTCAGTTATTTCCCTTTAACTCAACTCTCCAAGTATTTTTTTTTTTTTCACTACTGCTGTAGCCTGGTATTAAACTCACAACTTTTTGGGTCTAGTCACTGGATCTAACCAACACCTTTATCCACTGTGCCATGTGCCCTTGAGAAAGCTAGGGTGTGCAACAGCCAAAACGTTGTGAATATGGCAATGAAGATGAAGATAACAGTCCAAATAATGTAAATAATCATAATACCTCATTTCAGAGATATAGACAGATATCGAAAAAGACTACCATTAAAATTAATTGGCATAAAATGTCTGTTGTTTATATATATATATATATAGATATATATATATTTCTGAAAACATATTAGATTTTTTATTTATTAATCAGACGGATTTTATCACTTAAAACATTATTTTAGTGGATACTCATATTTGAGTAGAAGTTCCATTTATTTATTAAACATTTATTTATTTTCACCTATCAGCATGAATATTAAAAAATCTTATTAAAGAAATATGCGTTCCCCGGCAAGATCCTAACCTGCATCCCTCTCTGCAGGAGGAAACATCCAACATGCTCTAGACTGACTCAGCTATGGGGTGCGTCACCGATCACAGCACTATTCAGTTTTGCTTGATCCATGGAGTGTCTACTCAAATATGGGTATCCACTAAAACAAGGTTTAAAATGATTATATATAATTTTTAAATACTTATTAACTTTTTTTGCTAATATTTTTCATTTTGCTTTTTAGTGCAATGATCAGTTATTCTACAAGTGTTAGTTCATTTCCAATCAACACTGCTTACTAACAGTTGTACTAAAAAGCTACTGTTCATTCCATAAGTGATGTCCAAAGTTTGATAGCAACAGACTGAATGGTATTTTTGCTATTCTAAAATGCCTAAATGAAAACACTTGCCATTATTTATTTTTGCAGTTAATCTATATCGTTACAAGTTAGTAACTGACTTTGGACTCCTGAAGATGGAGCAGGTTTACAATGCATAAAGACATAATGCCTTCTCAATTTAGAAAAGCATTTATGTCAAAAAAAAAACAAAAAAACACAGAATATTCATGATATTTATTGGATAGTTTCTTGAAATGAAAGAAATTGTTGAAGATAGTTTGAAATATTTAGAAAAAGTGATTTCATCTTAAAAGATGCACTACAAACAAGTTGTCATGTTGAGTTGAATGATTACCTGCTTTTATCTGAACTCAGTAGAAACAGTACTGTTACATTTGAAAAACAAGCTTAAAAGCTGAATTCAAGTTATTCAGGCAAATAAAGGGGAAGAGGGTCAAGGAAAAGAAACACAATGCATACCTAGCAGGCTTAAGCATGCGGATGACAGAACAGAGTTTGAGAGAAGTAGTAAAAAGAAAAACTTAGTAAGAACTACAAGAGATAGGAGAAAGTGGAGAGCCATGATCACCTACGTCCTGAAGGGACACGGCACATAAAAGAAGCACATGTATACATATAACCTATGACCTGATTACATGATCTTCCTTCTTTTAACTATAAACAGAATCTTGACTTTTAGGTCAAACCACAATGTTCAATAACTTTTTGTTTTATCATGTTTATAGCATGTTTATATATGTTACAATCATTTTTTGTTATATATTAAAGCTTACACTCACTTTAAATATGTAATAGTAAATTGTGTTAATGTACCTACAAAATTACAATACTTTCTGAAAAATCCCTAAATCTGAATCCCTCTCTTATATATAGACAAAGTAGAGAGACTGCTTATTTAAAATTATCATCATTGTACATGTATGAAAGGTGTATAATAACTCATTATTACCTGTAAAAAGCAAACATATACATATATATTTGAATATCTATGAGATGTGTTCTCTTAGAAATGAAACAAAACATTTAAATTTACATAATTTTAAAATTCCATTGTTAGGGTAATACAATGTTTGCATGCTTCAAGTTGCACCAGTCACATCTCAGTATCTTAACAATGGATTTTCTCATTCCTTAATGAAATCCGATTGCTGGTCATTATGAAACAGGCAAGTCTATTGTTATGGACAGAGAAATAAAGCAACACAAGAAATCACAGTTCATGATATAGATAGATGTGTCAACAGCAATGAATGTGTATCCTTTACAAAATATTTGGTCATTTTGGAAAAGTGCAGACTATGACCAGATTTTAATTATTACACTCATCTTCTCTGATTCAAATTTGTATTTGTATTCAATCCCCTCAAATGAGAAAGTATGAAAATGCTATCACAAGAATTGCTTGGAGAGTTCATTTAAGAAAGAAGTAAAACTCATCATCAGTTGATATAAAATTTAAAGAAGTCCTTCATAATTATGAAAACTTAATAAAAATATACATTTAGTTATGAAATTTTGGATGAATTGAAAATCATAAAATTTATATATTAATAAGAGATGACTGTATTTCAACATTAATTTCTTTTATGTACATATGCTACATGTACATAGTCATTATTTTTTGTTAGTATAAAAATCATTTTATTAACATAAATTAGAATATAAACAAGATAATACTTATATTTCTAACGGAATACATTTTTAAAAAAACTGATATTATGTTAACACAAAAGGCAGTGACAAAAAATAAAATTAGGTACCTCCACTAATTCACAAAAAAAAAAAGAGCATACTATGAAGAAATATGCCCCAAACTTGATGAAAACTAAGTTTTAACATAAAAATCTTTGTTGTTATTATTAGGAGGAAAGATTAAAGTACTTTTTTAAATATTTAATTAAATTTTTTAATCCTTTTTAGAACATTTGAAATTTTGATTAAAATCTTTTCTTGCATCAGTGGATTAATTATAAATTAGCATAATAAATTTTAGTGTCCTTTTTGTGGTGAAAGACATTAAATTGGAAATTCTTGCAAAAATCATATAATTGTTGGGTTTTAATGAAACTTTCATGACATTCACAAATTAATTATTTTAGAAAGTTTTTTATTTTTTAATTTTTTTTTTTTAGAATATCTTGGTAAAAATATTTTTTAACATGTGTTTCACCCCATAATTTTATGAAAACTCAAGAAATTTTTTTCATAAGAGATTTATATTTTTAGAACAGTTTGCTAAAAATAGTGTAAAATTAAAAAATTTTAGAAATTTCAAAACAAAATCTCCTTCCAGTCAATTTGAGTTAGTTTTGAAATACAGCCAAGTATTTTGCTTATTGTAAGTATTAAATTTAACCTATCAGCTTTAAACTAAAATTAAAATAAAAGGTTCAACAAAGATTTTTAATTTTTAAAAATTTGTAATCCTGAGGTATTGCAAATCTGTCAAGGTATCTAATTAAAACCATTTTTAAATGAAACAAATTTGATTTTTTTTTTTTTTTTAATTGAAGCTATATTCCAAAAGTTAGTTTTAAAATAATATGCTGGTTTACTTACCATTTCTCCAAGGATTTCTTTGGGAGGTTGACCTAATTCTTGCATCTTAGGAAAAGAAATTAAATAAAATACAATGAAAAAATAAAATTTCAAAACAAAGAGCAAAAATTGTTAATTTTAATTTAAAATACAAAGTAGATGGAACTCATTTAACAATGACAATTAAAAGTGTGTGTGTATATATATATATATATATAAAAAATGAGATAGCTTTTATTCAAAGTCTTTTGAAAATGGTTGACTACTTTTACTTACATTCTTAATAAATTTTGATGTACGATTTCATGTTTATTCATTTCATGAACCAATTGTTAAAAAATAAATGTAAACAAAACAAAATAATGACTTTAAATTCTTCTCTTACAAATTCAAAAATATGTCCCCATCCATAAAAAAAAATGATGTTACTGCAATCAATAAATAACAAAAGAATAAAGGAATAAAATTATGAGCAATATCTTATTAAAAATGTTTATCGTTACACTTAGATTGATTAATTTTAATTTAATTTTAAAAATACATCATTTTTAGGATGTTATACAATTTGTTTAATGGAGCTATCCTATATTTTATCATTGCAGGCATTAAATTTGGAAATGACTAAAAACTTAAATAAAAGAATCATCATTTTAGAAATGTACAAGGCAAAGCCCTCTCCAAAGGATATTGACAAATCATTAAAAGTGAACAGAATGTTAGATTGGAGGACCATCAAAAACGAGACTGAGGATGTGAAGAACAGGCAAGAACAAGGTCGTCCTTGAACTTCAGAGCTTGTCAAATCCACCCAGGAGAAGCTGAGAAAACATTGAAAGAGGTCTCTCAAAAATCTTGCAAAAGAGGCAAATTTTTCCATCAGAACCATGTCAACCATTCTCCATAAAAACCTTAAGACGTCTCCTTGCAAACACCAAAAGAAACTGCAGTTAGCTGCAACCTCTGTGGAGAAATGCCAGGTCCTCCTCAAGCACATTCAGGCAGGCATGCTTCCAAAACTTTTGGTCAATTATATGAAGAAATTTGACATTCAACAGCATTTTAAAGACTAGAACAATCAGATTTAGTCCAAAAACTGGAGACAGTGAGCCACAGATAGTTACTTGAAGACAAGGAGCAGCTTCTGTGATCTTCTGGGTTACTGTGATTGTGACAGGAAAAAGTCCTCTGTTTTTTGTGGAACAAGGGGTTAAACTCAACCAAGAAAATTATGTGAAAGACATGCTTGAGTCATAGTCACTTCCTTGGGCTAAAAAACATTTCAAAAACTGATGTTAGTCATTTGAGCACTCTTTTATGATGCAAAAAAAAAAAAAAAAAAAAAAAAAACCCTCAAAATATTCCTCACTTCATCTCAAAGGAAGAATGGCCTTCATCATCCCCAGACCTAAATCCTCTTGACAACAGCATCTGGGGTATCTTAGAAAACAAGGTTTCTGCTACACCTAACAAGAGTTTGGAGCCTCTGAAGGCAAAACTCTTGTAGGAATGGGACAAAATCCTCAAAGCATTATCCATGCCTAATGAAAGTCATTCACCAAGTGTCTTCAGCTAGTTGTTGATGCAGAAAGAGAGTGATAATGTATCAAATAAGTTTATGGACATTTGGTTTTTGTTACTGCTTTGTAAAATATTTGCAAACTGTTTTGTTAAAAAAAGATGGACAAAAAAACTTTGTAATGCCAATTATTGAGCACTATGCATGTGTGTATATTCATACACACCTGTATAAAGCCATGCTAGATGTGGCTGATATGATTTCCATAGCAAGTAGGCCTTTACAGGTTGGAGTTGCCAGCCCTATATCCAGCTGGTTTTAAATTCAGAATTATCCTTTTCTACTCTGCTATTTAACTCATAGCTGAAGGGGAAAAGGAGATGGATTTATACCTTTCCCAAAGGGATTTGTGCAAAAGTCAATACAACAAACTCAGCAGGAGTTTGAACTCGACATGCTGATTTCACTTTCTGCACTAATAACTACTACACTATATGCACATCCACTTGTGCATGTATCAGTAAAATGAAAACTATTAATGTAATTACTGTATAATTTTAAGAGCTAACCAGAGACAGTCACTTTTGTGTTGTCAGAATCAAAAAAATATTTTTTTTAAAGCTTACTAATTTAAAAATTAATATCTGTTTGTTCTTTAATGAAAAAATCATTTTTGCAAAAAAAATTAAATTTTTTTTTTTTTTTTTATCTAAAAGAAATTTTTTTTTGTAAAATAAAGAAAAATGTTTCCATTTTGCAGATATCAATGACATAAGCACAATTTCGAACTTGGAATTTGTAAACAAACAAAAAAGGTTCCAGTAACTTTGTAAAAAGCCAAGGATCAATTTTACACTGTACTGATATTATGAACAGGACACCCATCTTAAAATGATAACAAATCATTATTTTTTTTTTATTCTGACAAGTGCTATGCCATAAAGAATGTCTAAAGAATGCTTCTCTACAAATATTATTTCCAAAAGAGGACCAGTCTACTTAAGTAGTATCAAATATTTTAATTCAAATCTTTTGGAGTCTACTAGAAAATTCATAAAAATGGCTACTAAAGTAGACATAACAGTAAATTGATACTTACATGAAAAGAATTAGTATTTTTTTTTAACAAAAGAAAATACTTACTTCCTGCATAAGTTCAAGTATTCTTTTAAATCTGTGGTTTTTAGTATCTTCACTGTCTGCTGTGGTTTCTTTCTCAAACTCTTGACAAATGGTTTTCATCAGGTTGTACTGCAGAGTGTAATTTTCAATCAACTCCTTTTCCGTCTTTCCCTCATTTTCTTCCAACCATTTAGGATACTTCAATAATAATTAAAAAAAAATATTATTGTTATTTATCAGAATTAACAATTTAAAAATATGCTTGAGGTAAAGACAATTATATGAAAAAGTTTGATAAAACAAAATGAAACCTTTTTTTTTAAAAAATCCTTTCACCCCAAAGAAAGCAATAGAGCCTCTAAGATGCAAGAGGGTTACTGAGTGTGAGAGAATATGAGAAAAGCAAAATATTAAGCAGACAACAATAAAACAACAAGAATTAAGAATTAAGACAAAAATAACAATTGACATTGTATTTCAATTTTTGAAGATCAAAGTTGACTGGAAAGTGAGAAGTACAATAGAAGAAACCGTTAGCATAAATCTTATAGTTACATCTAGCTACTTCAAAAGTAAAATCATGAGACCTTGCCATCAATCTAGTACTATGCTTAAATTCACAAAGTCTACATACCATAGAGGGAGGCTCTTGAGAAGAGTTACTATGAAAATAAAGAAAAGGCACAGGGATGCTACATCACATATCATGTCTTGAGTATTTGATCAAAAATAGACAGTATAGAGAAAATAAAGAGTAATTGATGTACATTGGAAATACATTAACTTTTCTTGATATAATATTAAACCAGACTCAAAGATATTTGTAACAATACGATTTTTCACACATCATTAAGAGATAAGTAATTAGATTCCTTTTCCTTTTAGTTAAATACCCAAAACTTTCAGGGAATTTGTCTCCAGTCAATCTTTGAGTCAATTTAAGTGTTAGTGTTTTGGGGATTTTTTTTTTCTCCAGCTGCCTTTGAACTGACAAACATAAAATGTTAATGGTTTTAGATAATTATAAAAGTAGTCCTTTGAAGAAGCTGACCAGCCAAAAAGCCGAATGGGTGGTCCTGCCTAACTTTTTATTTGAAATCATGTGGAATGTCAACAGCTTGATTATGCCATTATTTTCTCTTCAAGTTACATGTGATATCCATTTTAGTTGCTGTTGAATGTCCTCCACCAACAAAATGATCTCATAAGCTTCTATTCATACCATAACAAATCTGGAATAATTATTGGTTTCTAATTAAGAGTAATTAGAATTTGTAGTCTTCCGTATTTACATGATGTAGAGAAATACTTTTAAATGCCTTCAATATCCTAATTATTTGATATATTCGTTTATGAGATAATAATGATTTACTGATACAAATACTATTTAACCCATAACTGAGGAATTTCACATATAATTCTAGACACAAAAGGCTTACTAAATTACTAGAATTATACAGAATTAAAGAAAATAATAAATAATCTTATTTTATAGACACAAAACTACCTACCAACAACAAAAAAAAAGTTACAATTGAAAAGAATTTGTCCCAAGATAAAATGTCTTGAAACTCCTCCAAAAATAATTAACAAAAAAAAAAAAAAAAAAAAAAAAAGAAAAAATCTTCACCCTAAAGAAGGAATTTACAAAATAAACTGTAAAAATTGTTCCAAGAAATACATAGAAACTTCTAGGAATTTAAAAGAATGTATGAAACACAAATGGGATCTTTTGTAAAAGGAACATACTTCTAACATTTCAAGCTTTATTATAACAATAAACTTGCTCATGTTATTACCACAACAGTTTGGTTGATCCATTCTACAGCCTTCTTCATGTGAACAATTCATAAGAAAAGATTTAACAGAAAAAATATAAATATTAGAGAGAGGTTTATGTATTATATACTTGAAGAAGGCTGTAGAAGTGAACTGTTTAAATATTAACATCGTCATCTTCTGTCTCCTTAAATCCTGTTCTTCTATTGCCCTTTCTGTTCAAAAATGTTTTCTCAGTTTCTTTCACTCACAGTAACCACTTGCATTTTGTGGTTTTATTGCTTTGCTTGAAGTGAAAGAATTTTTTTTTTTTAAATCAACTCAGCAACAGAGTCCAGGTATCGGATCAAAGGTTAATGAGTTTTTCTACAGACAATGCTTCTAAAATAAGGAAAAATGCATTGCTAAAACAGAGAGATAAATACTTCTATTCTAAATTTGGCATGACATACATATGTGAAATGGGTTATAAACATGAACATTTCATAAAATACTTAAAAGTGAAACATACAAATATTTACATGCCAAAACAAAAAAAAAAAATGCAACAATATATCAAAGCTAAATGAATGATTTATAATTTAGTCAAGAGAGAAAGAGCTAGTTAAAGATAAGAAAAGTTAATGTATTCAATGCACCAAAGAGATATTAGAAAAGAGGAAAATTAAAGTTACTAGAATGGATACTACCAATACTACTATGAATAAGTTCATAGAATGGATGCTACCAATACTACTATGAATAAGTTCATAGAATGGATGCTACCAATACTACTATGAATAAGTTCATAGAATGGATGCTATGAATACTATTAGGTTGGTGCAAAAATAATGACGTAATAATGTCGTTTTTTGACGTAATGTCAAAAAACGACATTATTACGTCATTATTTTTGCACCAACCTAATACTATGAATAAGTTCATAAAATGGATGCTACCAATACTACTATGAATAAGTTCATAGAATAGATGCTACCAATACTAATAATAGTAATACTAATAATTTTTTTAATGCCATCTCTTTTCAGAACATGTAGTCATGTCCCTTCAGATTCCTTTTCTCTATTATCTGTGAATTACTATGACTTGCTGAGAAACACAGTGGTTTTGAATTCAGAGTTGGTGCCCTCTTAAACTAGAGTGCCTAGTCTACCCTACAATTTCACCCATAGCTGGAAGAAGAGATAGAGTCATGTTTTTTCAAGGGCATTAGTGGGAAAGTGAATGCAACAAACTGGACTGGAATTTGAACTCAACTTGCCAAATCCTCTTTCTGTACTGATATCTATTACACTATCCACACAACCATTTATTATTATTAACCTTTAGCAATCTGCATGTAGGTGACTTCATTTTTCAAGCAAAATGTTTGCACAGCCACTGATCATCAGACAATAGAGTGGTTGAATTTTGTGCTAGTGTTGTCATATCCTACTATGGTAACAGGAAAAAGAGACTAACTGAAAATCGAAGATGAGCCTATTGCAGTTGTCTGGCCACATATACCCAATGGATGAAATACTTATGAATATTGCAGGGTAATAATAATAATAATAACAATAATAATAATAACAACAACAATAATTAACAGTTAAGAAAAGAGCATGATTTAAAAAAAAAAAATCATTAAGCATCTTTCAGTTGCATGTTTTCACACAAGCGTAGTTTCATTCATTATGACACATTCATTACCAGGACAACTTTTTTTCCATTACAAGACGAGCAATGTTTGTACAAAGGCTTATAATTTTATGTAGATTTGTATATTTTTTATACTTTTGAAAATATAACTTGAAGAAAGGCATTCTGTTGAAATTTTGTTTAACATTGCCAAACACTGTGTTATTTCTTTTTCTTAAATCCTGCTCTTCTCTTAACTGTTGAAAAATATTAAAAGAATTATAGAAATCAATTTTTTATTTCATATTAATATTACTAATTCCATGACTCAGTTATGTGCCATGCGTGATACACGCTTAGGCAATCATGTATCTTTTGATACATGACTAATGAGGCACATTTTTTCCTGCAGTAGGTTGCTATATTCTTTCTGCGGTAGAATGGTTGCCATCCAAGGCTATAGATCTGTCCTGCTATTTGCCCATAGCTGGAAGGAGACGAAGAGGAATAATACCTTTCCCAAGGGTATTAGCACGTAAGTGAATGTAATGGATTTGACTGGAATTTGAACCTAGCTCTCTGATTCCTCAAGCTGAGCCGCTATCCATTACTCCACCACTATCTTCCCATAAGTCACTACATTTGCAAAATATTTTCTCGAAATAACTTATGACATAAAGGAAGCATATTTTTCAGTGTGCTCACATTGCTACCGAATGCGACAAGGTTGAGAAACTATTTACTAAGCATAGCTTAGTTGTAGCACATGGGCATAAATTTGAAACACCCAGTGAGGATTGAACTCACTACTCAGTCATAAGTGATCTAGCAAGACAAGCTTGCTAACCATTACACCATGTCAAAGTTCCCAAATGATTTAAGTGTAGCTTAGATCTGGCACTATTTAGTCATAATTGATCTAGTGAGAAAAGCTTAATAACCATTATACCACGTCAAATGAGTTTCTAAGCATAGCATAGATGTGGCACAAGACTGGAAGTGTGAAGCACCCAGTAGGAACCAAACTCACTACTCAATTGTAATTGATCTAGCATTTATAACAGAGGAAGATTGAAAATGATTTCTGCTTTATTTTAAAGAATTATTTTTTCTTGAAGTTTCAATGTTTTCCAATATATTACCTGCGTTATTTTTATTATATTAGACAGATGGACATCAAAAGAGGTGTCTTTTTTTTTTTAATGCAAAAATAAGAAAGATAGAAATGACTATAATGATCAACTAAGCCAAAGACCAACTCCAGTTTAATTAAAAATTCTATTAAACTCACCATATAAGAAATTTACTAACCTTTTGAGATATTTCTTTTAAGGATGGATAGAGGACTTCTTTGGACAGAAGTGTTTTCATCATATTCTGCATCACTGGAAGAATATCTGGGTTATCAGCCCCTCCACCTCCAGTGTTTCCATCCAGTCCAACTCCAACATTCCCTGGGTTAAGACCCAGATTACTGAATGCTTGATTCAATTCATCTTCATTCAGCTGCTCCTGGAATTGGAAGAAGAAAAAAAAATGGCAGTGCAAATTCATAGGAGAAAAGAAATAAGTGATTTCTATCAACAATTTTACAGCTGGAAATAAAATAAGGATTTAATTTAGAAAGAAAATAAAATATGAAAAAACAGTTTTATCTCTCTAGTCTTCTAAAAATAAAAAAAAAAAGTAAAAATAAGCACACAGACAGACACACACACACACACAGAGTACCCAATTGAAATATATACATAAAATTAAAATACCACACAAAGAACACTCAACAAGTTAAAATCTTAAGGATCTAAATATTATTCTATTTTGAACTACTGTTCTCATCTTGGCTGATATACACAACATTTCAACCACATGTCATCTGGTCATCATCAGGTTTTCACAGATTGGTTGATATGCGATATTTGTTGATTATTATGATATTTTGTCCCTGTGATATTGTTCATTCCTCCTGAATTTGTACTCACTGTCTGATCCAAGAATTGAACTTCTGACCACAAGATAACAGTAACACCTACTCCTATATCCACTACACTACTGTCCTGAAGGACATGAGTGGTTATGACTTCAATCATTGGATCTGCTAGTGAGGCACTAATTCAGAAGGAACGAACAATAACCGAAATTACAGGGATGAAATATCACAATCAATATATTCCATAACAACCAATCAATGAATGCTGGAGGGTTGGTTTGTATTTTTTTAGCGGCATATCAACATTTCTATGGGTTATTTAATGCTGAAATCTAAATATTTTGTACACAATTTTATGGCTTCAACTAGAGATATTTTGTACATAATTTTATACTTCCAGTGCAAACTTATGTTTAGATATACTTTGGAGATAAATGTATTGCTGGTAATTTTACTATAAAAATGTTTTTTTATACTTTAGTGCTGTATTAGTTGACATTTTGCTATAAAAATGTATTACAATTGGTCATTTTTTTTAATAAATATATTACAGGTATTTTCACCATAATGTATTTTTGTACTTCATGAACCACCAAACAAAAATTGAAACACTATCTTCCCATAGCTGGTACCCTAATAGGTGCTACCACCTTGGGTGAAGGTGGACCTGGGAACAACAGCAATTAAGAGATGGTTCTACACTCCTCAAAACCTCCAATCTCTTGATCTTGACTTTTTGGATATCTGGTATTAGCAGAAATGTGTTAATAATGATGATAATAATAATAATAATAGATAACAAGATCAGTCTTAAAATCACAAAAGAAATAAATCAACCTTATGACAAATGATAAGAAAAAATAAAATTGTTCCTTTACCTGTAAACCCTCAGCATTTTGGGCCAAACTGCTCAATGTTTTAGCAAGAGTATCAGCAAACTCCTTCTGGGCCTCTGGGGAGTCACCTTACATATAAATAAATTATAATTCTATCAGAGATGAAATATCAAGAAGTATTTTTAACTTTGGTCAAATGTTAAATTCCCATGATTAAAAGGCAGTAAAATACATTTTTCAAATCCAAGTAATAAATTAGATGATATGTTTTGATGGTAAAAATAGGAAATATTACTGATTTTACATATTTTGTTTTTTATTTGGTTGTTGTTTTTTTTTTACTCTCATTTAATGTTTCACAGGAACTGCATTTTACAAATTTATTGTGAAGTAAAATATCAATGAAGAAGGATTTATTAGGTTGGTGCAAAAATAATGACGTAATAATGTCGTTTTTTGACGTTAAAAAAATACATCAAAAAACGACATTATTACGTCATTATTTTTGCACCAACCTAATATAACATGAATCATTTGGAATAGTGTTTTCATCTTTATTTTCAGAATAAAATTTCAGCTAAAATGGTCTATCTTCAGGTGTTACACCTCTTTTTTAATGTAATACAATTCCTCTTCAAAGACATGGATGATGTGGCAGTTAACAGCACAGTGAATGGAATTGGCAACCCAAATTCAAACTCTGGTTGAGATATCTTGCATTCACCTCACACTGATGCCCTTGAGAAAAGTTATGTCCACATTTCCCACACAGCTACAAGTAAACAGTAGGATGTTAGAGGCATTTTGGTCTGTAAGGCAGTCCAACTTAGATGCTGAGTTAACAACCCAGTCAAGATAAAAAAAAAAACTGAAACTGCAGCTGGATTATTTGGTGTTGTTGCAACCATTCCCTATACTTCACAAGAAATTTTAAGAGAAAAAAAACAAACAAAAGTTTTCCCTTCTACCCAAAATTTCATTACCAACTCAACTGGAGCCAATTACAGATTAGTGCTACAGATTCAAATATAAAAAAAACAAAAAAAAACAACATTTATAAAAAACTTTATTATGGTAAAAATACTTAAGATGGGGCACTGCTTGGGAACCTAGGATACTACAAGACACCTCCTATAATCTGAAATATATTTCAGCTTTAAATAACCCAAAAAGGGTTGATAAGTCCTAAAAACAAATTAATTGTTATGGCACAAAAATATTATAATCTAATATATTAGGCTTGGAACCCAGAGATAATTGAGATTTTGCCAATCTAGTTAATTGTCATGCATAAATGGGTTAAATAAAGGTTACAAAATTCTTAAATTTAAAAGTAATAAAAATGCAAATTCAATACTATGGAGATATTTGAATAGTTTTTCTTTTTAAATTTAAACTTAATCTTCATATCATGGTCTTAATCTTCCCTAGACACCAAGCTTAATATATTATACTATTTTTGTACTATAACAAAGAGTTTAGAAATCATTGTTATAGTACAAAAATGTTATAGTCTAATGTATTAGGCTTAGTACCCAGAGAGGATTAAGACCATGCCCATCTAGTTAGGCATTGTGCATAAATGGATTATATAAAATAATATTGCATCTCATCAACAAATCAGAGAACTGTCTTCAACTCAATAGTCTATTTGCAGGATCACAAATGTGATTAACATATTTACTGCTGCATGTGCATTGCTTCAAATGCACAGGTGTCTATTTCATGATTTTATTTATGGCAATATAAAGAGCTAAACTCAATTTCTGCCTTGCAGCACTGAGCTTAGAGACAATGTGCTAATTATATTGCATTGTATATGATAAATATCCAAGGTGACAGTCAATGTGTTGAAGAGCTTCTTAAGCTGAGACCAATATACACAATGTCAGAAATTTTACTAAGAATCATTTGTGTTAATAAAATAGATAAATAATTAAAGTGGCCAAATATCAATCACTTCATAGATGTAAAATAAGAAAACCATCATCAAACCATATCAATGTGTATTTATGTATATATTTCCTGTCTCATCTGTCGTGGGGGTAAATCAACTTCCCTTAGTCATCTTAATAAACTATACAAATATTTATCTTCATTCAGACTTAATTAGTTTCCAAGCAAAATGAACAGTTTAATTAATCATTTTCTTTACTCCGAAATAAGTCTTATTTGTCCAAGCCTTTCATGTGAGGCAGTCAGATACCTTTGTCTATTAAGTGGTTGTTTTGCTTCAACTTGGTCTTGAAATAGATTTTGTCATTGCTGTTTTAGTCATTCTGTTGCTAATTGTTTTTATGAGAGATATTTCCATTTCACTGTTATATTAAACGCACAAAATTTTTAACATCAAAAAATAAATTATAGATACCATTGAACACATAAAAAAGTTCCTTGGCCTCTATTTTAGCTGTGAATTCTTTATCTCCACTTTAGTGAATCACAATGCATGGTTTCAAGACATCTCACTATTAAAGCTTTCTAACAATAGCCATCATTTTCTGTGACACTGGCACACTAATCTAAGATTAATGGCCAGTCCTTAGAGGCACTGGCAGTCAATGAAGGCATACTTCAGAGCTCACTTCCCAGACCAAGCTTCTGATTTACATAAATGACCTACCTAAGAATAGAATATACACCAATCATTTGTAAACATCTATGCTGATGATACAACAATACACAGGCACACCTCTAAAAGTCTTGACGATCAGAGATTAGCAGCTGACCTCTCTTCCAATCTAACACTAACTTCTCAGTGGGGGAAAAAAATGGCTGGTTACATTCAATGCCTCTAACACCAAACTGGTTACATTCCATCAATGCCGATCCAACCCTGAACTACCACCAGTTATGATGAATGGATGTGCCCACATCTCGAGAGGATGTTGGGCCTCAAACGCACATCTGACCTCAAGTGGAATTCCAATATATGATCCATCGCTAAAAATGCAGGTAAAATGATTGGCTCCCTGTACCACTCCAGTAAGTACTTGATTCCTCGTGCTATCCTTTACCTTTATAAGAGCCAGATCAACCCCGAAATGGAGTACTGTTGCCATATTTGAGCAGGAGCTGCCCAGACCTCACTTTCCAATCTTGATAAAGTTCAAAAGCATCTCCAAGTCATTGTGAGAGAAGAATTATTTTCCATACTCCAACCCCTCTCTCTCTCTCTCACAGGTCTATCACTACTAACCATGTTAAGTACTCAGAAAAACTGCATCTCTGGGTTGCACCAGGTCTGAACTTCATGGCTAGGACCCACCATGCCACTTACATAGTAGCAAACTACCCACATTCCCTCTGTATTCAGTGAGAAGTAAGTTCCATTCAACCAGCTTCTTCCTGCAAACCACTGCCCTATGAAACAGGCTCCCTAGAGGAAGGTTCCCCCCACCACCGATCACTACAATCTTAACCTGTTCAAGTCTAGTGTCAACCGTTATCTTCCTTTCCTATCCATATAAACTACCCCTTATCATAACCACCTACCTTGAGTGGACCCCAAGGCCTCGTAGAGTGAACCTTACATAAAAAAAAAAAAACAATACAGTTAACTTTGTTTCAGTAAGAGTTTAGTCAAGTTCATAAATGAGCAAATCTTGAAATAAAATTTTATCAATATTTAGAAAAGAAAGGCTGTGAAAATAACTGAATCCTCTGTTCATGTTAGGGAAAAAAAATTCAGTTATTAATTTCATTTTCCAAATAGCAATGATTTCAAAGACTATTCAGACAAATCACACATTGAGGTCTTAAAATTTAGTACAAGAATAGAAAACCAGTTGTACATTTTGATATAGAAATACAAGAAATCTTCTGAAAATGTAATATAATGTCCAGGTACTTTTCTGTAAACTCGTCTTCTAGGGCAGCTAGCCAAACTGTCGCTGATGCTTACTCAGTCAGCTTTGTATTTGTTCGACATTCACATAGCCCATCTGCAGTTTATATTGCAACTATACTGAGCAAACCTTAGTTACAGTTTCTGAGAGAGAGAGAGAGAGAGAGCATCATCTGGTTTGATTAACAGTACACTTGGTTTCAATGACTTGTGACTTCCAGTATTCTGTCTACCCAATTTCACCCACAAAGCTCTGTTAACCCATAGTATGGTTTTTAGGCACCTTCCAAAGGTGTCACACACTTAGATCATCTCCCCAGGACAATTACGTTAAAAGGCCACCTTCCTAACAAATCAACCCTTCTGGGATCCAAACCTGGGTTTTATGGCCAGTAAGCAAATGAAAATACAGATTAATAGAAAAACAGTAGTGTAATTCTTGCTTCTGTACTTTAAATAGATGTTTAATATGAACTTTCAGAGTGGCAAAGATTAGAGAAAAGCAGTATCTGACAGATTAAAACACAAACTGCATGTTTGCATACTCACCAGCGGATTCTGCAGCTTTGGCAAGGATTTCGATGTTTTGCATAAGTTCCGGGTCATCTCCAATGAAAGAACGCATGGCTTCATCAAGTTGTTCAGCCAGGTCCCTACCTGCTGAGTCATCTCCTCCTTCGTGTGTTGATGTGTGTAACCCACTGAATGTAGATGACACAAACTGATTGGTAGAAGCTGAAGATGGTGACTGAGGATGATTCTGAAATAAACATAGAAGTCATAAAAAAACTGTTCAGTGAATAATTTTTATGGTTCAAGATATCAAATTATCTCTGCTATTCAAATATATTTTGCATTTTCAATATAACTTTAATGTTTTTTTTTATATAACCTCTGAGAACCGAAAATATTCTTAAAATATTATTATTATGCCTGTACCTGTATTGAATATTCTTTAATCAGGATATATTTTAGCAATATTTACAAAGCTTGAAGTAAACTTATTGCAAATTCTTTAAATAAATTAAAATTATTGTTTGTCTATAAAAATATTCTTTAAAGAAATACAACTATTTTACTATTTATTGCAAACCAAATTGGCATATATTTCAACACTACCATAGTAAAAAAAAAAAAAGATTTTCTATATCCAGCATTATAACAATAAAACAATCAAAATAATTATGAGTTTGTCATATTTATTATCATTTCAGTTCATAAAACTATTTAGAAGTTATAACATCAAGAAAATTAAAATCAATGCTTCATAAAAATTTCTAAAATTCAAGCATTATGAACTAAAATCAAATATGTTATCTACTTGAAACAGAATTACACAAACTAAAAACATTCTTTTTATTGCTTTGCTTCCTGCAAAGTCAAATAAATATGAGTTTGCCATATTGATATCATTTCAGTTTATGAAACTATTTAGAAGTTATAACTAGAAAATTAAAATAATTGCTTTATGTAAAGCTTAAGGGGTTCTAGGCTTCAACCTGTATTAGCCTCAAGGATAATCCAGTCCTGTTTACAGGTTGTTACACAACCTGTAAACAGGACTGGGTTATCCTGGAATTGAGAAATCATCAAACCAAATTCAAATTCTGACCCAAGTTCATTGCATTCACTTTCTCACAAATACCTTGGGGAAAGGTATGACCCCCCACTTTCCACCAATCTCCCTGCAGCTATAGGTTAAATACCAGGACAAATTGGGCTCATCAATTCAGAATCAAGTTTATATGCTAATTAAACCAGAAGTAAAACATAAAACTGTTACAGGTATAGTGATGCAGACTGTGGACCAGGCAATAGCAAAATTTTTGTTCTTGTCCACTTTCCTTCTGTCTAGTGTATAAATAAAAGAGAGAGAGAAATATGCGGGTGGTGAAATGGACAGCAGTTTGGAATGAGAAATCAGAGAACCAAGTCCAAATTCCAGTTGGATTTATTGCTATCACTTATATGCAAATACCCTTGGAAAACGTATGAATCCATCTACTCCCAGATACAGGTTAAATAGTAAAACTTGTATCTTGGGAAGAAAAGAAAAAAAAAATTAATATTTACTAAAAAGAAAAAAAAAAATGTTATTCTTACAATCCAAAATATGTTTCTCAGCTTTAAATAACCCACAAAGGGTTGATAAGCCATAAAAAAAGTCAGTCAATCAATAAGTAGAGAGATAATACTCTAATTAGTAGAGAACTGCCCCACCATGGGATACTGGGTATGTGGCCTTGAAAAGATTATGGAGTTCACAATTAACTGTGGGGTGGGGTTGTGGACTATATGATCTTGACTGAGATCAAATAAAAAAATAAATAAATAAAATAAATATGTTAATTTTAATTGCTTTTTATCTCATCTACTAAGACTGTCAATATAGTCGTGAATAAACAATACTGATTAAAAGTTAAGAATGAGCTCACAGCAAGAGTCAAATTCACCTCCTTTTTTAACTCAGAAAAACTGCCTATGTACATTGTATAGCAGCTCTTCCAAATGAGATACCAAACTTTTTACAGTTGACAGGATTCAGTCATAAAATCATTCTCACTTTAATCACTGAACATAGTATTTGTCATTGCTTTTCTCTTAACTGACCAAAATTGGTAACTTTTGATGTTTTCTGAAAGTTTCAATTTTATTTACTTTATGCATTTTTACTTAATATTTTTGTAAATCTGAATATTTCTTTCCAGTTCCCAATGTCTTAGCCCTATTTTTTGTTAATTCTTGAATCTAATACTATCCCACCCACTCCCCTGTCATGGCCTTAGTTGAAATAGATGTTATAAATTTGGGAAGTTATATTTTCTGTTCTTCAGCTAATAGATTGCCAACATTTGATAACTTGACTAGAGTTGGTCGGTTTGGCAATTTAGGTTTTGGTATCGGTTTCCAGTTTTGTTTTCCTTGATACCGCAGTTTTTGATTTGGTTTTTCAGTTTTTAATTTAGTATTTTTGCTTTCTAAGGAAGCCATTCATTTTCTTGTGCAATGATAGCATTTCCAGTCAATATCTGATTTCATTTGAAATTGATAAATTTGCAACTTTCTCATGTATTTCTGGTCAAATCTTAAAAATATTCTTATGGCTGGAAAGAAAAAATAATCTTTCTAAATATGTAATTTGTATGTGCTTTTATTCATTGAATTATTTCTTTTACAAAAAAGTTAAAACAGTATTGCTTTGACCAGCTGAAATTTGATCTGAATCCCATGAAACTAGGTATTTTCTGAAAGCAAAGGATACATTCTTTCCATTAAAGGTATAATTGGCTGGTGTAAATGACTAAATTTTTTTCAGGGAGCAAAATGTGAAAAAATAGCGAAGATTTTGCATTTTTTCTAGTTCTAAACAAAAATTTCCCCCATTAATGGGAAAGTAGCCTTTTTTTTTTTCTTTTTGGGAAAATCAGAAAGCCTAAATCATAATCAAACTATTTCAGGCATAAAATTGAGAGTTTTGAAGGGAATCAACATTCCTAGGGGGTCAAAATGTGACAAAGTAATTTCAATTTGTAATTTTCAATTATACAACTGTCAGGGGTTAAAAAACTGCAATTCCTGACCACCAGAAACCAAAAGTTTTTTGGGTTTTTTTTTTTTTGTAAAAATAGCAGCAATAAAGAAAATTAAACCAAACTGACTTTGACATCTCTGGGTTAAAGGTCAGCCAGCAATAAACATTTAGAACAAGTTGTAATAAAACCCACCATTCCCAGATAAGAGCAAAGAGTGAAAAAAAAAAAAAAAAAAAGGGGGCTCAACATTACTAGGGGTTGATGTAACCTATGTTTGAACAAGGCTTGATGTGTTTTGTTTTTAACACCCCGTGACCCGGGTGATGACAACAACACAGCCGACATTGTTTTTTTCTTTTTTCCACCACATATCTTTCGTATTTCCCATCGCCGGGCCATCCGTTCCTTTTATTCAATGATGTTCATGCCAAATGAAAGAGAAAGGAATGAAGTTTGAATATTATTTTGAAGCGAAAATAAATATTTTTTCATAAAAAAAATGGTGATTTTTCTCAAGAAATTGGGCATAATTTCTTAATGCTAACTGCTGAGTGACATTTTCCACAGCCAAATCAAAGATTAATTACCAGTGAATAATTCCATGTGCAAACAATAGCCATCTGGATCCTATAATGTCACCCAAAAAGGTCCAGAAGTTTACTGATTGATCGAAAACTTGTTGTGTGTGATTGTGTTTTTCAAGGTCAGTTTCCATTATTTCATCTTGATGTTGACATTTTCGGACAGCCAAGTCATCAAGGATTCAGGAAAACAGTTTGGCATAGGTTTGCTTTAAGAACTTTACATTCTATGAGGTGTTTAAAATGTTACTAACGAATGAGATTTTTGGCCAAATGTTTCATTTATGTGCCATGTTGGAGTTTCCTTTAAGACAAAAACATGGCTTTTAAACAGCCATGACTCAATTAGAAGACAACTTAAACTACAACCAGAAAGATGTTCATTTCTTCTTTGACCCAAGGAAGTGAACTCCTTCAAAAATTATAAAGTAAGCAATAAAAAGAAAAAAAAAAAAAAAAAAAAAAAAAAAAAAAAAAAGGCAATGCTTTTCTTTTACATCAGTCAACTGTTATTAGTGTTTTGCAAATAAATTTCTTCCAAACAAGGAAAGTCAATGAGTTATTTTTTTTTTGTTATTTTTATTTTTCCCCTAAATAAATTTGTTTTTAATGAATACACCTAAAATTAAATATAAAAAATAATTAAAAGCTTTTAATTTAATTTTTAGAATATGTATGTTTCCAAATCTGTAAGTATCACCTGTTCTTTTTTAGATACACATTTTGAAACTGAAATTAAAAACTATTTTAATCATTTTAAATATATAATCATAAGTGTATTTGCTAGAAAGCCATAAAGATATTTGTAAAAATAAAATGAATTAATTTTCCCTGTTTAGAAGAATTTTATAGGCAGAACACCCACCTAACACTAGTGGCTAAAATATACACATTTTAAAACTGAGATTAAAACTTTATTTTTTTTAATATTAGGTTGGTGCAAAAAAAAATTTCATTTTCTCACATATTAACATATGGGAGAAAACGACATTATTTTTGCACCAACCTAATATCTACTTTTATGTGTATTCAATAGATAGAAACAATTTTATTTGTAGAAAACAGACTCACATATCTGAAAATATACACATCTTAAAAAAGAAATTAAGAACTATTTTAATTATTCTTCATATCTAATTTAGGTGTATACCCTAGATAAAAAACAAATTTATTTATAAAAAAAAATAAATCTTCATTTGTTTTTCCTGTTTGCAACAATTTTATTTTGTGATTGGCATAATAATGGCTTTCAAAAATCCTTACATAAAATTTAGCATTAAGATGAAATTGGCAACTATTTTTTTTTTTTTCTTTTTACTCACTATTTTGTTGTTAACTTAATTTTACCACAAAAAGTTTTTTTGAAAACTGAACCAAATAGATTTCCCTTTCAGACAACATGTCATATTTTCTTTTTTCTTCTTCATTTCTTTTGTAAACAAATAGATTTCACATTTATTTCCTAAAACTAGTCAATTAAATGTTTTTGACATATTTTTGTTTAATCTTTTTATTTTTTTTCTTTATTTAAAAAGATTTCTATGCCTACCTAAGATTACACTAGGCAAAACTGATAACTATTGATGGTTTCTGAAAGTTTAAATTTTATTTTCTTTCTTATATTAGTTAATGCGTTTTTATTATTATTTTATTGTCAATCATTAATTTTTAACTAGTATTTCTATCATTTTAATTTTAATTGTAGTTTTTGCCACAATAACTCAAAACAAGAATCATCACCAGAGTTTTGAAGGCAGAGAGTATCCATCAAGTCAGGGAAGGTTAGGGTAGTCCATAAGTAAGAATTTGCACATGAGAATTATTCACATCATTTTCACAGGGGATGGAATAACAATGTTATTTCACCAATTTTACTCAAATTCTACTTGTTTTGTTGAAAGTTATGCCAAAATGCTTATAAGCCCTTATGACAAAAATATTAGGTTGGTGCAAAAATAATTTCGTTTTCTCACATAGTAACATATCTTAGAAAACGAAATTATTTTTGCACCAACCTAATACATACGTTCTAATATGCTTTAAACTATGATTAATATTAATATGAGAGTGGTAAAAATTACAGAAAAGGAATAACTGACAGATTATAGTGTAAACAGTACATGTCTGCTTCAATCAATTTTTATTTTTGAGCAACTAATTATAAAGTATTTCAATATTCTTATCTACTGAAATGAAAATCTTTCTCTTTAGCCTCCAAATCTGAACAAAACACCACCCTGATTAATATTTTTTTCCAATTTATTATCTTATTGTTTCTTGTATATCCATCAGTTATTATTAATTCAATTTTAAATAATTTGTCTTTATTTGAACAGGATTGTGTCATGATGTAAAAGTCTGAAATTCTTTTTTTAACTTTTCATTTAAAAAATAAAAAATAATTGAAAATCATCACAAATCAGATTAACATTTGCTGGATAAAGCATGTTTCCCCCCCCCCCAAACATGTTGCTAGAGAGCAGCTCTTATTTTTTTTCTCTCAAATATCTAATGAAAGACGGAAAATTCAACCAAATAGGAAAATTCAGTTACAGAAAAATCTGTTTTCCTTGCAAGTTTGTTTTATTATATCAGTTATTTCTTCTATCATTTTATCTTTTTATTGTTACTAATGAAAATGGAACCTCTCATTAGTCCAGACTATACTCTTTATGTCTGTTCTTTATGTTCTTTCACAGCATTGATATTCCAGAACACAACAGATATTCAAGGAAGACCAAAGAGTATTGGGCCAAAATGTTTTAGAAAAGAAAAAAAAAATATGAGAAAGAATAAAGAAATTAGTCCAAACCAGACACACACAATGAATTTTGTTAAGTGTGATGTTTTGATCAGGTAAGAACTAAAACTCCTCATAGGAAAATTAAACAGTGGCATATCTAGAGAACATAATAATTGGCCACAAATGGCTACAATTGAAAGAAAAGGGGAAAGGGAAAACAAAAGAGAAAAAGCTAAGGGGAAAGTGTAAAGGGTGGGGGATCAAAAAAAGGACAAATCATCACAATACCTTACACGTATACACATCTGTGCAGATGGGCACATGCACACAAACACACATTCAAACAATATGGGAAAAAAAAAAAAAAAAAAAAAAAAACTTACACTAATGATAAGTGCATAAAAAGAAAAATTGAAAAATATAAGTAGTCAAGTGCTGATACCTCCTGAAGAATGGAGGGGCAGGCCTGTCTACGAAACCCTGGTGTTGAGATGCTGAAGGTAACATCAATCAGCTAAGTGACAAAATTTATATATATATATATATATATATATATATATATATATATATATATACACACACACACACACACACACACTTAAGCATCATATTTTCATTCAAGCAGATTTGGTTAAATAATTTAGACATTATGCATATTTATTTTAGCTTTAATCCTTTCATGTCTACAAATTCATTTTTGGGTTTTACAACTACAACGTTGACAAGACAGCTTACGTTTCACTTGAATGAACATAGTTCAATCTCAGAACATTTGAAGGAATATTCATGTCCACATTCACAGTTTGGACAGATATTACTCAAAAATACATTAGTATTTCATCAAAATAATAAGCAAAAACTTAAAATTTTGTAATCCCTTTACATAAGAGAATTGCACCCAAAAAATAAAGTCAACTATGAGTATAGCAACAAAGTTCTTAAATGTTTGTAGCAGCAAAGTTTTATATAAAATACTAAATTAAAAATCTTTTTCATTTTTAAATATTAAAATAAAAATTACAAAAGTTACCTCCCTTCTATAGCTAAAAATTTTCAATTTGAATTTGGAATGCTGTAAAATGGACAGTGAAAAAATATTTCAAATTTACGGAGCTACTGTAGAAACATCCACAGATATTTTAACCTCGCTGAAGATGGTCTCAGGTGAGATTAAAAGTACTTGGGGAAAATAAAAATTATTTGAAAGAAAATTTTGAAATTTTTCTTAATCAATTTTCTACAGCCATCAAGAAATTGATTTGTGGACTTCAAAGGATTAAAGGTAAAATAAATAGACATAATACATCTAAATTATTTAACCAAACCTGCTTGAATATATAATTTTGTACCACAGAATTTAAATATGGCTTTGAAACACATTCTTTTAAAAGGGACATTTTTCATCCAACAATAATCAAAGTGGCAAAACTAAAAAAAAAAAAAAAAAAAAAGTAGACGCGGGGCTGGGGTAAATAAGGAGCCACAACTGAAATAAATTTATTAGTAAAAAAAAAAAAAAAAAAAAAGTCATGGCTCCTTATTTACCTCCACCCCCATATCTACTTTTTTCAGTTTCAGTTTTGATTATTGTTCCAAGAAATCTTTCTGAAGAAGTGTTGGACGAAAAAGGTCTCTTTAAAAAGAATACGTTCTGTCATTCTCAAAGCCGTGTGTGTGTGTGTGTATAAATAAATTAATTTTTGAAACAAACATTTGTAAGTAAAATGCAAAAATGAATAAAAATATTACAATCACTAATCTTTTTCATTTTTCAATAAAAAAAAAATTACCATTTATTCTTCAAATATGAGTGAACATTTTTTTTTACAAGCATAATACAAAAACATTAATCAATCAATCAAAAAATTATCAATTTATTTCTTCTTTGTGGTAGTTAGTTCTATTGATTAATTTTAAAGCATTTCAGTCATTTGAAATAATGTTCCGTATTCAGTTTATTGCTATTTGTTTTTTTTTTATTTTCACAAACATAAAATTTATTTCAATAATAATTTCAATACAAGAGCCAAGGCCAACTAAACAATTATCTTTGTGATTAATTTCTATAAAACAGATAAAGTCTGTGCCTTTTCTCTAAATACTTTCATGGTAATTGTTCTGATGAACTTTCCACTATCATACCTAGACTATGAATTTAAGTGCAGTACTAGATTGGCAGCAAAATCTCATTTTACAATTGAAATGATTAGATGTAACCATAAGTTCTATGCTAATAGTTTTTCTCACACTTTTCACTTATGGGACTCTCTTCCAGCTTCTTGCTTTCCAGCCAAGTTTGATATTAAAAAACTTAAATGCAATGTTAATCGTTATTTTATGTCTTAATTTCTGTTCTTTTATCGTTCTCGCTCATTAATAAGGTTTTCCTTATATTCTTTCAAACTCAGTAATACACTGTGTGTTAGTGGCTTTGTTGCCTTGCTTGGGATGAAATGATTAAAAAAAAAATTTTTAAATTAAAAAAATAAATTTTTTTTAAAATTTTATTTAAAAAAAACAAAAAAAAAAAACAAAAAAAAAAAAACATACATTTTGCTATTTCCCAGGAATTAAACCAGCAATAACATTGGTTGAATGAAGATTATTGAACACTAGCTGAATTACACTCATCTGTTAAGAGTTCAATAATAACAGAGAATTTATTCCTTAGTATTGAAAATGAACTGGCCTATTTAATGAAATGAAACATAATTGGATTTGATCAACATCTTTTATCAAAGGGAAACAAATGAAATGTATATTTTACAATTAAAATTTTGATTAAATAGGGAACAAGTGGGAAAACTTCATAAATTTAACATTTGTTCTTTATTTAATCACATCTTTCTTTTTAAGCGAAGAGTTGACAATATGGATTAAATCCAACAAAATGATTAACCCTTTAGTATTCAACACACACAAACCCACCCCCATAAATGTCAGGTTTGAGTCATACTACTTGTAGTCAAAGTCTTACTGTTTTCATGATTGCATTATTTGTGATGAGGTTGTCATATAATATGGCAGAGTATACATGGAGTGTATTATGGCAGGTTGAACATTCAGACCAAATATTTACAAAGTGAGCTTGGATAGATTGAATGCTAAAGGGTTAAATGAAGAACAATCATAAGAAAATTTTATAAATTTAATGTTTTATTTTTTTTTTTTTTTTTTTTTTTTAGCTTCAAAAATTTTGGGAAGTGAAATTCAAAAATCAAAATATTTAGCATTATTCCTATCTGAATTTCTGAGTTATTATTTATACTATTTACATTTAAACTTTTGTCCTAATCTTTGTTGTTATTATGTCTTGGTTGATGTGCCTTCCTACCTTCATCAGGTGTCTATCAATCAGTGTAACCTACATGAAATGAGAACTGTCTACCTGTAGATAAAATGAAGGATTCAGTTTGGAATTCCCTGAAGGTTACCCAGATCAATATACACCTGATGAAGGTTGGAGAGCACAACAACCAAAATGTTATCATAACAACAACAGAGATGAAGACAAAGTGTCCTATTTTAAATAATGTAAATAACTCTGCATTATTCCACTTCCAAAATATTTCTGATGAAGTTAAATAATGAAACATGTTGACTATAAAAATTTCCTACTTGTTCTTGATTTAATCATTTTGTTGAATTTAATCCATTATTTACAAGTCATCAATTAAAAAGAGTTTACTATCATTATTCAGTGCCTTTTTTTCACTGTCAACCAGAAAATCAAAATAGATTTCATTTGCTCCTAATAAATTTCCAATGAAAGATAAAACAATGAAACAGAAAATATATTTTGGTGAGAAAATTGTAAAAGCAATATCACAAAATAAAGAAATACTTTTTGTCAAGCTGAAACATTTCTTGGATTGAAAGTATATTCGTTTTGGGTTTTTTTTTTACATGTGAATATTGCATTAATTATTTTTGAGAGTAACAATGACTTTTTCCTGATAGAAATCCAACTATTTAATCCATAGCTGGATAGTAAGAGGTGGATTTATACCTTTCCCAAGGTCATTTGCATATAATTGAATGTAATGAACCAGAGTGGAATTTGAACACAGCACTTCAAATTCTCATACCAAGTTGCTATCCATTACTCCATCCACACCAAATTTGAAAACTCTACAGGAAATAATTTGGGTGTGTATTTCAAACAGATTATAAAATACTTCCTAATTACATGAAAATACAATTAACTGAAATTAAAGATGTTTGCTTTATGTTTTAGTAATAAGATTATTGATGTACTTAGACACAAAAATAAAAATATTACAAATCGAAAAAATCATGTAATTTCCATTTTAGTCAATGAGGACTTGTCAAAATACTTGCTACAACAATTAAAAATGAACATTTTAATTTCTATTACCATTGAAGAATCTGATGCAGCAGATCCCAGTCCTCCAACTCTTGCTTCTTCTTCATTTGAACCTATACCTGATGTGGCATAGCCACAACCTGGATGGGTATCAAAATCTTGCAATGCACCTGCAATGAGAATAATTATTATTATTAGTAGTATTTCCTTAAAGGAGAGCGATAAGAGGGAATAAAAGCGAGAGAGAGCGATAAGAGGGAATAAAAGCGAGAGAGAGCGATAAGAGGGAATAAAAGCGAGAGAGAGCGATAAGAGGGAATAAAAGCGAGAGAGAGCGATAAGAGGGAATAAAAGCGAGAGAGAGCGATAAGAGGGAATAAAAGCGAGAGAGAGCGATAAGAGGGAATAAAAGCGAGAGAGAGCGATAAGAGGGAATAAAAGCGAGAGAGTAAACGTGAGAGAGAGAATAAAAGAGAAAAAAGGAAAAAAGAACATGCACTTCAATTCTAAGTAATGTATATCTACAAATAAAAAAAATGTAATAAAATCAAATTAAATAAAAAGTACTACATCTGTCTCATAATAGTTATTACATATATATTTTATATATTAAATGTAACAAATATTATGGGATAGAAGTAGTGTGGTGATTACACCCACTTTGTATTATGTCCTTGCTTAGATGAGTGACGCAGGTGCTTGTTCACAGAAAATAGCATTATAATGATTTGTAGAAATGGAACTGTCAGAAGTCAAGGACCTCCTCTGTATTTAAGTATGATGAGGAAGCATATCTAGGGTCAAAACAGGTCCCATGGTAACTGATAGCTTGAAGCATCACAGGATGAAAGTTTAGGTTAATATCATCCAGTTGTATCTTCATCAAAATGATTGGTTCAACTCACTTGGCAACAACTAATATTTTCATTTTTTTTTTTTTTTTTTTTATGAATTCAGTAAATATACAAAAATAGAAAGGAATGTTTAAGACAATGAGGTGACGTCTCAGACATATTCAGCCTACATAGTGCAATGGATAATTTGTCAACTAAATTATGCAAAAATGAAAATAACATTGACATCTTATTTTAACAGATATATTTACCAAAATTACACAAAATTGTCTTGAACTACTAAAAAGTAAATTTATTCAATAAAATCAACATTGGCTTCAACCATGGCCTCCAGACGACTTCAGAATCTACTGCAGCTCATTTGGACAGTTTCCTTGTTTAAATTGATGAATGCTACCTTAATCCTTGCCTTTAGTTCATCTTTGGTCTTCCAAGGAGTTTTGTTGGTCTCTCACTCAACTGCACTCCACACATAATAATCAAGGGGGTTGCAGTCTGGGGGAGTTAGGTGGCCAGATGTAAAAGCTGATGTGGTCACAGAAATTGTCTAACAGCCATGACTATGTTCTCCTGCTTGAATGGCATGATGCAAAGTCCTGTTGCCAGACATAGGGTCTTCCAGCAGCCATCCTCTTGACCCAGGACAGCACTACCTCCCTGGCTATGGACCCAATTGGAGGGATCATTGTCAATCATGGCCTGGATCTCACCAACAAATTCGGGAGTTCTTTTCTTAGAATGATCAGAGTGAGTTTTTCAAGCTGCCGCATCTTGATAATCACTATTAGACTCCTCCAATTCTTTCTGAATTCTCTGCACTGTCCTCAGATTGTCACCCAAACACTCTGAAATGACTCCTACTATACTGTGCAGTCGACAAAATAAAAAACAAACAATGTACATGTGCAAAATTAAAAATATAAATAGCATCCTGTATATAATGAGGCTATTCTAAGAGAATTAGAATTCCTACCAAAATTAATTATTGGCTGCCACAATCTTAACATAAAATATGTAGATGACACAGTGTTGATAGCAGCCACAGAAAGGAAACTAAAAGAACGCCTACAGAAGGTAGTGAAAAAAATCTAGAAGAAAGGATTAAATATAACCTGCAAGAAGATAGAATGCATGGCTGTCAGCAAAAGGAACAACCCAACATGCAAATCACAATTTAAATATCTGAGAAGCATTTTAACAGATGACGGAAAGTGTGACACTACAGAAATCCGAAGATGTATTGGTATAGCAAAAGATGCCTTCCAAAAGCTATGCAAAGTATTAAGAAACAGAAAAATATCATTAGAAACAAAATATTAAGAAACAGAAAAATATCATTAGAAACAAAATATTAAGAAACAGAAAAATATCATTAGAAACAAAGTATTAAGAAACAGAAAAATATCATTAGAAACAAAGTATTAAGAAACAGAAAAATATCATTAGAAACAAAGAAAAGAGTACTGAACTATTACATAATATCTGTCCTTCTATGTAGCAGTGAATGCTAGATAATCTCCTCACAGATGAAAAGACTTTAAGCAACAGAAATATGGTTCTACAGAAGGATGCTGAGAATAATATGAACCAAACACATGAGCAACAACAAAATTTTAAAGAAAATGGAAACAAAAAGAATACTTATATTTAACATCAGAAAGAGATAGTTGAAATTTCTAGAACACATAATGAGTAATGAAAACTTGGAAAATTTTATATTCACAGGACAGCTTGAATAGAGGTGGGACTGAGTAAAACAATGCATAACCTGCCTAGTGAACTTCAGTAAATGGATGGCGAAACTAAGTTTAGGAGAGAAACAAAAAGATTACATTTATTAAGAGATACAAAGGACAAGAAATTGTGAAAGAGACACAGCACATAAAAGAAGAATATTGTCATTAGAAATACAATCTTGTTAGTGGTGCAAATCTTAAGTTTTTATTCCAGCAGCAGGAGGGATTGTGGATTTTTACAATTGATTCTTCCTTGGAATAAACAAGCTAACAACTAGTATAACTAGTCTGGGTTTGACTTTGGTACTTTCTCACAACTTCACAATCTCAACTGATTTCTGGATGTTCCTTCATAAAAAATGACAGCAGCACCCAGCAAATGGTTTTAGCATGACTACAATCTGCAAACACAGATCTTAAAAATTAACTACCTTCAAGTAATCCAATCTAATTGGTTCACCTAATCACATGGCCCAAAAAGTGGCAGTGCCCTTTTTCCATTATCTCCACCAGTTCATCCGAACTTACTGAATGTGGCAAGAAAAAGGGGAAGTCTACTTTCTCTTTAAGCACCATTATATCAGTGAAAGCTCACACACACATAAGTCCCAGGTATCTTTGATTCAGGAAATAAATTACTTGTTAATCTGATTTGATCCAAAGTGATACCTTTGAACAGTTAACATGATCATCAAAACATCTCAATGAATGTCCATTTTTGAAAAAAAAAAAAAAAAAAAAAAAAAAGTCTTTGTTACATTATCCTTCACTCTACATTTCCTCTCTTGTTTAGAAAAAAAAAATAATTGTTTCAGTAATTTACTGAATCTCTGCTAGCTTCTAAAATACACAATCTCATAATATTGCCACAATTTACAGTCAGACTAATGCCATCTTTGTTGTGATCAATGTTTCAGGTGTTGTGTCCTCCAGTCTTTTTCAAGTTTTTGTTGGTTTGTATAACTTTCAGGGAATTTTGAACTAAACTTTTTATTGAATCTAGAGTTAGTTTGTTCTTACTCCACTGTCCATGTCTTAACTTGTTCAGTATTACTCAGTTATTGTGAGCCTTGTTTCCACCAAGTCCAAATTTGCAGCAATAGTATAGTAATTATGAGTTCAATCCCTGGGTTGGGTAGTACAGACTCAATCTCAGTGGAAACAAGACTAACAATAACTGAGCAGTATTTAAAAAGACTAACTATCACTAGATGCAGGCAGTGGAACAAAAACACTAACCACAGCAATTAAATAAACAAAGTTCCTGAAAAGTTATCTGGATTAACAGACAACTGAAGAAGGCTGGGGGGGGGGGAATAATGGCTGAAATGTTATGACAACAACAAAAATGAGGACATTAGATTGAATATAAATAATGAGAAGTCCTAGTCCCAGAAATTTTCATTTTCTACTTGTAATAAAGAAATTTTTCTGTTAAAAATGGCAAAGTAACCAATTGAATTTTTTAAGGCCCGCAGCTGAGAATAAAGTCAATATAAAATGTCTGGGTTTTTTTTTTCTTATAAGAAAGAACATATATACTGTGAGTACTCACACCATGTCATTGATAAAAAGATAAAAAGGTACAGAGACTAATTTTATTCTATCAGGAATTCAAGAACTGTAAAGTATAATCTTCCTTATATAAAGATTCATAAGGAGATACAATGTAAAATGTCATGATTAAGCAGGGCATTTTTTATATGAAAAATTACATTTGACATTAACTGTTTTACTTGGAGAAAAAAAAAATTATTTACTAGAAAATATGAAGCAAGAAAAAAAAGAAAAAGAAAAAACATTAGTTCTTGAAACACACACACAATTTAGGAAATGAACAAATCTTAGAACTTGATAAACAAATGATTATATTAGCAAGAATATGATGCCTTGAAGCATAATGTTCCTGGGAATAATAAGAAGCTTTCAAGCCAGTCTTTATTTTCAAGAGGAATTCAAATAATGTTTGCCGCCAGCAAATTTCACAGAGTTTACATCAACCAATCCAAGTTCTATTTTTATTAGACTTATAACATTAAAGTTGACTTTACTAATTAATTCTTATAAATTTAAATGATGCTGGAGTGAAATTTAGACTGAAAATTATTTTTATTTTTTTAATCATTTCACCCCAAACAAGGCAATAAATCAAGGGGTTACTGAATGTGAAAGAGTACAAGAAAAAACATTAAAGAGGGAGGACAATAAAACAATAGAGGACAATGATATTGCATTTAAATTTTTGAAGATCAAAGTTGACTGGGAAACCAGAAGAGAGTTCTACAAGTGAGCAGTATGAGAGAAAAAAAAACTTGGCATAGAATTTATTTGGTTACATCTAGCAATTTCAACTGAAAAATTACCATGACAATATTTATAGAAAAAAGCACAGGGGAGCTACATTCTGACAGTGGGGAAAATGACTTGACATCTCAGCTTTAGTCATGTCCAATACGGCTACTGATTCTTTTACAAATTTCGTCAAGAATCTTTTTGTGATGTCAACGAATACTCGTCGTCACTTTTGTAATTCTCATTGTAGTAGAGACTTTGGAATTGCAGATACAACTATAGTAAACTGTTAAACAATGCTGGTGTCAGATGTCTGAGTAGCACTCGCACTAATAGTACTTGCTCAATAACACTTGCTAGAATAGTAATCACCGTATAGTGATCTGAATAGAGAAATAGTATAGTGAATAAAGTAGAGAATAGAAGTCCATATAGTAATAGAGGATAGACTAGAAATAGTGATCCAAATAGAAGATAGAATAGAAATAACAATCATTAGTCGTCAGCTACATCGTACATCTATGCATTTCCTCTATAGTCACGTGGTCTACTTAATTCAATAATGGGATCGCCTGTGTTTGCTCACTGGCAATCTATGTTCAAACTAAAGTGTCAGCAGCGACACTTTATTCCTATATAACAAATCTCTAGATACATAGCAGAAACACTAGACCAGATGTGGCAGTAAAATTCAATGCATAGAGGAATGGTAGACTCATAAACAAGTCAGATCAATTCTGTCAAGAAAAATTGTCTAGAATGACACAGTGAATTTAAAATCTAATATGAATAAAAAGATAGAAGACAATAGCTAGCCATTTGATTTGTGATAAAAAAAAAAGTGATGAGTAGAAAAATAATTCACATATTGACCATTCCTGGGTTGTCAAAAATAGAATTTTTCAAAGTTTGTTAAATTTGATAATTAGGAAAATATTTTCCTTTTAATGTAAGCTCCACATTCTCATCTTTCCATTTAATTAAAAAGACGACTAATATAAATATATAAATTTTAAAAAATAGATTTCAATAACCATATGTTATTTTACAAGCTTGAAATCTTACACAAAATACATACAACAGCGTTCATATAAAGTTCATCTGTTTTATTTATGATTTTCATTATATCTCTTTCAATTCTCAATACATAATTATATACTTACCTGCTTCAATTTTAATATACAAAAACATTCACTTGAATTAAAGATTTAAGAATTTATCTTATATATTCCATTCAATAATTATACTTTGTATATTCTATGTATATCAAAAAGTCTATAGCCTAATCATGAAAAATTATTTATTTTACACAACAAATATTTTTCAATATAATTCAGTACTGAATAGTCGCAGAACAAACAGTTAATAATTATGTCAGACTACAGACTTATTGATCCAACTGTATATACAGTCAGGAAGCTTCACAGGCTATTAATACGGTAATGGGTTCTCACTAGGTACCAGACTAAACTTAGCAAATATCTAGACAAACTTATATCTGTAACTTAAAAGTAATTCTTTAATAAGAATTTTCAGATATGTATAACTATTTTCACACACTACTTACAAAGTTAAATGTTACAGCTACAACTAGTAATAGAACAGACATGGTAGACATACACTAGTAGGCTTTAACCTCTAGTGTAGTGGTTGCCTGCTTAGTTCCTTCCTTCAGCTAAAAAAAAAAAAAAAAAAAAAGCACAGGGCCAATTGCCTAATACCAAATGAGGTTGCACCAAAGATACCTGAGGGGAATAATCAAAATGATGATTATTTCTCTTTTTTACTTCTCAGCTGTTTTCAATCAAAGATCTCTTCCTTGATATTCTAGAAAATGTTTGAAAGGTCTGCACACATTATAAAAGGAATCAATCATAGCTGAGATCATCAAATCAATGTGAACAATCTTTTGCTTAGTTAAATAGTAGGTGCTTCACCAGTGCGACATACAGTTTTCCTTCTCCTAGACCAGTTGCCACCCGAGGCTATAGAACTCAGTCTGTCCTTCTGTTTACCCATAGCTGGGGAGGAAAATAGATGGATTTATACGTTTCTCAAGGATATTAAGTGAATGTAATGAACTCAACTGGAATTCAAACTTAGATCTCTACAATGTAGAAAAAAAAGATTTTTTTTTTATTTTTTATGTTAATATCAATACCATTGCTTTCCTTTGGCCAGAATATACAAACATAAAATGTAAAACTAATTAATGCATTTTAGTGTGTGATTTAGAGAAATATTTAAATGCAAAATTATATAAATAAAAATTCTTTCTTAATACAAAGTGGACCAAAGGAAATGGCATCATTCCTTAATCACCTACAAAAAGTTCAAATTATATGATTCGATTCTTCCACTTTTAAGTTGAGACTATGAACCAGTCTAATCAGTGTGATAAGAAAATCTATTAAAACAAATAAAGACCAAATAGATTTGAATATAAAAAGGAAAAAAAAAAAAGTTGTTTACTCAGACACTGTAAACACAGTTCAAAAACAATTTATTGCTTTTAATTTTTTTAGATGTCTGAATAATTGACTTAGCACATCTAAAAATCTTCTCATCCGGAAAAAAAATAAAAATAAAAAAAATAAAAAAAAATAAAATTTTAGCAAAAATGAGGCAGGAAAAAAAAACACACAAGAGGTTTGGCAAAATATAGCCAACTTGCTTATAATTGGCCTATCGTAATCTTTCCTAAAATATTCTTTTATTACTTTAAGAAAGCAAAGAGGATCCCATTGAGAATAAGATGAATTATAAAAATGGATGCAGCTTATATGAAAATCAATACAGAAAAAGGATTGGGGAAATGAAATGAATAAACCAGAAATCATACATCAAAAATGATTAAGAATCTAAGTAAAAGTAACCAACCATTTTCAAAAGACTTTGAATAAAAACTATCTCTCTCTCATAATATATATATATATATATATATATATAGTGTGTGTGCGCGACCCTATTTGACCAAAGACCTGCACATAATGTGTACAATTGAAAGTATATTTAAACAATCCAATCCAGTGTTAGAATAGAATAAGTATAAGATTAATAAATTTTTTCTAACTTCAAATCTTTATTTTAATAAGTACATTTATCTGAATTCTTGTATTATTTCAAACTATTGTTATCTTGAAATAGATGTTGTTATAAACAAAGTAGCCTCTGGTCATCACCAGGATATCTGTTGATTATTGTGATATTTGGTCCCTGTGATAAAAGTTATTTTTTCTTCCAATTCTGCTGAAGCTCCAATCACTACAATGTTAACTTTTTATGTCTGATCAACAGTTATCTACTTTCAGCAACCTCATTCAGTAACCCTCTACCTCGAGTGGAGCTTGGGCCTTGTATTGAGTGAAAAACAGTTTTAAAAAAATAAAAAATAAAAAAACTGGAATCCATACACAATGACAAAGCTTAAATACCTTCCTACAGCCATTTTTTTCTTACTAACAGATAAGGTTAGATTATTAAATAAAAAACTTTAAGATAAAATATTGATTTATTTTTCAAAGCACCAATAAATTAATTATAGTTCAGATTCTAGAAGCCAGAAAATTTTCAATGTTTCCACAAGTGACTCACTTCTTTAATAAAAAAATTGACTGTCATTAATAGGAAAGTATTGACTAAGCTGATGAAACAAGATTGAAGACAATAAAAATTTTAAATATAAAAAATACATATATAATAACCAATCACAAAGTGAAATTCAAAGAAAGTGAAAAAAATATCTAGACCTTGCAAAAGAAATGGAAAAAATTGAAGAACATGAAGATGAGGATTGTATTAGGTTGGTGCAAAAATAATTTCGTTTTCTCACATAGTAACATATCTTAGAAAACAAAATTATTTTTGCACCAACCTAATATTTATCATTATTGGCATGTTTGGAACAGTCCCAGACCACTTTCTTTATATGCATTGTCACTCAGGACATAGACAACCATGGCTCTCCACAACTCCCTGTCCCCTGTAGCTCTTAATAAACTTTGTCTTTTTGTCTTTGTCTCAATAAGTATGTTATGCATTGTTTTCTTCTGTCCCTCTTGTCCTCTATTTTTTCCATGAGTATCAGATTTTCCAAGGCCTCCATCATTATGTACCCCTAAAACCTCAGCTGTCTCGTTTCCTTTTTGTTTCTATTTTCTCCAAAACTTTGTAATTCTCCACATGTTTGGTCCATGGTATCCTCAGCATCCTTCTGTAGAACCATATTTGTTACTTCAAGTCTCCTCTTCATCTTTGAGGAGATTATCCAGCACACACTGTCATATAAGAGGACAGATATCATGTAGCAATTTAGTACTTTTCCTTGTTTCTTGTAAAATTTTTCTATTTCTTGGTACTCTACTGAGCTTTTGAAATGCTTCCTTGGCTATCCTAATATGCTTTTGGATTTCAGCATCACGCTTTCCATCCTCTGTTAAAACACTTTCCAGATATTTAAATTTCTGCACTTGTTTGATTTTGGTATCTCCGATTTGCAATTCACACTTTGGGCTAACAACCATACATTCTGTCTTGTAGTTAATGTTTAATCCTTTCTTCTCACTTTCATTCACTACCTTTTGTAGGTTGCTTTCTGGGTCTGCTATCAACACTGTATCAACTGCATACCTTATGTTGTTAAGATTGTGGCTGCCAATAATGAATCCTGGTAGGACTTCTAGTTCTCTCAAAATCACCTCGTTGTATAGGTTGAGTAATTCCAGTGAGGAGACACATCCTTATCTTACATCCCTTTCTATTTTTGTATATCTGTTGAACTCATTTTGTAGCCATATGCAGGCAGTTTGTGGGCAGTACAGATTCTTGACTATTCTAATTTCTTTCCCGAATATGCCTAGGTTGCTGAACAGCTTCAACTGATCTTTGTGGAGTATTTTATCAAATGTCTTTGTATAATCTGCAAAACACAGGTACAAGTCCTTCTGCATTTTTATTGTTTTTTTATGATAACATTCTAAGCATAAATATTGCATTCCTTGTTCCGGTGTCTTTGACAAACCCACACTGCACTTGTCCTATTTCTGGTCTGATTCTGTTGTGCACATTATTAAGTGATCAGTTTTGCTATATGACTCCTTAAGTTGATTGTCCAATGCAGTTTACATTGTCTGCACCTGGCTTCTTAGGCAGTGTTTTGAAAATAGATCTATTTATCTTCCAGTATATCACCACTGTTGTAGATTTAATTTATTATTTCTGTAATTTTGTCTATGCTGAAATTGTTTAAGGCCTCTAGCATC
The DNA here is from genome assembly GCA_963932145.1 of Acanthosepion lycidas. Taxonomy (NCBI): domain Eukaryota; kingdom Metazoa; phylum Mollusca; class Cephalopoda; order Sepiida; family Sepiidae; genus Acanthosepion; species Acanthosepion lycidas. The sequence goes on from OZ010595.1 coordinate 70,199,052, forward strand.
TCTATTACAATTCTGTCTGGCCCTGCCAGTTTGTTTCTGTTCAAAGTGGCCAGTGCAGATTCCACTTCAGATTTTAATATTTCCGGTCTGTCAATATTCCTGTGTATTGCCAGTTGTTCTTTCATTGTGGAAAAGTTCTGATATATTCATTCCATCTCTGGAATATATTTTTTTCTTTCTCTAATATCAAGCTTCCATCTTTGGACTTTATGCATCCTGTTGATGAGCATGTCTTTTATTCTTTTATTTCCTTTTCTGTACATGTCATAGAGGTCACCAAATGGCAAACCGGGTAGGCCCACAGTTTATCAGCATCAGGTAGTGAGCACCCCTGAAATGGGTGATATCCATTGTTGCAACTTCCTCTTGTATGATCCTCTGATATTTGATGGCACAGAATACTCTGCGATGCGGTTTTGCATTTTGCCTCCTGCCCATTTCCAGGATGCAATCCACTGCTGATCAAATTCCACCTGAAAATCAGGTTCTTCAATTCAGAGTGGTGGCACTGCCGAGCACAGAGAAAGTGTCTCTTGGGTTAATTGAAACTCCTCTGACTTAGACATTCCACCAAGATCCTTGATCATGTCTAGTCCAATTAGAAGATTAAATTGAAGTGAAGGAAACAAATTTCGATAACTCATTCCAAAATAGCTTGTAGCGGAGTTATCAAAATTTCTTTTCGTTGCTCCTATCGCACCAGCAGCATCCCTTCAAGTAATTCTCCAGTGTTAACAAACACTGGCTTTTATGGCATCTAGTGAGGTTGCTACACAGATTTTTGGTCACATGAGACATCCCACAGTCTGTACAGATTGAGTCTCCCATGCACAACACAGGCGATCTTATGTCACTTACATCAGGTAGGAACAAGCTGTGTCCCCTACACCTTAATATTTCCTTGTTGCACTCATGGTATTCTTAGCATTCTTCTATAGAACCACAATGGTACGAAAAACTCAAGGTGAACAAATAATATTATGCCTCTTTTTGTTGCCTCCTCACCAATCATTTTAGCCAAGTTTGATAAGATAGAACAATCCACTCTTTCCTTATAAATAAATAGTCAGGACAATAACAGCTGCTATATTTGTTATTAGTTTTGAAAAAATGCAATGTATTCCATAAGAAAACAGTATAAACATCCTGCACGAAATATTATTAAAAGTTGTACTATACAAATCAAACATTAAAATTACAGAAATGTTGTACACCATTATTACTAAAGAGAATTTTAAGAAATTTTGGATAATTTCAAAGACATAGAAAAGGAGAAGAAACAACCTTATCCTATCTTGATTAAAAATAAAATAAATTAATGGCTTTTTTATTTTTTTCCCTAACATTAATGAAGATCAACATGCTGTGTGTTTTTCGATCCTAATTAGAAAAAAAAAAAAATGTTGATGTTTGTTAATGTTAGGAAATTTAAAAAGAAATAAAATTAAAATTGTAAAACATTTACAAATTACATAATATCAAATTTTTATTTGCTCTGAGAAAGAAATTTTTTTTTTTATTCACTTTGTAAGCGTCACATGTACACAAATTTAACTTTATGGTAAGGTTTAATGAGCAAATATCATCACTGTAATAATCCAGATTAAAAAATAAATTTAAATCCCCATTTGAAATTCTAAATGACTGTAAGTGTCATTAAGCTTAAACATTTACTGAAGTCAGAGTTAAGCAGTTGTGTGTATTCAAAATTACAAACATATCAACTGGTAAAGAAATAATTTACACAGAGATAAAATTCCTACTTTATGCACACTTATGCATAAATATGTATAACTTATCATGTCTACATTAAAACAATCACCACTGATCCAAAGTTCTTGTGATAGCCTATTTAAATCTATATATTTACATAAATGGTATCAAATGGTTAACAAATAATTATAAAGAGGTGCTAAAATGATCTTGGCCCAGTCCACTTTCCAAATTTTGACCAAATATGAGAATCTTGTTTTTAATTTTTCGTTTTTTAGAAAAAGGGCTTCTTGGTCAGGCTAAAGAACTTTTCAGCATCTGTTTCATATAGTGCTGATGAACATTACTAAATAGCAAAATTGCCTTAGGCTTAAGGTGCCAAGATGTCACCACTGAAATTTTTTTTATTTTATTTTTTTTTGGATTGAGCGATTCCTTTTCTACTGTTTATCAACACTCTGCAGTTTATTTAAAGCCAGAAAATATTTTTAGATTGTATGAATATTTTTTTGGGGGGGGGGGATAATAATGATTTAGTGATACAAGTCTTATTAATTAACCCATAGTTGAGGGGGAGAAGAGGTGGATTCAGACCTTCCCCATGGGTACATATAAGTGAGTATAATGAACCCAACTGAAATCGGAACTCGGATCTCCAATTAACAATCCTGAGCCATTATCTGTTATATCACCTGCACATCCAAGCTTACAGCACCTGGCATTCCCAAGCAGTCACCCATTTAGGTACTGACCAGGTTTAACATTGCTTAACTCCAGTAATCATACAGGAACCAATGTTTCAATGTGATATGGCCATAAGCAACTGAAATGTCCTACAGGATACACAGTCTAATAGGATAAAAGCATTGGTTATGTGGATCAAGTTGCCTGGTGGTCATGAACTCAATCTTTGAGTTGGGTTGTGTGTAGAACTTATATACATTGGTTCAGTAAAGGAGATAAGTAACATTAAGGACAAATAAGGAACAATTAACTGACTTATAATAGACTTCTTGGCATGTACAGTGGAATAAAAGAAAATGCTAATTCTATAGAATAATAAGGGGTTTTGTTTAAAATTCACAAAATCTTAAAGATTGGAGTTATCAGGGAAGCAAGTAAACAGAAAAGAGTTCCACAGGCAGGAAGTGTAAGAAAAGAAACAGAAGTAGCAGTTGCATTCAGCTATTTCATTGGTAAATGGGTGGGACCTAGATGCCAATCTAGTAGCATGCTTAAATTCATGTAATTGGGGCACTAGAAGAAAAGCTTGTCAGAACAATTGCCATGACAAGCTCTAGGTCCCATCCATTTACCAATGAAATAGCTAAATACAACCATTATTTCTATTCAAACAGTTTTTTTTCTCACACTTCCAACATGTGGAACTCCTTTCCATTTACTTGTTTCCACCAATAACTACAATCTTCAAAAATTTAAATGCAATGCCAATCGCCATCTTCTATCTTCTTGAATCTCGTTCATCTTTTGTCCTTCCCAATACTCAGTCTTTTCTCTCATTTTCACTCCTTGTAACCCCCTGGACACTAGTGGCATTCCCACCTTGCTTGGAATGAAATGATTAAAAAAGTTACCAACTACAGTAGACTTGAAAAAAGACTAATGGTACAACAGCCAAAATGTTGAGACCATAACAATCATGACAAGGATACTAGTTCAAGTAATTCAGTGTATGATAATAATGCTCACTCATCTCAAAAATTCAGAAAAAATAAATAAATAAAATAAAATTTCATAATGTTATCTTTCCAAAATCAATAAGCAAAATATTACTTTGGAGCAAAATCATTTGTAATGATGACCACACAAACCATTGCAATTTATTTATGTTGTGTAGATAAACATTACTTGTTACAAGTAAATAGAAGATATATCCTGTCTCATTAAATATACTTGATAATACATTAAACTGTATGCAGCAATAGTAAATCTTATTTTCCAAGTCTGCAATGTCAAATTGAGAACAGTAGTTTATCTTCAATATCACAAAAAATCTATATTAAAAAAAATATATCACTGGCTTTAGAGATTTTTCTGAGAACTAACAGACTATCATTTAATGGGTTATAAGATAAACATATGTAGATCCTGGTCTCATATGAGATAATATTTGTTGATCACATATCAGCATTCCCAAGAGAAACAATCAGTGAATGCAAATAAGGTGGTTGAAGTAGCACTCAAAAGGAATCAATTGTGTAAGCACTGATACCCAATAAAAAATGACTAGCATCTAAATAATAGAAATCAGGAAACTGCAAAAAATGTTTCAGCAAATAAATTATATCTATAATAGCCAAATTCTGTCAGTAATGCTCACATTAATTCATGACCACTGATAATTCTTTCTTTTTGTTTATTTGCAATTGCTATATACACATGATGGATTCTTTCACTGTATTTGATGCATGCGGGTCTAGCAGCTCAATTCTTAGAGCCGAATAGCTAAATACACTCATGTACAATTTGATTATAATTGTGAAGACTCCTCAGATTTTGAATTCCAAGTTGTCCTCCAATATTGTTTGCCAACCAAGGCTAAAGAACCCATTCTACCAAACTATTTGACATAGCTAGGGTTAGAAGAGACGGATTCATACCTTTCTCAAAGATATGTGTGTGTACAAGTGAATGTTATGAACTTGACTGGAATTTGATCTCGGCTCCGCAATCTCTCATTCTAAACTGCTATCCATTATATCATCCACACACACACGTGTGTGTGTGTGTGTGTGTGTGTGTGTGTGTGTGTGTGCAAGACTCTTCATAAAGATGAATTGAGTTCTCCTATCACTGGCATATTTGTCTAAAAATAAATATGTCTAAATTCACCTTCATCCCTGCTATGCATCAACAGCTTAGGGGTAAAATCTCCAACTGATACCAAATCAGTCAGTTTTCAATCCCAGCTTAAGGCAATCGGATGTCTAGCCATATTGTTGAGCTGTGAAACAGTGAAACTGTCTGTGGATGACAATATATGTGTGTGTGTATGTGCAGGCACAAACATCTAGGGTTGAACATGTGAGTATGTCTTTTTAATTTGGCTAATGATTATCATACTCTAGGGGGATATGCTAAATGTGTGCTCATGGTTCCAAATATTTTAGACCTGATTATTGTTACCAGGCATTTTCATATACTGTCTAAGACCACTTGCAGATCTTATGGCAAGTAGCAGTCATATCATTACCAATATAATAGTTAATATATTTTTTCCATGCAATCACATTACTTTTCTTTCCTCTTTTATAGAGACATACCCTAGAACAAATCTCGTGTACAAGTCTTCCAGTTCAACATTGCAAGATATGTATGTCCTATTCAGTCAGTAATATATGCATTAATTCCTAATCACTGACAATTCTTCCCCACCTTGCTGATACTAAATCTACAACATTAAAACGGTTTCAAAATTTAACTTTAAAAAAAATTACTCCCTCTATATCAAAATTGTTTTTTTTTTTTTCAGATTTATTTGGTTAATGTAGAAAATGGTTAAAAGTTAAGCAGATGAAGCTATGTTGCCTGCAATGAGAAAACCTAAAAGTTTGCCTCCTTCAAGTTCAAATCAGTGCTAAAATACAATCATCATTATTGTTTTGTTTCTCCTTTCAATCAAACATTTGTTGTGTGACTTTCATCATTAGAATGAGCAGAAATTTGACAGTTAATAAATCCTACACATGACAGCAAGGGTTAAATAAACAATGAGTCAATTATGCACATACTGACTTCTATAATAATAATAGAATCAGCTGGATTCCAAAATGGTGATATACTGGGCTACATCCTCTAGAAGTAAATTTGAAAAAGCATGACAGACCGACATTCGCATTTATTATATAGATATATCGCAGTGATGAGTTCAATGTCCACTTTTATATTTACATATGCTCTATTGCTCTATCCCTGATATTGAGCAATTTAACATATATATATGAATGAATATTGCATTCAAGCATGAAAAAACTGACCTGTATCTTATTTTTACCAGATAAATATAGCATACCTTAAAACTGAATAACATCAATCAGCTAAGTGACCAAATTTTGTTTATATATAAGGTTAATAATCAGTTGAATCAGACCAGGAAACAGTAGTATTAAAAATGCTCAATACACATGTGAAAAAATAAAAATAAAATGTAGAGCTTTTAACTTTAAAAATTAGGAGATCAGTTAACCTTGGTTTCAACCTTACAGTATCCTCGGGTGATTTTTATCAATTGACCTCACAACACTTTATTTAAAAAAAAAAAAAAAAAAAAAACTAATGAATGCTATATTATTTTAAAAGATAAACAAACACATGACATTTGATGTAATAGAAAGGGCAGGAGGGTGTGAAAAAGTAAGGAGAAGAAAAAAAAATGGGGGGAAAGAGAAGATAAGGAAGGCTATTATAAATGTATTGGTTAATTGAAATGTACTTTTTTTTTTTAATCCAGCCTCATATATGCTTAAGAGGAATTTTTTAAGTATGTATGCTAGGACTCATGACTTCGGATTTCTGGTTCAAAAGGTTCTTTGGATCCAGAAATGTCATTATAAATAAATAAACAAACATAGATTAAAACATTTTAAATGTGTGTGTGTGTGTGTGTGTGTGTGTGTGTGTGTGTGTGTGTGTGTGTGTGTGTAGAATGTTTCAAGTAAAGATTGAGAACACTGTGTTGTAACAATGTCCTTTGACCAGAGTGAGATTAATTAACACTGACAAGAAGCAGATTTTATACAAGGTAATCTTGAAAATTTCACAACACAACCAAAAGCACCCTTAAAGAAACAAACAAATAGAAGCTTATGTACTTTCATCAGGTTTTCTTCATCAAGTTGATAACTTTCCAACAGCCTTTTTTATATATGACACACAAACACAATATAAACCACTCCACTTTATATTCTATTGATATATAAAAGAAATGCTTATTGGAACCTAAAGGTTTATTTGCTAAATGATAGTAACATCTGTGCAGTTGGTATGAAAGCTGGCCATACATATAATCCTAGCAATGATAGATTGAAGGATTTTTTTTCTTTCAGTAAACCTAAGGCATCACTGTGAAGACATCACATTTACTTTTCAATTACAGAAACTTTCTATGTAACTCCAGACTTTCAACACACCAGCAACTTAACAAAATAAATACTCTTCAGCTAGCAACAAGTCACAACTAAAGTATGCTAACAACGGCAAACAATTGAATAATACCAACTGACAACAACACCTAACAATTGAAGGATACCAACAAACAACAACACCTAACAATTGAAGGGTACCAATAAACAACAACACCTAACAACTGAAGGGTACCAAAAAAACAACAACACCTAACAATTGAATGGTACCAATAAACAACAACAATTAACAATTGAAGGGTAATGGTTCAAATAAATACAAAATGAAATCTCAAGCATAGATGACAAAATATCCAAATGTACTTAAATTAAATCAATAAGTGCAATGCCCAAATGATGTTCAGACTTCAAGAACAAAGAGTAACAGAATTATTCACTGTAAAGAGTTGGATTCAGTAGTATTAATTGCATCACCTCAGACATCAAAGAATAGAAATAAAGGTATTAAGGTCTCTAATTTCTCCAAAGTAACTGATGTAGGAGCCACCTCAACATAGAACATCGATTCAGAATTGAGATTAAAATATATACAAAGGGATGCCAAAATGTTCTTGGCCTAAACAAGTCTTCCCAACCAAATTCTGATGTTTGGTCAAATTTGGGGAAATTAGTCTGGTTTGGTTGATTTTGTTTAGCAGCATATCAATCTCTATGGGTTATTTAATGCTGAAATCTGAATATTTTGAACACAATTGCATGCCTTCACTACAGATAAAATGTATTGCTGATCATTTTGCTCTAAACAGCTATTTTTATATTTTCATAGTGTTTTGTTTTTGTTTGGGAGTTCACTACTTGTTCATAGCATGGACCCTAACAGGTACTACCACCCTGGGTCAAGGTGAACCGGGAAACAACAGCAATTAAGAGATGATTTCACACTTCTAAAAACCACCAATCTCCCAATCAGAAGTCTTGCTGCTGGATGTAATTTATCAGCACATCCAGGACTAGGGAAGTAAGTTAAGCCAAAAACTTCAGCACCTCCTTATATATAATTCTTCAGGGTTAACTATAGGAGATAGGGCTCTATAATTGCAAAAAATTGTAAGTTTCATTACTAAAATCAACAGGAATCTAATACTAATCATGGACAATAATGGACTGTTTATCTATGTTTCTCTATAACTTTTGTTATACTAATACAGTGGTCTTCAATACATGCTCCACAGGGACCCTTTTCGTGACCAATATTTTTCTCAAATTTTAATAAGTTTAATAAATTTGTCCCTTACCCCTTCCATACTTTTGTAGCAACAATATTGTGCTTGACCTACCCACCAAGCACAAATAGTCAGTCAATTTTAAGATCAGCAGGGTCTGTTCTAGTTCCTCTCCAGGGAAGGAAGAAAACCACCTCACCACCACATATTCTTCATCAGCTACCTGACAAGGGAGTATAAACATACAATTTCTTTGAAAAAGTAATAATAAGTATAAAGTTTTTATATGCAAGTTTTTCTTTTTTTTATATGGAGGTGAAAAGGGATAAATTTGGCTACTCATATTGGTGTGGGGGTGTAGACACACAACAGAAAATAAGGATTTTTTTTTCATAAGTGGAGAAATCAATCTGATCTCATACTTGAATGGAAGTGGTACATGAAACAAAAGACAACTAATGCAAACAGAAAATCACATTAGAACATGATTAGAGAGAAGATTGTTAAATAAAATAAAATTTTAAGGTAGAGAAATGGGTTTTCAGTCAGCTACATAATTGAAGTAAAAAAAATTAAATAAATAAAAAAAATAAATTTTCAGAGGAGAACTGAACTTTTCAATAAAAGAGGAAATATTTATATTTTGTGAAAGGTAGAGTTGCTGATGGTCCTGCATTTGAGAAATTATGTATAAATTTTGCATTTTTTAAAGTTCCACTTAATAAATATGAACAACTAGAATAGGTGAGAAATCTTAACCGATTCAAGTGTCCAACATAGAAGTAAAAGAGTAAGTGATCATCCACTATGGTATATGTTTTCTGCTGCTTGGATAGTATGGTAAAACTAATTTGCAAATACTAAGGTAGAGTATACAGATACTACACTGATCCTCAGCAGAGGGCCAGAGAGTGATACATTAATTCAATACAAGACTGCAGATCTATATGTAAGTGATCTTATCATTTTTGACAGGTAGTATGTGAAATTATTGGTTAACAACTTCTGGTCAAATAGGTACATGATTCACATTTGAGGAGAGTCTGCTTGGTGGCCAGTATCCAACCTTGGTAAAATCTGGTAAAATTTTCCCACCCACCACAATTTGAAATTTTGTTTTCCAGTTATTTTAAAATTGTACTTTTCTGTTTTGGGCAGGTTTTCAGGTTTTGGGCAGGTTGCCCATTAAGAGTCAGTCCATTTGCAACCCATGGATAATTAAATATGGATTGCTCTAACTCAATGATTTAAATAAAAAATAAACAAACAGCAACTAAAAGGTCTCTGGTCATGGTAATAGTAGATGTTTCCTTATAAGTAAGCTTTTGGTATTCATTGATTGAGCAAGCAGTGCCACTTTCAGCTGAAATTTATTACATCTTTCTATTAAAAATTATTTCAGGAAGATAGGTGTCCACTGTTATCACTCTTTCCAGTACCGATGGGGGCTTCCTTCCTAATCTTTTGTTTGAAGTAGTATGGAATGTCAACATCTTCATTATATCATTTTCTCTTACATGTTACATTTGCTATCCATTTTAGTTGTTGCTGCTGTTGAAAAACCTGAAATGATGTGATTTCTGTTATTTGGTACAGATCTTTGTTTGTGATTCTGTAGTGCCAATCCACAAGGTTCAAGAAAGGTTGGTCTTCGCTAAAGCCTACAGGCTTTGTTCACTCATTTTTAATCATTGATCTGAGAAAGCTGACAGTTTAGATATTTCAAGTGTGGTGTTATGCATGGAATCCATCTGAAAGTTTCAATCTGGCAAGGCTATTTAAGAACATGACTCATTTTGAGGTTAATATTTTGGTTTTGTAGCAATTTGTAGTACTGGATGAAACTACCACAAGTACAAACTTATTTTTATACTAAATTTGTTATAACTAATCCCTATACTGAGGTATTTGAAATATTTAGTAATTCCTCATTCTAAATTTTTTTGATGGAATCAGGATACATGCCATCACTGCTTTCAGATCATAGTTTCTGTTTTGGAAAGGTTTATCTTGAGTCCTATTTTTTGAAACACTTGATTTTGAATTTTTTTTTGGTTCAAGATCATTCTTATCCCAACTATGAATATCTATGGCATCGACATAGCCTCCATCCCTCATCATCAGTACATTAGCCTCAAGAGAGAAAGCAACAATGTAGTTTTCTATTAGTAGATTTGTTTATAATGTGGTATGGTTACATTCAAAGTATCAGAAACTTATTATAAACCACACCTGAGGTGGGGAGAGGAAAGATGAAAAAGAAAGGAAAAGTCAAATATTCAGTGATTCTCAAATGGAAAGCACTTGGCTCTTCAGGGAGGCATTTTTATCAAGCAAAGAACTCTGGCAAAGAATGCAACACGCACACGCACACACACACACACGGTATATTTAGGCAGTAAGAACTTGGTTAAGCAAGTTTCCATTCAACCAAGATCTATCAGTTTGATTTTTTTTATTGTATCTTTCCATTTTTTGAATAAGTTGTACATTCATATCAAAATTGTGAGTAAATTGTCCAGAGTTAATGTTTTTGTTCAAGTGCTTTCAACTATCTCAGTCATTAAGAACTAGATGGTGTCAATATGGTAGACAAGATTTCATCACAGAATTTTTTTTTTAAATACAATAATTCAGTTTTAAGTATATACATATATATCATTGCATAAACAACATCATTTCTGATTCCTTTTAAAGCCTTTTCCTTCTCTTTCACTTCCAGTAGCCCCTTGCATCTCAGTGCCATTATTGTCTTTCTTGGAGTGTATCAACTAAAAAAAAAAAAAAAAATGTAAAATGCCTTCACAAAGCTCAACTACACTGGAAAAAAATACAAATATTTTATATGTATTTATCATCATTATTTTATGTACATGTTAGATATTTCATACAAACTAAACTAAATACCAATATCCCCAACTTTAACGAATTAGCAAGGCACACACACACAAAAAAAAAAAAAAAAATTACTGCTTCTAATTTAATCCCACTTAGGACCGTTAAATTATCAAAGTTTGAAAAGCGCATGATAGAACATAGTTAAAAAAAATAAAAAAAAAAAAAAAAAAAAAAACAGTTTAACAGGTTTTTGTTATTTTAATTTAAAAGGGATGATGAAAAGTATTCAGCACTACCACAAAGAATCACCAGTCTAACATTTGTAAACCCTCCAGTACATAAATAGTGTAACTAATACATAGTTTTTTTTATTTAAAAAAATAAAAAAAAGAATCCTCTTTACCACATGAGCCACATAATCCTTATCGATATTTATTAGCTTGATGCAAAAAGCTTCCAGCCTTTTTTTTTTTCCTTTTGACAAAATCTTTTAATCATATCACTTCAAAGCATTTATTCAGTCAAAGTATTTCCCCTGGCTTTCTGACTTTACATCACCTCTCAGATAAATTGTATATTTCATAATGAAAAGAACATTTCCAGTTTTGATGCAAATTTTTTTTTTTTCATATAACATCTTGAAACTGTTGACTAGACAAAGAATGCAGCATGAAATGAAACCAATAATAATAATAATAATTACTGAATTAATTCTCATTACTGGTTTTATGATTGAATTACTGATAATCTGAAATTAACAGATCTGGAGAATCTCCTTTTATGTAACATGTCCCTTTAGCATGCAGGTGACCATGGCTCTCCACAATATCCTATCATTTGCAGTTCTTAATGTTTATTTTTTTTACTATCCATCCTACTCCATAATCTGTCCATTTACACAAGCTTGTTGCTTGTGGCCATCTCATGTTCAAACACTAGTTTGCATGCAACACTGAAGTTAAACAACGTCGAGCCTAGTCAGTACCTAGATAGGTGACCACTTGGGAATACCAGGTGTTATAAACTTCAATGTATGGGCAGTGTAGTGGATAATGGCTCAGAATTGGAAACCAGAGTGCAGAGTTTGTTATATTCACTTATGCACAAATATCTTTAGGAAAGACATGAATCCACCTCTTCTTGCCCCACCCCCACCCAGTTATGGGTTAATCAGTAGTACTTGTATTAGTAAATCATTGTTATATCAAAAATTCTTACAATGTAAAAATATTTTATGTCTTTAAATAACCTGCAGAATTGTTAGGTAGGTTACTTGCTATTTCCCTTTGCCTTTCTTACTTTCAGTATGCCAAGTGAATGCCAAATTTCCTAACCCTACTTTCCTAATTAAGTGCTAGAAATTTCATCTGTCTCCTGATTCTAAAGCCATGGTAACACACAATATCAATTAATCCATTAATTTCTTATATATTATTTGCATATTTCTTTTCTAACACATATAAGGGTGCTCAATTTTCAATATTTTTTAAAAGTGCTTTTTAATACACATTAAGAAATTTAAAAATTTTATTCATCTCTCCATTTATTAGCCTGTTTCATGCATAGCAATTTTTTCAAAATGGACATATGTTTATAAAATAAAAAAATAACAATAGTTTAATAAACAAGAATAAAATTATTTGTCAGCATTCCTTCTGAAAAACTTAAAAAAAACTTAAAAAAAACTTAAAAAAAAAAAAAAATATGATAGATATCAGGAACATCAATGATAATGGATGTTCCTGATATCTATCATATCATAATGGGTGTTATTGTGTGTGAAAGAATATAAGAAAAACATTAAGGAGTGAGAACAATAAAAGAACAGAAATTAAAACAGAGATAACAATTGACATTACATTTAAATTTTTGAAGATCAAAGTTGACTGGAAAGCAATAAGCTGGAAAAGAGTTCCACATGCAAGAAGTGCAAGAGAAGAGACTGTTAGCAGAGGACTTGCAGTTATATCTATTCATTTCAACTATAAAATGATGAGATCTAGCTACCAATCTAGTGTTCTTTATGTGCCATGTTACCTCAAGACATAGACGATCATGGCTCTCCCCAATTTCCTATCCTTTGTCGCTTTTAATAAACTGTGTCTTTGTTATTTCTCTTAAACCAAGTTCCACCATTACTAAAGTTCACTAAGTAGGTTATGCATCGTTTTCCTGTCCCTCTTGCCTTCAGTCTGTCCTGTATCAGATTTTCCAAGCCCTCTTTCCTCATTAATTGCCCAAGAAATTTCAGCTGCCTCTTCCTGATGTTAAGTATAAATTTCCTTTTTGTTTTTATTATTTTCTCTAAAACTTCATCATTGCTCAGATATTCGGTCCATGGTATTCTCAACATCCTTCTGTTAAACGACATTTCTGTTGCTTCAAATTCTCTTCTTCATTTAGAAGATTGTCCAGCATTTATTGCCATATAGGAGAACAGATATCATGTAACAATTCAGCATTTTTTTTTTTCTTTGTTTCCAATGAAGTTTTTTGGTTTCTTTAATATTCTACTTAGTTTTGGGAGTGCAACTTTGACTATTCAAATGCACCTTCAGATTTCAGTGTCACACTTTCTATCCTCTATTAAAACATTACAAATATATTTGAAAAATCTTTTTTGTTTGTACAAACTAGTTTTGGTCTACTCGTTAACTCTTCTGCACTAGCTTTTCCAGGTGGAAGTGTCTTTGTAATAATTATGGCTGACTGTTTAAAGATGTTTACAAAGTTGGGAGGTGAAAAAACTGACTCCATGAAAGAGTAGAGTACAAGAATAATAGGTGGAAAAATACATCTGAAAATGTCGTTATAGTCAAGGTTTTAAAATAGTTCATTTCTTATGGTATGTGACTTGGGCATATATATATATTACACATACAAGTAAAAAACGATAACAGTTCAGAAAGCTTTTGAGGCCCCCCACAATCAGCAACAAGTAAAATTTTTGAATTTTTTTTTTTTTTATAGTTCATCAACCTTTTATAGGTTATTTAAAGCCCTAAAATATTTTTAGATTGTAAGAATTTTTTTAATATGATTTACTGATTCAGGTCCTACTAATTAACCCATAGCTGGGAGAGGCAAGAAGAGGTAAATTTATACTTTTATCAAGGATATTTGCATGTAAATGAATATAATGAGCCAGATTGGAATTGGAATTTAGCTCGACAATTTCCAGTTCTGAAATATTATCCATTACACCATCTGCTATTCCTAAGTGTTCACCCATCAAGATTGATCTTGTTTAATGCTGATGATCACAAGAGAACACAATTTCTGACACGGAGAGAGAGAGAGAGAAGGAAACACACACGCAAAAAGGAGGTGCAGAAAGATTCTTTGAGGATAGAATGTTTATGGACATAGGAATCAACCATAGGGTTGACTGTCAGTATCACACTTTCTTGTGATCATCTGAACAAGTTTGGGATTATTACAGACAGACACACACATTTATATATCATTATCAAATTTTCAATGTCCATAAAAGGAGAAGAATTCGAGAAGAGGTGCCATAAATTCAACATTCCACCTAAAAAGCTAATCAGCTGCATAAAAGAAATGGAAGACATCATTTTCTGTCCAACACCTTCCTTCTTTTTCACACCTATTCCCACCAATTCTATTCAGTATTTATTTCTTTGTTGTTTTTAGCAACTGTTATAGTTGAAGGTTATGCTTAACAACCCAACTAGAAAAACATGTTTGTAGCATTCTTTCTTTTAGAACACTGACAGGTCATAATTACTCATGAGTTGCACATTAATATGTAAAGCAAATAAACTTTTCTTTATTTTGTACCTTTTTTTAATTAAGTTTTACGAGCTAGAATTATGTTTCCTTCCAATATATCAGCTGTACAAGAGCAACTATAATCACTAACCTCTAATCAGCTAATAACATGCCATCTGAAAAAATTCATACATCTCAGTAGAGCCAACATGGGGAAACATTCAAACTGTATCCAAATGTCAAAACTATATAAGCTATTCACATTATGGAGGTCATTAACATATCTGCTGGCCATATAAGAGCCAGGTATTTACATTTATTACATCATTATGGAGTTCAGTATAAATTATTACAGAATTATGGGGTTCCATACATTTTTTTTAATTGAACATTATGAAGGTGCAAGAACAATAGAAGACTAATCAGGAAGACAGTAGATAACAATTGACATTGTATTTAAATTTTTGAAGATCAGAGTTGGTGGGAAAGCATGGAGCCAGAAGAGAGTTCCACAAGCGAGAATTGTGAGAAAAGAAATTGTTAGCAGAGAACTTACAATTACATCTAGCCAATTCAACTGTAGATTGATGAGACCTTGTTGCCATTCTGGTACTGTGCGTAAATTCATAAAGTCTAGGTACCATAAGGAAGAACTTGTTCAAACAATTGCTAACAGTTTACAGCATCTAAGTAAAAATTAGCTTAGTAGATGTCTTAGTTTGGCATGTAAGAGTTCAAACATTTTTTTTAGGGAAAGAAAAAACAAAAGGAAAAGTTTTACTATCAAATACTGTATTAATAAATGAAATTACAATATATTAACTCCTGATAGTCAAGTCTTCTATTAAAAATCTTCATGATGCTTTACTTAAAAAAAATATCAACTTTTGCAATGAGAATTAAAATACTGAGGCATAACTGATCTATCCTTTGGACTATCTATTCATAATACTTAAGAAAAGGCTGAGTATTATTTGATGTCTACACAGAGTTTATCTTTTATATACCGTATCCCTTCAGGACACAGGCTATCATGGACCTCCACCTCTTCCAATCCCTTGTAGCTTTTAAGTTTTGTTTTTTTGGGGTTTTTTGTTTTTTTTTTGTTATTTCTCCCAAACCCTGTTCTGCCATCCATTTTCTCAAGCTTATCGAGTATATAAGGCACTGCTTTCCTCTTTCCTGCAATCTGTATCAGGTTTTCCTAGACCTCCTTCCTCATTCATCCCAGAAATCTCAACTGTCTCTTCCTGATGTTAAGTATAAGTTTCCTTTTTGTTTCCATTCTCTCCAAAACCTTGTCATTGCTCACATATTCGGCTTATAGTATTCTCAACATCTTTCTGTAGAAACATATTTCTATTGCTTCAAGTCTCTTCATCTTTGAGGAGTTTGTCCAGCATTCGCTGGCATACAAGAGGACAATGAATGGTACGTTAAATGTTTAGATTTCATCTTCTACCAGCTATAGAATTTCAATCAGTAGAACAGCTGATATGGCTAAAAAGGCTTCCTGAAATAAAAGGAATGCAGGTCTAACCAGGAACTTATTTCAAATTTACATGACTTGCACAGTAAAATTATAATGGAAACCAACTAAAAATATGAAATAAATACCAGTTACAAACTGTTGACAATACTTCAACTAATAATAAATAAATAAAATACATGCTAATCAGATGTATTCTGAATTGTAATGCCGTTGAAATAAAGTGCATATATCTAAAGAAATTAACAAGTGAGACATTTTCAACAACTTTAACTTTCAATATAAAATTTAAAAAAAAAAAAAAAAAAAATATTTGGATAAAAATGAAAGGCTTTTAATCTGAGAGAATAAAATATTTTTGAGTGTACAGACTTGATAAAATAGAAAAGGTAATGTAATATCAATCCTCTTATATGGTAGTGAATGCTGGACAATCTCCTCACAGATTAAAAGAAAACTGGCGGCAACAGAAATGTAAGTTCTACAGAAAGTGGCCAATTTTTTTCCATGGACAGAAAGCATAAGCAACAAAGAAGTCTTAAAGAAAATGGAAACAAAATAGGGCACTTATACTCAGAATAAGGCACAGCTAAAATTCTTGGATACATAATGAGGAAGGAGTGCTTGAAGAAATTGTGAATGAATGGCAGAAAAGGCAGTTGGAGGCTTGGCAAAAAGACAAATGTTGCTAACAGTTACAAGGGATTGTGGAGAGCTATGATTGTCCATGTCCCTTCAGGACATGGTACAGAGAAGAAGAATGGACTGAAAACAAACACTGACAGCAGATTTAATGACTTACATTGATTAGTGAACAAGTTTTGCAAAAAAATAAACCTGCCAACTTAAATTATTACAAAATCTGATGTTGATGTACAAGAACTCTCATTATGTGTACACAAAAGAAGATGGTGGTAACATGAAAAAGAGGCTGAAAACTAATTTATAAGTCAGTGTCAATTGGAGAAGTGAGAGACACCATTAAGGTTTTAATCTCAATAAAAAAAACTGTAGCCATGAAATTTCAAACATTTGTAACAATATGAATTGGGATCAAATAAGAAATGTTAATAAATTTAACATGTTTCACTTTTATTTAAGCTTCAGACTTTTTGGGAAAATGAATTATAGAAGAGAAAGTTTTGGGTGCCCATGATGACTACTCCACCACCTTTATCAGATAGAGTTAAAAGGTGGGATAAAGGTTGCAGAGTCGTCATCATGGACAACCTCAACTAAAAGTACTGGAACTTTCTCTTCCATAATTCTTTTCTAAAAAATTTCTGATGAAGCTTAAAAGTGAAATGTTAAATTTATAACATTTCCAATTTGTTCTTTATCCTATCATTTGTAACAATGTATTTTTTTTTCTTCTTACAATGATTTTCATCTATTGTAATGAGCAAGTGTTCTCTCAGGAAAGCCCATACCTTGAATGCCTATTGGGATTTAAGCTTACCCATGACCTCAAGTGAAATTCACACATTATCCATCACTAAAGATGCTGGACAAATGGTCAGTTCCTTTTACTGCTCCAGATTCTTCCTGCTATCTACCTTTACAAGAACCAGATCAGGCTGAATATGGAATACTGCTGCAATATATGGACAGGAACTGCCCAGCTTTCACTTTCAAGTTTCAATAGAGTCCAAAGGTGTCTATGCAGCCTTGTAGGTAATGAATTGGGTCTTTTTTTTTTACCTTATATCATTTTTAACCACAGATGAAACATTGCAAGCCTCTCACTAGTCTATTGCTATTTCCATGGAAAGTGTTCAGTTGAATTACATTCCTTAGATCCACCAGTTATAATCTTTATAGCTAAAACCTGCCATGCCCCACACATTGTAGCAAACCACCCTCATTCTTTTTGTATTCCATTGATGGGACATAAATTCCACTTGAACAGTTTCTTCCCACAAACCACTACTTTGTGAAACCAGCCCTCAAAAGGATGCTTCTTTGATCACTACTATCTTAAACTGTTCAAGTCTAAGGTTAACTGTTATCTTCCCCACATATCCTTATAAACAGTGCCTCTTAGGTCTTACTTTGTAACACTACCTCGAGTGGCTCTTGGGACTTGTACAGGGTGAACATTATTGAAAAAAAAAATGAAAAGAAAGAAAAGTTGAATGTTTTGCAAATAAAAGGTGAATAAAAATTGTATTAGTTAAACGACTAGCATCACTATTATTCTTACAGATAAAAAAAAAAAAAAGACAAGATTATTTATGTAAATTGGGGCCAAAATATCTGAGCACACCCACTCTGATCAAAGTGTTGCATCTTAGCTCCATGAAAATGTCACTCAAGCACACAAAGCTGAAGTAGGCATCTACCAGCTGAACATGATGATTTAAAAAAAAAAAAAAAAAATCCTTATTAATGGAAGAAAGTAAAGTGTTGCTTCCACCTGAGTTAGAAAAACAAAAATGTATTGTAGTCTTATACCAAACAGTTACAAAATGTATTTGTTTTTACTAAGAAATATATTTTTGCCTACATATGGTAGCACAGAAAAGATCAAATATCAGGGTTTATTTTTTAATCTATCCTTCATTGGGTCGAAAATTTTACCATGCCACATTCCAATTTATATACATTTACCAGCAACAATATTAATGACTGGTTATTACAAAAAAAAACTGAAATTTTTACCAGCTTTCTGACATCAAAAAAATAGAAAATAAATAGATTAAAAAGTAAATAAAATAAACTAATTTTACTGATATGCCCAAAATAGTCTTTTAAACCAGGCAAAAATGATTTTGTGTAGATAGCTCTAGAAAAAAAAATATCAGAGGTTTAAAATGCATTTTAAAAAATGAAAGAATGAAAAATATCTTCCTTTAAAGATTTTTAAAACTGAAGCTTCACTCTTAATTGTTTTAATTCCAAGCTAATAGATTAAATTTAATATTTTGAATAAGCAAAATACTTTGCTATATTTCAAACTGAATTTAAATTTAATGGAATAAATTTTTTTCTGATTATCAGTAAAATCTATAAAATCGTCCATATTGACAAATCTGTCAACAGAACATAATTCTTTTTATTACAAAAAAAAAAAAAAAAAAAAAAAAAAAATTTACTTTTCTGAAACTTTATCCAAGGAAGATTAGTTAATTTAAAGTTGAATTAATCTGATTTGAAACATTACTTTTAATTAAAGATATCACAGAAAAGCATTTTTTAACACAGAGGTGGGTGTTTTTATGAGGTGCTGACCTCTATCCACTGCCTGATGTTTGGGAAATTTAAATAAGGGCTATATATCTAAAAAAAAAATTTGATAAATACGACGTGAACACCATTTTTTAATTACCTCAATCTTAAAAATTTGAAATATTCAAAGCAATCAAATATTTTATTGAATTTTAGGTGCTTTGGTTTTATAGTCTTATGAAAATGTTTGTAGAGGAAATGTTAAAAAATTAACAATAAATTTTAAATTTACTGTTTTTACTTTTTGTATATTGACATCAGTATTTACAAAAATCAAGACATAGATATACAATATAAATTCAAAATTTTATTTAAAATACTGGCGTTCATTGAATTGTAGTGAGCTTTTCCATTTGTGATTAGTAGGCATCTGTTTATCATGTGAGATAAAGGTAGAAGACTGTTTGGCCAAATTCAGTCCTTTAGTGGTGAAACTGGAAACAGGGCGCAAACCTGGGCGATGTTATATGAAGGTTGTGTGCTGCCAAGACTACATGCCTCCCTCCCTCTCAGCTGAACAGACAAGATCCCAAAGAATACAGGGTATTACATTTGAGAACAGCTTGACAGCAGAAGTTGCCAGAAAATTGTCAGTGTTTGCAGCCAACTGCCTTCAGGGCTCCATTCTGGGTTTTATGTCTGGATTTACTTCCATAGCCTTTTCCATGTTTGGATATGACCACAAGACAGCAGAGGATTAAAATCAGGTTTTTCCTTCACCTAGATTGTCTGCCTTCCTGGGCTGTCAAGCTCCACTCACCTGAAGCAGCTGAGGTTATATGAGGTGCCAGTTTTCCACCTTTACCCATTCCCCAGCTTAGAGTTGTACTTAGTTATTATTAGGTTGGTGCAAAAATAATGTCATTTTTCTTTTGAAGTTGAACGTCAAAAAACGACATTATTTTTGTACCAACCTAATATAACCTTTTATTTTTCACTGCTAACAAAAAAGGATGGGGATTATTTTATGCATTTTAAAAAACTACGAATTAAATAAAAGCAAGCTTAAGAAATGTCTGATGAATTTATAGAAATGATCAGAATAGATAAAAAAAAAATTCCTTGATAGTACTTAATACAAAATAACAAGTGTAAATATATCTATGTGTACAAGATATACTGGTTTAAAACTGCTTTTATTCGGCTACTTGAGATGCATGCCATGAAAGCATTTGTATAGACAGTGGGAGCATGCTTCCACTATCACCCTTGGCTATGTTTAGTAAATACAGTTTTAAATTAATACCGAAATCACTTGACTGCTACAAATAAATACAGAATTTTAAGATTTAAAAGTTTATAAATTATTCTAATTTTTTTTTTTAAATTAAAATTCTTGTAAAAATTCATTATTCATGAAAAAAAAATTTTTTCTTAAGACAATAGTGCCCATAGTATATTTTTTCATAAAAAAAAAAAAATTAAGAGCTTTTCTAATTTAATAAGACCTTCATTTTATTGCTTTCTATATATATATATATATATATATATATTTTTTTATTTCAGAGATGATCTCTAATTCTCCTTATAACTAAAATATTATAAATAATACATTAAGTGCTTCAAAAAAGAATTTCTCCAAATTAAATGAGTGTGAAGTAACAGATGTAAACAAAACAAAACTTTTTTTTTTCCACAAAGATTTATAAAAAAAAAAAAAAAAAAAAAAAAAAACATTAAAAATAATTTAATAATTTCTGAATAAGTGCTGTAAAGTTCAACAATTATCTGATTTTTTGCAAGAATTTCCAAATGAGTGTTTTTCAATGCAAAAAGATACTCAAATTTCCCATACAAATTTATAGCCCCTACATTGACACCAGAAAAAACAAAATTTTTAACCAAAATTTCCAAGATTCTAAAAAGGATAAGAAATTAAAAAAAAAAAAAAAAAAAAACACAAAAGGTTTTGACGATAAAATTTTGTTCTTATTCGGTTTTGTTAATTTTTTTTTTTTTTTTTTCATCATGCATCCTCTTTTTAGCAAATTTTTGGAGGTACCTAATTTTCTTAGTCTTCAGTGGCTTTATTGTTTCCCCTACAGTACAATCGAACAGCTGTTTTTAGGCATGGTAGACAAAGATTCTTTAAAATATCTCAGAAAGACTTAAAGGAGGGGATGTATAATTATGTATATTTTATTTTTCACTGCTGACAAAAAGGGGGGCATTCTTTTATGCATTTATAAAAACTGCAAATGAAATAAAAGCAAGCTTAAGAAATGTCTGATGAATTTATACAAATGATCAGAATAGATAAAAAAATATTCCTTGATGGTACTTAATACAAAATAACAAGTGTAAATATATCTGTACAAGATATAGTGGTTCAAAACTGCTTTTATTTGGTAGTAGAGTAATTTGCAAAAAGAAAATAGACTAATTCGTTAGAAGCAAAGAAAAGAGTGCTGAACTGTTACGTAATAATAATATCAGTCCTCCTATATGGCAGTGAATGCTGGACAATCTCCTCACAGGTGAGAAGACTTGAAGCAACAGAAATGTGTTTCACAGAAGGATGCTGAAAATACCATGGATCAAATATTTTAGAAGTTTTAGAGAAAACGCCAACAAAACATCACGATGAAAAACTTGAATTTTCTAGAGCACACAATATGAAAAGAGGTTTGGAAAATTTGATACTCCCAGGACAGATTGAAGGCAAAATGAACAGAGAAAAACAACGCATATCTAGCGAGCTTGAGTAAATGGATGACGGAATAAGGTTTAGATTATGACAAAAACGTAAAAGGCAAAATTTATTAAGAGCTACAAAGGACAGAAAATTATGGAGAGCCATGATTGCCAGCGTCCCAAAGGGACACAGCGGCGAGGGGAGGGGAATCAAAATTCGAAACTTATTAGTAAAAAACTCTGTTCAAAAGCAAATACAGACAGACGTAACTGACAGGTTAAACACTAACAGTTAACTTAAACACATCAAAATCAAATGCTTCAGGTGATTTTTTGTTTTGATTCAACGAACACTGCAGTACTAACTCAGGATTTAAGACTCAACGTCCACACAACCCAAGGTTTTAATAATTCAGTTGATTATGCAACGGACTATGAGTGATTTGAAATAAGAAAAAAAATTGTTGCGTGTTCAACGATAGAGAAATAGATTGTAAACAAATAAAGCATGAATGGTTGGTGTACTGTACTGTAACATTTTTCGAAGTGGATACATTTCTTACGGCATCAACATCATTACTACTCAGTTAATCTAGTCATCTAGTAAATCACTGTTATTAAATTATTTGAAATTACATATTGTTCCGATAAATAGTCGTTTTTTGTTTTTATTATTTCTCCACCATCAGTAATAATAATCATTCATTCATTCATTCCTCACAACAACAAAAAAAAATTTTTTTTTTACTAATTAATCAAGAAAAACATTTTATTCTATTTATTTATTTTTTTTTGCCTGGTTTCATTTTCTCGTAAATACACATAAAAATCAACTAATTATCCATTTTTTTTTTTTATGTATTTTTTCAGAGATTTTCTTGGGGAGATGTGGTCAACATGACCTTACTTGCGTGGATGAAGAGATTGTTACTGTCTAGTGTCTACAATAATGATTTACTCTTTAATTGTATCACATGAAAATATTATTTATTTTTAACTTTTCTACATTTCAACGTATAACCGGTAATCCGCGCAATATAACACAGGTATAAAAAAAATAAAATGAAGTATAAAAAAAAAATAAAAAAAGACAGACAAGCTGTCACGGTTATCGACTTAAGGGAAGGATAAGTCATAATAATAAAATTGTAGTACATCACATAAACATAATTGATTTTTAAACCAATGCAGAAGATAAAGTAAGAAGAGGTAGAGGAAGAGAAGCTATTTTTTCAGTTCTACTACTTATTATCATCATCATTATCAATAATAATATTTTATAAAATGAGATTTAATGATGAGAAGAGGAGTTGAGTTTGTACGATGAATCGCACGAAGCCCAAAAAATCAATTCCAAAAAATAGTCTACACAACAGTTTAAAGTTAAATAAGAAAACAAAGAAGTCTGAATTCATTGATACTTCAATCTTATTTATTGGTTGACCAAAATTGGGCAATCTCCCCATTGCAATGATGCAATCCCTCTCACATTTCTTCTCTTCACTACCCTAAAAAAAAACTGCTTACTTGTATGTTTCCTAATGTAAACAAAAATATTGACGTGCCAACAAAAGGTGGGATATATTTCTATTTTTCATAACAGATCTGCTGATCATCATTCCATTTTTCTCCCTCACCCCTTTTTTTATACTTTCAATATTTCAATCTTAAACTGAAGTGATGGTCACAAAGTAGAGGATCGATTTGCAATCCAATTATAATCTACTCCGTCTTTATGACCAATATTGAGAATGCAACCAGTATAAATTATTGTTGTATATCAAAATAACGAAATAAAAATATAAACTGCACTGTGCGGTGGTCGTAATCGGAGGAGGGGTACATTATGAAAAAAGTTTAAAAAAAAAAAAAAAAAAAAAAAAAAAAAAAACCAAAAAAAAACTTTTTTTTTCTTAAAATCAAAATTTACTTTTGTTTTGACAGATCACTGTTGAATTTGAATGTCATCCCAATCGCAGGGTTCCTTAATCGCGGTTTAATAAAAATACAAGTACCTATTTTATTTTTTTTGGCAATGTCCGGGATGAGTTCGAACTGTTTTTGTCTAACAAAAAAAAGCTATATTATATTTTCTATCGCAAATCCTTGATAATTTTATAATTGTTACTATCATTGACCCCGGTTTTATTATTTTTTCCATTATTGATGAAATCATGACATTTTCTTTAAACAAGCATTTCAATTGTACAGTTACTACCAACATTAGAACTGGTTCATTTAAGGGCCTTATTTTATTTATTTATTTTTTTTTTTTTTTCAAAAACAACTTTTCAGAGTATAAAGAACATCAAAACAAAAATTAAGAAAATTAATTAGATTCTATTGTAAAATAAATAAATATAAATAAAATAAATATATCCAAATATAAAAAATAAACTTTAAAAAAATAAAAATGATAATAAAATTAAGACTTAAGGAGAGTGATAAAAAAAGGAAATGTACACAAGTGTTTCATGTATTGACAAGAGCAAAAAGATAGGACTTTCTGCAGTTTCTTTTGTCAAGACATGTTCTTGAAGACATTAAATTTACCAGGATTCAGATGAAAACCTTAACTGATATTATTGACAAAAAACAACTTGACCCCCACTTACCCACAAAAAAGCCCTTTCCATATTGAAATATACAAAGAAAGTTTTTGGTTTACTTTTGATCTCACTCTGAGAGTTAATTCAATAAACATTGTAAGCACTCAAACAATACATCTACAGAATAAGGTCTGAAATTTTTTTTTGTTTTTAGTGAAGGTTTTTTCATCACAACAATGCAATGTCACATTACAGTGGGAAAAAATGTGTATATTCTGTAAAATTCCAATTTGAAACAAACAAACTTTTGGTTGTTCTCAAAATTGTTGAAAGGTTAACATTTTTAAGTTGAAGTTGTTGTACACAACTAGAACAAAGGCAAATTAAACTTTCTTCTTGGATCAAATGAAGAAAAAAAAAACCTTCAAAATATTTGTAGCACTAAAATGTAATTATACTGAAAAATAAACTTGTAATTTTGAAGAGAAAGAAATTTGCTTCATTTTGAAACCAGTTTCACTATTCTTTCATGCCTAGAATCTTTGTAGGATTGGCAAACTTATTTATCAATCAACTGTTGTATGTGAATATGTGATGGGGTGCTGAAAAGTTCTTAACTAAGAAGACTTTTCAAGAAAATTCTAATTTCAGAAAGTAGGTCAAACAAAACTTTTCTCTTGGGAGAACAGCCAGGCTAGAAAAAAGATAACTCAATTCAAATCCTCTGCCATCATGGGCCAGTGAAACAGTGTAAGGCTGTTTACTGTCCAATCCATGCCTGACAAGATTGAGGAAGACCTGGGTTCTGCAGTTAAATGGGAAGAAAAAGTGTATGTCTGTATGTGCACAAACACATTTGTATGTAAAATCATCTGGGACATAAATTGTTTAGTACAATTACAAATAATCAATTATACAAGAACGACCAATTTAAATAACCAATGATACGAGTTGGAATTTATAAAATACATCAAACTGTCATTCAATGAAATTACATACATTATGACTTGATAGAAAAGAGGGAAAACATTAAAATTATCAGTTTAATGTTTTAAAATTATCAGTTGTACAATGAACTCAATGATAGACAAGACTTTAGGATTTGTTTAATTTTTTAATGCCTACTGACTTTACTGCTACTCCTCTTTCTTGTCTTCCTTTAACTATTTTCCATATTTATAAGACAAATATTTGATGAACTGAATTTTGCAATTTTTTTTTTTTTTTTTTTTTTTTTTTTTACAATAAAGTTTTGAAAACAAGTTTCTTGTGAAAAAATAAATAAAATATTCATGATCAGAAATTACAGTAAATATTAATGATAGAAAATGGTTATTCTATGCATAACAAACACATTCCTAAGTTTATTATGGAAATGTATTGAAAATGGGAACGAAATGAATTGTCAGTGGTCAGGAATTAAGACAAGTGTTACTCGTAGAATAGATTGTTTATATACAGTGTTTTAATTTTTTTTACTTTTTTTTGTTTTTTACAGCTTAATCTTTTACAGATTATTTAAAGCCAGAAAATATTTTTGAATTGTAAGAATTTTTTTTAGAGATAACAATGATTTACTCATACAAGTCCTACTAATTAATTCATAGCTGGGGGTGAAGAGTGTATTTGCATGTAAGTGAATATAACGAACATGACAGGAATCGGAACCCGGCTTTCTGGTTTCCAATTCCAAGTTGTTATCCATTACACCACCCACACATCCAACACCTGGTATTCCCAAAGGGTCACCCCTCTAGGTAATAACCAGGCTCTATATTGCTGAACTTTGGTGATTGTACGAGAACCAGAGTTTCAATGCAATATGGCTGTTAGCCTATATACAATGTAAATTAGGGTTGTTCCCAAACTTTTTAGACCATCATCCCCTTTATGAAATCCTTAATCCCTCACTGACCACCAGTCATGTATAAAAAAACAAAAAAAAAACAAATAAAAACAAATAAAAATAAATTAAATAATTACTATTTAGTTTAGAGTAGAAATTCCTTTGTCCTTGTCTTTCTTCCTTGTTTCTCTATAAGATGCATTTTAGTTTTGTCTTGTAATTCATTTTTCAATTTCATTTCATCTTCCTATACTACATATTTGTTTGAATAATGGGAAAAACCTTCATAAATAATATAAGTAATAAACAGTTTAAAAATAAATTGGTATACTTTTTATTGAATTGCTTGACATCACTAATGGGAAGGATGCATTTTATTAAAAGCAGTAGAAAGGACATTGATATTTGGTTGGTAATTGGGGAATTTTAGTTGTAAGCTACCACACTCTTCATGTTCAGTCTGTTCCTCTGCTTAACTAGAATTGCATTTGTGTGGCTAAATCTAGCCTCAACTATATATAAACTTAGGATTGAAAATAAAAATGGTTCAACTATTGAACTAGTCTTGGGGTATTTACTAGAAGTATTTACATTACTTCACTCATTTCTGAATATGGATTTAGCTTCAAAATACATGCACATAAATGGGTTCACCTTGTGAGATTCAGTGTCTGCATAATCAATACTCTTTTGACTATCCCCAGGCCTTTATGAACCCCACTGGATAGTCCTATCAAGCCCCAGTTGTCAATATCACCTACAAATGTAAATGCAGTTTAATTTCATTTTTTTCTTTAATTTATTTAAGTGAGCTTATTATGACACATCTTACTGGCCCCCTTAAAATGTTTTTTTTTTAAATGCCAATTACTAATAGAATTTTAAAATGCCAAATGTTCTCCAGGCTTATTTACTGACTGACAGGCCTTAGCTGATCTCATTTACATAGTCTGCACATGACTAGAAATGGTTTTTAATTTTGACATTTACAGAGATGGTGTATCAATGATTTTAGCAAATACTGACATTTAGATCATGAAACAATCTCATGAAAAAGAAAAAAACACTCTGAATTGATGCTGGGAATGACTTAAATGTAAATTACCACTAGAGATTGATTCAGTAAACATTATCAAAAGTCAAGGAAATGTGCTAACCTTTGCACTGGTTTTTGCTTGCAAATATTTTCTTTTGTTAAGTGCAAGTTTCTTGTGGGGGTCACAAATATTAAGAAAATGGATGTGGATGTGGGTGTAGCATAATAGTTATCAACACAGAAAATAGATTCAGCGAGCAAAGTTTATGTTTCAGCCTAGTCTGTTGTATTCACTTTACGACAATACTCTCAGGAAAGGTATGAATGTGTTTCTTCTCCCCCAGTTATGGGTTAAATAACAATAAACTGCTCTCCAGTTTTGAGTGGCAACCAATCTAAAAGGACAATTCCAAATTCAAAACTGTGAAGAAAGAAAAAGGATATCACTCCACTATATTTCCCCAAGAAATCATGAAAATTCACAGAGAGAATGTGTGAAAAGCTATGATTGCCTATGTCCTGAAGGGATATGGTATTATTAAAAAAATAAATAAAAATAGAATATCAAAGTTTATAAGATTAATAACCATAATAACCAAGAATCAAAATTTCTATTGTTTTGGTATCTCAGATTTTCCAAGTAAACATATTTACTGTGTAGTAAATACAAACTATTCATCTTCACCTAAGCTGAAAGCAGAGCAAAGTATTTTAGCTATATGGTTTTAGAAAATAATGTCCCAGTTACACACAAACCTCTAGAGAGATAAGTAATGAAATATAAACTGAATTACAGGTAATATACCTAATTGAAGTCATCCAAATCAGATTTTAGAAAGCATAACCCCAACCCCCACAGTTATCTTATTTCAAAAGATCAGCAAGAGATGAATTTGTTCAATTAGGAATTATTGTCTACAGAGAGTGCCATGTAATCTTATATTATTAAAAAAAAAAAAAAAATGAACTGTTTCTTTGTCATACATTGTGTGTAACTTTGTTTGCATATATTTAATTAGCATGCTGTATGCACATCATGTGCTTGCACCATTTAATGTATGTACAAAACATTCAAATATCACATTCCTCTCTTGCTCAGTTTGGACAACCCTTACCCAGGGCTGAGCAAGAAAATTAAAAGTTGGAAACAAAAAAGTAAATTTTTTAAACCATCAGAGAAAAAAAAATCAGATTATTGAACTTTTTGGAAATTATTCGGAAATAAATAAAATTATTTAAAAAAAAAATTTTTAAATTTTGTAGAAATATTTTTAAATCTGTATATTAAAATAGATATGCACACATAAAAACAAACACACACAATCTGAATGAAATGGACATATGCATCACAAGAGCTAATTTCTCTGTTTGGCAACAACTATTGGAAAAATGAGTATAAGCTAGCCATTTGAAGTTATTTTTATAACTCCCTCTGTATTCAAACTTAATATATTTTCTAATATAGTATTTTAAAAGAAACAATTTAGATTGGAAATGTGATCATCTTGTCAGAGAAGTAACAGGCACTCAAATCTGTCAGAAAGTTCTACCAAAAATTTAGATAAGACTGTTACAAACATTTTCACTAGGAAAGTGATTGAGAAGGTTGTGTACAGCATCATAGATTGTCAGCCTTTTGGTTGAGAAGCAAAACAATGAAACATCAAGTTCCAAAGGATCATCTCTCCAGACAGCATCTCCTATTTCAATGATAGAGTCATGAACAATGTCCCTGAAGTTGTCCCCACCCCCAAAAAGAAGCGCTGAGGAAACAGGACAGATTTGGTCTACCTCCATGCATACATGAGGATTGGTTTGGTTTGTTTTGGTTAACAGCATATTAACTCCTTATGGGTCATTTAATGCCAAAATTTCATTTTTTGCAAGGTTTAGTAATATTTTTTTTTCAATCTATTACTGGTAATCTTTTCTTTTTTTTTTTTTTTTTTTTTTTACTATGAAAATGTATTGCTTGTAGTTTTTTTCTAATGTATTTTTTATATTTTCATGTTTTGACCCCAGTTTGGGAGGGATCACCATTTGCCCATAGATTGCACCCAAACAGTTGCTACTACTCTAGGACCTGGAAACAGCAGCAATTAAGAGGCGCTTCCACACTCCTCAAAATCTCCCAATCAAAAGCCTTGCTGCTAGATGTAGTTTATCATCATACCCAGGATGACATACATGAAGAATTCCTACATTAAATTTAACTTATATTTGCTTTTGTGGGGAAAGTAAATAAATATGGCTGGCACCTTGTTAGGATAGGAAAAACAAAAGAAAAAAGAGCAGTGTGTGCAAAGCTAACAATAAAATGTTCTGTCAACTCAGCAAGAGAAAAAAAAGATACAAAGAGATTAAAAAATACATTGTAAAATAAAATAATAAAAAAAAAAACATTTCACATTTTTTTATACACTCTGGAATTTATGTTAGAGAGAGAGAGGAAAAAATACAATCCCAGACAGTTACCATCAAGGAACACAATAGTGTGTGTGTGTGTGTGTGTGTGTATGCCATGAAAATTGTGTACAAGCATGAAACAGGCTGTTACCCTGCTAATGACTTCAATGTCCACTTTTATATTTACATAAGCTCTATCTCTGAAATTGAGCACTTTTACACATAAATATAGCATATGTTAAAACTATATCTTTATCATATAATTGGAAAAAAACAGGTTGATCATTCCATACAAACTCAATAACTTGGGAAATGGTCAAAAGGGCAACCAGTAAAGGAGAGCAGGTCAAACCACAATTCATGTGGCAGAGTATGCCTATCAAATGCTGGCTTTTGTAGCCATCTTCAAAGTCAGGTTGATATCTCACCAACAGAATACAATTTCATCAATATAGAACCTTTCATAGCAGCATATTTTGAGTATAAAAGCCACTCAGATATTACAAGATATTTGAGGGTACATAAAAACTAGTCACCTGTACAACTGTAATAACAAAGTAATGAAATAGAGCTAGTATGCATGCAGCAAAAAATGCAAGTCCCTTGCTGGCCTCAAAAGACATTGTTACTCCCACATTCAGCATTAAACTTTGAGGGCAGTTTCCTCATACCAAAACAAAGACAAATTCCATATAAATATGTCTAAAAATCCATTATTAACTTTAGATAAAGTTTATGATAGATGGCAATGTGTTGCCATTAGACTAGGTTATATTTGTCATTTGTATACATTTGTGACTAGTCTGTCTGATGTTTGGGTTGGCACTGAGATGGTTGTTATAAAAGAGTTTTCTTTCACCTAGAAAGATGCCTTGTCAAAGATTTGTGGTCCATCAATCCCAGTGGACCAACTATGTTCTTGGACACCATTACAAGTATTTCTATGTTCACTATATATATATATATATATATATATATATATATATATATGTGTGTGTGTGTGTGTGTGTGTGTGTGCATTTATTGTAATAAAAAATAATGTGCCAGATTACAAATAAAAAACAACATACTTTCAAGAAGGTGCAGTCTTTCAGGAAAATATGAACACTGGGAGGTGCATTCTTTAAAAAAAAAAAAAAAAAAAAAAAAAAAAAGGAAGGAAGAGGTAATTGAGTTTTGCCAGAATGTGATGCTCTCTGAGTCTGAGCAGTCTAAAGCACACCTGATCAGACGGTGGTTTCCTCTACAAAGGTTTCAGATTAGAACCTTTTCAAAGAGGACATTTTATTAAGTCTCTCAATTGTACAAGCCAGTAGAGATAATTTACACTGTTTAAAAAAAAGAGGGGGCATAATTTACTCAAACACTTACTGTAATAATAAATAAAAAATAATCCATTAATTCCTTAGAAATTATACACACACATTTTTACATACATACATACATATTATATATATATATATATATATATATATATTCACACAATTGTTTACAAACTTCTGAATAAAAATCATAAGTCTATGAGTGGGTATAAACCCACCTAAATAGTTATTTTTAAAGTTTATAAACATCTGTACAGACTTTTCCGCAATTTAAATTTCTATGTGCCTCTAAATTTTCTTAAACATCATATCATTGCATCAATCTGAACTAAATACAAATTTAGAAAGTCTGCAGCTAAAAATATATGAAAGAGAGATTATATAGATATATATTTTGTATATTTAGGTAGCAATCTTTCTTTTATGCAAGTTTCATTTTAAAATAATGGATAAGGAATATCTTGTGTTTCATTTTTAGTTTTTTTTTTTTTATTATTTAATTTTTTTTTCCTTCTTTACTAATTTTCTATTTTAAAATGTAAGTCAGTGGAGAAATTGTCCATACTCTGGATTTTCCTCAAGTGCTTTCCACTAATACATTAATTATTTTTTGATGGGGGAAGGAGGTAAAAAATTTATATATGAGCTATAGGTACATACATATGCATTCTATATTTTTATTCTAAAATATAGCCATGATATTAATCCTGTATAGCAATAATTACATACCTATTTTTTTCTATTATTACAATTATTACATCAGTCAATAGAAATTAAGAACATTGTATCAATTTTAGAAAAAAAAATTTTTTTTTAAATAATATAAGTACACATACACACAATGAGGAATTATACACCAATATCTATTTCTTTTACATCCACTTTTCACAGAAAATTAATTTTAGTTAAAACTCATTTATTAGATACTATGTATCATTATTTTTCGA
Source organism: Acanthosepion lycidas (assembly GCA_963932145.1). Taxonomy (NCBI): domain Eukaryota; kingdom Metazoa; phylum Mollusca; class Cephalopoda; order Sepiida; family Sepiidae; genus Acanthosepion; species Acanthosepion lycidas. The sequence goes on from OZ010595.1 coordinate 70,231,120, forward strand.
CCCTCTTGCCTTGAGGAAAATTGAATTCAAAACTCGCCTGAAGAGAAATGGACTCCATAAGGCTATCTGGCCCCAGACACACCACTATTGCTATGGTTCGAGTACATGCAGTCCCCCAATGACCTTAATGGACTACAGGACTTGTGATGTGAAGATCATCAATTCAGTATTTTCTTGCTAGAATCAAATGCAAATTTCTTCTTTTAAACATTGTGTCCCTTTAGGGCATGAGTGAACATGGCTCTCTACAACTTCCTATTCTTTGTAACTCCAAGTAATACTTATCCACGCATATATTCCTCCAATCCCCAAACAGCTATTCATTGAATTTCCAAGCTTAAACTTAATTGCATATTTTTTGGCAAATTAACATCAGTTTCATTAGAGATCGTTCATCATAGCAGACTTTCCAATGGCAAAATTTTCAATGAAGTTCTGGCTTTTATCTACACATGTAAACTTAATGTAGCTCCCCTTGAACTAAAGAATGAAGCTAATTTAAGTATGGATTATAAGGTTTTATGAAATTACAGGAAGGCACCAGACTCTCTCTCTCTCTCTCTCTGACACACACAATATTAATTTTCCATAAATCATACACTATACTCATTTGCATATAGATTTGATAGACTTTCACACATTTATTCAAACAATATATATTCATACTGTTCCTCTCTTCACCAACATCATATAATGCTTGCAAGAATTAGATAAAAATATATTAGGTAGGTATGTTAGAAGTTACACATAAATACACAAAAGGGTAATTTCTTCATATTCAACCTTAACACACACACATATTCCCCTATAGATATACACATTTAAAAAGTATGTATTCATATACACATATATAGACTATCGATTCTCCTCAGCAGCCAGCCTTTTCAGCACACACTACTATTCTGGCTACTGATTGACTAGACAGTTAAGAAAACTATTGCTGACAAGTTCTATCATACATTGCTTTATCGACAGAATAGTTACAAAAAGTTAAAAGAAAGAAATCCCTTGTCCCATGATGTACAGTGACAAAACAAAGAACACATTTAGAGATTGCATTCCAAAGTTTATATCATATATATATATATATATATATATATATATATATATATATAAACACAAAGATAAGTATATATAAAGCACAAATAATTTTCCTAATAGAATTGAAGAACTTCTGTATGAAGATAAAAAATGTTAATGAATTACTAAAATAGGTGATATAGTATAAGTTACAATACAATTTTTTTTTCACGTGTCCATTTTGTTGTTTCTAAGAGAAAAAAATCTAATTCATGAAATCATGAACATGAAACCAACAAAGTAAAAGATTTTCTTTTTTTTTTGTTAGATTCACATTCTTAAAAGAAGATTAAAGTGTACAAATAATTCTAGAGGTTTATACTCAATTTTACTATTTTTATGTGTTTATGTTTTGTGAGGTTTATTCTAGAGTCAAGAAGTGCGAGTAGCCTAAAGGTTAATGGCATAGAAAATGGAGTTAATGTGTAGAGTTCAAATTTTAGCTAAGACAGTTTGTGTTAACTTGGCAAAAATTCCCTTGGAAAAGATTTCAATCAATCTTTTATCCCACCTACTCTCAGCTAAGGGTAAAATAGCAGAGTAGACTGGACTCTCTGGGCTTGGATAGAAACCAAGCTAGAAGGACAACTTCAAATTAAAAACTGGTGTATTAGCTATGGGCTAGAAACTTTGGCACTAACATACTTTTGTACACTCCACCCACTCAAAACACCTCATATTTACTTCCCACACATTGAAATTTGCAGTATGACATTTAAATTGAATGTCTGGAAACTTATGCTTTCAATTGAGGAAAGTAACAACAATAAAGGTATTTTCAATTTAATAAAAATCCAAGAACTAATAATACTAATTATTAAACTGGATATAAATGGTGATGGTGATTTGATACCAAAAATGATAAAATTTTCAGCTTTCGAATCATTGATTCCACAAACTCTACAAAGTAACCCATCATATTGCAATTTGTGGGTCCATGCATTGCTTTGAATCTTTACCACATAATTTCCACAAGATTTGTGGTTACATCAGTATCATCCAACTGAAACCTGTGATTTATAGTTTCAGGGTCAAAAGCAAAGTTTGCTAGTTGTTTATAAGTGGAAAACATAGACCATATTGTTGTGCCAAGTCTCACAAACATAGACCATATTGTTGTGCCAGGTCTTTATATAACATCATGTATATAAATTAGTATAGTTGTGACTTTATGCCCTATAACGAGACTGCAGGAATAAATAACTTTTTTTTCTATCACCCTCTTGTCACAATGCAGTTGAACAGATGTTGATATTCTGAATTTATTTGAAAAGAACTTACTGTCAATTATAGACCAAAGAAGATCTACCTTTGATCACCTCTAACAGACACAATATAAAAAAAAAATGCTTATCCCTACAGTGGTGGCTAATACAACACTTTAAGCTTTTCTAACTTAAGATTATTTGAACCTTCATGGTTTTCAACTAAGAGGAAAGAGACCCAAATAAAAATAAAATTAGCAAAATAGAAGTTGGGGTTAGTTCAGTGAAGAATCAAGTCAGAAACCAAATAGTGATATTTCCAAAAGCAGGGTGAAAATCTTGGTATATATGAAGGATACAAGTGTTGAATGCAGACAGATAAAGGAATTTCAGGTCTCTCAACCAGCATCAAGAATGGAAGAGGATATGAGACTTTAGCTAATGTTTCAACAATTGTTTGTAACGAATTTTAATTTAATTTGTAATGCACATTTTATTTTTAATTATATATATATATATATATATATATATATATATATATATATTATATATATATACACACACACACACTACATTTCACCTTTCTTAAATCTACTGCTATCACAATGTGAGATATGTAAAACTAACAGTGATTAAATTGATTCATGTATTCATTTTCTACAGCTTACCAACCATTTGCAGGTTATTTAAAACCAGAAAATATTTTTAGATTGTATTTGGAGGGGATAATAGTTTAGTGATACAAGTCTTACTGATTAAACCATACTGGGGGGAGAAGAGGTGGAGTCATACCTTTCTAAAGGGTATTTGCATGTAAGCAAATGTAACAAAACCAATGAGAATTAAAACTCGGCTCTCTGATTAACAATTCCAAGCCATTATCCATTACTATACCCACACATCTAAGCTTACAGTACCTAGATACTGACCAAGCTTGACATTGCTTAATTCCAGTGATCATATGGGAACCAATTTTTCAACATGATGTGGCTATAAGCAACAGTGATTTAAAAAAAAAAAAAAAAAAAGCACTGATAAGCTGAAGAACGTGGCTAAGCTGTACATTCTTGCACATCAAATGCCAGAAATTTAAAGTTTAGCAACCTGATATCTTCAGCATTCCTCTCAGTTTTGTTTACATTTTCACCCACTTTCCCCTATATATATATATATATATATATATATATATATATATAATTCCATCAAATAAGAACATTATGTTGATCTGATGAAGTCTTTTGAAGAACAAAACACATTACATAAATTTTTTTTTTCCCCCCCATTTTGTCATTGAATTAATTACACACAGAAGGATGAGTCAACAATTATCTGGACTTTTGTAATGTTTTTCTTTGGGTTGACTGTACAGAGTCTTGCATGTGTTTGTATGTGTGTGTTCATCACTATAGCGAAAATTTGTTGTTGATCAGTGAGTTTCATTTATGCTGGCATAGAGTAAACATGGTCTATCTATTCTTAGTTTATACTGAGAAAGAACAAACAGTAATGCAATTTTTTATGGTTTGAAGATGTACCAGGGGCTAAAATCCATCGTAGACTTTCTGTACAATATTACAACAGTTTTACCATAGCAGAGTGAATGTGTGTAAATAAACTTTAAATTAAAAAAAAAAAAAAAAAAAAAAAAAAAAAAAATTGGCCAACATTCTTTAAGCCTGGACAGAGAACAGGATGCCTACCCTCACCCATCCACTATTGACAAGAATATTGAACATGTCTATGTCATGATTCTGATCAGCCAACAAGTTACAATTGATGATATGGTAAATCATATGTAAATTAGACATGTTGCTGCAAATTAAATCATCCATGTCTGCTAATCATTAAGATTAGTCATACCTCACTTTATTGATTGTTTTCTACAGCTTATCAACCTTTTGCAGGTTATTTAAAGACAGAAAATATTTTTAGTTTCTAAGATTTTTTTTTTTGTTTGAAGATAATGATTTAGTGATACAAGTTTTACTAATTAACCCATAGCTGGGAAGGAAAAGAGGTGGAGTCATCCCTTTCACAAAGGTATTTGCATGTACGTGAATATAATGAACCCAACATGAATTGAAACTCAGCTCTCTGATTAACAACTCCAAGCCATTATCCATTTCAACACCTGCACATCCAAGCTTACAGCATCTGGCATTCTCAAGCAGTCACTCACCTAGGTACTGACCAGGGTCAACGTTGCTTATTTTTGGTGATCATATTGGAACAAGTGTTTCAGCATGATACATCTGTAAGCCATATCTCCCTTTATACATACATAAATGGGTGATGAAGACTTCTTGGCTAGACCAAGAAAGTATTAAAAAATAAATAAAAATAAAAGAATGTTTAGTTATTTGGACAGATGCTTTAATAAAATCTGTTCAATATGAGTTACTAAATAATTCACTGAGACACTCAAACAATCATTTGAAAAGCTGTTAACTCTTACTGGACTGCTATCATAAGAAAAGCATTACTTTATTGAAAATAACAAGATTAAATCTGAGTCTATCACTTCAAACCCAAGAGTGAAGTCAGGACGATCTGCTTCCAGAATTGAGATTCAAGATATCAAGATTCCTTAGCGTTTGGCCTTGTTCCCACAGATTATCATTGGTTTGATTCTATCAGGGACATCTTAAGAGTTCATCAATCTGCCACAAGACATGAAAGATGTAGTGCATGTGTGATTGAAGGGCCAAGATAAAACCTTTTTTCTGACAGCAGATCAAAACTTACTCAATGCTGGACTAAGCGCATTACAAAGCAAGGAGGTTATATTGAAAACAAATATATTTGTAACTTTTGTACTGTTATTATAATTTATTATACCAAAAGTGCATATAATTATTGATTTACCTTCAAGTATATAAATGTCTTGGTTCTTCCTGCAAACTTCTTGTAGAGTATTGTATATTACACCAAGTAATGTTGTGGTTTTAATAACAAGTGAATCTTTATAGGACTTGGTTGCTAGCTCAATGTTCAATATGGACTGTCTTTCAGAGCTGAAGAGCTCAACTGTCATATTCTCTTCTCTCTTCCAGCTATGGATTAAATAGCAGGACAGACTGGGCTCTCAAGCTGTGGCTAACAACCAGTCTAAGAAAAGGAAAAACTGAATGCAAAACTGTATATAATCCTAGTTAATCACATTATGCAGCCATCAAAAGGATCATGAAGTTCACAATGACCCTAACTGCAGTCGATATGATTGATATAGATATGTATACGTTTATGTTAACACCTATATGAGGTAACTATCAATGTGTCAGTATCCAGCAAGTATTTGTTACTTTTTACTGGCTCAACAATACAAAGATTCTTCATCTCATCCTCAAGTGAAGATTTGTTACTTGAAGCACAATGAACAAAGAATTATTCAATCAAAATCAATAAAAGATATTGATGAAAGTGATATGAACCTCAAGCAAAACAAATAGACAGAAAAAACAAATTCCACTTGCTTTAATGAAAAATCATTTGCGATATTCTCAAATCATTTTTCATTAAATTTTACATCTGAACTAGCAATTTTTTTTTCTCCCACAATAAAAGGATTTTTCAAGTTAAATGTATACAATAATGAATTCTGATTCAATTCAATACAAGCAGAAGGAAATAAAAATTCATATACAAAATACGTTTTATTTGTAACACTTCATATATAAAATAATATCAAACATCTGACCCTGACGAGTGTTTTGACATGAAACTCTGGAGTTGAGCAATCAGATAAGTCCATTAAACTTTTGTTGATTTATTGAATAATCTATATCTAGGTACCACCAAAGATTTTCTACAAAACAGCATACCATTATGAAAAAAAAAGCCCAAACTTGATAAAAACCAAAGTTTTGTCAAAATGTTTGTTATTTAAGACGAAAGACCAAAGTATTTTTTATTATTTTATTAAATTTTTTAATCCTTTCTAGCAGGTTCAAAATTTTGGTTAAAAATCTTATTTTTCTTGCATCGGTTGGTGGGTCAAATATTAGCATGGGAAATTTAGCGTCATTTTGCAGTAAAAACCACATCGTTTTGGAAACTGCCAACATATGTAAGAAAGTAAATAAAATAAAATTTTCTACAAGTGAATAATACAATCTTTCAAATTATAAGTATAAAAAAATAAAAAGTTGCGTGACCTCAAATGAAAAGATTTCCCATCTATTTTTCTTCCTTCATATATATGTGTGTGTGTTGTGTGTGTGTATATATATATATTTTTTTCTATGTTTAATCAAATGACTGACATGCTAAATGAGGATCAGATAAAATAAGCCAATGAATAATAATAATCTTGATGATAAATTCAACATCAGAGGAGTTTCTTATTTGAAGGCACACTGCAAACTAAAATGATTTCTCCTCTTCAGTATGGCTGCACATTTCCAAGCATGCCTGTCTACTCAGGTCCATTTGTGTTTCTTGAGTGCCAAGTGAGCCAACTTGTTGTGGTTTATACTGCTACTATGCTGAGCAAACATTAGTTAAATTCAAACGTGTGCCTCACCAGGAACACATACAGTTTTTGAATTCAGAGTTTCCTTCTCCCATACTGGTTAACAACCACAGCTACAGTCCAATCCACCCTAATATTTAACCCATAGCTGAGGTGTGAATAGATGGATCCATACCTTTCCCCAAAGGTATTTGTGCAAAAATAAGAGAGATTAAAACATCTTTAACAAATTTAAGATCCAGCATTTACAAAAAAAGATCATTTTTCTGCATAATCGGTAATGAAATAAGTGAAGAAGAAATAGCTTAGTTAATTTAGAAAATCAATTTTTTAAACAGTCACATGAATCATGACACTAACAGGCATAAAACAATGTTTTGGAAATGTTGGTTCCAATCCTTTAGTGATAAGTGCAAAAATACCCCCTCCTCAAATTTATAAACAAATCGTACAAATGTATGCTGGAATTTCTTCCCAGATAAGATAAACCACTTCTCAGTCTCATTTTCCATATTTTTATTCTTTCTTCTTTTGAAGTCAGAACACTGCTATCACTTATTTGTTTCTATTTTGTGCATGTTAACACCATTCTTAATTTATGAACATCTTTGCCTACTTTTGTCTTGCATAGATTATTTGCTTAGTAGTATTTTTTCCTTGTTATTTTTTCTTTTGTTATTGTTTATTGTTTGCCAACTTTGTCATTGTTAGACATTTCTGCCAATTACATTTAACCATGGCCAATTACACTGCAGCCTATTAGTTCAATCTTTATTGACATTTTGGAGGTTTAAAAATAAAATCACTAAATTTAAGCATTTCACATCAAGTGACCTCATAACTTTTATATTTCAAAGGATAAAATTGGTTTTAAATTGAACTAAAAATAACAGTTAGGACATCTTGATTCTAGATAATTATGGATAAAATTTAGGGTATTTCTTCAAAACAAAATCAAATTGTCTTGTACAAATTTCACAAGATTATATAAGTTTGAAATGACATATCTGAAGAAAAAAATTCTTCGACATGATTTAGATGTAATATTATGACAAATAATTGGGTGTTTTAAATAGCTTTTGTATATTGTCATTTATAGAATAGACCAGTGAAAAGATCTACCATCAATATTTCTCTATTATTTCCTATTTACTTTATCTGAGACGCATCAAAGTTTGGGTTAATCAAACAGAAAGGAAAGGATACAGGTAATTACGAAATAGAAAATGAAGATTCATTCATTTTGTGTCTTATTAATGAAGTCTGTTTTATATACATATATTATACATTGTGTGTGCTTGATATATAAAAATGTATATTTGAGCAGCAATCTTAGTTTCAAACATGTTTCGTTGAATATGACGGATATTTTTTTTTTTTAGTTTTTCTAATATTCTTACATTTTCCATTTGGTTCAGGGGTAAGGGAGTGTAAAAACTCTCCCTAGTGTCTATTGATTCAAGTGCTTTCAGCCACTTTAGCCATTTTCAAGGGGTTTGTTATTGAGTTTGTTGTTAATTTCTTTTCATGGTTGTCTGTTTAAAATGTAGTTGCGTGATACCTAAACAGACAACTATGGAAATTAACACTCAACAAGAAACTTGAAAATGGCTAAAGTGGACAAAATTGCTTGGCACAAAAGACACTACAAACAAATTTTACACTCCCTTACCCCCACCAAATAGGAACATGTAAAGTAAAAATATTAGAAAAAAAATAAAAAAAAATTTCAAATTTTCTTTGTCTGTCATATTCAACGAAATACATATTTTGAACCATTTCACCCAAAGCAAGGCAAAACCTACTAAGAAGACAAAAGGGATTAAGGAGTGTTTGAGAATCTGAGAAAAAGAAAACATTATTAAGGAGAGAGAACAATAAAAGAACAGGAATTAAGAAGACAGGAAATAATTTAAATTTTTGAAGATCAAAGTTTACTGAAAAGCAAGAAGCCAGAAGAGAGTTCCACAAGCAAGAAGTGTGACAGAAAAAACTAAGATCATGTCAAAGCATGAAGCTGAGTCGCCATGCAGTGTTGATTCCTATGTCCAAACTATTGTGTGTGTGTGTGATGGTATAAAATAAAGTAATTCATTCTGTCATTTCTTTTAATAACTCATTTTGCATATGCCTTTATTAATAATATTATTTCAAAATACATTCAACAAAAATCGTAAACAAATTTAACCAAATCAGCAAAATATTTTACCGAGGCAACGCCAAGTATTCTATTTAGAAATCGAATAATAATTTTGGGAGTAAACCTGTGTAAATTGATTGCTTAAATGCAGTCTTTCACTAGAGATCAAACAGGAGTATCTGTTCTCTTGAAAGACGAAATCGCCAGATTCAAAATTTCAGGACAGATTTCAAAACATTTTTTTTAATGATTAAACAAATTTAATAAATATATAAAATTTATATATTTATAAATAACTTAAATTGAATGAGAGTCAAATTAAAATAAAATATTGTGGCAAATATTCTTAAAGAAAATAACGACCTCGTAATTTTACTTACCCAATTTAGTGAAAAAAAAAAAAAAAAAAAAAAAGAAAAGAAAAATTACAGGCAAAAAAAAAAAAAAAAAAAAAAATTAAATAATAAATAGTTATTAATAATTATAAAAGAATAATGCAGTACTCGTAAAAACAAAGAAAAATAGAAAAGCTTGGTGATACTGATACATTAAAAAATCCCAAGGTAAGGATGTCGACTCTTAGTCTTAATTTAACAGTCGACATCCTTACCTTGGGATTTTTGTGTGCATTTTAGACTAGTAGAGCTAAGTGTTGATTATTTTTATTTAGTTTTTTGCGTTTGCTAGTGTACAGAAAGGCAACAATTTATTTTTTTAACATTTTTTTTTTTTACTTTAACAAGGAAAAAAAAATAGCTGTCGAACGTTCGTTAGAGAGAAATCTTTAAGCATATGTAATTCAATTGTAATAAAAAGTGTTTTTATTCCGATCCTCATTTCTTGCAAATGTTTTGATCGTAATACTCTCCGACCATCATGCGATTAATGATTTTTAGTAGTGGACAACGTTCACTTCATTATTCAGAAAACTAAAACATTTGACGCCTTGATAACGATAGCTAAGGATTGAAATTCAAAACGATTTCCTTTCTTAAATTGACAACAAACACGAGAAGACTGTTTTTAAATAGTAAATAAATAAAATATACTTTTTCAACATTAACAAAATTTAAAGGAAGCTAAACAAAAACTCTACTCTGCTTTTTTGTGGTTTTGTTTTCAAAAAAATTAAAATTATTTTCTCTTTTAAAGAGGAAAAATGCCTGTTTTTTTTTAGGATTTAAGACTGTTTACTACGGAATAAAAATGAATAAATACACTTAGTCACTGCATCTCTTGGTGATGTGTTTATTTTTATGAACGAATCGAAGATTGATTTTTGACTAATTGACTGACTACTAAAGAAAAAAAAAACAATCACAACGGTTTAGAAAACAATATGTGAAACTTAAAGGGACGATCAAACTACATGACGACATTTAATGCATCATTGGATTAGTTTATTAGTAAAATAGTAATAAATGGACGTCACGGGAATACAGCAAAAAATGAAAGAGTAACAAAAAGCAATAAAAACAGCCTGGGATGGTAGTCTTTAGATTGGATCATTCATTGGTGATTTCAACAATCAACGAACAAACTCTACTAGTGTTATTATTCAAGATCTTGTCTTCTTGCACACGCACTATATTTCGATATGAAGAACTGAGCAGATTTTTTTTTTATTTAACACATCGTACCTTTTCGCACCAAATGTCATTTTTCTGGCTTTGATTCTTAATTTTTTTTTTAAAATACTACTTTTAAATCCTTAAAGAGAAATGATGCGTTAGTTTGTTTGAGAGGAAAACAATAACCGTTTTGGTACATCGATATGCATCGATAGATCATTATTAATTATTCCTTTCGTCTTACTGTTCTCGGCCGCATCTTCACGCAACTTCCAGATCGTCATTCTATATATGATCATTAATCGACAGTGCTGATCGGAACTAAAAGAAGCCTTCAAACTGCGCCACTTGCTAACGATCGTAGAATGACGACCTGGGACTTGCGACAAAAGGCAACTGAAATTAAGATGAAAGAAATGCTACTTAAATAAGAATAAAAAATACGTGGATGATCAAATATTATAATTGCGTAACTGGAATGGAAGTAAAAACAAAAAACCTGCATCTGTTTGCGAATGTAATTTTTCTCTTCAAGAGAAAGATTTTAATTAAAACTAAAAGAGGCTAACTTCAAAAGGTAAATTTCATGAAAAAGGAAAACAAAAAAAAAATGAAGCACTGTCTATAAATAATTTAAAGAAAGAATAGAAATAAAAATATGTTTTAAAGTATTTTTAAAAGATATTTACAAAATACGACACGATTCATCCTTTTTTTTTCTGGAGTTCGAGTCACCATTTCAAACAAAAACAACATAACCGAACGAAACGAATTGTTCAGCAGGAAGAGAAGTTTTTGTTTTTTTTCATGGATAAGGTAAAAAAAAAAATATGGCTAAATAAATACAACATGTAAAATATCTACACAATGAAAATTAAACTGAAGTGTTTCTTTATTTGAAAAAAAATTCAAATATGAAATGAAGGTCATTATTTAAATAAACTGTGGAGTGTGGACCCTTTTTTGTGCTCAGTATTCCTCTAGGTTCCCCATGATCAAACAGACCCTTGAATTATTTAATTACTGCTTTAGATTTGTTATATTCTTTTCTTTTAATCACAATATGCCAAACAGAATTACAAGTTAAATTGTAGAGTTTCTGTTTATTAGAGATAAAAAAAAAAAAATCTAACAAAAAATTAACCTCGACAGTTTTTGTACTTTTTCTTCTTTTAACCTGTTTGAGGGCAACGAGAAGGGTATAGCCGAGTTGTCGATTTTCGAACGAAGGATAAAATGTTTATTTTTATAATTAAAAAATAAATAAATATTAATTATTTCATAGATTTTTGCTTACAAATCAAAAAAGACAAATAAATTATTAGTTCTAACAACTTAGTCATAAAGTAAAACTCATTTAAAATTTTTAAATTAACCAAACTGAAGGAAAATACCTTCATTATTTTTTAGTCATTAAACTTTATTTTATTTTTATGCAAAACTACATGATTTGAAATAAGTAAGAATTCGAAATAGATATTAACTAATTTCTTAAATTTAAGACCGCAAATAATAACTTTTTCTATTTTGAAGTTGAACTAAAATTAAAAAAAGACTACATCAGCTGTTATTTCACAGCGCAGGTCGATAACTTTACAAAAAACAAAATTACCAACACACGAAAATATACTTATCACCAACTATAACCAATGATATGCACTGCACAGAACAATAAAAGCTCAACTGCAGCAACTCAGAATCGAACCACGGAACCCGGCTTGTAAATAATCATTTCTCTTCCCTTCCCTAAAAAATCCGAAACACAGGTAATGATAGTGAGTGTATTGAAAGAAAAAGAGAGAGCTGTATGCGACTTACTGTCGAGCAGTTCTTTGAGCTCATCATCAACTTCGTTGTCAGTAGGCTCGACATTATTGTAATGATTGTACATATCTGTCCCATCAGTACCGGCTCCGGCCACTCCATGATCGGGCGGGTCTGAAGTAGATGAAGCAGCCGCTGACCAGCTAGAGTCACCCATCGACGACATTTTGCTGCAGCTTTCTCTCACGTAGGTGATCTGCCCTTGTTTACGTGCACTCGCGCACAGGAGGCGCTACCAACTAAATGCTACACTCGGCAACCGGTAGCCACTGAAATAGTATAAACCAATTAAAAAGTTCCACCCTCTTGCAATCGTTTTTCTATCAACATTATGAATTATTAAAAAATGCGATATAATAAAAGACATTAATGTTAATTGAGTTGAAAAGATCACATTTTGTGTGTGAAAAACAATGCAAATAATGTTTTCTCTATTTATGAAAAGATAAAATCAACTAGTTACTTTTCGCGTTAGTAATTATTTTTTTAATCGTAGTCACAATTTGAAAAAAATTAATTTGTGATTATAAAAAAAAATGAAAATTATTTATTTGCGGCAACCTTTTTTCAAAAAAGTTTTTTGTATGTCGAGTTGTGAGTAAAAAACTGATTTTTGTGGATGTATCTTCATTAAAGTAAAGTTTAAACAATGTTACTACGTTTGTAGAAATGGATATGTATGTGTCTGATGATATACAAAAAGTTCATACATTTATTTTGTAAAAATATCATTTACTCGTAGTTTACAAGAGAAACACAAATACAAAGAAACAAGCGTGTTGACTTAGTAGCTGACATAGTTTCTGTTGTTGATGAGTCTTTTACTCTCTAGCCGTTTCGCTTATCTCTTTGCAGAAAAGGAGTGACAAAGGGTAGATCTGTAAATTGGATTGACTGACTGTGTCCTGTTGCAAAGTTTCCTATTTCTCTGTTTTCAGTAGTTAAAAGTTTTTAATTTAATCATACCAGCAGTGACTGACTGATACATTTTCTTTTTTACACCATAATTTGTTTTCTATTACATCCATAAATTTCTAATAATATTATAGGTTTTATTTTTGGCGGATTTTTTCTAGAATCTCTACCATTTTGAGTTATATGGGCGTGGTTGATTCTCTTTTCGTGTGTCTTTTTTTACATGTTTATTTCATTTTTACACATTCGATATTTGAATTATTAAATTTAAATATTACTATAAATTGCTATTAATCTAACAAAGATTTATTATAATAATGTCTTCACAAGTAATTAAAAGTAAATGTCAATCATCTTGTTTAAACTTATTTATTAATTAATTTTATCTTTTTCATTTGAAACATTTATCTTCATTGTGATACACTGGTGAAATTATAAAAAATTATATAAAAAAATACAGCCCTCTATCCCATTCCATTACCTAAAATGAAGACATTTTCCAATGTGACTTTTTTTATAAACTTTGTTTCTGAGCCTGATTATGGTGATGCTCTGTCTGGTTACTGATAATAAAAAAAAAAGAGTGTTCTAGGAAAAAAAAACTTTGGAAGAGAATTCTTTCTCATTATTATTTTCAACCAACCAGAAAAACAGAATGTGTATAAAAAATATTTTTGATAAAAACAATAATATCAAAATTATATGAGAAAAAAAATACTGGACTTGTGTAAAAATTAATAGAGAAATTATTTTAATAAAAAAGTTAATATTGAGTTGTATTAGTAACTAGTTAAAAAAAATTAGAAATTTACTAATAGTTTTGTTTTCACAGAAACTGCCTAAATGAAGCCAAACATTTTATATAAAAAGATATGAATAAGTGAAACCACTAGCAGGTTTAAATTACTATTCACTCACAAAACAAATTAGAGTGGATAGTGATAGAGCATAAGTCATTAGATGAAGTTAATTTCAGCAATGAGTTTAGAAGAGAATGTTGGACTCAAAGATATCATGTGATCAACCAACAATTACAGGTATTTCACAAAACCTTAATTTTGATAATTTTGAACTTGTTCATCTGAAACTACTCTCAAACAGAGCAAGACTTTCTTGATAATACAAGACAACTAGCTGACTGCTACTATAATTCTTCAAGGTTCTACCAACTGATTCAGGTTTACCACAACAAAGATTAAAAATATCTTGTGAACTTCAATGTCACTCTCTCAACCAAGAACTTTTATAACTTCAACTACTAATGTAAGTTCCCACTTTCTTATGAACATTTTTCTGCTTAACTTAATTTTTCATGTACTGTTTTGAGCAAACCTGTACACCTTTATTTACTTCACATAAATTATTGCAAATAAACAAATTCTTTCTGTTTCAGTTTCACACTAAGTCCTTTTTTATTTTGCACTAAAAAATAACTTATTTTTTATATATGGGAAAATCCTCATAAAATGCAATAAACCATTGTTTTTCTTTTTACAGTTCTTCAAATTTAGTTATGAGAATTATTTGCTAGTATAATCAGGATAATTAAATTTCAGCTGTATAAACTGCTTTCTTAGATAGATGGTTAAAAATGGCTTCAAGCAAGTTAAGCATGAAGGTCTTTATGAGGACCATCCTTTTTTTATCCTTTTGGACTGTCACTACAGAATCCCAAACAAAGAACTGTACCAGATAATGAAGATCACATCAGTTGAGGACTTTTAATAGCAGCAACAACTAAAATGGATAGCACATGTAAATCGAAGAAAGAATAGTGTTATAATCAAGATGCTGACATTCCACACTACCTCAAACAAAAGCAGCACTGGCTGTTCAGTCAGTGAATGCTGAATGTTTCCATAAAAGATAAAAGGCCAATATTACCATTAGAAATAACGAGAACAGATACTACACTTTGAACCTAGTTCAATGTCCGGGGAACAAAGGAAAGCATAACTTGAGTAGCATTGGCAGCTCAGTCAATGAATGCCAAATGCTTCCTTATAAGGAAACAGCTAATATTATCATTATCATTACCAAATTTCAGGTTTATTATTTTTATAAACAAATAATTAGATCAGTGATCTTTTCAGTTCATATCAATAATAAAAAGGATGATAAAGCTTATCAAATCCAACAATTATTTTTAAAATTAGGAGTATTTTTTTAATTATTTTCTTAAACACAATAAGATTAAACAGCTGATTCATTATATGTATTTAATAAGAAGTAGACATATTATTTAAAGCTGTATTATAACTGTGAAACCATACAATGGCAGACATACTCCTTGGTATGATGATAAACTACATCTGGCAGCAAGGCTTCTGCTTGAGAGATTAGAGGTTTTAATTGCTGTTATTCCCACTTCCACCCTGACAGCTCCTGTTAGAGTCCCAGCTATGGAAAATAGCATTTTAATTTTTGTTTGATGCTTCACTACGTCTAAAATATATTATGGTAAAAATGCCAGTAATATATTTATAAAAAAATAACCAGTTGTTATGATGAACTTAGTAGTTATAGATATTCTACATATACTGATTCAAAGTTGCTCGTGAGTTCTAGTTATAGCTTACTTTATGCTAATTACCTATTAGCTAAACCAATCCCATTAATATCTGCATGAATCTTTTGGGTTTCACGCTCTGTGTGAATCTATGGCTTCTCTTATGTTCCCTCCTCCTCTCACTGCTTTCATAAGTATTTCTCATTTTGGGGGACCTTGATCTAGTTCTTTTATTCTCAGTGTCCCATGTTTGTACCCTGAGTTTTCCAAAAAACTTTGATTGTCCATTGATTCCTCTGCCCATCTTTCTTGTTCATCTACATAGTCATTCAAACTAACTTTGCTTTGTACTTCCTCGTAATTTTGGCTAGCTCTTAATTGGTCTGCATGGGCAACAATATTTTTACCATTCTTGTATATTAATGCCATGTTGTATCCTTTTTACATTATGAAATTTGTCTTTTCCGGCTTGTTTTCTTTATTTCTTTTGTACCATATGTTTTCATTAATAGAGTAAGACATGGTTAATGAAGCTCTAATCTGTCTGCCCATTAATGCAGACAGACTCTCTAATCTGTCAGTAGGTGGTATCGTTCTGTAACTCAACAATAATCTTGGTAGGAAAGTTTCAATCTTTTCTTGCTGAGAAAAAAATATTTTCAATCCCATCTTTATTGTTTGAACCATTCATTCAGCAATCCCATTTGATTGAGGGTGTAATATTGTGTTTTATATGGGCCAATCTTCCTTAACCATGAGCATAGACTTTCGTCACAGAATTCAGGAGCATTATCAATTACTAATGTTTTTTTTACTTGATTTCTAGAAAATATTATGCATAATATTTGTTTTACAGCAATAGATTTTTTTTATCCTGAACTCAGAAAACTTCAGACCAGCTGGAAAAAGCATCAACCTGCATGAGACATAAACCTACCCCATTAACTTGTGTGTGATTCATATGAACTCTAGATCATGGGTCTGTTTCCTTAGGTTAAGGGCATAACTTATTGTGTAAGAAATTCTTTATTTCAGCACATTTAGGACATTTGTATACATAGTTCTCTACATCTCAGGTGTGTCCCTGCCACCACACTTCCAGTTTTAACCTTTTTTGTGTAGCAGTTATCCCACAATGCAGATTGGGCAGAGGATTCGGAAAGAGTTGGATGATATATCCAGTCAGTATCATGGTGTTTGGAGTGATCACTAGTGGTGGCAATATTATGCTTCTATTCATCTTCCCACAGGGCCACAGACTCAACAAGGAGTGCCTTGAGGAGGTAGTGCTGCCCTGGGTCATGAGGGTAGCTGCTGGGAAACCCTATATCTGGTAACAGAACTCTGCACCATGCCACACAAGCAGGAGAACCCAGTCATGACTATCTGACAATTTCTGCAAACACATCACCCCTTACATCTGGCCACTTAAATCTCCAGACTATAATCCCCTTGATTATTATGTGTAGGGCACACTTGAGTGGGCAAACAACAAAACTCCTTGTAACACTATAGATGAACTGAAGGCAAGGGTTATGGCAGCATTCACCAACTTAAACAAGGAGACCATCCAAAAGAGATGTAGGATATTCTGAAGTCATCTGGAGGCAGTGGTTGAAGCCAAAGGCAATTTTATTGAATAAATTTACTCTTTAGTATTTCAAGACATTTTTGTGTAATTTTGGTAAATATATCTGTTAAAATGTGATGTCAGCATTATTTTCATTTTCAATAATTTAGACAACAATTTATTCATCACACCATGTATATATAGGGTTGGCCAGAAAACCTTGACTCATTTAGGAATCAGAAAGAAAATAAGAAAATTTTATAGTGCAACACCAACATTTATTCTTCAAAATAAAGTCCATCATTTTCAACAATCTTTTGTCAGTGATCAGCCAGTATCTGAATCTGTTCCAGATACCAGTCCGCTGACCTTGAATCAAAAAACTGTAAGTTTTCTTCTCTTTATCAAAAGTGTTGAATCACTGGTTGTCGAGGAAGTGTGCCATTGAGCAAAATAGGCCATAGTCACTCGGAACAGCATGACTGAATGGTGGATGAAAAAGAATCTCACAGCCATTTATTTGAATTTCTCCTGTGGCCATGCATTGTCTTGCTGAAACAAAGCCTGACCTTGATTGACCAAAGCAGGATACTCCTTCTTTAGTTTGTCATATATGTGGTCTAGCTGATGAAAATACAGTTCAGTGCTAATGTGGTGACTGCATGAAACAAGTTCCAAATGCAGTACGCCTTGGAAATTCCACCAGATCAAGATTTGTTGTTTTCTTTCCATTTCCTAAGTGAGTCAGGACTTTCTGACCAACCTAATATATATATATATATATATATATATATATATATATATATATATATATATATAAATTTTTATTATATATCAAGAAGAATTTTTGACAAAGTGGAAAAAGTTTTTGTGTGACGCATTTCGTCCCCTAAGGACTTCATCGGACTGGATTTGTTTACTTTGATGTGTAATTGAATTTTAAATTTAGAAATATATATATAAATATATGATGACTGTCTACTTGATTTTGAGGAAGAGCACTTTCTTAAATTAACCACTGCTTAGTTCTTTTATGTAAGAGAATACCTGTAAGATTCATACTCAGAAAGTTTATAGAGATAGACACTTATACAACATGAATAGCACTTGCTGAACTTCAGTTAACTTAATCCAACAGGCTTACAGCCACATCACATTAAAGCACTGATTCCTGCATGACCATCAGATAAGCAATGAAGAGTTGGACAGACTCAAAAGAATTGGTGTAATAGAAAAAATTAACCATTCAAAATGGGCTGCACCAGCAGCAGCGTATATAAAGAAAAAAAAGAAATTTGTTTTTGCACAGATTTTTTGACAGGATTAAACAGTTGTTTGGAAACACATAACTACCTATTATCAAGTCCAGAGGAAATTTTTTCAAAATTAAATGGTGGAAGAATATTTTCAAAGCAAAATCTCTCTGAAGTGTATTCACAAATTCAGACTGAAAGTGAATGTTTAGAATTAATGACCATAAATATGCACAGGATTATATAAATTTAACTGACTTCCTTTTGGTATAAAGGTGGCACCAGCTATTTTTCAACAAACTATGGATACCATGCTTGCACACTGCAATTTCGCAGTGGCATATCTGGGCTACATTTTAATAAAGAGTGTATCTAAAGAGCAGCATGTTAGGCATTTTGAAAAATTAAGAGAGTACAGATTCAAGTTCAATTGCAAATTGTTTTTGCCAAAAATTAAATACCTCACTCAAATTATTGATAAAAATGGTTGTCAACCAGATCTGTTGAATGGACAAGCAGAATGGTTTGTGGGAATGTTCAAAAGAGCGTTGAAGAAAGCAAGTCTTAAGAAAGTAAATGAGGAAGCACTTTAAAATTTTCTGAGAATTTACTGGGTAACACCTAACCCCAATACACTATCAGGCATGTTGCTGGCAGAATTAATGTTTGCTAGAAAAATAAAATCAGTATTCAACAAGTTATTACCAAGTTAAAAAACATGAACAGATAACAAAAAGTTTCAAGGTTGGTGATAAAGTGTTCTTTAAAGCATGTAAGGAATGGCAAAGAAACATGAGGAGACAGCATAATATCATCAAGAATAGGGAAGTTGATTTACCTGATAAAAGGGAAAAGATTTTAACATAAAAGTCACAATAATCAGCTGAAAAAAAAGGTTCATCGATGAAAGACCTGAAACATTGGAAAAACCGATAAAAATGCTATATGATGTTTTCGATGTGATAGTGCCACAAGTCATGGAACCTACAAGGACAATTTTCAGAAAAAGAAAGCATACTGAAGAATTGGAAGTGTGTCTGAGATGGAAATGCTACAAAGTCAAGAACGTTGGCGAACTCTCCAGAAAAAGTAGGGAGAGATACTAATACTAATAAAAAATAATATATTTATAAAAGTATTAATCTCAAAAGGGGGTTGTTGTGGAGTAAATAGTATACCTAGTCTTCAAACTAATTAATACAGGCATCACAGCAAGTTGCCGAAGCATTACTTATATTATAAGCACTCCAAAGCACATTATAACTGCAAGTTAAAAAAAATGCTTATACTACATAAAGCATATTCTTAAAAGCACAAGATAGTTATGTCTTCATATTAATATTCCTTAAAGCATAAACCTTACAAGATTTTAAATAATTTGAAGCTAAAGTAAAAAATGTTAATATTTATATTATTTAAAACCTATTCTTACTTATCTTTTTCCTGTGGTTTTAAAAATAATTTTAATATACAACATTTTAGATAATTTCAAAACATCCATGAAATATGAATTTAAAGCATATTGTTACATACCTTTACTCTTTATTAATAATTATTTTCCTTACCTACCTCTATCTTTTTTTGGTTAGCATGGGGGCAGATCAACTTACATAACAAACTTCAAGAAATAATAATTTTTCCAAAATTTTTTTTCATATTGTTTAGAATTTAAATTTTTTTTTTATATTCATGATCTGGAGTATTTAAGCAATAGTAATATGAAAAAAATTTGAAAAATTATTATTTCTTGAAGAGGTGCATTTCATTTTCCTTATGAATGTTTTTGACCCTTTGAATCCTGACCCCTAATGAGTATGGATCTCCCACTCTGGGCCCCAGCTGTCCATGACACTGGACATTATACCAGCTGCTCAGGTATATGCACTTTCAAACAGCAGTTGGTATACCAGCTGCTCAGATTCAAACAGTTCAAGGAGACCTAGTCAATAGTGTCATATGTTTTGTCACTTGATTTATGACTTGACTATTTTGTCCATTTTTAAAATTCTCACTTCTAATATTCTTCAAAACTTCATAGTTTCATTAAGGTGGATTTTTGTAATTTGATACAGAATACAGATCAGGATAAAAAAAAAGTCCTCAACTTGCTCTTATCAAACCTGATTTGCAGTTATCCAAGATTTTCAATGAAATACTTCATAGTTCAGTGGTACCTACAAATAATTTTTGTAATTTTCAGAATTGTTTTGCCTTTTGTAAGTTATTAAACATTTCTATTCATCCTTGAAATCAGCCTTACAACTCATTTTAAAAATCCCAAAGTTGCAAATTTGCTATTTTTTTGAAGTTCATATTTCATATATATGGCCGCCGTTTGTTTACATCAGCACAGAATGAAGTAGTATGCCTATTTACTGCACACTGATATTGCTATGATGCAGCAACTAAATCATTAGATTCCAAAAAGTATTTATGCTATGTATTGCTAAAACATGAATTGGCTAATCCTACTGAGAAAAGCACAGCATTCATTGGTGAAAAGAATGATGTAAAAATCAGTTTTCATGTATTCTATTGACACATTTCATTCAATTATAGATTTTTAAATAAGGCCTATAAGTCTGATTTTGCTACTTAATTTAGGAGCCAACATCTTGTGTTTTTCATTACTTCTTTACTGGCATGACACTTAAAAATTCCTCACTTGAAGATAAATTCTTTCTATAACTTCTCTCTCAATATGGGACACAGATCATTTAGGAAAGTACTCAACTTGGATTCATCAGATGTTCATAAGAGTCTTTTTTTCAGTTTGATGCTACCTGCTGATCATTTTTGCAATTTCCAAAATTATTTTGACTTTTTTAAGCTCTGAAGTTATTAAATATATCTTTTCATCCTTGAAATTTACAGGCTTACAAATAATTTTAAAGCTCTAAAGTTTCAAATTTGTTATTAATTTAAGATTTTGAAATTCAGGATATTTCATAAAAATTGCTCTCATTTGCTTACATCAGCACAGAACAAACTAGTATGCCTATATTTCATATATATGGCCGCCGTCTGTTTACATCAGCACAGAACAAGCTAGTATGCCTATATTTCATACATATGGCTCTCATTTGCTTACATCAGCACAGAACAAACTAGTATGCCTATATTTCATATATATGGCCGCCGTTTGTTTACATCAGCACAGAACAAACTAGTATGCCTATATTTCATATATATGGCTGCCGTTTGTTTACATCAGCACAGAACAAACTAGTACGCCTATATTTCATATATATGGCTGCCGTTTGTTTACATCAGCAGAGAACAAACTAGTATGCCTATATTTCATATATATGGCTGCTGTTTGTTTACATCAGCACAGAACAAACTAGTATGCCTATATTTCATATATATGGCCGCCGTTTGTTTACATCAGCAGAGAACAAACTAGTATGCCTATATTTCATATATATGGCTGCCGTTTGTTTACATCAGCAGAGAACAAACTAGTATGCCTATATTTCATATATATGGCTGCCGTTTGTTTACATCAGCACAGAACAAATTAGTATGCCTATATTTCATATATATGGCTGCCGTTTGTTTACATCAGCACAGAACAAACTAGTATGCCTATTTACTGAACACTGATATTGTTATGATGTAGCAAATAAATCTTTCGATTCCAAAAAGTATTTATTTTAAGTATTGGTAAGTCAAGAACTGAATAATAATGTAAGATACAGTGAATATGTGTATATATTGTGGATGTGCAGGTGGTGCAATGAATAGCAACTCAGAATGGGAAATCAGAGAGCCAAGTTCAAATTCCAGTCAAGTTCATTATATATATACAATTATATGCAAATACACTTGGGAAAAGTAAGAATCCATCTCTTCTCCCCATAATTATGGGTTAAATAGCAGGGTAACCAGGAATCTCTAACCATGGTTGAAAACTAGTCTATTAGAGGGAAAAGTCTTATTCAAAACCATAATTTGACAACAATGGTCATACTCATCTAATGAGTTGACACCTATCATATATATATATATATATATATATATATATATAAAATTATAATTATAATTATGAAAGTGTAGACTTTAGAAACCCATAGTAATATTTTATTTTACAAAACTGATACTTCAGTTTCGTCTCATCAGACCAAAATCAGTTTCAACAACTGATTTTGGTCTGATGAGACAAAACCAAAGTATCGGTTTTGCGAAATAAAATATGACTATGGGCTTCTAAAGTCCAAACTTTCATATTTATCATTTACTCTGTTCTTATATTGAGCTCTCTCTGGATCTATATCTTCTTTAGAATTATCCATACCGATTACCAAGTAATATTATCATTTATATATATATATATATATATATATATATATATATATATGTGTGTGTGTGTGTGTGTGTGTGTGTGTGTGTGTGCATGCACATACAAACACTAACAGATGCAGACATATATATTGCATATATATTGTGTGCTTAGTATTATTTTGCCCTATTTTTTCTTCCTTTTCTTATTGTTTATTGAGAACTTTGTCAATATCATTTGTTGAGAATTTTTGCCAATTACATTTAACCATATCCCATTACTCTACAGTATTTATTTTATATATCAATAAAACATGATGTTATTAATGTTGTGAGTATATGTTGCAGACAGAACCCAAAGCTAAAGATATTAAAGTACTGTAATATCATAAGCTCCATTCTTTAGTTCCACCAGTTCAGACCTTTAAAATTAGGATACACTATGCTACTTCCACACAGTCAAATCATCCTCATTTCCCCCTATTCCAAATTTAAGAAGAAAGTTCCACTCAAACAGCTTTTCCTCAAGAACTGCCACTTTGTGAAACATACACCCATGTGGATATTTTCCCTGAGTACTACAATGTTAACCTCTTCAGGTTAAGAATCAATTATTATCTATCTTCTTTATCCTCACAATATTCTCTCCACACCATTTCCTTTTTCTTGCATATCACATACTTCTTTTATCATTACCATTTTTAACAGAAACCTATCTTGAGTGACTCTCAAGCCTTGTATTGGGTGAACTTTAGTATAAAAATGTTATATAGGAATAAAGTGTCACTGCTGACACTGGAGTTTGAACACAGATCACCAGAGAGCAAACAAAGGCAATCCCATTTTGAATAAGCAGAATGTAATGATAAAAGAAATGTATATATAGGAATTAGCATGGCATCTAAGTGATCACTATATGGATTACTGTTTAGATCACTATTCAGATCACTACACGGATTACTATTCGGATCACTATTCAGTGGTTACCATTCAAGCAAGTATTATTGATCAAGTACTATTAGTGCGAGTGTTATTCGAAGGCATCTGATACCAGTATTATTCAACAGCATTACTATAGTTGCATCTGTGATTACAAAGTCTCTATTACAATGAGCATTACGAAAGTGACAACAAGTATTCGTTGACATTACAAAAGTGGTAACGAGTGTTTGTTAACATCACAAAAAAAAAACAATAATTTTTTTCTTTTCTTAAAATTCTTATGGAACTGAAGAAGCAGTGTTGGTCAGTAAATTCAATATTTTCAGATAATAATTCATATTCAGTCCTTGTAAAGAATAAATATAAATTATTAAGGAATAAATATGAATAATTCAAATTACAGTTTATTATTTGTAATGAATAAAATTTAATTTAGAAATATGAAATGACCTTTTAGAATTACAAAACTTGGTTGTGTGCTCTTGACTCAGCTATAATTTATGCACATGATAAAGGGTAAGAAACATGTTATGTGAGAGGTACAAACAGTTGGAGCCAATTTCTTGAAACAACTGCATATCAGTCCCAGACATCTGTTTTCTCTCACTCAATATGGCTGATACTAAATCACTGACACTATGGATGACCAAGTCAACTATCCAGTAAGACTTTAATTCCCTTCTATTTTTCATATTTGCTAATGTGTATTTGTTTTACTGCCTAAACAGACTATACTTGCATTCATATTGCATAAATATTAGATAAAGTGTTTTCTTTCAAAAAGTTATACATGTCCTTTTCAGTTTTTAGACCTGAACTAAGTTACTATATAGCAGGTATAGACAATATGATTAGACACATTTTTTTTCCACTAGCTGTTTTGATGTGGTTCTACACAAGGATTCTGGGAATAACATGGATAGAGAACATAATCAAGAAGAAGTTTCAAGAAAAATGGGACCAAAAAGACACATACTTAGAATCAGAAAGAGACAGTTCATATTTCTTGGACATATAATGAGGAAAGAAGAGTCAGAAAATTTGACACTTACAGGACAAATTGAAGGCAAGCAGTGGAGAGGGAAAAAAACAAGTTATATATCTAATAAGTTTGTGTAAATAGAGGAATAGTAAGGTGATAAACATTTTTAGTGTTACAAATGATAGCATTTTAATTTATTGCTTAAACATTATTTTTAATGGATATCCATACTTGAATAGATGCTCAGTTTTTATTTATTTATTAAACAGTTTATTTATTTATTTTCATCTACCAGCCTGAATATTCAGGAAATTTTATTAGAAAAATATGCACTCTTCAGTGGGATTATATTTCTTATTAGAAAAATAAGTACATTCCAGCAGAAATATATGTGCTCTCTGGCAGGTTTTTGCTCTATACACTTATTGCAATTGCAAAAATGTTTTAAATATGTCAAAAGATATAAATGCACACTTAGAAAGATTAAAAAATGCATATATATATGAGCTGTTAAAAATATAGCACCTTTCTAACTCCTTTGGTCTGCTTGGGAATCCCAGATGATGTAAGCTTGGATGTGTGGATGGTGTAATGGATAATGGCTCAGAATTGTTAATCACAGAGCTGAGTTCCAATTCTCATTGGGTTAGTTATATTCACTTACCCACAAATATTCTACTATTATGGCATTGTTACATAATTAAATAAGTAACTGTAGATATTTATAGTACATATTTGATAAGTATATGAATAGACAGGTTACAGAAAGCATGGATTGATTAGGCTAGTTAATATACTTAGATATTGTAACCCAGGCTAGAAAATAAATCATCTGAGTTAAAGAATTTACAAAAAGAATAAAAAAAACACCCACTTTCATAGAGGTGTATATGATGGAAAATCTTAATCTTTGTTAGTATGTATTTATATAACGGTTGGGAGATCTGCATATGATTGCAACTATAGGTGCCACTGTGTGTGTGTGGGTGTGTGGGGTGTGGGTGGGTGGGGTGTTTGTTGGTGTTGGTGGATTGATTGAAAGAACATGCCCAGAAAGGAAATGGAAGTTCGTTGTCTAAAGTATCAATGACATTTTCTCACAGTCCATCCATTTGCAAGGACAGACATGATTTTCCCCAACCATAACTTTCTCTCTCACTCTCTCTCTCTCTCTCTCTCTCTCTCTCTCTCTCTCTCTCTCTATCTCCTCTCTTTTTCTGTCTCTCACATACACTCTTTCTCTCATTCTGTCTTCATATATATATATATATATATATATATATTATGGAAATAAAAAAGGCAAGACAAGCATTACCATTCATGATTAAAAAGAAAGAAAATAAACAGCCAACCAGGGTTTTTTTTAATCATGAACGGTAAAGCTTGTCTTGCCTTTTTTATTTCCATCATAAAGTTCTGTACCCATCAGTCTAAATAAGTATGTTTTTATCTATCTATTTATCTATCTATCTTAATGATTTTTCTAACTGGAAATCTGACATCACAAACCATAGAGGCTATTTACAATATTAGTTTTCACCAGTCACTGAAATAAACTTATGTATCAGTTTACCAAAGCAGCCACTATTTAATATTGTGCAAGAAAAAAGTAAAAATAAAAATAAAATATTTTCCACTCAAACATTAATTAACAAGAAAAACTACTTGATTTTAAAAAAAATCTCTTAAATTTAATGAGATATAATTGAAAACCAAATTTTATTTCAGCTCATAATGTTATCAAAATAGTCAAGCATTCATAATTAACAAAGAAATTATTTGAAAAGCTGGTATTGCAACTGTAAACAGAAAAATGCAGAATATTAAAAACCTTGGTTAAAGGCATGAAAGTAACTCAGCTATCTCTTTAAGAAAAAGAAATGTGTAAGTTAGGCAAAGAAGTACATGAAAACTGACTTCTCAGCAGTAATTTTTAGTGATGAATGTAGAGCTACATTGGTTGGATCTGATGGCTGGGCTAGAGGTTCAGTCCTTCATGGAAACAGTCAACCAACAAGATTTAGAATACAACAGTAGGGAAATAGATAAAATTATAGGTTCCTTCAAAAATTCAATGACATAACGATAAAAACAAAGAAATATTTTAATCTTTGGACAAGACATTTTTTGGAATGGTGGAGGTTACAACCAAGAAGCTTTAATCTAAAGAGTACATTTATTCAAGACAATGTTCCTTCACATATAATGCAAAGATGACTTTTTCCCCCCTTATCAAAAAGGTTTCACAGATACTAAATTAATGGAACAGTCCTCTGACTCTTCACATAGAATAGAATTCTTGTAGTCCATCATAAAAAGAGATGTATATGAGAATGGAAAATAATATTTTAAAAAAGCAATAAAAATTGCTGCAAGAAATGGTAAAGCTAAGAAAATCAATGAATAAATAGGTGAAATGTAATATCATTGTATGTAATTAATCTTATTTTTACATTAGTACAATTGTTTTTAATGCATTTAGAAAGTAATTACATATTTCACCAGTATGAATTATAAGTAAACTAAATGTTATAATGCTCATATAAGCTCGTAGTTCTGGTTAATAATATTCTAAAGAAAACACTGGAACAAGAGATTAGTGAAGAACTGTTTAATTATGTGGATTGATAATAAAATAATAACAAATATTGTAGTTAGTGCAGCCATGTTTGCAACCTACTTTGTGACTCCAGTTCCTATAAGCAGACATTTGACTCATAGTGAATGGACAAATCTACGTTCAAACATTAGTGTAGAGAAGATCATTCATCTTTCTACACAACACTGACCAAGGCCCAAACAAATGATTGAATGGTAGGAAACTGTATCAAAAAATAGTTTATTATCTCTTCTATCCAACTGTATTAGTTATAGTTTATTTCAGATTTTAATTGGTGAAACTTGTAAAGATGGAATTGAGATTTTTCATGAGCCTTGGGAACCAAACACAACACATCACCACCTGCAGGAGTCTTAAGCAAAAATACCAAACCTTCTATTTTTTCATTGCAGAAATGGGTTTCAGATGTTAACAGAAAACAAAAATGTCAGTGATTATTACAAAATGAGAAACCAATGCCAACAATGACTCTCTCTACACAAATCCTTGTTTTGTGTCTGGTAGGAAAAATGGAACTGTAATATAGCAACAACTCTAAGCTTATGAAGCTTTATTTGACTAATGATATTTATTTTTGTATAAATACAAAAAATGTGGAATAAGGCCAAAAGTGGGATGTGGAAGGTTGGTCATCATTTGTTTTATCTTAAACTTAGCTAGCCACAATCACTGACCCAAACAAACTATACAATATTTCTTGCAACAAAATACCACATTCTTACTTGCCATTCTTACTACAATCACCATAATACCTCAAAGTCTCTATAAAGACCCTAGTCTCCATACGTACAATTTGTCTGAGGTGGGGAATAGAATAACAATATTTAAAAATAAAAACGCCAGTGAATATTTACAATATTCATAATACTATATATAGAAGAAACTAAACAAAATGCTGTTAGTAATACCCCCCATCCTTAATTGTGGCAGAAATATCTGTTAACTGGATAAAATTAATATGGAACTTGGATGAATTAAAAACCAATCATTTGACCAATCTCACACACAACTACATACTCATTCAGACAAAACAACAATTATGAAAGAACATACTCAAAAAATGAAAAGTGTCCCATATCCATTAGAGAACTGACATTTCTGGTCACCTAACAGGGGACAAAATGGGTATTAAACTAATGAAAGTGGGGACAAAAATAAAAGCAGCCAATGAGCATGCATCTACAAGCTAAGTTAACTTACCAATATTTAATACAGGGCTCCCAATATACTGATGCCTTGCCGGCATCAAAATGTCAGCTCCTTTCGCTCAACACAGATGTGCAAGATTCACCCACCTTTTGCCAAATTCTGATGGAGAGAGTCATTGCCTTTCCATCCTGATTTTGACTTTAAGCTGATACTTAAAGAACAAAATCATTTGGGAAGAGGTAAACTTCTCATCTTCATAGAATTCATTCTGTTGCATCATCCATATCATGACTCACATAGCACCAAACACAAGAACACAGTGCTCAGCCTTAGTCATTACCACATTGCTACAAACAGAACTAGTCTCAAGGACAAAGAACTTTCTGTGCAGCATGCGAATCATGATGTCTTCAATAAACTTGCACAACAGGACTACGACCTTGCAGTGGAAGGTCTGACCCAGAGTCTCCACCAACTCACCACAGTGGATGCAGTTGGGAGAATTTCCCAAACTCGTTGAAGAAAGTTTTTTGCTGATACTGAGGACCTTTTGCATCACCAGCCAGGTGAGGGATGCCTCATCATTAGTGAGGCATTTCAACCCAACATCATATGGAGTGAGCCTCCTGCATCATTAATCCAAACTCACCAATCAGACTTAAATGGACTCCCTCACTAATACCTGATATAATGCCTTATGCGACAATGCCTAGACATCAGAGAGGGGATCCAACACCCTAAGAGAAGCTTGAGAGCTAATCGGCATTCATGATAGAGCACTCACTTCTGGGTAAACAGTGGGCCTCCTCCTCGCACAAGTGCACATTACTCAGGGATGGGAAATTCTTAATGGCATCTTCCTACCAGAATTTGCCATTTCCATCTGTTTGCGAACACATTCAGTCTAGGAACACAATGTGAAGTGTATATTGACGAATCTCAATGCTAAGCATACCCATATCACCTTCAGAAGAATGAAGGTAACTGATCTCCTGATATACCTTGGGAGCCTTCCCCACAAGAAGGAGATCAAAACCCTAACTAATTGCATTAGTATGGCATACGAAAGTGGAAATACTGAGAGTCGGTAAAGCAGAATTGAGTAGATATGCGAAACATACTTCCATCTTTCCCTTTAAAAAAAATTCCTCTGGGACCACAGACAAACTACACCCTCAACCTACTCTCACACCTCCAACCAATTCATTTCCAGCAAGAGATTGGGACCAAACCAGACACTTGTCCATCCAGAGAAAAGGCCCTGGAAGAGAAACTCCTTTTCACGTGCCCAACCGCAAGCCAACTGATTTATCACAGTTGATCTTGGCCTATCTTGTACCATTTGATATCTTTGCTGACTTCATCAATCCCAGCCCTGCATGACACAAGAACCGAAACATCATCCACATAGGCAGAGTACCTCACCAATTTAGCAGATAAAGAAATTCCACATAGGACCGGATTCGCCTTTAAAGGCTCCAACACAAGAACATAAAGCAAAAACAGACAACCTTGATGAATGGAGCGGGACAACATGAAAGGTTCTGATTGTATCCAATTCACTTTCAGCAGTGCACCAAGGGGGACATGTACAGAAGTCGAATCTAAGTGCAAAAGTACAACCTGAAAGCAATGGCCATAGGACAGCCTCCAGAAAACGATGGTCAACCTTATCAAATACCTTGATCCAAATTGATCAGCACAGCTTCACTGTTAACTTGCTTGATGATCAAGCATACAAAATGAAGGTTGTCATGAATAGTCCTACAAGTCTGCTCAGACCTAATCAGACTAGACAGGACAGCCTGCAAATGGCTGGCTAAGATATTGGCTAAAATCTTATCTTACTCTGTATTTAACATTGTCAAAGGTTGAAAGTTACTTACCCCATCCCCACTATTCTTGTGTTTGCATAGTAAGTTGATGAAGCATTGAGGTATAGATCTCTGCTTCATCTAGTTGTTGTAAATCAGGGACTTTTGTTTCGGCTAACCAGCACTTCCCAGATCTCAGACTCTGTAACAGGAACCTCGCACACAGCCACTTCAGCTGCCTCAAGGCTGGTAAAGTTGTCTAAATAGGCATTGAACTAAGTGGGACTTCCTGGTAAATGGATTCTGAAAGTAGTCATGAAAAGCCTTGTATATGCCCACGTTTGTAGTCACAATTCACTTATCCGGCAATGTCACACATGCAGTATGCCTATTAGATGTATTTCAAACTTCTACATGCAGTCCAGCTGCCATATTCATTGCCTCGGGGGTCATTCTTTTTAACCTAGCCCTAACTGCAAGAGCGCCCAAGTTGATAAGCAAAGAGGCCAGCTCCACTCTAGCTAAAGCTACTTTCCCACTATCACGGGATTTAATTTAAACTGAGTCGATGACTATAATCAGCAGCAAATGACCTAACTTTAGATTTTAATAAATCCCACCACTTATTCCCAAGCACAGCTCCCATCAATTCCTGCTGTAGCATTAGTAGCAGCTGGTCCTGGAAATCTCGTGCACCAAATAATGATGCATTCAATATCCAGTAGCCACCCATCCTAACCTTAGGCTTATTTAAGTATACACAAACCCGGACGAGCATATGATCCGAGTAAACTATAGAATCCCGGGGTTGCTCATTACGATACTTATCAACAAGATTGAACTTGCCAATAAATTCCCAAAATGGCTTCACATCATCAAAAACAAGACAAGAGCACATGCCACATTCAACAACTTGCTCACTTGCCAGAAAACACTTTTCGAGCATCCATCAAAACATGCTGAATAGAGGACAAACTTCTTAGACAGAATGTATTCACAGTCACGAGTTGAAAACCAGGTCTCCTGAGATACAACATACATCCACACCAAGACACTGAAGACTGTGAGCAAGAATCACCATGCAAGTTTCTCTCATACCTTGGTCATTTATATTAGCCAACCAGAGAGACATGGTCAGTCTAATTAGGAATCTGTATTAAACATAGCTGGGCAAAGACACTGATGGCCTGTCTCATTGAGCCTTGACCCATCTCAATTTTGATAATGCCATCAATGTCCCAGACGAATGTTAACCAAAGCTCCATACAGGGAGGGGTGAACAAAGAGGGAGCCTCTCTGAAAAGTATTGATTCAATTTCTTTACATTATTGTCATTAAAAAATGCCAGGGGAGGGAATGTACAAAAGGTGTCCTTCACTTCCTGTAGCATAGCCCATATTTGTTGGGATTCTTTTCCCAATCAAACCACGGTTAGGATCTTTTTAGCATTTGGGAAGTTTTGGGATTTTCTACATCCTTTGAGTTGACTTCCTTAAAATTCAATAGATATTTTAGGTCCTTTATCTTTCTTGTTTTATTTAGGGCTTTTTGCCTGCTTCCTCAACATTTGGCACATGGCTTCCTCAGTGTAAAAAAATTAGTTTATATTTAATTTTCTTCTCTGAAGACGGTTCTGTGGTGTCTGATGAAGAGTTTTGCTGCCTTTTTTGTTGATCCGGTTTCTTTTTGGGAGAATTTATGGGTATATATTCAGGGGATAGCTTGGGATTGGTTGAAGGTGTGGTCTTTCTTTTTGGTGGTGATTTAGTAGATAGAGCCTTTTTGAGGGTAGTCATCTTGGAAGGTGTGGGAGTCAATGATTTCGTTACTGGAAGTGGTGCCATGACATGTCTTTTGATTGAAGGGGAAGATGGTACCAAGGAAGAAGGGCCAATTTTTCGTACTGCTGACTCTTGAATTTTCCTTGTTTTTAAGGATTCCTTTAGCATTTCTAATTTCTCCTTCTTTTCAAAACTTGGCTCGTACTTGAAACACTAATTCTTGATTGATTTTGTGTGACTGGATGGATCATTGCACTTGGAACTGGTAGAGGGAGTGGGACTGTATATGGGGGATTTCGGGGACTAAGGTTTCATTGTACGGGGCTTCCCTATGGTCTTACCAACAACCAGGCATTTCCTCTTTTGCTTCTCAACCAGATGGGGATTTGGGTTGGCAGGAGTAATAACTCCAGAGGCTTTCTTCTCTAAGCAGGAAGAGGAGAGGTGATGAGTCTCTTCACACTTCCAACAATGACCAGCATTTTCTGGCCCCTCTACATCCAGACAGCTGGGGACAGAGATAAAGGCTTTTCGATTTAGCATCATCTCAAAACTATCCCCTATTCAGGTCTTCAGACATAGTGCTGAATATCTGAACATACCAGGCCAGATAGGCAGCCAAATGCTCTCCTAAGTCATGATGAGGAACCCTGTATACTGATATAAGTCTTTCACCTGCCCTCATATCCCATACAGATTATGAGGTCTTTTGTGATGAGATCTCAACTGGCAGCATCAACATTGTCTTTAGGTGTGGTTAACAGTATGTCCCACATGAAATAACTTTTACCCTTGATCAATCTTTGAAGTTTAACCCCCAGAGACATCAATGATATTATCAGAGTGTCTTTTGTGCAACAAATTTTGAAGGAATGCTTGTCGACCATAAAGACTGACACAGTTCTTTTCGCAACCCTCTGTAATTCCTGAGGGTCTACCAAGAACCCATCTTCTATTGATAAGATGTTTGTAACTTTTGCCTATCTCTCCAGGAAGTCCATTATTTTGATTATGCGAGTTGGACTTCCAACAGGAGGGTGAGTCTTCACTACTACATTATCTTTTTTGTTGTTGTCATTATCTTTGTTGCTATCCTTCACATTCTGGTTTGAATTGTTTTTGATCGAGTTACATTTTCTGTTTTCGGAATTAAGGCCATTTGAAGCCACCATACCTGGTTCATTTTTTTTTTTTTTTTTGGTCATTGCTGGTAATATCCTCTGGGTTTTACATCTTTTAATCAGGTGGTTTCTTTTTTAACCAAACTGGTTCTTTTTTGACAGATTGACTTTTGTCAGACATTTTTTAAAAGATTATATCTGTGTTTTTTGTTTTGTTTTTCCTGTAGGAAAAACTAGGGATTCTTTAAAAAAAATAAACAATTGACAAAATGATAAAAAAAGAAATGGTAAAAAATAAATAAGACACAAATTAAAGTTTTACTATAAAGGGTTGAAGGAAAAATAAAAATAAAACTAGTTTAATGTACAGTAACAATGAAAAACTAAAGATGAAAGACAAAAACTGAATATACCAGCAGACAAAGGAAATTTTAAAAAGGTTTACTGGGTGAATAAAAAGAAAATGATCTCAAAGAAACAAACAATAAAACAATGCAAATGGAGGGTCATTTAAATTAAACAAATAAAAATAACAAAATCAATGCAAAGGAAGACTGAAGACTGAAAAAAAAATGAAATCAAACACACGAGTGGCCAAAAAAAAAAGGTTAGCCTATGAAGAAAACAAAATAGCCAAAATAAAATAAAAAGAAATTTGACAAACAAGTCTAACATATGAAATAATTAAACTGGCAAATAAAATTTTAAAAAACATGGGCTTAAAGCCAAAAGCATTTAAAGAATAAGAAAAGAAAAAATTAAACACTTAGAACAAAATTAAAAGCAAGAAAAGAAACATTAATCAAAAAGACTAGTGTAACAAATGAAAGATGTTACACTTGAAAAATAGTAAAATAAAATCAACTTTTTGCCAGGATGTGAATAAAATAAAAAGTAAACTGAAAATAAAACCAAATAGAAAAATCACAACAGATGTAGTCAAACTAAAATAAATCTAATCAAAATAACTTAAAAAAAACTTTCAAATATAAACTAGGCAAAAATTGTGACAATGTTTCATCTTAGAAATTTAGACAACTTAAATAGTGCATTTTTACACCTTTTTTAATGTACCTGTAAAATGTAGGAGATTATGATTTTTCACAATTCCCTTTTCTTTATTCTCTGTGTGGATTTAGTTTTCTCTTTCACCTGGATGAGTATCACTCCAAGGCTAGACAGTTCATTATACTGGGCTGGAGAGAGAAGAGATGGATTCATACCTTTCCCAAAAGCATTAGAATGAAAGTGAATTGAACAAACTAGAGTGCACTTGAATAGGGCTGGTTGGTTCCCCTTTCAAGAGCAATAACTGTTATACTGCCTATACATACAAAGTTAGCTTTCTATAGTTCATTCAAAAACACCAGCTATAATTTCAAAGAAGAAGCAACAATAATAAATAAAGGATGGCCAAAAATTAATATTAATAAGAAGAATAAATCTTGGTAGAAATTTAGGTAACTTAAGTGATGTTTTTTGTCTCTTACTATTTCAATTAAAACCAACAAGATGAAAACTAACCTTGTCAAAAAGAAATCATGAAAATGTTTCCTTTCAGAAATGTAGATGACTTAAGTGATGCTTTTTTCTTGCACTATTTCAATTAAAACCAACAAGATGAAAACTAACTTTGTCAAAAAGTAATCCCGAAAATGTTTCCTTTCAGAAATGTAGATGACTTAAGTGATGCTTTTTTCTTGCACTATTTCAATTAAAACCAACAAGATGAAAACTAACCTTGTCAAAAAGTAATCATGAAAATGTTTCCTTTCAGAAATGTAGATGACTTAAGTGATGCTTTTTTCTTGCACTATTTCAATTAAAACCAACAAGATGAAAACTAACTTTGTCAAAAAGTAATCCCGAAAATGTTTCCTTTCAGAAATGTAGATGACTTAAGTGATGCTTTTTTCTTGCACTATTTCAATTAAAACCAACAAGATGAAAACTAACCTTGTCAAAAAGTAATCATGAAAATGTTTCCTTTCAGAAATGTAGATGACTTAAGTGATGCTTTTTTCTTGCACTATTTCAATTAAAACCAACAAGATGAAAACTAACTTTGTCAAAAAGTAATCCCGAAAATGTTTCCTTTCAGAAATGTAGATGACTTAAGTGATGCTTTTTTCTTGCACTATTTCAATTAAAACCAACAAGATGAAAACTAACTTTGTCAAAAAGTAATCCCGAAAATGTTTCCTTTCAGAAATGTAGATGACTTAAGTGATGCTTTTTTCTTGCACTATTTCAATTAAAACCAACAAGATGAAAACTAACTTTGTCAAAAAGTAATCCCGAAAATGTTTCCTTTCAGAAATGTAGATGACTTAAGTGATGCTTTTTTCTTGCACTATTTCAATTAAAACCAACAAGATGAAAACTAACCTTGTCAAAAAGTAATCATGAAAATGTTTCCTTTCAGAAATGTAGATGACTTAAGTGATGCTTTTTTCTTGCACTATTTCAATTAAAACCAACAAGATGAAAACTAACCTTGTCAAAAATAATCATGAAAAATTAATCTTGTGATGCTTTTTTTCCAATTTAAAATAACAATAAGTTGACAACTAACCTTGTCAAAAAGTAATCATGAAAATGTTTCCTTTCAGAAATGTAGATGACTTAAGTGATACTTTTTGTCTCACACTATTTCAATTTAAAATAATATGAAAACTAACCTTGTGAAAAAGTAATCATGAAAAATTAATCAAATCTTTCCTCACACAAATTCCCAAAAATTAATTGATACTCTTTCTTATATAAGTCATCATTATTATCTCAAAGTTCCCTGCAGTCTAAATTTTTGAAGCTGCTATTTTCCCGCGATGATTCATTATAAATGTTTATAAAAACAAAATGCAAATAAAGACATGGCACTTAATACTGTACACTTGATGCTCATTCCTTTTACAAAATAATTACACAACTATTAATGGGAAAGCTTTCTTGTGTTCATTCAGACTTAATAACTTGCCACAAATGATTTATTTCCGGTAAATCACTTAACACATGAAAAACCACTTCAAAATGCAATACTTTGTATTCCAAATGGTCTAACACACAGAGAATGAGTTGTATTTCTATGGATACACCATATGACCATTTACCAAGTATGGTGCAACAAAATAAAGGGGAAGATAAATAAGTGTAATTGAGGATAACTAAATCAAATATTGTTATAAAGATTCCTTATTGTATATTTTTTTATTTGATCCACTCATAAATAGATCATTTTCTTTGGGGCTAGTATCCTACTATATACATATATATATATATATATATATATATATATATATATATATATATATATATATATATTTGATTTTAAGTACATTTCAGGGGCTTTTCACACATACTTAATTTCTGGAATTAAACCTATGTTTTTTTCCACATATAAGACTTGAAATAAAACGTTCAATAACTTATCTTCCAACACAAAGTTTTGCAGACACGGATCCACTCATCAGAAAATGATAAATCTATTGCATTTATAAAAGTTATGATATTTATCTTGAATATGCTATATATTATATATAAAAGGGCAGTTGGGTGAGTTTGATCTTTTGCTTGCATCTCACTAATGGAGAAATAAACCAACTCCTCCTCTCCGCTAGGTTGATGTGCAACTTTGAGCAAGTCTTAGCAACCCCTAGGCTCCCTGTGTCAGGGATATGATGGGTGAAGCCAGTGGCAGCTGGCTAATGGTTTGCAGTTGCTGAGCGCTGTTTGCATCAGACTGTTTGGTCTTCGGCAGGTGAATGAGTTCTCCAGCAGAGCCAATGGTTGTCTATACCTAGTACAGCTAGAATGCTACTCTAGAGAATTTAGCTAAGCCTCTATTGTATTCTTTAGGCTTTCCATGGAATCAGGTGCTAGTCAAAGCAGGGAGTGCTGCCGCTGTTGTATGATAACAGTTTGGCATTATAATCCGGTACTGACAATGAGGAGAAAGAAAGTCCTATCTATCTTTGTTGAATATGACAGATGATGATGATGATGATATATTGTTATGGGGTCCACCCCTTTTTCATATAAGTGGACTCTACCAAGTGTACCTGGACTGCTGCCATTAAATACCCAGAGTTACAGTCAGTGAGAGTAGTCGGTAGTCAGATAGTGAGAGGATATACGGAGAGTGAGAGAATATACGAAGAGAGATAGTGTGAGGTAACCTCTTGTAGAAGTCAGTTACAAGCACGTAGACTCTAAGGAAGTCCTACTTCGAAACTGTATATATCTATCTGTATTTGCTACTAACCACATTCCTTACTAACAGTATTACTCTTTGTATGATTGTGTAAATACATTTTATTTCTTATGTTTAATTATTGCATTTATCATTTCTTGGAGACCGAATTCATCTCGGAATCCACAACATATATAATGTAAAAATATGACATATAAAAGTTTTAGATGACATTTTAGAAACAAAAAAAGAAAATGGAAACTAAAGTTTTCTGGTTTATTTTGAAAATTAGAGGCAGTAATGATTTTAGGCAAATAATACAGTGCTCAACCACACTTTCATAGATTGAAACCAAGAAGACAAATTTAGTCTTCTGTTTATTTCTCAATTCCAGCAAAAAGTGAGGGGCATTGTCTTCTCTACAGTTTTTTACTCAGTGTAGTCTTTTTCCTAGAATGGTTGCCACCCAATTCTAGAGATCAGTGTTTACTCTGCGATTTAATCCTTATCTGATTGGAGAAGAGATAAATTCAGGCCTTTCTCAAAGACATTTGTATGAAATTGAATGCAACAGATGAAGCATAAATTTGAATTTGGCTGGCCAATCTCACTTTCTGCACTGATGACTGTTACGTTTGTTGCACATTTGCATTTAGTATTTGTTTTATTACACTATTTTGAGTTTAGTACTTCTTTCTACTATTTTAACAAGTTAAGGATTATACAAAACTAACTGCAAAGGGTGAAAAAGAAAAGTTTTGTGTGATAGACCATATGTGGAGAGAGAAGGAATTGTATTATCCTCTCTAAGATAAAGTCTAAAATTCAAAAATGGGTCAGTAATGTTATCAGTCCTGACCTATAATCTCAACTTCAGTCACTTTCTCACTGACATGACATATTTTCATAGCAACTGTTCTGATGAGCTTTCCTCCTTGGTACATTGACTGCGGGAATTTAAGCATCCTACTAGATTGGCAAATAGGTCTCATTATTCTATTCTAATAGTTTCTTTTCTTGCACTTTTCACCTCTGGAACTCTCTTCCTGTTTCTTGCTTCCATGTCACCTACATTCATGAAAGATTTAAATGCAACATCAACCATCATGTTTTATTTTCTTCAAATCTATTCTTTTATTGTCCTTTCTCCTCACTTATGTCTTCTCATTCTCTTTCACTCCTAATAATCTGTTGTGTCTTATCTGACATTATCACTTTACTTAGCATGAAAAGATTAAAAAACAAAAACAATATAATGGATACAAGCTGAGAAAACTGAAGGCAATGTTTTACTTTAGTCTCACTGAAAAATGTATGTTAGGCCAGTGTGGATTTCAAGACAGTATTGATTTCTTGGCTTCCTATAATTTTTTTTTTTTTTTGAAAGACTGTAAAATATGTTGTTATGCTGTAGATGATATGAATGAAATTATCATAATTAAAACAATTCAACAGGTTTAAAAATTTTGGTTGACTTTTATTTTATTTACAGCATGTTATATCATAATTTATACTTATTAAACAAAGACATCAAAACTTTCATTCATTCTAATGACTACAAGCACTAGTAGTAGTGGGGAAAGTGCTCAAAAACTTATAAAATGAGACTGGCAAGCCAAATTCAAATTCCATCCAGGACATTTTATGTTCATTTTGCATTAATATCCTTGGGAAAAACATGAATCCATCTCATCTTTCTCCAACTATGAAGAAAATAGCAAGACAGACCGGGCTCTTTAACCTTGGTAGGACAACCAGTTTTGAAAATGTTATAGGAACTTACCTATAACGATAATGGACTCTTCCTGAAACTATAAATACTGCGCCTCTCAAGAGGTATAATGAATGAATGGTGTAATGAGTCAAGACAATATTAGTTCACTCTAAACCAGATGGACAGTCATTAATAACACCTTCAACTTCTTGTACTATATTTCTGTTGTAATATATCTTTGTTATTCTACTCTTGTGTTCGTGTTGTTCTTCCTTGGTTCTAAGGATATTGGACCATAACAGAAAACAACTCTGAATTCTAAACTGTGAAGAAATAATGGAAACCTATTATCTTTCCAAATAAGTATCATAGCAATACATAAATTACAGGTATTAAAAACAAAAGGAAGCTGAGGAGAACCATGATCACTTATGTCCTTGAGGAATATAATACTTAAGGTGGCATTGAACAAAATGAAAGTTCACTTGTACATAAGCAGGGTTTTGACTTTTTTTAATTGTTGCTCATTTAACTTACAGCTATTTCAACACTTCCCTGCCAAGTCCTTGTTAATCTCTATGCTAATAAACTAATTCTGGGAGAAAGAAAAATAATTTGATGAAAAGCATTTAATTTTACTGTCGTAAGTATTTCAGGTGGAAAACTTAAAATTGGTGATAAAGTATTAAATTTTACAATCTTTTCTATTTTCTTTGTTTGAGAAAGTTTTGCACTCAATCTGTGTGTTGTAGATTAGAAACGAGGAAAAGAAGTTTGTTGAAAATGAAGAAAACACTTCTAATATATATATATATATATATATATATATATATATATATATATGATTGACTCTCCCGTCGAGATTCGACGTATGAGGGTCAAGCAGATCAGTTTCCAGGAAACCGACAGCCCGACACCGGCACATGAGATTTGATTTTAGTGATGAAGGCCTCGTGCAGGACCATCCACACTTTTTGGAGGGACAAATACAGAGACCTGGTGCACTGAATGCCACAAGGTTCCCAAACGACCCTCCACAGGTTTTGAATTCAGAGTTGTCCTTCTCCTAGACCAGTTGCCATCCAAGGCTATAGAACCCAGTCTGTCCTGCTATTTTACCCATAGCTGGAGGGAGAAGAAGAGGATTCATACCTTTCCCAAGGGTATTAGCACGTAAGTGAATGTAATGGATTCGACTGGAATTCAAACTCGGCTCTCCGATTCCTCAATCCAAGCCGATACCCATTACTCCACTGTGCCTCCTATATATATATATATATATATGTTAAGCATTTCACCCCAAACAAAGCGGGAGTACCACTAGCACACAAGAGGTTACAGAGAGTGAAAGGAAGAATAAAGATGGGTGGTTGAGGAAAGCAAGTAGGAGGAAGGGAGTTCCACAGTTGGGAAGTGCCAGAGAAGCAGTTGTTGGAATAGAAGAGGCAGTTGCATTTAACTGTTTCAACAGTGAAAGGGTGGGACCAAGATGCCAACCAAGTAGCATGCTTAAATTCATGCAGTTCAGGTACCAGTGAAAGTAACTTGTCAGAGCAGTTGCCATGAAAATATTTCTGGAAAAGACAGAGGGAAGCCACATCACATCTGTGAGAAAGTGACTGTAGACAAGGTAGATAGATAGAAACAGACTAAGATAGATATAAACAGACTGAAAGAAATAGATAGATATGAACAAACTCAGAGACATATATATATATATATATATATATATATATATATATATATATATATATATATATTATAAGTTTCCAGTCTCACAACCTTCTTCAGGCAAAAAGTGGATATCTTCATATATTATTAAAATGAATTAATTTTCTGTATGGTTTTTGATGTTAAACATTCTTTTTTGAGGTAGTAGTGACACAAATGTTTTCTTGGACTGGTGGTAAGAAAGTTCTTCTGCTTAAAAGGTAATAAAACAATTAAGATTGGTCCGAGAAAGGATTGGTAGGATATCTGTATTCTTATCCTTTAATGATCCATGTAATTTCTTAGATCTATTTCCATTTTTGTGTATTGTGTGTGTTTTTGCTACTATGTGTATGTATATTCCCTCTCCATACATACATAATGTCTTATTATAAGGAATTAGTATACACATATATATACATATATATACACCCCCAAACACACACACATATACATGCATACACACACATATATACATACATACACACACATATACATGTATATATATATATATATATATATATATATACATGCATATATAGATACATACACATATACACACTTCCTATGTTGTGTAGGTTACATGTCTGTGCTCCCATTTGTTTTTGCCAGTATGTGTGTATATATATTTGTTCTCCATAGATACCTGTGTGTGTGTGTGTGTGTAGTCCATTATGTATGTATGTTATGTGTTTTTGTGTGGGGGTTTATGATCTATTTAGTGCTGGTTTGAATTTGTTTAT
The DNA here is from genome assembly GCA_963932145.1 of Acanthosepion lycidas. NCBI lineage: Eukaryota > Metazoa > Mollusca > Cephalopoda > Sepiida > Sepiidae > Acanthosepion > Acanthosepion lycidas. Next base: position 70,272,704 of record OZ010595.1, read on the forward strand.
GAAGTTTTTTTCTTGTATTTGTACATAAGAATAATTGTCTGTTTGGTATATTGGAACAATTTTAAATTTACCCTGATTACATTTATAGACGTGTTGTGATGTGAAGAGTTTTCTTTTGTCTGGTAATTTGATGTTGCTTTTGTGAAGGGATACTCTGTTGTTTAGTGTTTGGTTGATACCTATATATGACTTCTTACATTATGTGCATTTGAGTGCATAAATCACATTTTTGGAGTTACAGTTTAGATTTTTATTTATTATGAATGTTGTTTTGGGGTTTTCAAAAGTGTAGGAGTTTCCTTTATAATGATATCACAAGCCCCACATCTTTTTTTGTTGCATTTTGTGACCCCTGTATTGTGTGTTGATTAAATTTGGATGAAGTTAATGTATGTTTCAGGTTTTTAGATTGGCATTTGCTTTTAATTATTTTGGCTGTGTTTAGTATATTTTTCAGTTTGTCATTCTTGTTAAGTAGGTCTAGATTTTTTGTAATTTCTGTAAATAATTCTGGATTGTTCTTGTATGTCAAGACAAATGCTAGAGTTTGATGTTATGTTTCTTTGGATTTCATAGTTGGTCTAACAGATTTTTTTTTGTGAGTTCAAAGCCTTTGTTTATTAGTGTTGTGGGGTAGCCTCATTTTTTTTAGAGTTCTATATAGTTCTTCTAGGCAGGTTTTTCAGAGGTGTTTGTCAGTCACTATAGTACAAACCCTACGTGCTAGAGAATAGGGGATGAATTTCAGGCTCTTTGGGTGATGGCTCTTGAAATGAAGATATTGTTGGGTGTCTGTTGGTTTGTGGTAGATATCTGTGATTATGTGGTTATTTCTTTCTCTAATGAGTATATCTAAAAATGGTGATTTGTTAAAATTATATTCTTGGGTGAATTTGATTTTTGGGTGTAAGTTCTGAAGTAAAGTGTGAAATTGGTTAATATCGCCCCATGAGGATTTCCAGAAAATGAAGCAATCATCTAAGTATTGTTTCCAAGATTTAGTGAAGTGGGTTTTTATATTTTCCCTATATATTTGTTCTATCTTTTCATATACGTTTTCCTCTTGGTAAGCTAATGTTAAGGTGACATATGGAGGTGCCATTTTCATTCCCATTGTGGTACCTAGGATTTGGATATAGTTTTTGTTGTCAAATTCAAAAGTGTTATTGCTTAGAATTAGGTCTATACTATCGAAAATGAATTCTTTAGTGAATCTGGGATGTAGTGTTTCTGGATGTTTTTCAATCCAGAATGAGATTGCTGTTTACCTAATTCATGGGGTATGTTGCTATATAGGCTATTGATGTCAAAAGTTGCCATAAGTGTTCCCAGATCTACTTTTTGTGGTATGGAGCTAAGGAAGTGTATATCGTCTCTGATTTAGCTTTTAACCTGGTTAGTAAATAGTTGTAGTATTGTGTCTATTAAGTTACTGAGTCTGCTAGTTGGACAGGCTGGTCCTGCTACTATGGGTCTGAATGTAAGGTCACTGGGTTTTGGCATGCTAATGTATTCAGATTTTTGTGTCTGGGTAGCTATTTTCATTTCACTTGATTTGTGAACTTTTGGTAGTCCATAGAAATTGCTTGTTTTTGGAACAAAGTTTCTTAGGAAATCCTTTTCTTTTTTTGTTAATATCTTATTATGCATTGCACAGAGCTTTGTAATTTTTTATATAATATTTTAGTCTATGTTGGTGTCAATTAATTTGTAGTTGTTCATCCCCTAGTGCCTCAAGAATTTTTGTTTTATAGTATGCCTTGTCCAAGATCACTATAGCACTACTTTTATCTGCTTCCTTTATAATTATATTATTATTTTCTCAGATGCTCTCTAAGGCTAGTCTTTGTATGTTAGGTTGTTGAATGGTTTGGATTTTTCTTGTAGGTCGAGGTTCCAGAGTTTTTCAAAAAAATATGTTTTGCTCATTAGTATTATTATTTTAGTTTGGGAAGAAATTGGATTTGTTTTTTACTAATGATTTATCTGTAATGTTTTAGTTATTATTAAATGTTTCTTTTAGTCTGAATTTACATTCAAATTCTCTAAGGTCTTTTTTTAGATCTGTTATACTGCTTTTTGGAGTAGGGTAGAATTTTAGGCCTAATTTTAATAGGTTGACTTTGTCCTTTGTAAATGTAGATAGATTTATTATTTTGGGTTTTGTGTCATCTAAACTGGCCTTCTTGTTCAGACTAGGGCTTTTAAAAATAATGATTGTTTCTTTCCATATATTTCGGGTTTTCTAAGAGATAAACTAGCAAGTTAGATTTTCTTTTGGTAAAATTAGAGTTGTCGTTCCTAGATGCCTCTATATAAATGTGTCTGTTTTAAGGGGTGTACCAGATATTTCTAGATTTGTTGTTTATGTATGGATTGTATATATATATATATATATATATATATATATATATATACATACAGTTACACACACACACACAGGGTGTGATGGATAAATTGTTGTGATTTTATATTTTTTTAATCTCGCACATGTGCATTGTTTGTTTTGATTTTATTGACTCACAGTATATTAGGGTAAGTTGGGTACTGCCTGTAAGAAAAAGAGCACTATGATGTAATTCACTCCTCAGGAAATTTCAAAACAACATGCTGTACTGTTTGGCATTCATGGCAAAAGCTCCAATTTCAGAGTGTTTGGATGTCAATCTGAGGACAGTGCAGAGGATTCAGAAAGAGTTGGATATCCAGTCAACATCATGGTGTCTGGAGTGATCACTATTGATGGCAACATTATGCCTCCATTCATCTTCCCACTGGGTCTCAGACTCAACATGGAGGCTACATCAAGTACTTTGAGGAAGTAATGCTGCCCTGGGTTAAGATGGTGGCTTCTGGAAGACCCTATGTCTAGCAAAAGGACTCTGCACCATGTCACATAAGAAGGAGAACCCAGTTATGGCTGTCAGATAATTTCTGTGACCACATCACCTCTGTCATCTGTCCACCTAACTTCCCAGACTGCAACCCTCTATTATGTGTGTGGCACAGTTGAGCAAGAGACCACAAAACTCCTTGTAATACTAAAAATGAACTGAAGGCAAGGATTATGGCAGCTTAAACAAGGAGACTATTCACAAGAGTTGCAGGAGATTCTGAAATTCTCTGGAGGCTGTGATTGAAGCCAATGACAATTTTATTGAATAAATTTATTCTTTAATATTTCAAGGTATTTTTGTGTAATTTTGGTAAATATATCTGTTAAAATGAGCATAATTTAGTTGATAATTTATCCATCGCACCTTGTGTATATATATATATATATATATATATATATATATATATATATATATATATTGTGTATTTCGACAGCAATCCTTCATTTATGCATGTTTCATTAAAAAGACAGACAAAGTACTACAGTTAAGCTTTTTATTTCATTTTTCTTGTGTTCGCACAAGAGCTTTCTTTTTTGGACACAGAGTGTGTAGAAACTGTCCAAATGTTCTATAGTTCTGAGTGCTTTCAGCTATACTTTTAGTCATTATCAAGGATGATTTTCTTTTTCAGTTTAATTGAGTGTGTGCGTTATGTGCATGCTTTTAGTGTGTTATAGAGGTGTTTTATTTTCTGAACACAGTTAGCACATTGTGGCCTAGTTTGTAGTTAAGAGTTGGCTTTTTCTTTTTATTATTAGGGCTTCCATTATTTTTAATCTGTTTTTATAGGTTGTTGTGAAGTGATTTCGCAGTGGAGGCTTGTATTTGTAATAAATCGGTCCTAAAATAGTTTGACGTATAAAACGTTAAGAACTTGATATAATAGGTATTACGCAGAGTAATCTTGTTGTGGTCGCTGATACTTTCGTATTCAACTGTCATCCGACATCAACTGACATTAACTGACCATCGTTTCTATTACTACTCGTACTTATATTAGGTGGGAGAGTCTATTAACTATAGAATAGGTGTGTTTTGCCATAACATAGGTGCATGAGGTTATTATGTTCATGTTTTTACTAGTATGTTTCGAATATATGTGTATATATATATATATATATATATATATATATATATATATATATATACAGTGAAATATATAAACATATATATAAATGTATAAACAGAAAATATATATATATATATATATATGTATGGAGATGACTTTTTCACGTTATCAACTTGGGAAAGAAATCATTGAAAAGTGGATGAAAACTACACCATGGGTTGAGCTGAGCCTGATGAGTGAAATTGGGTGGACAAAACTGTTTCCAAACTTGTTGAATGTTGTGCGAGCATAAAATTACGAGTCATTGGGACCAAGGATTTGAGCATACAATTTATAAAAATCTGAGGTTTTATTCATATAAAATTCAATTTTTGCAAGCAATTAAGGTAAATGACAAACCACAACAAAAAGAAGTTGCTGCTACAAACCTGCAAAGAATTGAAAAAGAAAATGACTTCCTTAATTGCATTTGCTTTACAGATAAAACAACCTTCCATGTATCTGAAAAACTTTACAAACTTAATGCAAGAATTTGGGGACTGGAAAATCCACATAGGAAAATCAAACATGACAGACTGAAAGTCAATGTGTGGCATGGGATTTTGTGCAGCAATGTTATTGGTCCTTTTTTTTCTTTTTGGAAAAGACAATAACAGTTGATAGTTACCTTGATGTTCTAAAAGAATACATTGTGCCACAAATAAAAGAGCTCCATCCAAATATCATCTTTCAGCAAGATGGAGCACTGCCTCATTGGGGAATAAACGTCCGCCAATTTTTAAATGATCATTTTCTAAATCACCGGATCGGAAGAGGTGGCATGATTCTTTGGCTGCCTCATTCCCCAAATATAACACCCATGGATTTATGGGGCTGTACAAAAGTGTACCACACTTCACCAAGGAATAACTGCCACCATTGCACCTATTGATGAAGATATGTTAATAAGGACATGAACAGAAATTGAATATCACTATAGATGTTCTTCATGCAACAAATGCGGCCCATATAGAAACTTATTAACTATTTTATATAAATTTCACTATTTACTTCATATTATGTAAATATTTCAACAGTATCCAGTTTCTGTTGTAATTTTAATAAATTTTTCAATTCACCTAATGACTTTGTGAACACCCTGTATCCCCTTTTGTAGGGTAAACTACAGTTTTTACCTTATTTAAGGAAAGCATATACTCTTCACTCCGATTGTGAAATCCTCTGTAAAGTATGCCAGATCAAATGGTATAACTTTAATAAAACATGTTGAAACTACATCAAAATTTAACTCAAGCTTTGTTTTGACATCTAAATTGTTTACAATTTGAAAAAATCATTCAAAGCAAAAGTAAATTCAAGTTATTGAGGTTTATGTGATTTGCATCAGAGAGACTTTTACAATGGACTGGTACCACTGTTGTTATTAATTGGTTCAAAGGAATTAACAATAAAAGAAGCTGCTCTTTTATCCAATTTGATATCATGGATTTTTTCCCCTCCATTTCCAAGATTAAGGTTGACAAATTAAGAAAAATGATTCATAGAGAATTAAAAAGCTTAAATCTTAAGGTTAAGATAACTACTAGTGTTAAACAAGTTGATTTTCTTGATGTTACATTAGATCTTGTCTATGATATATCCCAACCTTATATGAAAAATAATGCTAATCCAATATATATTCACCCCAATTCTAATCACCCTCAATCTGTAATGAAATATATACCCTCATCTATAGATTGTAGGATTAGCAACAACTCATCTGACAAAGATGTGTTTGATAAATATCAGTCAGTCAGTTATGTGCAATGTGTGATTCATGCTTAGGTGATCATGTATCTTTCAATACATGACTAACAAGGCAGATTTTTTTCCTGCAGTAGGTTGCCATTTTGTTGTAGAGTAGTTTTCACAGTGGAGGCTTGTATTTTAATAAGTCGTCCTAAATTAGGTTCGACGTACAAAACGTTAGGAACTTGGAAATAAGAGTTAATGATGCAGCAAATCTCGTTGTGATGGTTGGTACTTCAATGTCCGATATCGTCTGACTAGCTCAACACCCCCCTGCCAAACTTGCCACTGCTACTTATTATCTGTGGGAGAGTCCATTACAATAGAATAGGTACCATAACTTCCCCCCCTAAAACTTTACTCTGCAGGAGTAAAAAGTTTTCTTTATTTATTTTTCAAATTTTTATAGAAAATATGAAGAAAAAAAAAACAACAAAACAATTTTTTTTTTTTTTTAGCAACATCGTAGCATATTATATTTCCTACGTTTTTTGATCCACTTTTAAATGATCAGTTGCCTTTCTTCTTTTTTTTTTTCTTCTGGATCGGCGTACCTTAGGTAAAATTATTTGCAGGGGTTGTTAGATCAAACTTATTGAAAATCACCTCTATCGGCGTTTTTTTTTTTTTTTTTTTTTTCGCGGTACCGCTGTCAGCCACGTCTGAAAAACATCGTCTGATCTGTTTACTGCACGTGAGTTTTTTCCCTTCCACCAAGTACGTCATATAGCCAATCCGCTTTTCTATTATTTTTTTTTTAATATATCTCCAAAGAGCGTTACTAGAAACAACCTTCCACTTTGAACTTCTTAAAGATGGACTCACAGTTTCTGTAGGTTCTTGTTGACTTAAATCATTTAATAATACTGCATGTTCTTGGTTGTGCGTAACTTGTTCCTCAGTTTTTTTTCGGTGTCGGCTTCATTTTTACTTTCTGAAGCTTGTTTTTCACGCATATTGTCGGAGTTAGCCATTCCACTTTTTTAAATAAACCCGTTTTCTCTAAATCTGTCCAATTCTTTATCTATCTGTTCAATTGAAGCGAACAGCACATTCCTTTTCTTTTTGAATACAGCCTGAGCGTTTTGTTTTGGCTGTAATTTTGCCTCAATCATGGTACACGTTCCCAAACCTGGAGAAAAAAAAGTAGGAAAAGTTCTCTTTAGTTTCCTAACTAATTTCTGAGCTTCGTAGTTTAAATTTTCAACCTTGTAACAGAAAGAATTTATTGGTAAATCCCATAATTGAAATTCTGTTATCCAATCCGTACCAAGTAAGTTCGTGGTATTTTTCATGACAAATAGTTTAGCTTTTCGTGTTTTTTTATGTAACGTGACGTTTGTAACAAATTCTCCAATAAATTGTATTTTTTCTCCTGTCACGGACCTCGCGATTTTATTTGTCTTCATTAAAGTTGGTTTCCCTAACTTCTTCCACGTATTCAAATTTATGATAGGTAGGAACCCGTGTCGAGTTGCATTTTTATGTTTTTATTACTTATTTCGACGGTAACAAATTTTCTAGTTATTCCGTCGTTCACTTTGTCGGACTTTAATTTTCTTATTTTATTGTTTTTATTTTTTGACCTGCAGTGCGAGCTTTTATGCCCCACTCTTTCACAGTTGAAACATTTTTTATTCCTAAAATTGCAATATCTATACCAGTGGAGTTCACCGCAAGCAAAACATGGCTTCGGGAGTTTTTGTTTATTTTTTGCTGGTATTTCACTTTTTGTTTGATAATCCGCAATTTTAGAATTCTTTTTGGTAGACTGGCTTTCTTTTTTGTAGCGTATTTTCTTACATGCGAAACGCCAGACTGTTCTATCTTTTCCGAATCTTTCTTTACGCTAACATATCTTGTGCAGTCTTCCGCCAAACTCTGTACCGAAAACCTCGGTTAGTTTTCCAATTTTGAAAGTACCAATTTCCTCAATTCTGCATCTCTTTCTGAAACTAGGCCTTGAACAAATACTAAGCACTTAAAATTGTCAGCGCTTAATTCTGCTAGTTTGAATTCTTCACAATGCTTGTTCACATTAGCTGCATACGTTATGAAGTCTTGTTCATCGTCTTTCATCAGATTCAAACATTTCCACGTTTTTGTGAAACAAAGATGTCTTTTTACTAAATAATTCACTTAATATATTTACCGCCTCAGTAAAAGTCAACTCGCTAGTTTTATTCGGTAAAATGTAGTTTACCAATTTGTTATGCTCAGCAGTTCCTAACTTGCTTAAAAGAAGTTGAACCTTCTTTCCTTCAGACCACGTGTGGCAGTCCTCGTTATACACGTCCGTATATTTTTAAAAATACTCTTCAAAAGTTATCTCTTCGTCTGGACTGTACGTGAATATTTCAATCGAATTCCATATTGTATTCTCTGGGAAAGAATCATTTCGTAGATTTTTCTCTTTCCTCTTCTCAGTTATTTCCAGAATTTTGTTTTGAAACTCCTTATGCATCTGTTCCATTTCTCGTTGAAACTGCATTTGTCTATTAAAGGATTCCTCTTGAAGTTGCAACTGGAATGTTTTCTGTTGTTCCAATATCGTCATCTGTTGTTCCGTCTGGAACTTAAAAAATTCCTGGAATATATTTTTGCATTCCTCCATCTTCGCAAAAAGTTTGCACAATGCTTAAATATTGTAGAGGGGGGGGGGTCCAAAACGAATTTGTAATTCGTGATCTATTTGAGCAAACTGTCTTATCGAGAAAAAAAAAATTCTTTTCTCAGTTGAGAATACTAAGTTGATGTTTTGTCTTTCAAAAAAAACTTTCCCAAGTTTTTTTTTATTTTTTTTTTTTTATGTGAATCCGAGTTGTCGCCGAAAATTTGACGAGCAAATTTTTTTTTCTTTTTCCTCCGTATGAAAACACGAATTTCGTCACTAAATAACGTGAGCGAATTTTTTTTTTTTCACTGTATGAAACGCAATCCCACGTACGCCACGTTTATTATGGCGGGTGAATGTTTTTTTTTTTTTTTTTTACGTCTGTATGAGTTATGAATCCACGTTGACAAGTGTTGTAGAGTGAACGCAATTTTTTTTTTCCGTATGAAACCAAAATACGTTCGTTGCCAAGTATCGTATATGGCGAAACGATTTTTTTTTCGTATGAATTTCGAATTATGATCGCCCAAGTTGTTATAGAGTGAACGAAAAATTTTTCTTCCGGATGAATTACGAATTCCTTATCGCCAAGGTGTTGTTAGATGTACGAAAAAATTTTTTTTCTTTCTCCGTCTGAGAAACGAATCCCTCGTCGTCAATGTTGTAGTAAGGCGTGTGAAAAGTTTTTTTTTCTTTCCTCCGTATGAGTTTCGAGTCACTCGTCGCCAAAATGTTGTAGTAAGGCATACGAAAAGTTGTTTTTTTTTCTTTTCTCCGTGAGTTTCGAGTCACTTGTCGCCAAAATGTTGTAGAGTAGTTTTCACAGTGGAGGCTTGTATTTTAATAAGTCGTCCTAAATTAGGTTTGGCGTACAAAACGTTAGGAACTTGGAAATAAGAGTTAATGACGCAGAAAATCTAGTTGTGATGGTTGGTACTTCAATGTCCGATATTGTCTGACTAGCTCAACACCCCCTGCCGAATTTGCCACTGCTACTTATTATCTGTGGGAGAGTCCATTACAATAGAATAGGTACCATAACACATTTCTTTCTGCAGCTATAGAACCCAGTCTGTCCTGCTATTTACCCATAGCTGGGAAGAGGATTCATACCTTTCCCAAGAGTATTAGTATATAAATTGTAATGGATTCCAGGATGAAATCCGGTACCAATAAATAACAAACGCCAAGAATGAATATAGGGAAATAATGTATTAATGTAATAATACAAACTGGTAATGCAGGTTAGTAGTTCCAGAAATACAGGTTAGTAGCAAAATATTTATACAGTCTTTGGTATTGAAGTATCGAGGTATGACTTCTTACTGAGTCTACATGCTCGCTCACAGTGACTTTTGATCGCTACGTCCGTTCGGTCTGCCTGTTACCTTACTCTCACTCTTCCAGTTACCTACAACCTTTCACTCCTCCTCTTCAGCTTTTGGGTCTTCACGTAGCAGTAGTATATGTATATACTGGGTGAGTCCATTTGTGTAAAAAGAGGAGGACCCCTCAACATAAATGAATGTAATAGATTCAACTAGAATTTGAGCTTGGCTCTCCAATTCCTCAATCCAAGCTGCTATCCATTACTCCCCTGTGCCTCCTTGATAAATATAGCAGTCTTTATAATACTGCTTTAAAAAATAGTGGCTACAAGCATGTTGAAATCAAGTATAGAAAATATTATAATACTGATCTAAGGAAAAAAAATAGGAATAGAAAAATCATTTGGTACACACCCCCATTTAACCAATTGGTCAGTACTAATTTAATTGATAAATATTTCCCTAAAAGTAACCCTCTTAGTAAAATACTTAACAGAAACACACTAGAACTAAGTTATAGCTGCACCAATAATCTAGAGAAGATTATAAAGAAACACAATAATAAAATTTTAAACCAATATAAAAATTTGGATAATAATGCACATCCCAAGATAAATACGGTTGATAATATTAACCAATGCAATTACGGGAGTTCTAACAAATTCCCATTATGAAACAGATATTTAACCAACTCTCTTGTTTATCTAAGTACTATGCCCACAATAGAGAATCCAACAGTTGAGAAAATATATATATATATATATATATATATATATATATGAAGAAATATAGACTTAAGGTATGCTATATTTATGGGATAAAGTGCTCAATATCAGAGATAGAGCGTGTGTAAATATAAAAGTGAACATTGAAGTCAATACTTAGAGGCAACAGGCTGTTTTATGCTAGACGCAATCTTCAGGCCATGAAAAAACTCATGGCCTGATGATTGCATCTAGCATGAAACAGCCTGTCACCTCTAAGTGTTGACTCCAATGTTCACTTTTGTATTTATATATATATATATATATATATATATATATATATATATATATATATACACACACACACATATATATATACACACACATATATATGGGATAACGATATATAATTTTTATATTTCAAGAACAGTTTTAGAAATAAGATGTATGACAAAGGGGTAAAGGTTTTCATGTGATGTTTTTCATCTGGTAAAGTCCTAAAAGACAAAATGCATCACATGAAAACTTTTGCCACTTTGTCATATATATATATATATATATATATATATATATATATATATATATATATAGATAGATAGATAGATAGATAGATAAATGAATAGAGGAACCTCAGGTAATGAGCTGTGAGGCTTATTAGTGAGTTCAATCCTCGCTGGGGTCCTTATACAAAATTTGACATTAAATAACCCCATAAGAGTTGACATGTCATAAAATTAACTAAACTTACTTAAATAGGATTAACAAGGAATGTCTCTTAACCTTTTTGGCAAGTTTTTCCTGGTGTCAAAGTTCTTTGATGTCAGGTTGAAACTTGTAAAGGAATTTGCTGAAATTGTGCATTATGTCATATTAGCCACATGACACTAAAATCTACTCCAGATCGTAGCATATGAATACACCTCAAAAATCCTCCTATTTAAAAACAATTCTCATGTCCTTCATCTTGCATATCTAATATAATGAATAAAAAAAACAACAGTAAATTCTTACATTGACCATATGTTCACCACACTCTCTCATAGGTTGAATTGTCACTCATGAAAATTTAGTGCATTACTTGCACATATTGATCATCCCATCACAACCAAGAAAAGAAAAGAGAAACATAAAAGACAACTTATAATTAACATCAGAAAGGGACAGTTGAAATTTCTAAGGCACATAATGAGGAAAGAGGGCTTGGAAGATTTGACACTCACAGGACACTTAGAAGGCAAAAGGAGCTGAGGAAAACAATGTATAACCTACCTAGTGAGTTTGAGTAAATAAATGGCAGAACAAGGTTTAGAAGACATAACAAAAAGACAACATTTTTTAAGGGCTACAAATTACAGGAAATTGTGGAGAGCCATGATCACCAAGATCTTGAAGTGGGACAGCATATAGAAGAAGAACCTAAACAAAATATTAGTAGAAAATACTAAAATACTATGTAGCACTTACTGTAAGGAAAGACTCAAAATGGTCAAAGCTATAAATAATCAAAATCGTCAAAGCTATAAATAATCAAAATCGTCAAAGCTATAAATAGATAACAGAACACGGTTTAGAAGAGATGACAAAAAAGACAAAATTTATTACAAGCTGCAAAAGACAGGAAATTGTGGAAATATTAGTAGCCAATACTATAATACTATATAGTACTTACTGTAAAGAAAGACTCAAAATGGTCAAAGCTATTATTATACAAAAGAAAAAATACACATTAGATAAAATATCTATCACCAAAGGAGACAGTATATTAAGGTGTGTATAAAATATTGAATATGTGTATAATTAATATGTTTAAGTATATGATGCATTCTTTTCCAGTGCAGTCAATCCTCTGGGGAACAATTTTACACAGTAAATCACTTTTACAATATGTGTGTATATGAATTTGTTTGAATTCTAGCATTTCAAAAAGTACCAAGTTATAGTCAACAAAATCATGTTTGACATCCAGTTCTTAATAATGAGTGAGACTCTCAAAATTATTTAAACGAAAACTAAGCAAAATGTGAGCTTTGGACAGTTTATTCACAATTCTGATTCAAATGTATCACTACTTTACACAGATTTTGTCAATTGAATGTAACAAAACTTGTTTATATATATATATATATATATATATATATATATATATATATATATATATATATATATGTGTGTGTGTGTGTGTGTGTATATATATATATATATATATATCGTCTGGTTCACACTCCTCCTCAGTCTTTTGAACAGGAGTAAAGGTTTATCCCTCGTTTCCTGTTTAGGATTGGGTTCCTGGTTCCTTCTAAAGTCTGCTTCAGCTGTATACCCCTAATGCTTGTTCATTCCTATGCTAATATAAATCTACACAGTAACCCTCTACCTTGAGTGGCTCTTGGGTCGTGTATTGGGTGGACATATATATATATATATATATATATATATATATATATATATATATATATATATAGATAATGGCAATTCAAATATTCTAAAAAGAACCATTAAGTGTTTCCTTTAAGTAGTGGAAGGTTGACAAGGTGAAAATTTGGCCTTGTTTAAATGTTCAGCAGATCCACAAAGAAAAAGGAAAGAAAAAGAAGAAAAAAGCAGATAAAGGGCAAATATAAAAAAATGAAATTGTTGAGAAATAGGCAGGAAAAAGGAAGATACTTTAATGGCTCCTCTTCTGACTTGATACAATTTCTTTTATTTATACTTCCATGTGAACAGGCATATTAAACACAGGAATATGTGCAAATATTTAACAGAAAAATGCTAGGCTCTACTTGAAAGTGTGTTACTTGAAAAGCATAAAATTTCTAATAACTTAATAAATAACTAAGATTGGGTAAAAGCTGAAAATTTAATTTATTTTTTTGATTAATAATCCGATATGTTTTAAATATTGTGTAATTTTTATCTTTTTCTATAAATTAAAAGTTAATTAAATTTTATTTTAAGATGATTCCATACCAAGTGGATATCCACTTGGTATGGATATCATACCTTATTAATAATTTTTAATAAAAAGAGGTTTTATATTATTTTTTTATGATAATGTTCACCCTGTGCAAGCCCCAACAGCCACTCAAGGCAGAGCCTTACAGAGTAAGTGGCACAGTTTAGGTGGATATCTGTGGAAGATAATGGTCAACCCTAGACTTGAACAGGTTAAGATTGTAGTAACTAGAGAAGTATCCTCTTGGGAGTCAGTTTCACAAAGCAGTGGTTTGGGAGAAGAAGCCACTCAAGTGGAAATTACATCTCACTAGGTGAATATGAAAGGAATGTGAGTGGTTCACTACAATGGGCGTGGCATGGCAGGTCCTAGCCATGAAGGTTAGGGCTGCTGGTGAAACTAAGGTATGTAGTTCATCCTAACACTTTCCATGGAAATAGCAATAGATCAGTGAGATGCTTACAACATATTGTCTATGAGAAAGAGTTTGCAGTGTGGAAAATAATTTGTCACCCACAAGGATGCTTTTGAACTCTGTCTAGAGTGGAAAAGTTAACACTGGACAGCATTCAAAGGAAAAAATATAGTATTTATTGGGTTCAGTACTATTCAAAATTTCAGGCATTTACTGGATGAACGTGTATTATTATATGCATAAGTAAAAGAATAAAAGACATGACAACAAAAATTTATGTGTGAAGACATGATACTTAAAAAAAGATGAAACTGACATAGCACAAAAAACAAAAACTCGTTGGTAATGGCTTATGGAAGCTAAACATACTCAGATATTTGACAATTTATATTTTAATTTTCACTGGAAACCAAGAAAATGGTCTGAAATATATAAAAAAAAAGTCTTTAACAAAGACCTTTCATTGGTCTTTAATCACACTTGTATAAATGAATTATTGCTACTGCCAAAATATACCTAAAAAAGAGGATACAGGTTTAAACCCTTCTGGAGTATACATCTTCTTTATTAAGATTCTCAAATGCACAGGCTAAAATAAAACAGTTAAAGTAAAAAGATATCTATCTTTCTATATATACATTGCATTTCACTAAACATGACATGTGTTGAGTTTGGCTTTTTCATGTCAGAATGAAAGACAAAACTGTTTATAAGGAAAATACATTGGGACATTTGAGGATAAGAGGGGCAATAAATTAAATTACCTTATCAGATCCTAAGACCAGAAATATATATAAAAAACAAACAATTTCTGGCCTCTTGTCATAGGGTCTGATAAGGTAACTTAATTCTCCTCTTATCCCAACACATTTTCCTTATATAGAGTTTTGTCTTTCATTCCAACCTGAGGGAGCTGAACTTAGCACACACACACACACACACAAGTTTTATTCAATTAAACCAACAAAGTGTGTTTTCTTAAATCCTTTATTGTATTTTTCCAATTTTCATATAAGATCAAAATTGTGGATAAACTGTCTAAAGTGTTTGTTCATGTTTTCTTCTGCTTTTTGTGCAAGTACCTTGTTTATCAAGAACTAAGTGTGTGTATGGGGGGTGTATGTGTGTGTATGTATAGATAGATAGATATGAACAGACTAAAAAGAAAGAAAAAAGAAAAAAAGAGAAAGAAGGAAAGAAAGAAAGTAGACAACAATGTGTCCTTTAGTCTATTAAAATTGTCTGACCGAGAAACCTTTAAACTTATCTACAAGAAAGTTATCAAATCATACTATCAGCATCTTCAAAAGGAAAAAGTCAGGTCAAATTTTGAAGGTGATAAGTGATCCATCACTACATAAGAAAATTTTTTAGTTTTCACTTTTTCATGTCAGCAAGAATATATAATGTCATCAACTTAAGAATTGACATTTAAGAAAATGAAATACTATTACATTTAATACTACAAGTCTATGTAAACAAAAATACCATAATAATGACATTCATCAAAGGGAATATAGCCATATGGCTATATTTGGATTACTTTTGTCAGTTAGCCTTCATATCCTTATTAGAAAAAAAAGCTGCCAAAAAGATAGTTGCAAATTCAAGCTTTCCTTAGATTTTTTATTCTGATCAACAGAACTTACAATTTTGAAATAATTATGTGGACACTGAAGAGTCAGATATCTGAAGGAATCAGTGCATATGCTATGATGGCCTCCTCAGTAGGCCTAGCATAAAAACAAATACAATATGGGAGTTATTAATAAAGAAGGTGTTGTGGAGTTATTTCGCAAGTGGAGGCTTGTATTTGTACTAAATTGGTCCTAAATAGTTTGATGTACAAAACGTTAGGAACTTGGTATTACGCAGAGTAATCTGGTTGTGGTCGCTGACTACTTTCGTATTCGACTACTGTCGTCCGACATCGACTGACGCTCGTTTCTCTTACTACTCCTACTTATATTAGGTGGGAGAGTCTATTAACTATAGAATAGGTGTGTTTCACCATGACAGAAGGAGAAATGAGATCAAAGTTGTAACAGCAGCATCAGCAGTAAGAAAAATAAGCCTTGCTGAACGCAGTCAAGTGTGACAAGCAGCAACAGTGTCAGCATCAGGTAGATTAGGTTTAAGACTCCAAGTTCTAGGCTCAAGATTGTTCCATAGATTAAAGCATTGGTTCATGAATTTGGTGACATAGTAATTGTGACTTTAATCTCATGTAGACTCTGTAGAAACAAGGTGAACAGTAACTGAACAGTACTAAATAAAAGCAAGATGAGATATCCTTAGACATGGATAAGGGAATGAAAACACTTTATCCATGTAGATTAAATAAAGGGCTCAGTTTGAAATTCCCAGAAGATTATTTGGGTCATCAAGTACCTGAAGAAAAATAACAACAAAGATGAGGACAATTCTCTGAATGTAAATAATGTAAATAACTCTTAATCCTAAAAATTCCAACTCTGGGAGTTGTGATAAAAACCAACAGAAATTAACATGAAAGAAATACTAGTCAAAGATTAATGATAATTTAAAATACTTTAACTAAGAAATCTCGTTACTATTACAGCTGATACTACTAGTAAAATAAAAAACAACAGAAATAAAATAAATTAAATACCAATCAAAAATTAATACCTAAGAATATTTCATCTACAAAATTCATATAGTATTATAGTCAATACTCATTATCATCATTTATGTGTCATATGACGTCAGGTGATTATAGCTCTCCACAACTTCCTATCCTTTATCATATTTCCTTGTCTTTTGTCTGCCATTAATTCATACAAAACTCATTGTTACTCAATGTTTCCTTCTACTCCTTCTTCCATCAACACATACTGTGAGCATTAAATTTTCCAAGCCATCCTTCCTCATAAGGTGTCCCAAAAACTTCAACCATTTTTTTCTGGTTTTAAGTAAAATATCTTTTTAGTTCCCATTTTCTTCTGAAATTCTTCCTTGATCATGTGTTCTGTCCATGGTATTCTTGACATTAATCTGTAGAACCATATATCTGTTAAAGATGAGTCCATTCTTCATATAGAAGGAAAATGTCTATTATTCACTGCTGTATTGAAGGATGGATATGACAATACAGTTCAACACTCTTTTGTTTCTAATGAAATAATCCTATGTCATATTTGTTTCATTTCTGGAAGGCCTCCAAGTTTTCAGCTTTAACCTGGTCTCTTGTTCTTAACTAGTGTTCTCCAGATTAACTGTTAAGCATTGACCTTGCATTGAGTTTGCCAATTTTTTATACTAGAATGTGTGTTGAAAACCTCACAGTATTTATATTTAGTATTGATGACATTATTGCTAACATTTTTGTCAAAATTTACAAATTCTATGTTTCATTGAACTTGACAGATCATTGTAGTGAACCACCTTCATACTCCCTACATACTCTATTGATCAAATGTAAGTTCCACTCAAGTAACTTCTTCCCAGACACTGTTACTTTGTGAAACAACTCCCAAGAGGATGCTTCCCCAATCACTACAATCTTAACCTGTTCAAGTCTAGGGTTAACTGTTATCTTCTCCACATATTTTTTAATCCCCATAAACTGTGCTTCTTACTTTGTAACCCTCAACCTCAAGTGGATCTTGAGTCTTATATGTCAAAAACAAGTAAAGGACCAAAAACATCTAATTTTTAGTTCATCCTTTCACATGAAGAATGCTGATTATGTAACATGATTAGGAGGCCAGAATCATTGTCCAGATATACAGGGTGTTCCAGAAGTCTTGGGAACATTTCAAGTCCTCATATCTACTGAACTATGAATGGTAGTAAGATGAAACTGGTACCATTTTAAAACTAAATTCATTAAGTTTTTTGTAATGCTAATAATCTTTTCAGATCCAGTAATGGCGTTCACTCAACCAGAAAAGGCGTTTTGCGTCCTTGAATTTGTTAAAACTGAATCATGGACACTTATTCAACGTGCATTTTCCAGGTCTCCAAATCTCACTCTGCGATTTCTTTTTGTGGAGGGTTGTGAAAGGCTTGGTCTATGTGTCTCCCCTTTCAAAAGATGTGGCTAAACTGAAGGCCCGAATAACAGAAGCTGTTGCTACCATCAACAATGCAATGCTGGAACGCATTTGGCATAAATTGGATTATCAGCTTGATGTGTGCCATGTAACCAACAGTGCTCACATTGAACATCTTTGAACATTCCATGTAAAACTTGAGATTAAATTCTTTCAGAATATGTCAGGTGCATTTTTATATCCTTAATAATTTTAGAGATATTCAGTCTCCAAATGTACCTAAGACTTTTGGAACATCCTGTATATTCAAAGCTGTCCATAAGTGAATTGTGATTGTTGAGTGTGACTGTAGTGAATTTAGCCTTCCATACATGCTTAATGGAGTTAAGATCTGATGAGTACATGTGCTGGTAGAGGACTTGCAAGTAAATTAAATGTTCCTAGAACCAGTTTCAGGTCAGCCATGCACAATGAGGATTGTATCATATTGTTGGAACAAAACATCACCATCAAGGACAGATGGCAAACATAAACGGATCAAATGGTCTGAAGTAAGACCCCTGTATGCTGCACCTGTTAAAACAGACTCATTTTGCAGGTAATGCCTGGGAATATGCATAATACACACTCAACATTATGAAAGAACCATCTCCAGCTTGTAGATATCATACATAAGTTCCACTTGAGCATCTATCTACAAACCACTGCTTTGTGGAACCAACTGGCAAGAGTGTGCTTTCCTAATCACTACAGTCTTAATCTGTTCAAATCTTGGTTTAACTGTTATATTCCCCACATATTCCTATAAACTGTGCCTCTTTGTAACACTCTACCTCAAGTGGTTCTTGGGCCTTGTACAGAGTGAACATTATCGTAAAAAAGAAGATCAGAAACATGCAATATTCCAACAATATGATAATGAAAGACAAAACCCCACTGCTCTCAGGTTGACCTGGGATACCATTGCCCATTACTGCAACAATATAGAGCACATTTCCAGTATCTCTGAGCAGCCTGAATGGGATTCAGCAGTTTCTATTCTTCAAAATTTTTGATTGTGCATTCACAGTTGAAAATTCAAGTCCAACTTCAATTTTATTTATTGCTAACTTATTTCGTCTTTGGGGTTATCAAACCTTGTCTGCCGGGAAACTTCTCCTAATGACCTGTGGGAAAATGAAATAAAATCAATAAATAAAATAATAATCTATATCTATAAAAGAGAAGATGTCTGTGTGTGCATTTGTCTGTGTATCTGTGTGTGTGTGTGTGTGTGCTATTTATGCACATTAGCATTTCTCAACCAATTTCCATGAAATTCTACACACAAGTTGTAAATTTGCTAATATAGGTTTAAACCAACTTTTTAATCTCCAGGCCACCTAGGTTTGGCAGAAAAATTGATAAATTGTAGGTATAACTTTTTGCAAATACCAAGGCAAAGTTACACATGAACAAAATTTTTACTGGATGAGCTGATATTCTTTGCACTTAATGCAAAACATAACTCATCTTATGAGGTTTATGTAGAGTGCTTGATAATTTTCCTGCGACACACACTTCACACAAAAAATTGCAAAACACTGTGAAAAAATCAAGTTTTTTGTACTACTTAAAACAATTTGAATAACTTCCTCATTTTTTATCCAGTTTTCTTCAAACCTGTTGCAAAAATTTTGCCATATTGCAAAACATAAGATAATGTGGTTTTAGCCCTGTTTGCTTCCCTGTGTATAATGAAAAACCACAAAAAACTGTTCAAAAAGCCTGTTTTTCAGCCATAACTCCCCGGTTTTTCATCCAATGCTTTCCAAATTTGCCATGTAAATTACATATGATACACAAATTGTCTTGCATGAATGTTTGGTTTAGATTATTTCAGTTAAGTGGACAAAATCTGTGACAAACTAGGTCCAAAATCTGATTCTGCCATTTAACCAATAATTTCTTCATATGATTCCATCCTAAATTGGCATTAAAACAACCTTTGATGCAAAGATTATTTGAGAAGGATTATAGAAGTGTTAAAAGAGAAGAGTTCCCAAAGAACCTCTTATTGACCCCAGCTTTATAGTAAACATGTGAAGGAGGATGGGGCATTCATGCATTTGCACTTGCATTTGAATCAAGCTCTGATGTCTCATCCCTGTTTTTGTTTGATTATTAGATTTGTGAATAATGCCATATTATTTGAAAGTTATTATGGACATAGGAAATTTACTGAATATCTAAAACATTTAAATAATTTAACCCCGAGCAATGACCACACATCTTTTTATTTTTTATCAATGAAATTCCTTTATTAAGAACAATCAAACACTTTCAAAGGACATACTGTAAAAAGGATGAGTGGGGAGTATACCAACATATGATGCATGCAAGCAGGGATGCAGGCAGATATTTCTAGATAGAGTGGTATACAGGTAGTGCAGTTATACAATTGCAGCCAGGTATATACAGGCAAAACTAGGTACCTAAGCTAGTAATAAATAAAAGAAAAAGAAATACATTTTTCCATGGTGCTAGTAGTAAAGGAACTGAAAATAGGATTACCCCACTTGGCTTCATCAAACACCCATTAGGTGGCACTGGTTAAGTCTATAAAAAGACAAACATTTTCCTTCTTCAGTCTTTTTCTCCCTCTTACTCTAAGATGTTGCACAACATGGTAATTATGTTCCCACTGGGAAATGCTAGTTTCCCCGATCCACTGATGACAGAACTCTCTTTTCGTTTTTCAATGCATAGTGTTCACACGTGTCTTTCAAAACCTTCACCTATGAAGGAAATCTTTCTTGCTGTCATAACATAGTTTCCCTATGTCTTTTCTAGAAATATTATCATGGTAATTGTTCTGAGCTGTCATCTTTGTTACCTTGACTTCATGAATTTAAGCATAGTACTAGATTGGCAGGTAGGTCTCATCATTTTACTTTTGAAATTACTAAATGCAATTGTAAGTTATATTCTAATAGTTTCTTCTCTCACACTTATTGCTTGTGAAACTCTCTTCTGGATTCTTGCTTTCCACTCAGCTACAATCTTCAAAAATCACTGTCTTCTGTCTTTTTGAGTCCTGTTCTTTTATTGTCTTTTCTCCTCAATAAAGTCTTCTCAGTTCCTTTCACTTTCACCAACCCTTTATATCTTAGTGACTTTATTGAAATAAATTGAAGGAAATATTGTAGCCCCTTCGCTACTCTGTTCACATGATCAAGGGCAGATGTTATATATTCATGACCTTGACCATGTCTTTATCATGTTGCCCTACTCCCTTCAATTTAATGTAGCAAGTTCATTTAGATTCATAATAAACCTAATGTCTTTTTAATTGTTTCAGTATTACGAACTTCGTCTGAATACTTTTCAGGAACATTTTGATACTTTTTGTACTTCATAGCAACTTTGGATTTATTTCCTTTTGATTTTGAGTGCAATGGCTGGCCCAGCTAATGTTATTATACTCCCTTATCATACATCCCAGTGACTTCTTACCGAACTGGGAGGAGGGGGCGAAATGCAGGCACACTGGTTTTTGTGACCAGGCAGCCCAGATGGGTTATGTATTGAATTACATGCTCTTTTGTTTTTTTCTGCCAACTGGATGCTAGTTGGGCTTTTCTCTCCACTCTTACTTCTGGCACTTTTGCCCTTTATTATTTCCAGCTACCACAGACTTCCGGCACTTCTGGTCTTTATTACTTCCAGCTACTACAGCCCCTTTACTTCTGGCAATCCAATCTCAAACAAACTCACCTGGTTAAGTGGCGTTAATTGACCTGATCACAACCCTGAACTTTTGGCTACACATTGCTCCCTGCTTCCACCTTTCCTGCCAACATAACTCACCTGGTTTAGGAAATTAATTCATGCATGTATATCATCCAGACTCAAACAACCTATTCTGTACACTTCGGTTAAATATTACGAAAGGTTCATCATTGAATTTAACCAGCAAACTACTCAGACATTGCCACAATGTTAGCTAATATTTTTCAGCCACTTCCTTATGGATTTCATCAATGCCTGCACTGGACAGTACAGCTATTTCAGCCTAGCTTCAACTATCAGCTTCAGGCATTTCTTGTCAACCTAACTGCATGCATATCATCCAGACTTCAACCAACCTATTTCCATACACTCACCTGGTTGATCTATGTTAATGGACCTGCTTACAACAGCCCTGAACTTCTGGCTATACATTGGTCCCTACTTCCAGCATCTATCTCAACCTTACTCACCTGGTTGATTGGCATTAATGGACCTACTTAAAATAGCCCTGAACTTCTGGCTACACTAGGTCACTGCTTCCAGCTTTCCTG
The DNA here is from genome assembly GCA_963932145.1 of Acanthosepion lycidas. Lineage (NCBI taxonomy): Eukaryota > Metazoa > Mollusca > Cephalopoda > Sepiida > Sepiidae > Acanthosepion > Acanthosepion lycidas. The sequence goes on from OZ010595.1 coordinate 70,294,810, forward strand.
TCAACCTAACTCATCTGGTTTAGGAAACTGCTGCATGCATATCATCCAGACTCAAACAACCTACTCCGTACACTTTGGTTAAAATACTATGGAAAGTTCACCATTGGACTTAACCAGCAACTATGCAACACCAGCACTGGACATTTAAATTGAACTTTCTTCTCCTTGGCTATATCGTCCAGACTTCAAATAATCTATCCCATACACTTTCGTTAAAATACTACATCATTGTGTGGCAGACTTCACCATATTAATTTAACTTTAGATTAGGAAACAAGACTGACATGGAAAAAGATAAGCAAAAGACATCATTACACACAAAATATTTATTTAACAAGATGTACAATATCAAACAACGATGTGAAAGAAAGCATGCATTTAAGTAAGAAAAGGTTGAATAAAACAAGAGTTGTCTCTCTTTAACTGTAATTTTAGTATTTCGAAGTTCACTGGAAGAATGTTTGTGAGAGTTTCTTATAATAACTGTTCTCAGAAGATTTTGCTGTATAAGGGGTTCCCGGTACTCTCTCTCTTTCTCTCTCTCTCTCTCTCTCTCTCCCTCTTTCTCTGGCCTCTGTACAAGTGCTGATGTGTTTCTCCCGTGACGTGTGCAGTCTGTGGCATTGCCTCTTCATTTTGTGGGTACACGGTTGACAGTTCACTGGTTGCTGTTTCCGACTGGTAGTTAGGAGCCCTAACTCTTGCGTAGCGTCTTGAGCGGCCGCTCTGATCAACATTTGTATAATACCGGGGTGTTTGTAGTGCCATGTCGCACATGGAACGGTGTCCCTGCAGTCACCTCCGGTGGGCAACCCTGAGGCCACATTATGATGCAGGCTGTGCCAACTCCTCTCTGTTCATGTTGCGGTCGATAACCATCTACTTCTCTTACTTCAGGCCTTCTCATCCTCCAACTTTTACTCCACATGAAGACTAAAGCCTGAAGTACTTCAGGCCTTCTCATCTTCCAGCATTTACTCTACATGAAGACTCAAATGAACCAAAAAAGAAAACCTAAACCAGCCACTCAAAAATCACCTAAACCCTTCAACATTTCGTTCAGCAACATCTGTGGCATTAGAACAAATTTTTGCAATGTGGAATCTTTCCTCACTGCAAACAGCCCGGATATAATGGCCCTGTGTGAGACAAACCTTGTCCCGTCTATTCCCTCTGATCTCTCGATCCCCATCTACCTTCCTATCCTCAGGAAAGACTCTTTAACCCACATGCTCGGCCTTGGTGTCTATGTCAAGGATCATCTCCCCCTGGTCAGAGAGATGTCTCTCGAATCACCAGACCATTCGTACATGTGTCTTTGACTATCTCTCCTCAATGCCGTAAGCTATCTCTTCTTCCTCTATCGCTCTCCATCCTCTCAAGACTGCAGGATACTCGACAGCATATCGGACAGCATAGACAAGGCCCTCTCTCTCCACCCGTTTGCTCACATATTCGTGTTTGGTGACTTTAACGCCCATCATACCAAGTGGCTCAAGAATGCTACTACTGACCGGGCTGGCATTCAAACACTTAACTTCTCAATTTCTCAATCCCTCACATAGATAGTCAACTTCCCCACGCGTTTTGCCCCCAAACTGGCAGATAAGGCCTCCCTTCTAGATCTGTGTTTTACCTCCATCCCCGAATCCTGTAGCGCCTCACAGCTCTGCCCTCTTGGTAACTCTGACCATGCCATGGTATCTGTTAACATTTCCTTCAACTCCACACCCCGCAAAGAACCTCCCATTACTAGAACCTCGTTCTACTACCAACGATCGGATTGGGACTCGTTCCGTGACTTCCTCCGCGATGTCCCCTGGGATGTTGTCTTTACACTCCCTGTCCATGAATGTGCTTCTGAGGTCTCATCCTGGGTTAAAGCTGGAATCGACGCTTTCATCCCCTCAAGGAAATTTAAGGTCAAGTCGCACTCCTCCCCTTGGTTCTCCGCTGCTTGCTCAGCCGCCATTGCCCATAGGAACCACTTCTTTCACTTATTTCGTAGCGACATGTCGGACTGCAATAGACGTCTCTTTGCCTCCGCTCGTAGCGAGTGTAAGTGTGTCCTCAACGAAGCTAAGACAATATTTGCTGCTTGGATGAGGGAGCGTATTGCATCTCGCAAATTTGGCTCCAAAGATTATTGGCGGCTCTGCAAGAGTGTCCTGAACAATAGAAAACCCTCCATACCTCCTTTATTCAACCAGTTCGAGGTCTTGACTTCCTCAACCGACAAGGCTGAATGCCTTGCTCGGAAGTTCTCGTATAACTCGACGCTTGACTCCACCGGTGTACCCATACCTGACTTCTCTCTAAGAACTGAGGCCCTATTGAGCGGCTTACGCATAACCCCATCATCAGTACTGGGTATTATCTCCAAATTAGACCCCCACAAGGCTAGTGGTGGAGACGGCATACCAGCCATTGTCTTGAAGAAATGCGCGCCTGAGCTAGCACCCGCCCTCTCTAAACTGTATAATTACTGCCTGAAGGAATCCTGCTTTCCTGACTGCTGGAAGTCCGCATCCATTGTTCCTGTCTTTAAGAACTCTGGAGACCCCTCTGACCCCGCTAATTACCATCCTATTAGTCTCCTACCCCTCTTCGGCAAAGTCTTCGAAGCCCTAATCAACGCAGAAGTGGTTAACCACCTTACCACACACGATCCCGAGCAAGGCATGAAGCCACTAGGATGCAGTGGGGTTGCAGAAGATTTGTAGCAAGAGCAGATAGGAGTGATAGAAGAAAGGATGAAGGGAAGGGTAGTGTGTAGATCAAGGTAACTGGAGATGTCGATTGACATTACATTTGAATAGTTGGAGATTATAGCTATCAGGGAAACAGTAATTGGGAAGGGTGTTCCACAGGCGAGAGGTGTGAGGTATGAAGCTATTGGAGTAGAAGTATTGGCTACATTTTAAAGTTTCTACAGTGTAAGGGTGAGAGCGGGATGCCAGCCTCGTAAGGCGCTTGTATTCATGGAGACTGGGGACCAGGGAAAGCAGCTCATCGGAGCAATTGCCATGAAAGTATTTGTAGAAGAGACAGAGGGAGGCGACGGTGAGTCTGTGAGATAGTGGCTGCAGGCGAGACGCCAGATCAGGGCCAATCACATTATATATCTGTCTCTGGATCTTGTCAAGAACTCCGAGGTAAACAGAAGGTGCCCCAGACCATATATGGCAGCAATACTCCATGCAAGGGCGAATGGTCGTTTTGTATATTTGAAGTATCGATTCAGGGGAGAAAAATTTCCTGGCGCGGCACAGAGAGCCAACTTTCCTCGCAGTGGACGATGCAATTGACTCAATGTATTTGTTCCATCTCAGGTCAGCAGTCAACGTGAGACCGAGCAGATGCAGGGAGTCGCTCTCAAGAAGTTGACTATCAGACATTCTAATGGGGAGCAGGTAAGAATATCTATGGTGGTTAATGGAGAGTAGTTTAGTTTTTGAGGCGTTAAATTTGACCATCCAATTGTTGCCCCAGTTAACAACCGAATGGAGGTCCATTTCAAGACGCGCGGCCAGGTTAGTTTTGACCACGACACTAGATTTGGTTTTGAGGCAGGAGTAAATTGTAGTGTCGTCCGCGTAGATGCCAACTTGGGAACCTATGGCGTCAGGAAAGTCGTTGATGAAAATAAGGAAAAGTGTGGGGCCAAGGATGGAGCCTTGGGGAACACCTGCATTAGTGGGATAGGAACTGGAGGAGAAACTGTTGAGAACGACCTTCAATTCTCGATTTGATAGGAATGATTGTATCAGATCAAACAGTCGACCAGTAATACCGTAACCCTGGGGCTTATGAAGAAGGCCGGCATGCCAAACCCTATCAAACGCTATATTGGAAATATCTAGGACCACGGCACAAGCCTCACCATTATTTTAAAGTGCTTGGTAGACGGTTTCAGTGATGGCCGTAAGCACGTCAGCTGTAGAACGTGTGAGTGTATAAGGAATGTTCAGCATGTGAGTGGTGTGTGAGTGAGAACATTGGCACATAGTTTCAACTGTCATGGATTCATTTGGCAGCTGAATTCTCACTAATTAGCTAAGAAAAATTCTTGCTTATATAAGTGACTATAGGCTCTAGATTGCTGCACAGGAAAATTAACTCTTCACATGCAGTCGATCTGATTGGTTGGCATTGACCAATCAGCGAGCGATTTTTGAGGAAAGCTTCTGTGATCCGTTTCTCCCAGAAATGCACAAAATTGACTACATGAAAATAGAGTGATTACAAAATTATCACATTGATGTGATTTGTAAATTTTCTATAATAACGTAGTGGTGATTTATTAACCAATGAATGCTTGTTGTTTTATGTGATTTGTATTTGTGTATGTATGTACGTATGTGTGATATAGATAATAATATTTATAATAATATTTGTATGTGTGTGTGAACATTTGTGTTTGTCCTTTGGTGAGTGTTCATACATATGTGTATAATGTTCATGGCATCTTCCCACAAGTGGGAAATGCTATTTCCTAAGAGAGCTTATATTGCAGTCGCTGAAATGAAGAAATGAAAAAGAGAATTTACCTCACCTCTACGCGAGGTGAGATGCGGCACAAGGCCTGAAGGAAAAAGAACTAGGCAAGAGGTTGCATAGTATTTATAGTATAGGGAGAATGACCCCTAGTGACAATTTGGTATTTAAGGCGGGCCTAACTCTGACAATACAAATAAATTTTGTATTAATTTTATTTTAAGTTTGTTGTCCTCTTGTTGACCTGTCATATTCATGTCTTTTATTTTTAAAATGTTAGTAGGCCTCTTGTGACATCTATCCGTTATTGGGGCGCACAGGCCATGTTATATCGCCCCCTCCTGGGGTCCGCTACAGAAATGAGACAATAATAAGCTTACATTTTTAATCAAAAATATCTATCCAAAATTATTACTATTAGTAATTTATTAAATAATTTAATAAACTATTAAAATTTAAGTTTATTAAAATGAAATAATCAAGCGAACTGTAATTTAACGACTGTTTGTCAGCTGAAATAAAAAGGCATAAATTGATCTGTAGTGTAAAATATGGTATGGAAAACAAGTCGGAATATATAGCGAACGGAGTTTCTTTCGTAATTTACTTAAGTTTGTATCTCTTTTTTTCAATCATTGATAAAAATTTTTTTAGTATACTATATAATATAATAATACTTTTTAACTTTTTTGTATTTTATACCGTCATTTAACAACATTCATTAATAAAAAAATGTTTATTTTTACTCATTGATTCATTATCTTTTATTATTTGATTACCAACAGAAAAAAAAAGTATAACAAACTGTAGTACACGCATTATTTGGGTGATTGAAAACTCTTAAAGTTTTTACTTTGCCGATAAAGGAAAAGTGATAGGAATATCCATTTGGGGGGTTTCTAGTCGATACAATCGAGCTGCCAGTTTTCTCTCTGCAAGTCTACCACCAATCAAAATAATCCAACACAAACGAACTCTCTAAAAATCAATTTATTTTTGGTTTAAAATTTAAAACTTTCGTTCTAATGGCTATATATTTTTTAAAAATTCTAACTTTACCTTTTTTTATCTTTTCAAAAATTTTGCAAAAACTGAACACACGAAATTGATGTCTGAGGTCGTCTATCTCCAGGATATGCTTTGTTGTATATACTATTTAAATGGGCTTTTATGGGGGTAGCGAAAATCAATACGCACAGAAAGCTGACCGGCACGTTATCATTCCGGAAAGTGATTAATAGAAAAAAAATTATAATAATAAAAAAAGTAAAAGAAAAAACTGTTCTCAGTTTATTTCCAAATCCTTCCTCCAGAGAGAGGCGAGAGACTCGATGTGGGTGGGTAATACGAGGCATTTACGCACAATAATCTAAATAGATCTCTTTGTTTCCAGCAAAATACAGCTGCCTTTCATTTGAGATCGAATCCGCCGGAGAAGTATTAAACTAGCACCTTTAGAAACAGGATGGCACGTGAGTCTTTGAGTTTAAATTTCTAATTCTTCATTTTCCTCCCTAAACTTTCTTTCAAACATAACACACGGCTAACTGTTACAGTTAGGGAAATGAATGGAATGAAAACTATGTTGTACCATTTTCCTAAGAATCAGGTTAAAAAAAGACTAAATTCTGTTATCCTAGGACCTAAACACGGGAAGGATGTGTTTGGTTTGAATTGAATTTGATTTTTTAGAATAAACATTCGAATTCATGATTTTTCGTACTTGGATTTGAACACAAATTGCTGGTATTGGTGGAAAATACGCGAATCTTTCAGACATACAACATAGCATGTCTATTTTTTTTCCATGTATTTCTTTTGAGTTTTACATTCTGGTAATTATCAGACAAAACGACATATACCTAGAGATTCTAGTTATATTTCGTTTTGTCGGTAAATTAAAAAAAATGTGGGTGACTACTTTCACTTATTTGGTATCGGATTGCGTGCTGTCTTTGTTTGCCAAAATTAATTCCGAGAGATGGCGTAATAATGAATAATGCTGCAATGCTCGTCTCTTTTTTTTTTTTTTCCTCATCAAACCGGGTAAAGGGCCATTTATTTGATTCTACTTCTTAGGATGTTTATATAGGCCTAAAATCGTTCTGTGGGACAATTCGACAAAAAATTGGTTTAATGTGGAGCCTATACACGCATTCGTAGGAGTATAAAGAAAGAAAAATTGTTCGGTTATCTGTTAGTGATAAAAAAAAGGCGTCAGGGCGACCCAGGGCCCTTCTTAAAAATGCAATAAATGCTTGTGGTTGGAATCTGCAGAACCAGTTATTACAGGAAGAAAGACTGATCTTAACTGAACAAAAGTCATTAAAAGAAGTGATAAGTGTAAAAAGACAAGTATTAAGTAAATTCAGTCAACAAAAGATATGCAGTATGATCGATTCAGTTCAGTCATTTACATTTTTTGTTGCTGACTATACATCGCTACCATAAAGTCAAAGTGACAAAAAAAAAATGGATACTTTTTTTTCCTGTTTTAAAATATTTGCCAAAAATCAGGGAATTATTAAATTCAAATTTATTTTTCAGTATTTATTTTATTCATTAATGATTTTTCTTTTTTTTACTGAATAATAGTCTTTTTTGTTAAAAAAAAAACAAAAACGTCGGGAATAATAGGGACCGCCCCCCGTCTCGATATTAAAGATGAGGCGTTCAAATTTTTTACATTATTATTTAAAACGAAAGAAAAAACCATGAAGATATTTATTTCGGTAAGAAATGTATGCAATGGGTGAGCATACAGAATATTCGGCCCGCATCTTACAAAAAAACATAATTCAATTAAAAAAACAGAAACTTTAATAAAGTTTAACTTTTTTAACTTTAATAAAGTTACTTTAAAGTTAAAACAGTTAAACTACCCCAAATTCTCTTTTTGGAGAAGTGGTGATGGCATAATTTTAAAAACAATTGTCTTAGGTTGGTGCAAAAATAATGACGTAATAATGTCGTTTTTTGACGTATTTTTTAACCTCAAAAAACGTCATTATTACGTCATTATTTTTGCACCAACCTAATAGTTACCGATGTTATTTTCTGATAAAGTCGTGTAGATGAACGTATTTATAAAAATCGACATTTTCATCACACAAAAAAATTCAAAATTCTATTTATTTACAAAATTACACTTTGCATTTACAATGAAGTCGCTGAATTGTAGTAAGCTTTTTGCCTTAAAATAAATAGTTTTTATTTTTTAACAATCTCTAACGAACCAGTACGTACAACAAATTAATACAGATACAGAAAAATAAAAAAAATAAAAACAGTTCTTGTAAAACTTAAAAGATGTAAAAAAAAAAAAAAAAAAAATTTCTAAAAAAAAGAAACGTTTCTAAAATAATTTCATTTGCGAAGAAGTCCCAAACATTTTTGTCTATATTGACATTGTTCGACAGTTGTCCTCATCTTTGTTATTCACGACGTTTCGGAAATTTCGAACTAAACCCTTTATTTTGTCCACCAGGGTATACTGTTCTCGTTCCACGTGCCATGCCTCTTCCGGATATCTCAGTTATCTTCCTTTTGTTAGCCAGGTATTGAACTCGCATCACTTTGGGTTAAGTCACTGGTCCAACCACTGGGCCATGTGTCTTTGTGGACATCAGTGTATGAATTTTTCACTTTTGGGATTTATAAACTCAATGTCTCCGTAACCATTTTTTCCAGAGCTTATATTGCAATTTTTGTTATTGCTTTTCTCTAGCACTCGTACTATTACTTTTTAGTTAACAAATTGTATTCGTTTCTATGCTTTGCCGGCTTAGGAGATTTTTTTGTGACTTATGCGCTGATTTAAGTTTTCGTATTTTCCAGTGATCTCAGTCTATTATTTCAGCCTCATTCCACAAGGGGCGGTGATCTCTCTTTTTCTTCCACATGTGCTCAGCTACGCCTGTTTTTTTTCTATTTCCCTTCGTGTTACAGCTTTACGATGTTCTTTCATTTCTCACCTTAATGGGGCAGCCTGTTTCTCCTTTATATTTCTTAGCACAACTGCATGGGATGACGTACACACAGTCCTTAGTCATGTTTTCCTCTATCGGAAGGTCTTATTACTCGGAAGAGGTGTCTTCCGAGTGTTGTTATATATCCTCTTCTTCTTGTATCTTTCTATCTTTGTCGGAGCTGCTACCATGTACCCAAGCTAGTTATGGTGTACGGTACTGCTTACTGACAATTTCTTGTTCATATGTCTCTGGGTCGCCACTTATGACTTTTTTGCTCGATCCCTTTCTTGTTGACATTTCTCATTTCTTGTATACAATGGCGGTTCGATGATGACAAAAAACGTGCCAATGTTTTAAAAATGCCTAAAAATATTCGTTTACTGAAATTATTTTTTTCTTTTTATCTGGATTAGCTTTAGAGTTCATTATATCTTTGAGACTGGAATTTAACTTCAAAGAAGACATTTTAAAATAAATTATAAAATGAGTTTCTTTTTTCCCTTTATTTATTTTCTCCTTTTTTTTTAAAAAAGTTTGTGGGCCTTGTGGCGGTACCTATGGCAAGGGTAGTTTTAAATAATCGGGAGTTGGGTTTTTAACATTAAAGGTAAGAATGTGTGAAATTGATAAACAGGGTGATCGAGGAAGTCGGAAATTTTTTCAAATAAATAAATAAAAAATAATTAAACGTCTGTTATTGGGCACCTAAAAGTAATTTAGTAATATCTCAAAGTTCAACGTGATTGAAAAATAAAATAATACAAAATGTCGTTTTGTTCATATTCTCTTTATTTTCCAAATAGGCGGATCTCTCTATACACACACACACAATAATTGAATAAAGTACAATTTTTTAAAAAAATGTGTATGTACCGCCAAAAATGGATACGTTTTTCCCGAAATGAAATTTTTAAAAAAACGCTACAAAAAATTGCCAAAAATCAGAAAATTATTCGATTCAAACGAAATCTTTATTATTACTGGAATGAATTAGAAAACAAACATTGTCGAACTATTTGGGGGTTTCAGTTTTACCCTCTCTCTTTTTCGATATATCGTTCGTGTTTCCTTTTTTAATTTGCGAGTTGTTTGCCTAATTGTTTTTACTTTTTAGTTATAAAAAGAAATCCCTGAAAATGTTATTTCAGTAAAAAAAAAAAAAAAAAAATTATGCAAACTCAGTGACTCAAAAGTCAAAAAGTAATTTTATATTTATTTCAAAGGTGGCGCTTGCATATAAAAGTAAAAAAAAAAACATTTATTTTTTTCAGTCAGATTGGACAGGAAAAAAATCTAAACTATTTTTTTTTTTTTGTTTCTTTTTGTTTTTTGGGTTTTTTTTTCTTTTTTTTGTTTCTTTTTGCTTGTTTTTTTTGTTTTTTTTTTAAGATTATTTGTAATTTTTCAGTGCGATCATCTGCGAAGATTCACTGACACAGTCTCTCTACTGTTGTTGAGTGATGATTCGTTTGAAGTTGCCGACACGTTTCTTTCAGCACGCGCTCGGGGAAATGAAAAAGCCATGTGGTCACGTCTTCTCGTGTTTGAATGACTTTGATAAAGTCGCATCTCTGCTCTTAAAGACGAAAGCTGTGTGGGTTTTTATAAGAGCTCGAGAAAAATAAGGTTTTATTTTTCTCTAGTCAAATATCTCAAATGGTGATGTTTAATTTCTAAACAATAGACATTTTGATTTAAACGATGTATGTTATATTGTGTAATGATTACACTGTAATCTTTTTTGGCGTGTTTGTAATATTGTCTATAATTGGGTAGAAAATAAAGTTTGTGTTTTAATATGCTATGTATGTGGGCATGTAACCTAGTTGGAAATAGGGTTTTATTTCCTGTTTTCCATATTTTTTCCCACTTGGACCCTTTTTCTTCCTTCACCTTAAGTGTCATGTCCTTTCTAGACGTAGTCGATCATGACTCTCCAATTCCCTTTTCTGTAAATTGTGCATCACCTGGACGGTTTTTGGGAAATATAATGGAGTATTTTCCTGGTGGTTTTTCCTGAAATAGTTGCCGTTACCATTCCAAGAGAACCCAGTATGCCTTACAATTTTAGTCATATAACTAGAGAGAGAAGAGATGAAATGAAGTACACTTTCCCATGAGCATGAGTACAAAACAGTGATCACCACAATCTTGGCCGGAATTTGAACTCGGCCTGCAAATTCCGTGCCAATAGTCGTTATATGCCATTTGCGCAATTTGGATTCAACTCTACTCTAAATACTGAATTTGCTCCTACAGAATCTCTTATAATTAATTATATGCTTGTCTCTCCATTCATTAGTTAGTTTCTACACCCATTACGTTCTACCAAAACTTCGAATAATGGACTACTTTTACTATTCCGTTTCGATTGCATGAAAACACGGAAATGACACATCAGGCTCAGACGCTGCTTGGTTTCAGTGAGAAAATGAAAGAAAGAAGGGAAGAACTAAGTATTTCAAAGTTTGCGAAATGAAAAGTTATCAGTTTTTCAAATTTTTTTTCACTTGTCGTTGTACCTCCTTACCTTACGGTACCTTATTTCTTAAAATAACGACCAGCATTCACGTTTGATTTTTATTGGATTTTTTTTGTTAAAAAGTTGTTAAGCTCAATTATTTAACGACGCAATAGGGAAATTTCTGTGGATATTTTATTGTCGTAGAGATTAAGAATTGACATAAGAAGAATTAAGAAGATTCATCAGAATATTTTAAAATAAATTAAATAAGAAAACTGAAATTTCCACGGGTCCTTCTCGTAATTACATTATTCCACTCATCATTCAATGTCTTGCAGCTTGCTCTGTTAGCTTTCTTTTTTCGAAGTAATTAATTTCCCTGCTTTTGTTTTACTTTTTTCAAAGTTTTTTGTTTCAAGGTGTCCAGAAATTGGTCTAGAGATTACCAAGCCATATTAGACAACTGAATAAAATCCATTCAAAAAATTTTTTTTATTCTAACCTAGGCATTTGGTCCACTTGTTGAAAAAACATTTTTTTTCTTTTCGGGTAATAATTTTTGTCATTACATTACTTAAGGAATCGAAAAATATTGTTTTTTCTTTTTAATAATTTTAGGAAGGAGATTTTCCATCTCTGACTAAAAAAGTTAATGAATGATGAACTTTGTATGTAGTGTTTTTTGCGCATGAAAACCGAATTTTTTTCTTTCTTCTTTTTCTTTTTTTGTCACAAAATGTTTTTTTATGAACGAACTGATATATACATTTTTATTTAAAGATCAGCAATGTACATAAATTAATAAAAGTATATACCCATTTATTCTTCATTTTATTTTTAAGATGGCTATTATTATCCTCCCCATGTTCGTGCATGGGCTCCTAAAAAAAAAAAAAAAAAAATACAACAACCCCCCCCCCCTACGAAAAATCGTTTTTAACATCAAGAAAAAATATGCAAATATCAATGTTGTAAATAGCAAGTTTGGTATAATAACTCTTTAAAAAGTCAAATCGATTTTACACTGTATTGATAATAACATCGATACAGTGTAATGAACAGAACTCTAAAAAAATAGATTTAAAAAAAAAATATATTTTTCGATTCTATTTACAAAAATTTTTTATTTTTTTACGAATGGACAAATTTTTTAAAGTAGTGCTCTAACTTGCATAAATGTCATAATTTAAAATATTTTGATCAATTTTTAAGCCTTAATAAAATTTAAAAAATATGTTCTTAAATCAATTAGAATAAAAGCAAAATATTATACTTGAGATTTACGAAATAAGGGAAACAACACATATTTTTACATTTTGGGTTGCTTCCCTTGGATTATGATAATCTTATTAATACTTTTTTGAGATAAGTTTAAATGTCCATTGAATTCAAAAACATTAAATATAAATTTTGTTCATAAATCGTTGATTTTTTTTTTTTTTTTTTTTTTTTTTTTTTTACTCTGTGATTATTCTCCAATTTATGGAATTGTTACTTTCATACCGCTGTCTTTGCAGATCTTTTTAAGGAATACTGAAAAATTAGTAACTATTTAATTTCCAGAATATGACTTTTGAGATTCATTGTAACAACCTATTGTCATTTGACAATAAATTGATCATTTGAAGAATGGATATGGTAAAAATCTGTTCCTCCTTTTGATTTTCATTTCTTTTGCAAAATCAAAAATATATCATCTGTTAAGGTCTTTTATCTCTAAAATGCATATATATATATTTTGGTGACATTGTGCAGTTGATTCAGATTTATTACTTTTTTATATTTAAAGATCTTATTTAATCAATGCTATAACAAGACATATTAAGAAAGGAAATTGAATGAAATATAGTCACAGTAAATGGCAATAAAATAAAAAAAAAATAAAAAAATAGAAACAACTGACTGGTTTTCATTCCTATCATTGGATCTTGATTGATGAATTTATTAGTTGTACACAGTATTTTAATTTCTTGATTGAACTCTGATGAGAGGGAAACAGAAAATCAGTCAGCTGTTTGTACTGTATATGTCTGTGTACAAGGTGATCTTTTACTGTTACCCACCCCCCTTCAAAAAAATGTCTGAGGGCATCTTATACTCCAGGTATAAAATGTGAACTTTAAATCCTCTGGTTTATGCTAATTTGTTAGCATAGGAGATTTCTGGCAGTAAGCTAACCTCTGCCTTACTTCCTTTTCTCAATGTTGAACAAAAACACAACTGAATGTGTGTCTCAACATGACATTTAATGATCACATTCAAGAACAGTGGAACAAGTGGATGGTTAGCAGAGAAAAGTCATCCAGGCTACTGTAATCTTTTTCATTTATAAAAAATTATTTAAAACCTTAGATATTGCAAATTAGTGGAGGTACTTATATAATAGCCTACCAAAAACACATCACCCACTCATGAGGTGTTGTAGATTGTGGTAGTTGATAATATATCCCACCATTTTTTTTTTTTTTTTTTTTTTTTTTTTCTCTCATTAGATTTTGAATGAAAAAAAAAAAATATGCTTATTGAATTTATTTAGTAAACTGAATACAATACATTTTAAAATTCAATGTGTTTGGGGTGGATCATCTTGTACAACGAATATTGCTTGAAACCCGCATTTTTAACTTGAAAATTTTGGGGTTGTCTTATACAACCAATCACCTATTATGCCACCATATACAGTAATATTTTTTTCTCTTATTAGCATTCATCAATTCCCAGGTAGGCATCTATGTGGATGACACTACTATTTACTCCTGCTTAAACAGTAATTCTGGTATCATTGACAAAACTAACCTGGCCACTGATCTTGAAAAGGACCTGTGGTTGACTCAGAAAGGAAATGGCTTGTAAACTTTAATGCCTCCAAAATGAAACTGCTCTCCTTTTACCCACCACAGAGAACCCAATCTGCCTCCCATCAGAATGGCTGATGCCCACCTTTTTATGCCTCGTTGGTCTCACACTGTTCACTGACATGAGATGGAACAAATACATTGAATCAATAGCTTCATCTACTGCAAGGAAAGTTGGTTCCCTGTGTCATGCCAGAAAGTTTTTCTCGTCTGAGTCCATCCTTCAAATCTATAAATCAACCATCCGTCCTTGAATGGAATATTGCTGTCATATATGGTTTAGTGCCACCACTGTATGTCTCGAGGTCATCAACAAAATCCAGAGACGAATATGCAATGCGATAGGTCCTGATCTGGCATCTCATCTACAGTTGCTTTCTCACAGACATGCCATGGCTTCCCTCTGTCTCTTCTACAAGTATTTTCATGGCAACTGTTCTGACAAGCTACTTTCACTGGTTCCCAAACTGCATGAATTTAAGCAAGCTACTAGGCTGGCATCTCAGTCCCACACTTTCACTCAAACAGCTTCTTCTCCCACTTCTTGACTGTGGAACTCCCTCTTTCTTGCTTCCCTGATAACTATAATCTTCAAATATTCAAATGTAATGTCAATCGACATCTTCAGATACCTTGATCTTGTTCCCCGTCCTTCTCTGTATCCTTTCCTCGAACATGTCTCTTCACTCTTGTCCTCAATCCTTGTAACCCCCTTGTGTGCTAGTGTCACTCCTGATTTGCTTGGGGTGAAATGCTTAAAAAAAAAAAATTTCCTCTTTACCTTTTTTTAATGTCTGCTTTTATAGCATTGATTTCTGTTCAAAAAATTGATATGGCTGCTCAATTCCACAGCAAAATAAACAAATCGCAATCCAAACTCAAAGATCCAGGGGCAGAAAGAAATGTCTAAATCACAGATCCAATGTCAAAAATCCTAATACATGTAAATGGTCAGAAATCCAATGCACAAATCCAGTCACTTGCAAGCCGATAGAAAAATAAACTACTTCTCAATTTAAGAACACCAACTGCTTTTATTAACAGAACACATTTTTTCATTGGAGAGGACACAATGTTAGCATATCCGAAATGCATTTATACCATCAGCTATGACTGACTTGTTTCTACTATTTTGGTTATTTTGTCTTTGACATATTGTACAGAACACGTGCTCTTGCCTCACACACGGTCGTCCTTGTATATTCTCAGTTGCCCCGCATTTGATGAAGGCGGGTCACAATATGGAGCCAGCCACAAACAGGAAAGTGTCCAACTAATATTCCACATTGTGAAAATATTTTTTGCCAAGTCAAAACTTTGTGTCTTTTGGTACTTCACTCTCACATTTTCAGTACATGGTGTTCTGCTCATACACCCCCCACCCCCCACCCCCAATCTAGCAAGCTGAGCACTTGAGTATTGTCTTCCAATCATTCTGGGTCTTTGCACATCAATCCAAAATCAGCGAGGTGTTGCCTTAGGCGTGTTGCAGTTCTCATGTTTTCATTGACATAGATGTCATCAATATAGGCTGAAGTGGCCTGAAGAATGAACTCATCTTTTGCCAGCACAGTATCTTGATAGCTGGTGCCACATTGAGCCCAAATCCTATTCTTCTCAAGCAGTACCTCTGCCCCTTACAAATGATGGTTTGAAATGGCTACAGTGATCTTGCAAAGATCAAGAACGGAAACATTGGTTCCTTTTCTCCACCATTCTCTCAATTTTTCAGCACAAACATCTGCATGAACCATGTATGTGTCAACATGCTTATTTAACTTGCAGTAATCTAAAACCAGGCGGATCTTTCCTTTATTCTTTTGAACCATCACCATTAATGGGACCAGGCACCTTGGGGGACAGTTCTTTTCAGTGTAAGGTATTAGCCATCCATCATCTATCCATGCTTGTAGTTTACACTGATATTCACTCCTTGCCTGTTTAGATATTCTGGTAGGTATCCATCTGACCACTTCCATGATGCTGTCCTGGTACATTGGCTGAATTCCACGGTAAAGTCAGGCTGATTTACAATCATGGCTGCATAAATATGGGGATTAACAAAACTGACTTCACCCATTTTTGTTGTTTGAACACTGCCCAACGTCTCAATGACATCCATCCTGAGGAGCAGGTTGGATCCTAACAATTTGCTCTCCACAACCAGAACATCTATATTGATAGTCATCATTGTTTATGCTTGTGACTCCTTGACTTCTGAGGGCTTTTCAGTCAGCCATTAACATGTTCACCTCTTTTGGGTTTTTTTTTCTAGAGACAACAATTGAATATGCTTGTAAGCAAACGTGAACAACCTGTATCAACAACGGTGGTATGTTTCATCACATGAATGCATACATCAGTTACAGGGAATATCTCTTTCATGACTTGTGGGGAAGAGAGACTGGCACTGACGTGGTCATGTAGGAGAGGCATCACAATTGGTAACACTGCATTTACATTCTGGATCGGGGACAAGGCTGGCACTAACACATCACCCACTGACCCGTTTCCCAGACTGTCCTGTGACAGGTTCCCTGGCACCTATGGCAGTGGTAACAACATGCCAAAGTTGCTTGCTTCTTTCTGGAGGCATCCCTCACCAGGTTGTTTGAGCCATTACATCTGTAGTACTTAATTCTCACAGAAGGGCCCACATTTGGGAGAACATGTTGACTTTGGGTGGGCCTTGCAAATGGACGTAGATAGATTTTTTTTTCAAGGGAACAATTTTTTCATTGGTCAACAGTTGGAGAGAACAAACAGAATTAGCATGTCAGAGATGCATTTATGACAACACCTGTGACTGACTTGTTTCTATTTTGGTTATTTTGTCTTCAGTAAATTGTACAGAACACGTGCACTTTTCCTCAGTAAGTGACTTTCTCTTTTGCTTTTATAGTCTTCAAAACACAATTTACTATTTACCTATTCAATTAACTGTTATATCAGATAATTTTTAATAGGGTTTTATTTATATAATAGTAATAATAATATAACTAAAATATAAATTACTAGAATTTAACATTTTTCAGGCCAGCAGAACTTCTGCCAGAAAGCATTCAATAGATGACTAAAGTATAATATTCAATAAATCATCAAAAATTCAATTGACTTTGATTGACCAACACAAGTTTCTGTCAAAACATTCATCAGGGCCACTTTACTGAATATATATATATATATATATATATATATATATATATATATATATATATATATATATATAATCCACAGGCTTATAAGATATAAAAATTATGAGATAAAAAATACTCAATGTAAAAACAGTGAAATCTAATATCTTCTATATATTTCTAAAGAAATAATGGATTTTTAATTTGTTAAAAGCACATCAGATCTAATGAGTTTCTCCTGCAAAGAGGAATGCATGTTCGAATTGTGCCTGTGGAAAATAAGTTACTGGCAATGAACCCTCCCCATAGGGGTGGAGGCACTGTTGTTGATTGCTTGAGAGATTTGACTGAATCTTCTTGTTTTATACTACCTGGTTAAAATGGAATTGTGTGTTGATCCTAAAAGGGGCCCTGTTAATAGACAAAGCAGTTACTATTGTTAATCACTCATCTGTTCTGCTTCGTTGAGAAGAGCATCTTTTTCAAAACTCTACCAATTGTTACCTGATCATTCTATGTGTCTTTTTTATTTTTTTAATATAGAGCTAGGACTGTTAGTCAAAAATTAGCAGAATTTTCAACATGCCAGAGGGAACTCTTTTTTTTTTTTCTTTAATAATGTTTCTCAAATATTCAATCCAGTAGACAAAAATAAATGGAGCATTTACTCAAATGAGTAACCACAAAAAATAATGTTTAAAGTCACACACACATATATATTAGTACAAGTAATTGGATGCCCTGTCGGCTGGGGCTTTAGAATACGCCGACTGCACCTCTGTAGAGGGGTAAGACCCCCCCCCCCCCAAATGAGGCGTCCTGGGTATGACGTTAAATTGCATCCAACAGCAAGGCCTCTGATCAGGAGGTTTTGAGGAGTGTGGAACCACCTCTTAATTGCTGGTGTTCCCAGGTCCACCTTGACCTGGGGTGGTAGCACCTGTTAGGGTCCCAGCTATGGGCAAATAGTGAACTCCTAGTTTTTCCAAGTCTTACTCACGTCCTGGGTATGACAATAAACTACATCCGCGTCCTGGGTACGGTGATAAACTACATCCAACAGCAAGGTCTCAGATAATGTTTTCGGAAAAATAATGTTGCCAGCTGTACGTTTTTTGTAAGAGATAATGTTGCCAGCTGTACGTTTTTTGTAAGAGATAATGTTGCCAGCTATACGTTTTTTGTAAGAGATAATGTTGCCAGCTATACGTTTTTTGTAAGAGATAATGTTGCCAGCTATATGTTTTTTGTAAAGAATAATATTGCCATCTATACGTATTTTTTTTTTTTTTTTTTTGAAACAATAATGTTGCCAACTATACGTTTTTTGTAAAGAATAATGTTGCCAGCTATACGTTTTTTTGGAAACAATAATGTTGCCAGCTATATATTTTTTATTCCATACAAAATAAGCATTTAAGTTTCATATAAACTGGATTTGGCATTAAATAACCCACAGTGGTTGATATGCCATAACCAAAACAAACAAACAAGTAATTGTTCTGTTGGTATATAATCTATGTGGATCCTAGTAAAATTGATTATTAAAACTAATCTACAGAGAGCTCGATGTTTTTATTTTAACAGAGCATATGTATTTTTTTTACAGCAAAAAAACAAAAATTACCTCAACATAGAGATAGTCCCTAAATGTCTGTGTCTCGGAGCATTGTTTTAAATTTATTTTCAATGTCAGTTCACCTCTGGTAGACACCTTGTTAATGAGAATGTGTTTGTGTTTGTGGGGGCATAAGATATCTTATCCTGGGTGAAGCGGTCTGTGGTTGAATTTTATTTTTAATCAGAACCTTTGTTGTCTGTAGTTTAATATTAATTCCTACTATAGGGCATTTCTTATACAGGCCCTGAATATGTTTTTCTGGGATTCACAGTGAATAGTTTTTGTACAACAGGTGTCCAATATTTTTGTATGATAACAATTTTTATAACATGGAAATAATTTAGGAATAATTGAAATTAATTGCAAAATCCAGCAAAAGTCACTCATGAATAAATAAATAAAAATATTTGTCTGTATTAAAAATCTTTAAGTTAAGTGGAGGCAGAAGAATTATTTTTGAACTTTTAAAAGATGAGCTTAACTATTAATGTATACTTAAATGCAGCAATCAATTTTGAGTTTTTCTGTAGTTTATTGTTGCCTATCATATCTACTCCTCCCTACCTATTGTGATGAAGGCTCAATTAAGAGCCCTCCACAAGAGCTTGCTTAAATGGGCAGCTTTTATGCTAGTGTGTGTGTGTGTATGTATCTTAAATATGTAAGACAGATAACGAAAGTGTACATTTAACTTTGTCTGGTATAAGTTCCAGTGGCAAAAAATAAGAATAGGAATGTAATGACAAAAGTACACGGGTGTAGGCTTTAAGAAAGCTTTATTGAACTGAGAATACAAGGTTTGCATATAGTGTCCTTTTATAGTCCCAGTAAACAGAAATAGCTCTCTCAAAGAGGAGAGTAACAAAACAAGAGGAAACCACTCTTTGTTATTCATAACAGGAAGATGTGCAGGTTTTCAAAAGGACATGAAATTATCAGCTTTGAAAGTTACTGTTTAAAATCTTGGCTTTTCCTGACCTTAAACATGAAGCAGGAGAAAACACATGATTTAACCTACCAATTTCTTTCTCTCTCTCATATTTATTTAAACAAATTGTTGTAAATTCAGCTGCCTGATTTTTTTTTTTTTTTTTTTTATTGTACTTTTCACATTTTCAAATAATCAGATTAAAATTGTGGATAAGCAGTCTAAAAGTTTGTTTTTGTTTGAGTACTCTCACTGACTCACTCAATCATTATTAGGAACTAAATGTTATCAGTTACATAGGCAGAGGATTGTTGATTAGATTTGGCATTTTTTTTGAATGCTGTGGAAGATTCTGATATGGGTTATACATGCCGCATTCTCTTGAAAGTTAACTTGTTATTTAATCAAAACAGTGCACTTCATGCACGTATGAAACATCACAAAAAATACCAAAATACAAGAATTAACATAAGATAAATATTAGTAGATAATGCCAAAATACTTTATGGCACTCACTGTAAGGAAAGACTCAAAATACTCAAAGCTATTATTATACAAAAGGAAACATTTATATTAAATAAAATATCTTACACCACATTACAGAATTTTAAAATGTGAATAAAAGTTACTGATGAAAAAGTTTAATTTTAGAAAATGATATATTTAAGTTGCAAACTTTCTTTTATACTTGTTTGATTGAATGTGACAGACAAAGAAAATTTGAGAAGTTTTAATTTAGTTTTTTTCAGTGTTATAGATTTTCTAAGAGAGTGTAGAAACTGTAGTGATTATTCTTCCAAGGACTTTTGATGTATTCATTAGCCATTTTCAAGGTGTTCATTGTTTGTATATTTTTCTGGGTTTATATTCTAAGTTGTATAGGAGTAGTAGTAATTCTATGGTAGTATTACTATTTCTGTACAACACAGCTTCTGAAACCTGATGAGTAGACCGAATGATTACAAAAACGTTTGTCTATGAAACTCTGAAGTCAGGGTGCTGAATATAAATTCAATCAGCTAAGTGGCAAATTTTCTAATTGTATTAATTATATAAAACAACAAATCCCTTGAAAATGGTTCATAAATTGGCTGAAAAGGCTTAGGACAATAATCCCTATGGGCACTAGAAAAACTGAATAATAAAAAAAAAACATAAAATTTATCATCGCTGTTATCAGTGCAGAATTGTGATTAGTGTCAAGTTCAAATTTCAGCAGTGCCATTACATTCACTTGCATACCAATGGCTTTGCTCCTAGACTGGTTTCAACCAAAGCTAGAGATCACACCCTGCCCTGCTGTTAACATTGGCAACAAGAAGAGAATTTGGATTTGATAAATCTTGATTTTTCTTAATGAGTTGGAAATATGGATTAAATCTGACAGAACAGATAGAAAGTCTTTACAAATTTGAAATGTGTTTGTTTTGATCGGCTGGATATTGCCATTAGTTTTTAAATGAGGTGTTTGTTTATATTATGGAGAACATCATGTATATATTTCATGGTGTCCAGGTGTAAGTTTAATTTGAAATGTTGGTTTAGCCCATGTCCATATAAAGAATTGGGTAGTATATGATAAATGTTGGAAGTGAAATATGCAATGTATATTACCTTTATAAAATGTTGCATTACTTCATCACCTGAAGAGAAAAAGAGAAACAACTTTATGTAAAAGATGATTTCTGAAAATAAATACAGTTTACAAATAAGCCTTCTGAAAATGGGACGTAATTCCGCAAAACTCAGTCATAAAACAAGTAAATAATATATTTATTTATTTCCTGCTTTCATGATCATCAGATGGACTGGTTTATTTTTTCAGAAGTGGATCTATTTATGCTTATTTATGTTTAATTATTTGTATGTGGTGCAACAGGAATTTTCTTCTGTGTCATCCCAAATAAACACAGTAGAAAGTCCCCACTCCAGGACACTCAAATAAGCATAAATAGATCCACTTTTGAAAAAATAATCCAGTTTGTCTGATGATTGCAAAAGTGTGAATCCCAGGATTACCAACAACTATCCCTGCAACTGAATTACATACATATATACATATCTATATCTATATCTATATATATATATATATATATATATATATATATATATATAAAAAGACATTTTTATGTTTATATATTCTTTTTATAGATACAAATATTTAAGTAAATGCCCTGTTTATAATAAACAGTATTAAACAGAGCATTTACTTAAATATTTGTATCTATAAAAAGAATGTATAAACATAAAAATGTCTTAATTTAATTGTCAGACTTTGTCCATTTCATAATGTGTGACGTCATATATATATTCAAAAACCAGGTAGGCAGTGACTGGGCATGACTATAAGTTTCATGCCTTTGCACACAATCATCAGGTAGGCAGTGACTGTAATAGTAGGGTGAGTATTTTCCATTTTACCGTAGGGGTTTTGTTAACTTCTTTTAAATTACAAAAATATTTAGAAAGGGAAGTCCTATTTCTGTACACATTGTTGCTGAAAGATAATATATGTTTATACCACCTAGTTTTAAAGGAATTCTTCATACTACTGATATAAAGGTTTTTTGTTTTTTTTACCTGTTGGATTTTCAATAGTAGAAATAGTGTTTGTGTAAAGAAGGGAATCAGTTTGACACCTGTTTTGTAATGAACATTCATTGGGATTTCTACAATTACACATGTTGGTATTATTAGTGTTTGCTGCTTTGGAATGGCAATTACTGTGATGTCCGCGAATATAAATAGAACCTGCTTGGTTGAGGTGGGACTCTTCAGTATACAGCAAACCTGGCGACAAGGATGTAACAATTTAACAAGCTTCGAATTAATGAAACACTACCCCCTCAACAACAAAGGAAAAAAAAATACTCAAATTCAACAACACGGGTAAAACTTCGGATTAACAGCAAAGAAAAAAGTACTCGAATTCAACAACACGAGTAAAACTTTGAATTAATGAAACATTACCCCCTCAACAGCAAAGGAAAAAGGCTACTCATGGGTAGGGAAGTAAACATCAACATACCAGGATTACAAAAGAGGCCTGAAAACTAAGCTTGGAGAACCGCACGGCAAAAAGACAAAAAAGAAAAAGACAGATTGAAAAAACACAGAAATCAGAAAAATAAAGCTAAAAAGCTAAACAAACTAACATAGAACCCGGAGATGTCATACTACTTAAACAAAGTAAACACAAGAAGCTAACACCAGTTTACCACTCAACACCATGGAGAGTAAAAGAACGCAGAGGTGAATCTGCAATTATAACGCGAAGTGACAAACTTATTTTATGATACACATCACAAATGAAAAGAATCCCCGAAGACAGTACTCTCCAACAACCAAGGGATGACGACTTCCCTTTCAACGATGACCTTGGGAGCAGAAAGATATAGAACATGAGAGAGAAAGTGCGGAGGGGGAGAAGGAAGAAGCAGATATCCCTATAGCCCTAAGATGACCAAAACGCCATATAAGAAAACCCCGAAGGTATGCAGGCAGCAGTTCGGAAGAAGAGGGAAATAATCTGAATACAAAGGAGGGGGCAGATATGATGTCTGCGCGAGTATAAATAGGACCCGCTCAGTTGAGGTGGGAACTCTTCAGTATACAGCAAAATTACTACTTAGGTTTTTGTATTGATTTAAAATTTTATTATGTTTTTTTTTTATTTTTTCAATATTATCTGTACAGCTATAGCTTAGTTTTAGTGTATTAAAAATCTTACTAAGTGGATTATTTGTACAGAAGTGTTTCTCAATTAAATCGAGAAACTTCTGCCCTAACTTAGTACTAACCATTTGATTTTATATATATATATATAATTGGAGAAGTTTATCATTTAACTGACTGGTGTTGGTTCAGTCATATCTACTACGTAGTTTCGCAAGCGTGTCAAGATAGAGAAGACGGCAAGCCCTGAAGAGTGAATATGTTATCTTGATGTGCTCACAAAACTATTAGGTTGGTGCAAAAATGTCGTTTTCTCACGTAGTAACATATATGAGAAAATGACATTATTTTTGCACCAACCTAATACATAGTAGGCATGACTAAACCAACGCCACTCAGCTAAGTTATAAACTTCTCCAAATTAATTATATTAATGCTCTATCCTAACTTTTGATATTGAGCACGTTGCCAAAAATCTGCCTGCCCAAAAGGCTTTTCCCACCCGGAAAAAGAACCAGCAATTCTGCCACTTAACATATATACAGTGTAACCCGGATATAAGAGAGATTTTCTCTGGTCCCAAATTAGAGCCATGCTTACCTAAACAAATGTAGACCAAACCCGGATATAAGAGACTTCTCCGGTTCCGACAACTCTCTTATATCCGGGTTACACTGTATATGTATATACACATACACACACGGATGAGTTTAGACTGCGACAATTTTTTTTTTTTTTTTTTTAATTAAAAACAAAAAAATGTTACATTTTTCTTCATAAGGTGGTCGTGGAGACTTTCCAAGAAAAAAATTGACTGGAGCCCTATGCAGATATATTTTCAAAGAAAAGATGTAGATGAAAGGAATTTCAACAAATGTTTATGAATTTATTTCAATTTTGCAACATTTATGTCTACCGGAAATGAAATGAACATCATATGTATATACACACACATTACATAGTAATACATTTCATTTTAAAACAGCAATACTTGCATAAACTGGTCCCTTCAAAAATGAAAGAAAACTACATGTCAAAAAGTCAGAGATCAGTTTGACGTATTTCTTATAAAATAAAATAAGACATATCTCGGCTGATTTGCAGGCAAATAAACTAACATACTTAAGAGCGAGAGCCAGATGTGAATGGGACAAGGCCCCATCACAAAATGACCATTATCGTCGTCTACGCATAAGCCCGAGGCACGAGTTCTGGTCGAAAAATAAAATTATATTTTAAAGTGTTTATATTTTTTGACCAATAAAAATGCTTCCCTCCTAATTATACTTGCGTCGTTTTTCGAGCCTGTTAAGCCATAAAAATGCCATAAAAGGGGTCACACGGGGAAGTACAACAGCAGTCAATAGGAAGCCAGGGAAGAGACCTGTCACGGTTAGTAAGCAGCAGTCAGCAGGAGGAGCGCCACGCCAACCAGTGAGAACTACTATGAGAGATCAACCCAGATCGGAAGCCAGCTTATGAACTATACCACAAGGTAGCTGTCCCAAAACCACACATTCCTATTGAAATAAATCACGTAAATCTATTTCTGCTGTTGTCGTATTTCTTTCTTGCAATCATACGCTTGTCTATAACACATTTATATTGTAAAAGTCCCCACCCACGTTTAAAATAATAGAAAATTAATGTTTTTTGATTCTGACAAATTGGCTGAGTAGAGGAAGTTCTGGATTCTAAAACATTAAAAATTATTTGTGAAAATATGATGTTTATGTCGGAAAGTAAAAGAACCTTTTGCCATTACTGCACATATTTTTTGTTTCAATAGTTATTTTGATTTTATGCTGAAAAGCTTTATATTTTTGTGCAGTATTGCAACAATCTCATTCTATCCACAACATATTCTAAGCTAATAATATTCTAATGTTCGATTTCCTTTTTGAAAATGTTCCACTGCAATGTATCATTTCTTTGCTAATAATTCTAGCCATCAAAATGTATGTTATTTGTCAATAAAAATATTTGATTTTAAAGATTTTTTATTTTTATCAATTTTTAAAAGATTTAAGTTACATTTTACAAAGAAAAAACATAAATTTTGTAAATTCTAAAAAATGCTGCCACAGTGCCCATAGTCATTGCCACGGTTCCCTCATTTTTAAGGGGTCCACCAAGGCAATTTTTGTGTCCCCCCCCCCAAACTCCTCCCTATTTCACAAAATCTTAGTAAGGACTTCTCGATTTCTAAGTCTGTTAGTTTTTTCACTGTTTAAAATAACAGGGCTGTCAACACAAATATGTATACTGATAAAGATAACATTTATTTTAAACTGTCACATTTTTTTTAATCTGTTTAAAAATGACTACACACATGTTATCAGCCTGAGTTGGTCGTCCCAGCATGCAATACATTTTGGAAAGTGCATGAAAAGCATGCCGCAGGTTGAACCAAGCCTTATGAGTGAAATTAGGTCAACAGAATTGTTTGGATGCTGTCAATGTGATAGAAATTTTTTTTTCAACTTATATATGTGCATTTGTGTGTTTTAAATATCTTGAAAAGCAACAAAAATTTTATAAAGTTTAGCAAGAAGTGTGTTAGCTTAGTTTTAAAAGTTCAAACCTTTTTATAATCTTTGGATTACTAATAAATACATTAAGAATTATGCAAAAAAAAGAAAAAAAAGAAATATTTTTTTCAGATTTTTTAGAAAAAAAGGAAGATGTCCAATGGCAACAAATCATTTTAAGTCTTTTAATTCTGTAACTTTGTAACATTAACTTCCTTCAACTAGCAATCCTTTTTTTTTTCGTTTTGACAGTGTGTCTCACTATGATAAATGATGCTTCTGGATTCTACTTTGCTTCCTCTTTCTGACATATGATTTCTGTTTTTTATGAAATAAACATTTAAGATTGAATAATTGTGGATTTAATTTATTAGTAGCCAGTCATTTATTGTTTGGATTTCATATGTGATTTATTAGATTTTAATGGCTAGCAGAAAAGTAAAAACACGAGAATTATGAAAGTAATTAAAAAAAATAAAAAAAAAAACACTATAGAGTGAAAGGACTGAAAAAGAATAATTTTATTTGTATAATGACAGAAAATGTCACTTGTGTTGGCAGACAGGCGTTTGGGCGGAAGGAAGGAAGGAAAGAAGGAAATTGACATAGATACAGTCATAGATAGATTGATAGACATGAAGAAACTGACAGATACAAACGGACTGCAATGAATACACTGACATGCAAAACATTTGAGCAACCCTCATAAATTAATTACCTTTGTTAAATTTTACCTCTGAAGTCAAGAACAATTAACAGCATGCTTTTCTCAGTGCTTTTTTTGATCTTTCAGGGTCAGAAAACAAGTCACTGCATTTTTCGCTAATGATGGATGATAGAGCATCTTAAGGATAGTGATGCTAAAAAGAGGCAAAAAATACTGGGCCACCAATGAAAATTGAACCTTTCGGCTCTTTTTCTTAAGTTAAAGTGCATACAGCCACATCATGTTGAAATACCTGTTCCTATATGATCACCGAAGTTAAACAATGTCAAGCTTGGTCAGTAGATGGGTGACCATTTGGGAATACCATGTGCCGTAAGCTTTGATGCACAGGTGGGGTAATGGATAATGTCTCGGAATTGTTAATCAGAGAGCACAGTTCCAATTCCTATTGGGGCTCTTATAAACACTTACATGCAAATACCCTTCAGAAAGGTATGCATCTACTTCTTCTCCTACCCCCAGCTATGGGTTAATTAGAAAAACTTGTATCATTAAACCATTATCTGAGCAAAAATTTCTTCCAATCTAAAAAATATTTTCTGGCTTTAAATAACTTGCGAAGGGTTCATAAGCCATGAAAAAACAATTCAATAAAAAGAATTAAGTTAAAGAGGAATTCTTTATTTATATTTTTTCATTTTGCAAAAGTGATCTTTATTGTTCTTTTAATTTTCACTAATTTTGAAAATGACAAATTGTACAAATAGAAGATAAATGGTGAAGGAATTACCATTATTAACTCCGTCATGACTTGGAATTCAGTTTTAACACCAAACCAAAATGCATTCAAGTTTGAAAGTTGAATCATACAAAATTTCAATGAGGAATGATTTTAGGATTCTATTGAACTGATTATTATTTAATTCCAGTAAGAAATATTCATGGAAACTGTTTTCTAAGAATACCAAAATAATTTTCAAATGAGTCATTCTCTACTTGATGTTTCCATATGTATCATTTTTCAATAATGCTCTAATTTTAGATTTCCGTTTAAAAATATTCATGTTTTCCCTTTAAGAAACACCAAGTTTGTTGCAGACATCTAACAAATATTTATTTTCTAAACATAGCTTAGATGTGACACAAGGCCAAATGTATGGGGCACCCAGTAAAGATGAACTCGCTATTATGCCATAACTGTTTTAGCGAGATAAGCTTGCTAACCATTACACCATGCCAACAAATATCTTAATGTACATATCCAATTTATATTGTGAAAATATTTGACAAGATTAGAGTTCTTATCAGATAAATATATTTGCTGTATATTTCTGCATATAAGGTAACCGTTAAATCTTGAAATTTACTCTCCAAAATAGGAGGTCACCTAATACAACAGTTACACTACAGGTTTTTATGTTAGATTTTTGTATCAGCACTGGTAAATAGGCTAGTATGCTTGCACCATGAATTGTGGTGGGCTAACAATTGCCTTGATACAGTAACTACTGATATATATATTTCCAGTTGAAACAATTCACATTATGATGCTGTACTACAGTTATAGATATGATAAAACTACTTCTTGATTTCACATTAAAATGCAATATTAAAGAGATGATTACACAACAATTTGCAAAAGTTCCTCTGAGCAACATGCACAAGTAACATAAACAAATCTTTCATTATTGATTTGTAGCACTATGGGTGTGTTCACACCAATCATTTCTCAAAGTAGTATTAAATGACAACATTTAGGATAACATACAATCTATATTTCTTATTAAAATTCATTATCATTGTAATGTTAAATAATAACATTTAATATAACATGAAAACTATTTTTCAATAACATAAATTATACAGTATTTTTTGTAGTGTTAAGCAACAAAACATTTGAAATGCTATAAAATCTTTATTTCTCATTACAGAATATGCAGTTTTTGTTTTCATTTGTACAAGTCATAACAATGTTATTGCTATTTTCATAAAGATTCATGTTAATACTTTATATTAATATATTCCATTTGATTTTATAACATGTAAGCAAAATAATATTTGTAATAACATCAGCTTTACTTGTAGGAATTATTATGAGAGGCCTAACTTCTGTTTTCTGTATGTAGATTAGCCTATGTTTTTGGTTTTCTTATACTATGGATATCAGATAAAATCATGAAAATTTACCTCAATTTTGGGTTTCATCTTTTCTATAGGTTGCCTTATATGTGGAAATATACAATATATCTAGCAGAAATGTCTTGCTAAAGATGCTAGAAAAATGGTCAGCTCATGCTATCACTCCAGGAAGTATCTGATTCTTTCTGCCATGCTTTATCTTTACAAGAGTCAGATGGAGTCTTGCTGCTATAGAGTTCAAAATACGATCTGGTGGAGGAAGATTTATTCTCAACTCTGCAGTTGCTTTCCCACAGAAACAACATTGTAAGCTGATCACTTATCTGCCACTATTTCCATAGGAAATGTGCAGATGACTTTCATCCTTTATTTCCACTAGTTCAGGCCTTTACATCTTGGATACACCATGCTACTTCCACAGAGTCAAATCATCCTCATTTCCCCCTTCTATTCCAAATGTGAGAAGAAAGTTCCACTCAAACAGCTTTTTCTCCCTTTTGGAACAGACTCCCTCATGGGTACTTCCCTGAACACTATAATCTATACCTAAACCTCTTCAAGGATCAATTGTTATTGTCACAACTTGATAAGGAGGTCTGTACTAACAACACAGTTTCAGCTTAAACCTTCTGTCTGCCAAAGCAATAATCCAGCTCTTTCATTTGCACAAACAATATGGCTGACATGGTACATCCGTGTCTGAAGAATAGCTGAAATGGTGCTTTCATTTCCTTAATTCCCAATTACAACATCCCTCCCCAATTAGACAAAATTTAATTAAACAATGTTTTTTTTTGTGAATTATTACTTGTGTGGTAATGTCCATGAGCATTATCAGGGACAAGAATTGTTTCACTTCCTGTCATATTTATGTCCTCATCACCCTTCCATATATGAGTTTTCTGTAATTCTATCATCTGGTGATTCCTTTTCAGCAAGTTCCCTCACTAAGAGTCAGGCACTGCATCGCTTTCCTGTGGTGTCTACTTTTATGTGGTTTCTTGGGCTCACTTTCACCTTTATGTCTCTCTGCTTCCTTGCGTTTCTGAAAACTTGATGGGCATTCTGGTTTTCTCCCTCAATTGATCTCTGTAGGGTACATGACACTGTGTGGGTGATGCTGAGTATCCTTTCAAAGTATGTGCCTGAGTTCTCCTTGGTTGATTAGTTCTTTCAGAGCATGTATCCGGTTCATTTGGAATATTCATGCGATTATGATCCACATGTTTTTTTCCATACACGCCTATCCTCCAAGTCAGTGGGCCAAATTGTTCCTCTAGAACTCCAGACGTCCATTTTGGTTTTCTTGAAAGTTCATAACGTTAACAGTATCTTCCAAATAGAATCTTTTTTCCTGTTGCTTCCCATCCATCAACATTTTGGTATTGTCTATTTTACTGGTGACTTTGGTGGATAAATCCAGGTACACATGGTCAAGCCAAGATCTGGGCTGTCGACCCATTAACAGTATGACAGGTGACTGACCACTTGTTGTTTGTGGAAAAAGACAGTAGCGAGCCAAGACACACAGTAGTCAAATTCTGTGATCACTGGGAACCTTTTTTTTTAAAAACCCGCTCTTGAAGGTTTGTATGGCACATTCAACTAGTCCATTTGATGATGGGTGGTATGGCGAACTGCTGGCATTGTCTGACACAATCACAAGGTCTCCCATGTGTGGCAAATGTGCACCACAACATCTGTTACTTCTGCTGATGTTGATGAAACAGCATTTGCATCTATATATTTACTGTGAGCGTTCACTATCACAAGAATCCACTTGCCATAATCTATATCCACTTGAAATCATGCACTTTCCGGGTGTAACCTGCTTGTCTGGGGCATATTAGCCTTATCCTGGCACATAACACAACTTCTTACACACCGTTCAATGTCTGATTCCAAATTAGGCCACCAGATATGACAACAAGCAATAGACTTCATCTGTAACCTTCATGTAATTTGTTAAGTAAGGTATCTCAACACTTTGTGGGGATAACCACTCCTGATTCCCACAAAACACAACCCAGTTGTACTGATAACTCTTCCTTCCTGTTTGTGTACAGTTGAAAATTCTGAGATTCATTGTACGGCCATCCCTGTATGATCCAATTACACACTTGAGATAACTTGGGCTCCCCGGATGTATGCAAAGCAACAGTTTTTGCCATGACAGGAGTTGAATCTAAATCTATCATAGAGAGTACCAGTTCCTTCAGACAATGTAGCAGTATAAAATAGTCTTCCACAGGTAGTTGACTTAGTCTGTCTTTATTGGGAATCTTTGAACAGGATTTGTATACAAGGTGATAGTGGCAGTTTGATACTACCACTGCCCAAATCTGTACTCTAGCACTTACTGTGTGTAATATTGCATGGTCCTCTTTTAGAAACCCAAGCAAGGGCTTATGATCAGTAATGATTGTAACTTCCCGGCCGTAAATGTATTTATGGAATTTGCTCACTCGAAAAATTACTCTTAGTCTTTCACATTTTATCCGTGCATAATTCTATTCTGCTTTTGATAATATTCTTGAGGCAAAGTGAATTGTTTTTTCCCTTCCAGCTGCTATATCTAACAAAATTGCTCTGATGCCAACTGTCGATGCATCCACGGTCATTATAAGTTTAAATTTAGGTTTGTAAGGAACTAAAACATCAGCTGACAATAATAAATTTTTCTATTGTTCAAATGCAGATTTTTGGGGCTATTCCCCATTTCCAGGGTACTCCTTTTCATAATAATGCATACAGTGGAGCTAGAAAAGTGCTGATGTTATTTAAATACAAGCAGTATAATTAGCAAAAGCTAAATAACTGTAGTTCCGATATATTTTTTGATGTCGGTGCTCTTTGAATAGCATTAACCCTATCCTGGGTTAGGTGAATTCCTTTGGAATCAATCCTGTGACCCAGATAAACTATTGACGACTTCCTGAACTTGCATTTCTCACTTCTAAGGTGGAAGCCCACATCTTGTAGTCTTCTTAACGTTAAACACAGATTTTGGTAATGTTCTTCCATATTTTTGCCTTAGATTAAAATGTTGTCGATATAAGCAGCAGTCATTGGTATATCTTGAATTAACTGGTCAATAGTGCATTGAAAAATTCCTGGTGAAGAGGCAATTCCAAAACAATCTAGTGTACCTGAAAAGACCCTTATGAGTGTTTATAGTAGTTAATTCTTGTGACTCTTCTTCCAAAAAGAATTTGTGTCACTCAAATTCACTCTCATAAAACAATATCTTCCTGAGACTTTGGAATACAAATCATCTATATTTGGAATAGGGTACTTGTCTGTTAAAAATTGCCACAAATCCTAATTTGACCATTTCATTATTAATGTTTGCCAGGTCAGTATCTGCCAATTTAAAAGCATTTCCAAGTCTTTTTTGAATGCTCTCATTATTTAATCCACACACAAATTTATCCCATAATGCTCTTTCTAAAAATATTCCAAATATGTCGACAATAAATGTTTAAGCCAAATAAAGAAATTTGAAATGGACTCACCCTCCTCTTGTTTGGCATTATAAAACCAGTGACTTTCTACGATGACAAGGTGTTTGGGCTTGAAATGTGCTAGCAACAAATGCTTAATTTCCTCAAAATTTCTATCACTTGGCTTCTGTGATGCACCTAAATCTTCCAAGACTCTGTGGGTCTTTTTCACCTATGACGCTGAGTAAGATAGCTCTACATTTTATCTCTGTTTGCTGGCCATGAACTATGTTGTTCACTAAGAAAAACTGTTCCAAACAGTCCAGTTATGATGAAATATTTCCAGGTTCAATGCAGAATTCTTCTAAATGGTTGACATACTTTCACGAAAAAAAAAAAATCTCTCCTTGTTGCCAAAAAATGTTGCAATTTAGTAAAGGGGTCTGTAGTAACAATGACAACACAGTTTCGGCTTAGTGCCTTCTGTCCACTGAAGTAATACTCAAGCTCTTTTATTCACACATAAAGAATGTGGCTGACATAGTATTTCTGTGTCTGAACAATAGCCAAATCGGTGTTTCAGTTTCCTTAGTTCCTGGCTACAACAGTTATCTATCCTCTTTATCCTCATCTTTACTTCCTAAAACCTCCTTTCATTTAAATCACATGCTTCATTTATCATTACCATTTTTACAGTAACCCTTTATCTTGAGTGCCTCTTGTGCCTTTTACTGGGTGAAATTTAGTATTTAAAAAGTCTTATTCTCTTTTTTTTTATTTTATCATTAAAAAGAGAACAAGCTTTGAGACAGTCATTACAATAATTGTCTCAAAGCTTGTTCTCTTGACAAGCCATCTTCTGTAAGTTATCTGAAATTTGATCCAATTTTTATCTGATATATTTATAAAGATAATTTTAACTGCATTTTGTTGTACCACATTCTGCATTGTAGAAACTTTCTTAGACAGTAATGCTTTTCAATGAATCATACCCTGTATAAGTGTAGTAGATCAGTTGTAAATGTAACTTGAAATCCAACATTTCTTCCTGTCAATGCTACTGTCTCATAGGTACGTATTCCAACACAGTCATTCCATTCTTGTCCTAGTTCTTTCAAAAATTCGTTCACTTTTGAAAAATTGCCTCACCCATTACATGTCTTGCTAATGTCTGACAGAACAATGAATCTTTGTGGAAACTGTCATCGTCGCAATACATAACATAAGCCAATTTTTCTTTTATGTGTAGTGTCACTTGAAGACGTGGGCGATCATGGTTCTCCACAACTTTCTGTCCTTTATAGTTCTAAGTAATGTTTTTCCTTTTACAGTCTTTCCCAGTTCATGTTCTGCCATCTATTTACTTGTCGTTTCCCTTTGCCTTTCTTACCCTCTTAATGTTGATTTTCACCAATCCCTTTTTTCTTCATTATGTGACAGAAATTTCAACTATTTCTTCGAGATTAAGTACAAGTGTGATTTTTGTTCCTAATTCTTCCTCAATGTTCACATGTACCAGCTATGATATTCTCAGCATTCTTCTGTAGAACCACATCTCTGTTATCTCAAATATCTTCCTCATCTGCAAAAAAAATTGTCTAGCATTGGAGGAAGGATTACTATCACATAACAGTTAAGCACTCCTTGTTTTTTTTGCTTCATGTCGCCACTTCATCTGTGAGGAAATTGTCCAGCATTCACTCTCATATAAAAGGATTGATATTACATAACAGTTAAGCCCTCTTTGTTTCTAATGTAAATTTTCCTGTTGCTTAATATTTTGTTTAGTTTTTGGAAGGCATCTTTTGCCATTCCAATGCATCTTCAGATTTCTGTTTCAAATTTTCCATACTCTGTTAGAACAGTTCCCAAAGAGTTAAATTTCTGTTCTTGCTTTATTTTGACATCACCAGTTTGCATCTCATATTTTGGGCAGTGTCTTTTACTAATGACTACACATTCTGATAGTTTGTGCTTTCTTCTTGCTTTTTTTACTGATCTAGAAGACAATCAAACACTAAAGGTACTGAAAAACATGATACATGAATACCCTGTGTTCAAGCTGGCATAAATGGAATATGATGAGCTGCAAGTATTGTTGGACAATATTGCAACACAAAGAGTAGTTTGGACCACCTTGTGGTCTAATATCCCAATGGCCATCACCAACAAAAGATGAATCCAAGAAGCTAAAACCAACACATTAATGCATTTACAGCATGTGAAGACATCTGCATTCACAAACTGAGAGAATGGCAGCAGAAAGGTGTACTGTTATGTTAAAGGAAATCTTATCTACAGGTAAACCTCCATAAGTTACTGTGGCCCTTTCAGACTATGCTCTTGAAAGGATAAAGATGCTGCCTTACACACCAATAATCTTTGGCCTCAATATGGTTCTTCTCATAATTAGGTCAGCTTTTGAGACAGCAGTGCTGTCCCCAGAAGACTCAATTAGAAGGGCTACTTTGTCATATATTGACAATATTTACATTAGGGAAATTGCAAAGACCTAAGAGATTGGAAGCTTGGTCCAACATGTTGTGCTTGTAGGTTTGAGCTGACTACAGCATGCTTTGGTGGAAGCAAGGTCCCAGAAATTCAGTCCATGATTAAAGTATTTTTTCACTATGCAGGAAGTTTTTGAGTCACTTACCAGTTTGTGGCTGGCTCAGATTGGGTGACTGTTTCTCAGAAGTGACACATGAACATGGTAACCAAAGGATGGGATGACGAAGCTTGTGAGGGCCTCCTTTATGCACATTATTCACAAGACTGTTGCCAGAGTGCATCAAGAGGATCTTGCAAAGGGGATGTCAGTGAGTGGTCAGATGTGAGTATGGTTCATCACAAGTTCTTTGGCTAAAGGGGTAGCACTGGAAGTAAATGGATATATTGTCAAGGATGCATACTGGTTACAGCTGAAAGGCAATACAGGCACAATAATCTAGCTGAGCTTGATGCCGTATTGAAGGGCGTTAACCTGGCTTTCCAATGGAAGGTGACAGTCTTACTGATTCCACCTGTACCCACCATCGGATTGTGGACACATTGATTAGGAAAGCACGAATGAATACAAAAGCCACATGAAATTCTTGCTAAGAGTTGACTGGAGATTCTTTGTGCTGATCAGAGTACAAGTTGGTCATGGACAGGAAGCTAGTTAGGTCTGACCAGAATAAAGCCAATAGTCTCACTAGGGTGCCACAAAGGAAAGCTAAACCTATCCCACAGACATGATGTGGTGCCATGCATGAATTAGATTCTTGCCAAATAATGGAAATCCATTTGTACAGCAGTCATTCTGGCATCAAGTGCACTACATATCTTTGCAAAATAGATTGACAATTCCACGTCTAAAGTAGTAGTTTTGCACCATGGTTTAAAAGTATCCCAAATGCCACTCCATCAATTCAACATCACTACATTGACAGGGTGACAAATTTGAGGTATACAACATGTGAACTAGCTTGGAAATGGACATCACCCACTGTGCTATATCCTGTGAGAAAGGCTCACTACATGAGCTCATTGTAGATCATGATACTGCATTCAGCAGCAGGACATTCAAGGCTTTCATGGAGGCATGTAATGTCCAACAATGCTTTCGGTGTGAACAGATTCCATCAGGGAAAGGGACTGGGCAGAAATATTACAATCTAGTCAAGTGGATTGCTACAAGGAAATGGTGTTCAATACAGGAAGCTGTGTATTGGTACAACACAACACAGAAAGCTAACACCTTACTGCATCTGTCAATGAAATCTGCTCCTATGAGATTAGACTAAAAGGTATCGACTCAATACTGTCACCAAAACCAACAATAAATTGTGATATGTACAAGACAGGAGACCTTGTATGGGTGAAACCGACCTAGAGCCTCCATATTTACAAAAGGGACTGGGTCCATTAGTCCACAATCCTGGTTGATGGCATGTTGTGCCATGTTAGACATATTTGACAGGCATGGGATACTTTTTCTAGTACAAGCAGAGCAGATGATTCCTCTTCAAGCAACAATGAACTCTTGACTTGCACACATTCAGCAACTCTCCAGCAGTGTTTAAGACAGAAAATGATGGTGAAACTCCCACACTGCGAATGAGTACTCTTTAATTGTTGCTGTTGTTATCAAGAGATCAATAGCGGGGAGTGTAGTAATGAAAGTCGTTCATCTTGTTGGACAAAACACCTGCTTGTTGTGTGTATTCTCTACCACAGGTAAAAATCCAAGCTGTGTCTGAAGCTTGTTGATAAAGAAATTGGCGGGGTATACAGATTTGATATCTGACCAATTGAGGTGTCTCAGGTGCTAATATAAACCACTACTAGAGTTGAGTACCTGGGTGAGCTATTCTGATTGCTTGTGCATGTTGGTGTTTTGGCAACCATTAGTCTTAGCCATCAGTAAACTTGTATGAATTCTTCCAATTATATATATTGAAGCAGTTTCTAACATGTGTAAATACATTTAACTTTTCAGGTCATTTCTTTAATTTTTACATCATAGAACCTTGATTTCTATGGTTACAAGTAGAAATTTCTTAACTTTGGTGGCCAAGAGTTAAACATTTCTTTCTTTGGATGCTTCTTTGACTTCTCCAATAATCTTTACATAACTGTACATCAGGATCATGACGTCTGGCCTCTGATGATGGATAACATACTACCAGAGCCTAAAATTCAACTCAGTTATAAAGAGAAGAGAAAAATAAAAATTAGTGTTGCATTCTGTGTTGTCTCTGGGTTGCTACTACATGAAATGGTATCAACAAAAAGGATCATTTCTTTTTCTTATTCATTTTATTAGAAGAGAGTAATGGCAGTTTGGATTCTAAGAGACAGTGAGAGGAATGATGTTGCAGGAATGCATGTCGCACTTTGGCTGGTCTTAGTCAGTCTCTCAACCTGGGTGTGGGAGGTGTATCAACACTTCAAAATTCTTGCAGCTCTCAGTTGAATTTACACCATTTTGAACTTATATCCAAAACCCAGACAAAAGCAATCCATCACTGTTAGAATATCACACCCATAAGGCACTCCAGCCAATTGTTGACCATTCTGACCCTGGCCTTTGCCTTCTGTAACATGAGGGAAAGTTTGGAAAGGGATAAATAACAAGAATGAACTAAAAATGAGGGAAGATTTTTATTATCATTTTTATTATCCTTAGTGTTGTGAAATACATTTTGAAGCATTTCAGGAGTTTTCCTGCACTGTTTACTGAATGTGTTCTTTAAGCTTGCTAAACTAATTTTTGGTGATAAACCTTCATTTTTATGAAACCCCATGCAAAGAAATCCAGGGTGTCAACAAAGAACGATAAAAAATTATATTATTTTTGCACCAACCTAATAATAGGGTAGTGAAAGGGTGACATACACACACACACACACACACACACACACACATGAGATGATTAATGAATTTGGCTAAAATCTTTATCAACTTCCAATGACAAATCCACGTTCAGTCACTGGACAGAATTACATTGAAGATTGCACAAAATATTTTAAAAAAATAAAATGTTTTAATAAATCCCCAGTATACATTCCTTTTATTTATTTTTCATTTTTTTTTTTTTTTTTTTTTACCTATAGGAAAGTATTCAAAACTGATTTTATTACATAAGAGAGGGAAAAAATATTTAGAATAAAATTTGATTGGCTAGGAAGGTGAAATGGGGAAGTTAATAGTTTTCTTTGTTAGTGGTTAAAGAACCGACTATTTACTTTCAAGGTTTTGACAAGCCCAATATAATAAGGTTTTAACTTGAATGTTATTGGAAAAAATCTAATAATATTTAAGTAGTTTGGAGTGTCAACTTGATGAATTTTTAGGAACTATTTCTCAGAAACTGGTAGAGCTGTAATAAAATGTAAACAGGGAAATGTTTTTGAACTGATTCAATGAGTATTGCTTTTGTCATAATGTGGATGGTAGTAGTAGTACTACTACTACTACTACAAGTAGTAGTACTAAAAAAACTGGTATGAAAACTCAAATTAATCATTAATACTACTAGTAGTAGTATTAATGATTGAGTTTTCATACTAGTTTTTTTTTTTTTTTTTTTTTCACTAGAAATCAAGTGAAACCAATAGGCAGTACTATAGCTCTGCTATTAATGTAACATTTATATTTCTGGTTTTTAGGAAGTTTTGTATAAATTTTTTTGACATGTGGGGAAAATCAAATCATCACAAAAAAATGTATAACAAAGCAGTGTTGACTAAATAAACTTCTTGTATTGTGGGGATAATCTTTATTGAATCGTTTTAGATAAATAATACATAACTAGGCAATAAATTTGAATGTCACTTTTTATGTCATTACTCTGAATATGATTTTGATCTCACAACAGAGTTTAGTAATAAAAATCCACATGCATAAAATGCAGTATGTGTGTAAATTATACAAAGGGTGGTCGACTTTTGTTGGAGATCCATTCCTATAGCGCAACGTAACCTGATTTTTGATGTAGGTCAGAACTCGCCTACATAAGTGCCCATGAGTCTGCTTTACACTTAGGAGCCATAATGAAGGGCAAAAAGTTCCCCAAAATCGACACAAGAGATAGCTAATGTAGCACAATCTAATATGGTGTACAGCTGGTGAAGGAACAACGACATCTTCCCCATATAGCACCGTGTGACAACATATTATATTATGGGAGATGGCACGGTAACCACAAAATGCCGTACGGTGAGTCTGACATAACCCAAGGACCTTTTGTAAAATAATTATTCTTATTTTCTTTTTATAAATATATTTTATTTATATCTGAATTTTTACACCCACGTAGTAGTGCAAGACAAAATATTCTTCTTTTATGTTTCATATCTCTTCAGGACATAGGCAATCATGGCCCTTCACATCTTCCTGTTCCTTGTAGCTCTTAATAAGTTTTGTCTTTCTGTTATTTCTCCCAAACCCTGTTCTACCATCCATTTACTCAAGCTCATCAAACATGTTACACACTATCCTCTATTTCCCTCAATCTGTCTTGTGAGTATCACATTTTCCAAGCCCTCCTTCCTCATTACATGCCCCAGAAATTTCAACTGCCTCTTCCTGGTGTTAAGTATGTTTTCTTTTTATTTCCATTTTCTTTAAAACCTCATTGTTGCTCACATGTTCAGCCCATGTTATCCTCAGCATCTTTTTGTAGAACCACATTTCTGTTGCTTCAAGTCTCTGCTTCATCTTTGAAGAGATTGTCCAGTATTCGCTGCCATACAGGAAGGGTACTATCATGAATGGACTGATCCATTCATAAGTAGTCCTGGTTAATCGATAATACTAGTTCAGTGACATGTCCAGCTGAGTATTGAATACTACTATCATGACTGACTGTCGAGTTAAGTGTTGTGTCTTGCCAGACCCCACATCACAACAGCTGGCAATGAAAAGGATTCACTATTTATTATAATAGTGATAGATAAAGATCTGGCTTTTACCAACTTGTGAAATCAGTATATTGAAGAAAAAAAAACTTATGCCAGAAACAACAGAACATTAAAACATCTAAAATATACATTAGAAGCAAATTTTCAAGTCAAACAATTAAAAATGGAGGACTTGAAAGCAGTAATGTTTGAATTAATAAAACAACAGCAAGAACAATGACAACAACAACAGCAGCAACAACAATTCCAGGAATCATTATTGAGACAACAACAGCAGCAAAAAATAGAACTTTTTATGAAAAGTAATGAAAACATGTCTACTTTTTTCACACAGGGTTCAGTAGTAAATCCAGTTGGCAAATTTAAATATAACCCTGATGAAGAGGTTACATTTGCAGCATACTATAGACACTATCAGGAAATCTTTAAAAGATAATGTATAAGCTGGTTGAATGAGAAAAAAGTACACCTGTTACTAAGAAAGTTAAGACCCCTGGAACACAAAAAATACAGGAATTACATCCTGCCAAAAATATCAAGTGAATTGTCATTTGAAGAAACTATATTGTTAAGTGTTATAAAGGAATGTCCCATACTCCCTCTCGCCTATGTGGACTGACTATATCAGTAGATATATATAGTGAGCACAGGATATACCTGGCGACTTACTTTGGGAATTACTAGCCTGCCACCTGATTCCCTATCTTTCAGTAGTGTATTCTCTTTTACAATAAACCTCTCCTTTTTTCATCTATGCACGTGTTGTTGTTCCTTCAATTGAGTACCACCTTTGTCTGTTTGTAACCTCTTTAAGGATACAACATTAAGTAAAATTTTCTGTGAATGAAGTTCATTGTTCAATACATGTTGGCAATGCCTGAATTTTGTAAAAAAAAAAAAAAAAATGAAGATTATACAACTTATGCTAGTATCATAAACAGGGAATGTGAAAAGTTCAAGTGAACTAACATCTGACTTGATCTTCATACAAGGGTTGACAGCAAATAGGGATGTCGAAATCCATTCTAGAATTTTGACTAAGCTTGAAAAGAACTCAAAATTGACTTTGCAATTAATAGCTGAAGTGTGTCAAAGAATAGTGAACTTACAACAAATATGGCTAGAATTGAGAAAAGTGATGTATGTCACATGAATGAAGTTTGTCCCAAAGCATATGAGAAAACAAAATACTTTACAAAACCAAACCCATCTAATAGTTGCAGGGAACTACATTTTAAGAGGGTCTGGCCTTTTAAGAACTGCTTTTTAAGAACAGAAAATATTTTGAATCTGGAAATGTGGGACACAAGAGTTTGCATTGTAAAATTAAAAAAAAACATATAAAGTTAAAATTCAATAGTACTGTAAATGTAGTGTAATGTAGTGTCAAAAAAGAAAATTTATAACCGTATAAATAGAAAAAATATAAAAAATTTTGAGCTAGAAACAGGGTCAGATTTGACTTATAAACAAAGAAACATGGGAAATAATTGGTAAACCAGTATTAACATTACCAAAAAAAATTTCTTGGCGCATTATTGGGCAGAAATTTAAATTTACATCAG
This sequence comes from Acanthosepion lycidas, assembly GCA_963932145.1. Lineage (NCBI taxonomy): Eukaryota > Metazoa > Mollusca > Cephalopoda > Sepiida > Sepiidae > Acanthosepion > Acanthosepion lycidas. The sequence continues at coordinate 70,335,709 of OZ010595.1, forward strand.
ATGTATCATTTTATAGGAAAATTAAAGGCTAAAGAATTTCTAATGGAAAGAACTTATAACTTGTTCAGAACAGATTAGATGGAACTGTTCAATTAATGGGATTTGCCCATAAACACTTTCTTGTAATTGTGGTGAACAGCCCCGTAGAAGCAAGCGAGCCAGAGTGGCTTGCATCTGGTGTATAGGAAAATAAGGGTCTTACCTTAACGTGCGACACGTGACATCAGCAAGTTTGCTTCCTGAAAATGGCATTACTCTCCCGTCCAGCCATTCTAGCAGTATGTGCAAGGATGAAGGTTTTTTTGTACAGTTTGGAATGCTTCCACCAATAGCAAGTCATGTGCTGATTGGTCGAACTGAAGGAGGCAATTTGCCTGTGTAACCGAGAATAACAGTGAAGAACACTGATTGGCTGGGGAACCGCGGTGTTGGCCTGATAAGAGTGCTGGAGCCGTGAAACAGGGACAGAAATGTTGGCTATACGTAGTGAGGTGTGAAGAAAGCAAGGACGGTGAATTGAACCAGCGATATTGTGATTTGTACAAGTGACTGTTGGGAGAGCAATAGACTTATTTAATCTACAGTAATAAAGTGAATGGCTCTTCTAGTAACTCTGAAAGGCTAAAAAAAAAAAAAAAGAATTAAAAAATCAATTTCCAGAAGTTTCTTTCTGAAGGGTCAGAAAAATGCATAAGAAACTAATGCTAAGTTCCAGTTAAAGGAAAATGTGGCACCAAATTTTAGACCAAAAAAGAATGTGTTTTTGTCAGCTTTGGATATGTTAAACAAGGACTTAAATTGCTTGGAAAATATGGGAGTGATCTCCAAAGTGGATTATATTGATTTGGCCTCCTCGACTGCCTGCATGCAAAAGAAAAATAACAAAATCTGTGTAGGTGCTGATGTGCTGAATGGTTGCTTCCAAGCTTGCAATTAACCTTTGCCAAGCCCAGAAGAAACTTTTGCAGTTAAATGATGGAAAATAGTTTTCAAAGTTGGACTTATCAGATGCATATTTGCAAATTCAGGTTGACGAAATATGTTCAAAACATAATCAATACTCACAAGTGATTATAGAGGTTTAACAGGTCATCTTTCAGAATTAAGGTAGCAAGTGGAATTTTTCACCGTTGAGCAATCTAAACTTTGTGATCATCTACTTAAATGACAGTGAAAATCAAGAGCAGAATATTCAGCATGTAAATGAGGTATTCAGAAAAATAAGTGAATATGGGTTTAAATTGAGTGATGAGAAATTCAAATTTTTCATGACAAAAATTAAGTATTTTGTGCCAAATCATCAATAAAAACAGTAGGAAACCAGACCCAGTCAGAATCACTATTATAATGCTAGTATCATACTTACTGTATACCTACTTTTGAAGCCCACAGTATATATAATGTATGTATGTGTAAAAATTCAGATATAAAGTATATCTGCAAAGACAGTATACAAAAACTTTTCTATACCAACGTACACATATTAAATTAGATATAATAATATTCAATATTTATCGAAGACTGGCTCATTTTTTAATTTTTTTTATTCTGATTGCGAGTCCTGATCAGTGAATGAAAAAATGACAAGACTCTAAGTCACCCTCTGATAAGTATTAAACATTGTTTTATCTAAAAAAATTTATTGCTCTAGTCTAATGTTTAGCACTTTATTATCAGAAACTCTGTTAAATTTGATATACATAGTATAATTTTATGTATTAGTATTATTAGCTAGCATATATATATGTGTGTGTGTGTGTATATGTATGTTTCATTAAAAACGAGACAAGGTACTATGATTAAGCTTTTTATTTAATTTTTCTTGTGTTCGAACAAGAGCTTTCTTTTCTGGACAAAGAGTGTGTAAAAACTGTCCAAATGTTCTATAGTTCCAAGCTTTTTTAATGAGAAAGAAAAGGCCGACTCTTAACAATATTAACTATGAACAAGGCCACAATGTGCTAAGCGTATTCGGAAATTAAAACATCCCTACAACACACTAAGATATACACATAATGCACACACTCAATTAAGCTGAAAAATCGAATCATCCTTGATGGTGGCTGGGGGTGTAGCCAGGGGCACTCAGAATTATAGAACATTTGGACAGTTTTTACACACTCTTTGTCCAGAAAAGAAAGCTCTTGTTCGAACACAAGAAAAATTAAATAAAAAGTTTAACCATAGTACCTTGTCAGCCATTTTTAATGAAACATGCATAAATGAAGGATTGCTGCCTTAATATACAACTATGTGTATATATATATATATATAAGGTTGGTGCAAAAATAATATCGTTTTTTGACGTAGTTTTTAACGTCAAAAACGATATTATTTTTGCACCAACCTAATATATAAGTGAACATTGAACTCAACACTTAGAGGCAACAGTCTGTTTCATGCTAGACGCAATTGTCAGGCCATCGACAATTGCATCTAGCATGAAACACTGTCACCTGTAAGTGTTGACTTCAATGTTCACTTTTATATTTACACACGCTCTATCTCTGATATTGGGCACTTTATCCCATAAATATAGCACATCTTAAGACTATATTTCTTTATATGAAGAAAAATATATGGAAAAAACAAACAAAAATCCTTATATGCAATTATGCTGTTTTAATATTAATATAATGTCAACGTTGGACATTTCGGTCTAATAAACCATCTTCAGGACATATTCATAAAATATAATTAACATTATCAATTCAACATGACAAAGACGATGGACATAAGAACAAGACTTATCCAAAACAGAGAACTGAAAGTTTTATATGATCAGCGTTCCGTTTAAACATAGTTACGTTGTTGTCACGTGGGCGACGCTGTGAAAACGTATTAATAAAATTTGAGTATTTTGAATGAAAATTGAAAAATGAAAAGAATTCTATTTTGATCTAAAATTTATATGTACGCTTGTCAAGCATTAGTCTCGCTAGAAAAGGGGAAATACTAAAGAAGCCAGGTCTAGTATTCACCGTGCGTGAGATGGATATTATGCCTGCTTCATAAATCCTCCTAAGATTTTTATTATGAAAATATTTTAAAATCTTCACTGAATCAAAATCAAAATTATGATCGGATCTATATCCATATATTTGCTTACATTTCTTTATATATAATTAAAAGCGTGAGCTGACTTATCCTTTATTAACTGGCTACAAAGTTTTGTGTATGCAACCCTTATCTGAGTCAGATAAATCTTTTGAATAATTAATATATCTTATTTATGTGTGTGTAATACTTTTAACAGAATGCTCAACAGATACTATACACTGATCATAGGCAGAGCACAAAGATAATATTAGACAAAAGTACCAATTTATATTTGGATAATAATAATCTAGCCTTTTTGATAGGTTCAGGATTCCTACAGATCTGTATAAAAAATAAATAAATAAAAATAAAATAAAAAAAATTCCATAATTATGTCAAGAAGTTTCAAGGACTGAAATTGGTGCACATGCGCACACACACACACACACACAGTGAATGGTCATCAATTTCAAAGACACAAACTTTGTGATTTATCTTTTAATAGTTTGACAGATGAGATGTTCAAACAAAAGCTACAGCTGGTTCTAATAATTCATGTCACATGGATCAGTTGAAAGCAGTGAAGAAATCTCTGTTGAAGGCTAAAACATGATTGAATGCAGACCTGGTTATGTTACACATTCTCCACAGATTGGACTTCTACTACACTTGAAAATTTTGAATTATATACTTTAATTCTTACTACTACACATTTCTACCATTTCAACTACTCAGGGTTTATGGATGCCACAAAAATTTTTTACTGCTGCACATTTTCTGTGTAGTTAAGTATAACGGTTTTAATGAACAAAACTACAAATAAAAATTTTCATGAAAAGACTACACATTTTAGCTACCCCTACTACTCATGGCTTTTGTTGTACATGGCACAGAAAACAGTGCTGTTAACATTTTTTCAGTTCATCTAGTTTAGCATTCAGCTCCTCTTCTAATTTTGATATCTCTATGGACTTGTCTTTTGCAGATCTTCGCATGGCATTGGACTTTGCGATAAGTGTGAAGTTCTGAGTTTTCTCGGTTTTCTCCGCATAGCTGTCAGCTGACTTGAGCAAATCTTTTGCACTACTTTCAAGTTTGTATTTTTTGGTCTTCAGTTATTCAATTTCCATAAGCATCGATTTCTATTTTTGTCCATCTGCTTCTTCCTTCCCTTTTTCCTTCTTAGCCTTAAGGTATTGGTTGTATATTGTTCTGGCATTGGAAACACTTTTGAGAAAAGCCTTATTCTTGGAATACAGAGGGAATGTGGGTGGTTTGCTACTATGTAAGTGACATGGCATGACAGGTCCTAGCCATGAAGATCTGACCTAGTGGAACCAGGAGATGCCGTTCATCTGAGCACTTTCCATGATAGTAGCAATTGAGCAGTAAATGACCCGCTACATCCCACCTGTGAGAGAAAGTTTGGAGTGTGAAAAATAATTCTTCTTCTACAAGGACACTTTTGAGCTCTATCAAGACTGGAAAGTGAGGTTTGGGCAGCTCCTGCCCAAATATGGCAACAGTACTCCATTTTGGGCCTGATCTGACTCTTATAAAGGCAGAGGATAGCATGAGGAGTCAGGTACATACTGGAGTGGTACAAGCAGCCGATCATTTTACCTGCATCTTTAGTGATGGATCATATATAGGAATTCTACTTGAGGTCAGGTGTGAGTTTGAGACCCAATATCCTCTTGAGGCATGGGGCCTCCTCAAGGGTACATCCATTCAGCCTGACTGGCAGGTGGTTCAGGGTTTGTTTGGCAGTGATGGAATGTAACCAATTTGGTTTTAGAGGCATTGAATGTAACCAACCAGTTTTTTTTCCCCACTCTGAACTTAGTGTTAGATTGGAAGCTGCCAATCTCTGATTGTCAAAACTTTTAGAGCTGCACCCATATATTATCGTATCATCAGCATAAATGTTTACAAATGATTGGAGTGTATTCTTAGGTAGATCATTTATGTAAACCAAAAAGAGAGTTCGTCTGAGAAGTGACTTGTGGGGGACACCTACACTGACCACCAGGGCCTCGGAGGACTGGCTGTTAATAACTATCTTCAGGGATCTACCTGTTAGGAGGGATTTTATAATAGAGAAAACCCCTTCAGTTATTGCATAGCTAGAGAGCTTGTGTAGCAAACCTTTGTACCGCACATTGTCAAAAGTCTTCAAGATATCTAATGCTATAATTCTTGCAATATGTGTGTCATCAAGGACCTCACTAATTCTGTGTGTAATGGTAGTTAGGACATCAGAAGTGGATCAGGGGTATCAAAATCCATACTGCTCATCACACAAGAGGTTGTTCCTATCCATGTGCTCAACAACTTTCTTGTTGAATAAGGCTTCAAAAAGCTTAGAGGAGACTAATGGGTCTATACTGGGAGGAGGAGGAGGATCAATTGCCAGACTACATTGCTCCTTGCAATAGATTTTGAAGTAGTGGTTTCTGTGAGGTATGGCTGCAGCACATTCAGGGATGAACCATTATGAATCTGAATTTTCTCCCAGTCTGTATATGCATAGTGAAAAAACATTCTATGGAATGGTAAATTAGGGGATGTCATTGATTTTGAGTCAATCTGGACACTGACTAGGGAATGATCTGATGTGCCAATGGGGGCTAAAACTTTTGCTGATCATTTGTCAGGGCAGGATGTTAAAAAAATTTTGTGGCGGTTTGCCTGCTGTCCCATTGTATCTGGGACTCTGGTGGGTTCTTCAATGATCTGGGTTAGTTCATATGCGATGGAGAAGTCTCTGCAATATCTGCCTTCCGCATCGGTTTTGTTAGAGTGGACTAACCACTCTTTGTAGTGAACATTGAAGTCGCTACATATGTAACAATATGATTTCTCACACATCCCTAGGAAATAAGTAGATAAATTTCTTTTGCCTTTTAAGTTCACTTATCTGAGTTTCTTAGGAAATACATCTCCAGTCCATCTTTGAGTTAGCTAAAGTGTCAGAGTTTTCAGGATTTCTGTCTTCAGTTGCCTTTGAATTGGCAAACATAAAATTTTGTCAATTTTAGATCATCATAAAAGTAGTCCTTTGAAGAAGCAGACCACCCAAAAAGCCCAATGAGTAGTTTCTTGTTCCAGAATACAAAGGGATGGATGGAAGTGGTTGGACCCCAGCCAGTATCCATATAAGAAGAGAGAGGCAGAAAGTCATTAAGTAGGTAGGTGGCCAGTGAAGAGGGGACCAGCAGAAGTTAGGGAGATAGCAGTTTAGTCAAAGGAAAATATAGATGTCTAAGTGAGAATTTGTATTGTTGCTATTTCCAAACCAGTGTCTAGAAAAGCATTTGTTGTTATTTTTTTTTAATACGATCATGGTTAAGGAGGCAAATCTGTGAACATAGCAAGTCAGGTGTATATGTAGATACAGCCAACTTTGGATGTCATTACAGGTGCAGTGACTGACGAGCAAGTGGAGGATGTCATAACACAGACGTGAAAATTAGCCAAGGAATATTTGGTGAGGATATTGTCAATTATCTCTGATATTTGATTGAAGATTATGATCCTTCATCCTGAGGAGGATACAGGGCAAAGGACAAATGTGGTATTATGGATAAGTGCCATATGGAAACACATATTGGAGATCAGGGTCCTTGCTTTTTGTGTCTCTGCTACAGGGAAACCTGTCCTTGAGGTACCAAACTTGTGACCATAGCGATTTAGATTTTTCAGAGATTGTATCCGTAATCTTTATAGGGATTTATAGAGTATTCATTGCACATCTGTTGTTTCCAGCTTACATTTAGCTCTGCTCTCAATAGTCAAGCATATGTACCATGTAGTTTTTTACCAGTAATTTTGTTTGACCTGTATAAGTGAACCATTTGTATTGTTAACCTAAAAAGTTGTACATACAGAATTTTTTTTTTTTTTTTTTCATTTTTAACTCCCAGTTGATATTCATTCTTGGCTGCTGCAATTTAATGTCTTTTGTAAGTAGTTCAGATTTGATCTCGGATTAAAAAAAAAAAAAAATCATCCACTGAAATTTGAAAATAAGGAAAAAAATAAATGGACTTCCTGAAATAAGCATTTATTTTTAAGATGTTACATTGCTTGGTGTCTCTAGATTTTTAAAAAGCAAGATTTTTTTTTTTTTAATATAAAAATAATTTATTCTTTTGTTAACTTGCAGTGCACCTGGCTACTTTTCAGGGTGCACATTTTGAGAAACGCTGCTTTAAAATAGAATTAAAGTTTATTTCAGAAATTTTATGTACAATTCAAACTTTGACAAAAAATTATGAAATTTGATATATCTGTAATTAAAATTACTCTTGTTAATTAAAAATACTTTTAATGAAGAAAGGGGGCTTGAAGAATCTGATACTCAGAGGACATAATGAAGACAAGAGGGGCAGAGGTAAACAGCAAGTAACATATCTAATGAGCTTGTGTAAGTGAATGGTAGGTCAGAGATCATTAGGCATAGTAAGAGGATACATTGTTTAGGGCTAAAAAGGTTAGGGAACTGTGAAGAGCCATGATTGCCTATACCCTGAAGCATATCAAAGAGAAATGATAAAATAAAGGTTTTTAATGAACAAAAATATATATAATAATTATTAAAATTAATACTTCTGTTTCCATGGGCATACTTATGTCTTCATAAAACTTAACCTTGCTTGCTGTTGACGTATATATACATTTTCAAGATATACTCCTGCAACTTTATGAAACTTACCTTGCCTGCTGTTGACATATATACACATTTTCAAGATATACATTTTTATGGGACTTAACTTTCCTACTGTTGAAGTATATATACATTTTCAAGACACCAGGAAATGTCAATATCTGGTGTTTTTGTTATAAACTAACCACTTACTAGTATATCTAAACTGGAGTGTTACAATAAAAAATATCCCAAGTTCCACAATTATATTCCCTCTGATTATTTGTTATATCAAGGCCACACAACTAGTTCTTGAGATATTCAAAATGGATATATTCCAGAGTGACCTTGTATTTGCATCTGATCTATAATATAACAAAAAACTCCTGAACTGTAACATATCTTCCTTTATTTGTCACTCAACAACTTTGGCTTGAGTCATCAGATCCAGCTTTAATGATGCCACTCAACTAGCAACTATATATACACGCTACCCTAGCTTTCAGCCAAACAGAAATGGTAGGAGGTGACATCACACATTCAACAAAAAAAAAAAATAAATAAATAAAAAACAAGCTGGGAAAATAAATTACTGAATAAAAAGTTTACAAACATTTTATTTTAGTCCCATTTCTACACCATTTCCTTTGTAAACAGAAGTGAATATTTGTATGCGTTCGATGTGATATGATTTTAGAAGTTCATGAATGTACTTGTTAATCGTATGAAAGTTGTTTAGCACCTATGTTCAAAAGAAGTTTCTTTATTTAAAAATTATTATTTACTCAAACTTGAAACTTTACTACTGCCTTTAGATGAAAAATTTATTCTTTCTTCAACCATCTAATAATAGAGAAATGGAAATAAAATGAGAAGTGGGGAAAAACCAGGCACTGATATATAGAAAAATTATACATACATACATATAAGTTTGTCATTTAGCTGATTAATGTTACTCTGGATTTAGGATGCTGAAAGGATTGTAGGCAAACCTGTTTGGCCACTCTTCAGTGGGTATATTTGTGACAAAGTGGAAAAGTTTTTAATGACAATGCATTGCATCTTCATGAGTTAGGTTGGCATCTTTGAGCCAGAATGAAAGACAAATGAAAAAATGAAAATTATCCACTTGTTCAGATTATATATATATATTTGTGGTAAAATATTTTTGAAGGGACCACTTTCGAGAATCCACAAATTCCAAAAACAGGCAAGCCAAAACATCACTATGAGTAGACCCCCCCCACTATCAGTAAACTAAAAAGTAAAATGTCCTATTCCTAGACAAAGTCATAAAAATGTGCCATTTAAATTACTAATTAATGTTTTGTTTCACCCTCGGTAACAATTTTTATAGACAAAAATCTCCTTAATGACATTTTGGCTTGGCTATTTGTGGAATATGTATGTATGTATATGTATATATATGTGTAATATATATATATATATATATATATATATATATATATATATATATTGATTAGATGCTTTTTTAAAGAAATTTAAGCATTTGTTAACAGGGACATTGGTATAAAGCAATTTGGCATCTAAAGTAGCCATAAGTTTGTCATTTATTCACCTTAGGTTTTCAACCAGTTATGTGAAGGGCTGATTGTTTCAAGGAGAGGTGTTAACATTATGTGGCTTTCATAAGTTTTTGGGGAGTGCTACCAATACCTGATATAATGGAATGTACAGAATGCTTGCTTTGTGCATTTTTACTAGACCATAAAAAAGTTGTAAAAATGAAAACAAAAGCAGAAGTAAACTGAATGAGATTGGCTGGACTGTGTGTCTAGACTGAAAAAAAAAACAAAAAAACTTTAGATTTTAAATTTCACTGTTCTTACATCTCCAGTGTTTCCTGTCGGTACATAACTGTAACTGACACTGGCATTTTTATATCTCCCCCTATATAATTCCATCAACAAAACATTACTTTAGTTTGATGAAGTGCATTATATTGAATTTTTTCCAATTTGTCATTCATTTACCCAAGATATATACACAAACATAGCATATATTTAGGCATCAAGAATTCATTTAAACAAGTATTAAAAGACAGGATATGTCTAATTTTTATTGTATTTTTCCAGTTTTGGAATAAATTGTTGCACTCTCTGATGAAAATTCTTAATATTAAATGTGACATTCTAAAAAGAAATACTGCAGTGATAGAGAAATAAATAAGAACACCAAGATTTTCCCACGTCTAAAAATAGAAGTATATGTAAAATTACCAGTCCATTTCACAACCAGGATATAAGGCTAGAAGCCAATGAGAAGCAGAGTGGCCTTTTCAAAGCAGATCTCTAGATGTGTATATAACCAGATGGAAAATCAGCCAAAACAAGAATCAACAAATAAATTTTGTCCATTCTCCAATACTGTGGTCATTGAGACATAACCAGAGACAAAATATGACTTGAGAAGGCTACACTGTTCTGCTACATTTAAGAAAATACACCCCTTCTTTCTCTATCTTTTTATACAGTTTAAAACATACATTCCTTCACCCACATGGTTAAGTAGGCAGCTACTATATTTAAATACATATATATGATTACATTCTCTCCCTCCTGTATTCACAAAACACTAGATGCCTAGATGTACCAACACATCATGGCTGCAATACTGATTGCATTTACTTGTGGATAATAACCAGGACAGTCATTGAAAATACTTGAGCAAAAACAAACTTTAGACAGGTTATCCACAATTTTTATCCATATATTAACAACTTATTTGAAAAATGGAGAAAAAATACAGACTATTGCATGAAGATGCAAAGAAGCAGTATTTAAAAATGAAGAAACTGACATAGCACAAAAACAAAATCTCATTTGATAAAGGTTTATGTAAGCTGAAAGTACTCAGATGTTGTACAGTTTATATTTAAATATGTACCAGAAACCAGGAAAATGGTTTGAAATATAGAAAAAATAAATTAAATCCTTTACAAAGAACTTTCATTGGTTTTTAACCAAATTTGGAGAAATTAAAAATAAGCCCAAATACTCTTTTTTTTTCTCTCTCTCTCTCTCTCTCTATACATATATTGTTTGTTCTCTAGATCAATGTTTCTCAACCTTATTCTGTCATGGCCTCCTTCAATCCATTGTAATTAAGGCCCCTTTTGCCAACTTGAGTTTTTGCATTAGCAATGATACTGTGACACTGTCATTTGGAGTAGATCAGAGAAATGAGTTTTCATATCATTATGGAACTGCTTCAAATGATCAACATACACTTCATGGTCATCATCAAGCAGCTCGGTGGATATATTTGCTAAGGAAGGAAACTGTACAAACTCCCATCTCCCAAGGTTCAAACAGAACAGCTTTAGTTTCCCGTTAAATCCGTTAATTGCCTCCTTGCAGGTAAACAGGGCGAAGTCATTTCCTTGGAGCTCTTTCTTCAGGACATTTAGCTTTTCAAAATTGTAAGACAAGTTGGTGAAAACATACCTTAATTTAAACTTTAAGTTATGAGTTTTAAATTTTAAGAAATTGAAAACTAAAAACAGCTATTTTGCATAGATGAAAAAAATTACAATAAATATTTATGTTAACGAAATGGTATAGATTAATTTAATTTTTAACTTAATAATAAATTTAATATTTTATTTTAAATAATAATTATTAATTACAAAATTCTCTCTCATATATATATATATATATATAATCTAGTGGGTCCTACATTTTTGTGATTCCCCCCTGCCCCTATTTTTCAAACTTGGCCTTGTGACATCTGAAAATACCCCTATGTTGAGAAATCTTGCTCTAGATAATGTTATCTCAGCTAAGCTTTAGCAAACTTTTGGTTTTAGCTAAACAAATGACTGTGTGTGTATTTTTGCCCAAGCTCCAGTCCCCCACCTCTTTTGGATATTAACTCTCTACTGAATTGTTTTAAAGCAGTTGTTTGTCCTAGATATAAAATGAGCAAAAATTGATCCCTTCCTCTCTTGATATTGGCTTCAAACTACAAGTTCTATTTTACCCTGCCCTAATGTACAAACCACATGTTAAATTCCAGAGTTAACTGTTAACCGCATTGCTTACTAACATACTTAAAAAAAAAAAAAAAAAAAAAAAAAAGTAAGAGGACCCAGTTGTTAGTTGTGAGAATGCTTCTTATTACCAGTTACAAATATTAGGACACATTCAATTCATAAACAAAAAATTTGTGGTTAAACCTTTTCTTCCTTTTTTTTTTTTCCCCCAAATAATTGCCACTGTACTACTTAAATAATATTCATAAGAAAATATTGTAGGTACAAATAAATCTCAGTTTAACTCTTTAAATTATATAAAATTTTTAAATTATATACGTTATAAATTAATTATTAATAATTATAACTTTTAATTTAGCACTAATTTGGAGTCAGCTAATATTTTTTTCTTATTGTCTTGTCTACCATTTTTTAAAAATAATTCTCTCAAACCTTAACTTAGCCAGACCTAGCTTTTTTTGTGAATGACCCTTGTAACCAAGCTAATAATCTGAATTCTGATTAATAAAGTGCAAAACAAGATTAGACTGGAAATAAGACAAGAAGGGTGGCTTTGTCAAGGACGCCGGAACAAGAAATTATACATTTATGACCAGAATAATGTTGGAGAGAGCAGTACAAACACAGATGGATGTAGACTTGTATTTTATAGATTACACAAAAGCATTTGATAAGGTACAGTACAAGGACCTATTTGATCTGATGAGAAAACTCAATTTATTTGGGAAGGATCTTAGAATAATGCAGAACTTATACTAGAAGCAGACAACCTGTATAGGGATTGAAAATTGAGTAGCTGTACAAAAATAGAAAGGTGGATTAGACAAGAATGTGTCTTCTCACTGGATTTATTCAACCACTACAGTGAGGCTACCCTAAAGGAGGAGCTAGAGATCCTACCTGGATTTATCATTAGTGGACACCATATTGACATTGAGATATGCAGGTGGCATTTTGTTGATGGCAAACACAGAAGGAAAACTGTAGGACTGTGGGAAATGAAATAAAATTGATATATAAAATAATAGTAATAATGAATAATAAAGAAAAAGAAATACATTTTCCCATGATGCTAAGAGTAAAGGAACCAGAAATATGATTACCCCACTTGATTTTGTCAAATGTTGTTTGGTGGTACTGTTGTGATCTATAAAAGGGCAAATATTTTCCTGCCTCATCTTTTTTCTTTTTTTGCTCCAAGAAGTAGAACCACATGGTAATTATGTTCCCACTGGAGAGTGTTAGTTTCTCTGGTCCACTGACAACTGAACTCTCTTTTCACTTTCCAATGCATGATGCTCATATGTTTCTTCCAAAAACTCCTCTACCTATGAAGTAAGTCAAGCTTTCTTTTTCATTGTTTCAACTCGGTGCAAGGCTGACTTGAGTGCAACCATTGTAACAATGCTTATACTTATTTACAATAACATCTAGAAAAACAAAACAGATATCCCATAATGATGTTTAAACCTTTGTTTGGTTGTTTCAACTCTGCACAAGGCTGTCTTGAGCTTGGCAATTAATACAATGTTTATACTTACTGGACCAAAAGAAAAATGGACATACCCAAGAGACATTAAGAACTTTGTTTCACTCTTCAGCAGTGGAACCTGCTCGCATCTAAGCATTGGGATTGTCATCCTCTCTCCTTATTCCCTTTCTCCCCTCTGGTGGCAGTGGCAGAGATGGCTGTGAAGGTGCGGTCTATTCCTGTTTCACTACAGTTTATATAAAAAAAGGAATAAACTGTCCATGATAGAAACCCAAGCTTTTGTAGTCATCTTCTTTGTTTATCTTTTGCATATGCACATATCTAAAATACATAAAGATATTCAACCTTTTAAATTCCATAGTATCTCCTCGACAAGGTAGTAAAGAAAAGTGAGACAAAAGAACTAACAACACAGAATGTATGGTTGTCAGCAAGAGAAAAAGCCCAAAATGTAAACTATGAATTGGAGATGTAAATATCCAACAAGTACAGAAGATTAAATATCTAAGAAGTGTTTTAAAAGAGGATGGAAAACGTAACACTGAAATCTGAATGTACACTGGCATCACAAAAGATGCATTCCAAAAGCTAAGCAAAGTATTAAGAAACAAGAAAATTTTGTTATATACAAAGAAGAGAGCTGAACTGTTATGTAATATCAATCCTCTTATATGGCAATGAATGCTGTACAATTTCCTCACACATGAAATCTAGAAGCAACGGAAATGTGGCTCTATAGAAGGATGCTGGGATACCATGGACAGTGCAAACATATACTGCAGTTTATGGCCACATCATGTTACAACACTGGTTCCCATATGTTCACTGAAGTTAAGCAATGTCTATCTTGGTCAGTACTTAAATGGGTGACTACTTGGGAATACCAGGTGCTGTAAGCAAGGATATGCAGGTTGTGTAATGGATAATGGCTTGGAATTGCTAATCAGAGAGCCAAGTTCCAATTCCAGTTGTATTTGTTATAATCACTTACATGCAAATACCATTGGAAAAGGTATGACACCACCTCTTCTGCCCCCTAGCTATGGGTTAATTAGTAAAACTTGTATCATTAAAACCATTGTTATCTCAAAAAAGATAAATTTTGTATAAAATATTTAGATTTTGGCATTAAATAATCCATAGAAGTTGATATACAGCTAAACAAAAACAATAAACATACACTGACTTTCACCCCAGCTTTTCATCGACCAACCAATGATCACCCCCACATTGCATTCCAATTCTCAATCTTGTTGGTGTTCACCGAAAGATGAGGAATAGTGTGCTACATGCTTACACGGTAATACAATGAAAGAAAAATGCCACATAGGCATGAGAAAGTGAACCCTGTTTACAATATTATTCAGGGATTTGCCTGCACGTTCAGGTGGATAGGTAGGCGATATTAACACAACTCCTGCTAAGTCAGCTCTTCCATCTACACATCCCAATGTGGTGTCTGGCAATACAGGTATGGAGTGTTAGAATCATGACAAGAGTTTAGCAGCACTCTCCCTGATCCCAAGCATGAGTGTTAATATAGACCAGCACCTAGATATAGCCCATTTCTGGTTTTGTTGCCACCTGATCTACAAAAGTCTCACATCCACCTTTTTACTTCCAATTACCCTTTGGTGAAAGTGGATGCCATTTAGAAGACTGAACTTCAAAAGGAACTATCTACTGGTCCAGCAAACAGGAACACTTAAGATTGAGATAAAACCAGCTCCCCACTTTATGTTGGTGTCCATAGTATCAGACTGAGTAAACAACAAAGCTATCTTAAGGAAAATGGAAACAAAATGACACTAACACTTAGAATCTGAAAGAGATAGCCAAAATGCCTTAAACGAGGAAAGAAGGCTTGGATAATTTGACTCTCACAGGCCATATTGAATGCAAAAGGAACGAGGAGAGGCAGCTGGCAACCTACCTAACAAACTTGTGTAAATGGGTTGGGAGGCATGAAAAACTGACAAAAGTTGTTAAGAGCTATCTGGATTAGGGACTTGTAGAGCTATGATAGGAAGTGATATGGCTCTTAGAAGATGACAACATTTAATGAACCTTAAATATCAGTGTCATACTGCATAAAGAAAATTAGTAAGAGAAAGAACAGAGTCAAGGACAATTATTAATAAATTAATGTTTAAAAGTTGGATAAAAATTCAATCATTGAAAATATATTAACTTCTGAAAAAAATATTGGACTATTTTTGGACTGTGGTCCCCACATATGCATGGGATTCTCATTTTAAGAAGTCTTTGTTCTTTTAAATATCTTAAGAGTTGGATAAATTTAAACCTGAATGCTCATAAATGTACTGTAAGGTGTTTATTACAAGGCAGAATCTTAATAAGTTGGGTAGGAATTTTACTTAATATGCAATAAATAAGAGTACTTTTTAAAGTGGGGTCTGAAAATCATTTAAAGGGTAAAAAAATGGGAAATTGATAAATGGAATGATCTTCATAGACTTGCAAGTTAGAAAATTTCTTCTAAAAAAATAAAGCTCCTCTTATTATATAACACCTTCAGCAGCTGCTTACACTCGGTGGTGTAACCACCACATTTTAGTGGTCTGGTCCTCATGGTCTTAGAACGACATTTTAACCATGGGGCTAATTCTGCACTGATAAATGGTAATACTAGTCCAAGCTGGTTGTTGGTTGCTGGCAGCTTTGATCCACACAAGTTCTATCCACATTGTATTCTTGGTCTCAGAGCGGTGGAAAATCAAATGGCGTAGTCTCACAGTGCCGGTTCAAGCAATGGCAAGTGCTATATTAAGTATATATTTTCATGATGAAAAATAAAACAAGATTCATGGGGTTAAACTTCAATTGGTTTATATAGCTCTTGGTACAACAAATATTAACCTTTCCTGCATCAATTTCTATAGTGACACTGTCTAAACTAATGGAGGATCTGGGTTCAAAGTCTTGGAATCAGGATATCTGGTTGGCAGCTGACCTGAATTTCAGAGGCATTCAATGTGGGATCTCTATTCAAAGTTTCCAATCTCCTCAAAGTCATCTGCTTTTATACACTTTGGCCCAAAACTGGCATAGGGCTGAAAGGTTCTGGGGATTCGGTGATTCCCCAATTTTCATTAATTCCAATAAAGGTTTTCTTTATTCCCTATTTCTACTTTCTTAATCAACTTTCCAGATTTGGAGAATTATCCACCTTCCTTGAGAGTAGTCACAGGGGTTACTTCTCCCTTAACTCCAACCTGCTTCACTTCATATCTCACACCACTACTTTGCACAAGCAGGGCTAAATTTTGCCCACTTCTCAAGGCTGGCATAACTGTCTTTCTGATCGTTGTGGAGTGATTTCGCAGTGGAGGCTTGTATTTGTACTAAATCAGCCCTAAAATAGGTTTGACATACAAAAAATTAGGAACTTGATATAATAGATATAATGCAGAGTAATCTAGTTGTGGTCGCTAATACTTTAGTATTCGATTAACTGTCATCCGACATTGACTGACTGACTCGTTACTCCTACTTATAGGTAGGAGAGTCTATTAACTATAGAATAGGTGTGTTCCACCATAACACTGATAAATCTGATTTTTAAAATACATAGGAGAAAGGGCGTGGTTTATTCTCCTCGTTAATTTCAGTTCTCTGACTTCCTTTCCTGGATCCACCTGTCCAGTGAAAACACAAACCAGATCACCTCATTTTAACTTTCCAAGTGATAGATAAAGATTATTTCCCCAATTTGTTTTCATCAATGAAAATATATTTACCTAAATTCTCAACAAAGAGACAGGCTGTTTTCCATCCTTGGGTCAGTTGCTGTCTTAGCGAAAACATAAACCAGATCACCTGCCTGTTATGACAGATGGATTTTCATAATCCTAACCATCACAGTGAGTTCATTCTTTGTTTTCTTTCCTCGATTTATATTCACTAAAGAAAATATAATTCCCATTTGCTTTGCTTTTCACCAATGACATGTTTTCTAATTTCCCAAGAAAGTGATAAAGCCACTTCCCAACTTGCTTTACCCACATGTGAGATTTTTGATAAATAATAATAAAAAAAAAAAAAAAGTAAACTCTTGGTGCATTGTTTTAATCATAGGGGTGAAGCAACCCAGATGGCCCTTTCTTCACTTCTACATTACCAAGGAAAATGTCATCCATTTTCTCTTTCTCTCTATCTTCCAGTTTATATTTCATTTTGGGATTAACTCTATTTCTGCTTAGAATTAAAGTTTAATCACCTCAGTCTCAGTGTCACAATTAGGTGTCTAAAAGTCGTCATATTCCTCATCATATATTGCCCTGAAATTACAGTCAATCATGACCCCATAAATGAGTTTTTCATTTCCAAAATGGTATAAAAATGCATGAAAATAGACCGGAATGCACTTAACATTTCTCATATATTGCACTGAAATTACAGTCAATGATGACCTCTCAAATGGTTTTTAACTTCTAAACTTCTATAAATTACTCCATTAATTATACTGTGTATAATTTTGAGAAAAGGTATTACAATTAAAGAGATTTTTTGACCAATGTATTGTGAAAATAGAAAATTCTAGTTAAAAGAAATTTTAAATGTTCATAACAATTCTTGGAAAATACATTATTCTCTTTTAAGCTATAAGTACATCAGTTAGTTCCTTAATTTTTAACATAGTGATATTCTTAATTCATTTCTTTGTTAAACAAGAAATTTAATCTTATAACTCTGTTGAATATCAATCAGACCAGTGTAGATTTCAACCTAGAATGTCTTTTGTTACTCAACAAAATTGTTAGGATATAAATCTGTTAGATGAACTCCCGAGAATACAGGATGCAATTTCAAATCTTGTCAAAGATGATTTCATTTCCAAATTAAGCTGCTTAGTCATAAAATGTAAAAAATGACCATGCAACAAAAATTAAGAGGAAAGAAAAACTAGTAAAAAAAATTAATAAAAGAACAAATAAGTTTCCAAAACAAAATAGTATCTTTACCAAATGAACCACTTCCTAAAAACTTTGCCTCTGATTGGGAGATTGGAGGTTTTGAGGAGCGTGGAACCACCTCTTAGTTGCTGTTGTTCCCATCTCCACTCTGACCCAAGGTGGTAGCATCTGTTAGTGTCTCAGCTATAGGCAAATAGTGAACTGCCAAACAGAAACAAAACCCTCTGAAAGTGAAAATACATTTTTATACTAAAAATATCAGCAATAGACTTTTATATATAAAAAGAAAAATTACCAACAATACCCATTTATCATAGATTGGCCAATACACCTGTATTTGAAGGCATACAATCACATTTAAAATATTTAGATTTCAGCATTAAATAATCCACAGAGACTGATATGCCACTAAACAAATTCAACTGATCAACCAAACAACCATCATGAAAGAACTCTTTCATGACATTAATCTATATAATGTCCTACAATTTTTTAAATTCCAAAATCTAACTTCAACAAAACTACGACATAAAACATGTATCAACACCTCTAGTAATTATGTCCACACAAAATTGTATAGGTACAAAAGCTGAGTATCATTTACCATGTATTCAATTGTGAAAGCAGAAAAACATTTTTATTACTTCAAAGCTCCTAGGAAAATCAAATTTTAGCATTAAATGACCCATAAGGAGTTGATATGTCATTAAACAAACAAATTAATCAATCCTAAAAAAAACTTGATAATTTTTTAATTTGGTTCATTGATCTTATTCTAAAAGGGCATAAATGCATTTTTTGCAAAATGAGAAAATAAATTCTGGAAAGAGCCTAACTCAACATAGGCTCTTTTTGCATAATAAAGTTTTTAAACACTGGGGTTGACCTTCACAAAAATATCCCTGTCAAAATATTGTTATTATTGTTATAAAGATTGGGGTAAAGTTTAACTTTCAAGCCCACAGAAAAAATGGTGTATCATAAGGACAATTTTTCTCTTGACACCCACTTTTACCGTATACCCCCTCGACAACACTTAAAAAGCTATGTTTAAAATTTTAATACAAAAAATGTTACACGCTATTTAGCTGTTAAATTGTTCATTCACAAAATTATAAAAATATGCAAGCCAATTACAATGTAATAATTATTATTTGCCATTTTATGAAGATTTATTTATTTTCTTGAAGAAATAAATATGAAAGATTTTTTTGTGTTTTAACATTTTTTATTATTAAAATTGTAAAAATAGCTTTTTAAAACAATACACATTGTTGAAGAAGTCAAGGGAGTATATAATAATAGTATCAATTGAAAAATTGTTCTTTTGACATTATTTATTTTTTTTTTTTTCATATCTGAAGGTTAAACTTTCAAAAATGCAAAGAAAAGGCGTGTACATCAATCTATACCCCTTTTAGAATCTTATCAACAAACTACATAAATATTAGGGTGAATCTAATGTACCTTTGTTTTCTACAGACCTCTTTTTTTTACAAAGCTTATCTATGACTCCTCACAATATTATATATAATTAAGTTTTGAAAAATAAAAACCGATAATGCATTTTAAAAGTCACTCATTTTCTTTCTCAGGCAACACCATCTTGGGAAAAATAATATAATATTTAATTATTGTAAACACACAAATGCATACACACACAACACATCTTTTCGTTATTCATCTGATGAAGCCATTAGAGGCAAAATGCGTTATCAGATATTATTTTTTGAAATGTACTTTCATGAACGTTTTTCCAAATGTCAATAGCATATATATATATTTGGAAACACATGCACTTGGAAACTTTTAGAAGAGTTGATCATTGAGGGATACTATTTAGAGAGCACTAGCAGCAGAGCCCGGCATTGCCCGAGGATGTAACAGTAAGAGATAGATCAAGTATCGACCATCATAAAGACTGAAAAATAAAATTGACAAAGATTATTGTTTAAGGTTGACGGACACGCATGTCTTAATTAGTTTTTTTTTTTTTTTTTTTTTTTTTTTTTTTTTTTTACGAATTGGTCAAACCCAAACTCAAACAAAAACATTGTTTTCAATTGTTATGAGTCTACCAATTAAATAGAATTTTATTGTAAACAATTGTCTTGTAAATGGAATTTTTAAAGCATTCTGAATGTAAAAATAAGAAAAAAGTGTGCAAGACAATAAGAAACACTACCTGCCAAAAAAAGTGAAGTTTTGTTGAAATCGGTTGAAAAATGTAGTAAGTCCAATCCCCTATATAAACAAACACACACACAAACAACCTGGGTTTTAAGTATAACTCGATATGAGTTGTCCCCCTTTCATTCTCGCGATGCCTTTTAATCGTGTTTTCAAATTGATTTCATGCAAAAACAATTGTGTTTTTCCAATTTTTGGCGTTGTCAGAACCACCGCAAGGTAATTTTACGTAGTCCTGTGAAGTTTTGTTGAAATCGGTTGAAAAATGTAGGAAATCCAATCCATATATATAAACTTACACACACACACAGCCTGGGTTTTATAATAAGTATGATTATATAAGTTTCAAGTTAAGTTTGTAAAAACGAATAAAAATACTTTTTGATACACCTTATTAGTTTGGATACACTGAAAATGATATAGAAAATATACCTATAGTAAAGATACAGTTCCTCAATTTGAATCTAAAGCCATTGGTTCAAAGAACATCACTTTAACCTGAACATATCTTTTGGTGTATATTCTGCACAAATATTGATTTGTGCTCTAAGATTAAGGTTATCTAATACTAATAGAATACTTGATATGGATCAAAGTCCTTCTCAGTAGTGACTTGCCAAACAAGCCAGAATGTACTAATCTTTCTCTGTATACACTAATGTGTCAAAAGTTATGTGAAAGCAGTAGGTAAATAGTAACACTATACATTTATGCTGTAGGGCACCCCGCGCTGGTGTAATGGTTAGCAAGCTTGTCTCACTAGAACAATTATGACTGAGTAGTGAGTTTGATCCTCACTGGGCGCCCCATACTTTCGGCCTTGTGCCACATCTAATCTACGCTTGGAAAATAAAGGGCACCTCGAGGTAGTGTAATGGTTAGCAAGCTTGTCTCGCTAGAACAATTACAACTGAGTAGTGAATTCGATCCTCACTGGGTACCCCCGACTTTCAGCCTTGTGCCACATCTAAGCTATGCTTGGTAAATCACTATTGGGCACCTTGAGGTGGTGTAATGGCTAGCAAGCTTGTCTGGCTAGAACAATTACAAATGAGTAGTGAGTTCGATCCTCACTGGGTACCCCCTACTTGTGCCTTGTGCCACATCTAAGCTACACTTGGAAAATCACTCTACATTTATGCTGTGGAAATACCCAGACTTATGAGTTGTGCTTTTAATATCTGGTGATTCACCAGCTCAGCTGCTCATGATATTGTAATATAAATTATTGGAGTTCAAGCTAGTTGTGATAATCAGTATGGACAATGTGGAGATATTTGACATCTCTACATCTACAATGTCACATGTATACCAGGAATAGCTGATGACATGTAATACCATTCACCATGGTCAGCACAGTTGTCGGTCATGGATTCTCAATGATTGTCAAAGATGTCTGGCATGAATTGTCTGCAGTAACAGACCAGCAACACTGGCTCAAATCATATCTACATTCAACACAGGAAGTAACTCATATCCAGTAGATCATTTCAGTATTCTTGAATTTCCATAAATATAGGAGAGTATAAGACCCACTAGAGTTCCCTAGTTAAGAACACTGGGTACAGTGCCTCAATTAGGCTTGTGATATTGCTGACATGGGGGACTGGCAATGTGTCACATCATTTAGCAAGTCATGATTTTGGGATGATGGATGAGTTCAGTTATGATGCAAACACTTTGAAACCAGTTGTCAACAAGGTACCATACAGGCTGATGGTGATTTCATAATAGAGTTGGGTGTTTTCACATGGTATGGGTTGGTATGTTGGTTTTCCTAAATGTGTTACTGACAGGCGACTGCTACATTCCATGACCATTTGTACTTACTCATGAACTTTTAGCGCAGTGTGTGCATGTAATATATAGATGGGAAAACTGTATATATCAAGAATTTTAGGAAAATCTATAACATCCTTTAGGACTTCATCGGACTAAAGTGATGTTGATTTGATTACACAAGCACATGAAAGAGCAGGAATGCTGAAATTTTAAATTTAATTTTTTTTTTTTTTTTTTTTTTTTTTTTTTTTTTTTAATGTTTTGGGTATATAGTCTAGCCAATTTCATTTAGTTTTTTTTGTTTGTTTTTCCCATATATATGGTGGACTCTCCTATCATGAATGATAAATGAGAGTCAGCAGTGGATGGTGCCTTGTGTTTTACACTTATGCATGCTAGCAGGGGCTATTGTCGAGAAAATCAGGTAACGGAAAGACATGTTTCATTTTTGCTTTCTTAAGTGCGATACTAACCCAGCCCTGCTGCGGGTGACAAAGCCACACTGACAGATGAAATTTGTTAAAGCAGGATTTTGATGGTATCTCTGCTTCACAGGTTAATGAAGCTGATCATGGTGCTTCAATCTACTGTCTTGAAAACCCTTTAACTTCAATCTACTACATTTTCATGAAAAATATAAAACAAAAAATCCTCAAAGCTATCTATATTAGAAATTTGAAACCAAACCATAATGAAATTAATTATGAATACAGCACAAATGTTTTTAAATGTTAGTTTAAAATATTAATTTAGTTTGTACTAATAAAAATTAATTAAAATTAGTTTGTACTAATGGGTTTAATACTTATCTCTTAAAAAACTCTCAACAAACCCATAACTTAGTTACCTCCCCTGAAGTATTACTCAAGCCAGTCACACAGTACTTAACTCAGTATACTTCACTTCACAAGTAAAAGAATTATAACTTTCAGATGAACACAGCAATTTTGTCTTTGAAAATGGTGACCATTATAATATTTGTCTTGAAATAAACAACACCATGATGATGACATCGTGCCATGTCAAGAGTACACAGAATAAAATGTGTATCAACATGGTAATTTTCTCTCTTCCTTTGATAATGATACCAAAAAGCTTGTCTGTGAATATGAAAAGATCCAATTGAAAAATAAGTAAACAAACCTTGTATAAATTATTCAATGAAACATGCTGCAAAAATACACTAATATATATATATATATATATATATATATATATATATAGGCACACACACTGTCAGATTTTATTATGCAAGGTAATATTTTTGCAATGAATTTAGTAATTTAAATTTCTATTTTTATTAATATGAGTAATATAACACGTGAGTTTCAATCAGTTTATAAATATCTATTCTTATTAAATATGTTGGCAACTTATTTTGGGGATGTCAGACTTTATTATACAAACAGATTAAGTGCTACATAAAAGTTTCTTTAAAAATAAATCCCAAATGATATAGGCCACAGAAATGTATATTTGATTAGCATTAATATACCATATATTTGAATAAATCATGTTATTAGTTTTGATGTAATATGGACTCTTTGACATTCTATTATGTTCATAAGTCTTTCAGTCATTGATTTTAACCTTTCTACTGTTTTATTAACATTATCATCATTACTTGCAGTATTTTCATTTCTTTCCAGTGAGCTTCTTTGTTTGAATACTTTTTTCAATTTACATGCACTGTTTTTTTTTTTTTTTTTTTTTTTCTCATGAAGTTTATAAGCATGATGAGGCTCAGATTAGTAAAAAAATTAAGCAAAAATATTAAAACATATTGAATGAAGCAATTTTGGAATTTTATAAAATTATATGGTGACCAAGGGTTTGGTTCAATCCAAAATAAAAATTCTAGAGTTTTGTTTTTGTTCTGTGTTGAATTTTTCCATGGGTAATTTCTCTATGTAAGTTCTAAAGAGGGAGATAAAAATGAGACAAAAAGGAAAGTATGAAAAACCTGACATGTTATAGCATTTCTAAATACCTTTGTGACTTTTGGGACACCTTGTATTAGTTATAAGAACAAGTCCTTGGGATATTTAAATCATTAAATTTTTTTGGTCAACCAGGACCCCCAATTACAGAAAATCTGTGCTGAATCATAAAATAAAAAATATGATAAAACTAAAAGTTTATTTAATTAGAAGAGCTTTTAATTGCATTCATGAATAAAATATATTATGGACATTACTGTCTTAAGAAAAATTTTTTTGTGGTGAATAATGAATTTTTATAACAATTGTTTTCATTTTTTCAAAATTTTAATTAGAATAATTTATAAACTTTTAAATCTTCTAAAATTCTCTATTTGCAATATTTAAGTGATAGTTATTAAATCAAAACTGAATTTACTATTCATAAATGGAAGCACTTACGACAATTCAATGACCTAGTATTATGAAAGAATTTTGAATTTATTTTATGCATAAATGTATCAATTTTTGTAAATACAGACATCCATACACAACATTATCAGGAAATAAGAGCAGTAACTATAGTAAATTTAAAATTTATTAGTTTTCTACTGAACAAGCATTGTAAGCAATTTTAAAATTTAATCAAAATTTGAATGCTTAAAATATTTTAATTTTTTAAGATTACTGCTCCTTACTTAAATTTCCCAAACATCAGGCTATTGATAGATCTGTCAACACCTCATAAAGACATCCACCTCTGTGGTCAAAAAAGCTTTTCGGCAATATTTTCAACTAAAATTTACTAATATTCATTTCAGTTCAGATTCATTCAGCTTTAAATCAGCAAATTTTTCACAAATCATATTTCATAAAAGTAATTTTATTTTTTAAAGATTTTTTAATAAAGAGAATTAGATTGTATTGACAGATTTGCCAATAAGGCCAATTTTAATGATTTTTTTTTTACTGATAATCAGAAAGAAATGATTCCAATTGATTTACATTTGGTTTGAAATGCAGTAAAGTATTTTGCTTATTGTAAGTATTAAATTTAATCTTTTAGCTTGGAATTAAAACTAAAAGCTTTAAGAAAGATTTTTCATTTTTTTTTTTTTTTTAAATTCATTAAAAAATTTTTGGCAGTACCTAGTTTTGTATCTTTGAAATTTTTTTTTTGGCAATGTGTGCAATAGTCAGCTTTTAGTATGAAGCAGAACATTGTTTTGCATGAATATACAGTTTTGTTTAACTTGCACCACTCAAAAATGTCTTGCCTAAGAACTTAGAGTAATTCTCTGCATTTATCTTCAAACTATAATTAACTTTAAAGAGACCTATAATTTTACTACCTACAGTATTAGACTAAGACTTTACTCAATCCCACCCCACTTTGTTTGGCGATTTCTATGAAGCATTCAAGCTCTGCCATCAGAGCCATCCAATGTAGTTTTATGTTCCTCAGTAAAATTTATTGTTGAGAAATCAGTTTTCCTGTACTTCTTTGTCTAACTTACATATTTCTCTTTGTGATTTTTACTTTACAAAGGTAGTTTGATTGTTTCCATATCTTTAGCCAATGTTCTTAACATTCTGTATTTTTTCTATTTGTTTTCATTTGCAACACCAACTTTTTCAATTATTCTTTTTGGTCAATCCATTTCTCTTACTTATCCTTTTAATTTTTATTTAGATCGCTTTGTGTAATTTTCTTAAACTTTCTTTATTTGGCATACATTGACCAAGCATTTAGATTTGCTGTAGGTTAAAATTTATAAAATCTTTCCCTTAAAATAATTTTTCAGGAAAATCGGTTTCTCGGAGTGGTTGTTAATACACTTTCCAGTAATGATGGGGCACTTCCTTCCTTGTTTTTTGTTTGGGGTAGTATAGAACATCAGCATCTTGATGATGTTATTATTCTCTCTTCAAGTTACAATGTGCTATCCATTTTAGTTGTTGCTGCTGTTGAAAGTCCTCAAGTGATGTGGTTTCTGTTATATGATACAGTTCTTTGTGATTCTGTAGCACCAGTCCACAAACTTTGAGGAAAAATGTTCCTCGCTGAAGCATACATATTTTCATTTGCTCAAAGCCATTTTTAACCATTGATCTGATAAAGTGATTGTAGACTGCAAACAGTTTAGATATTTTTCAATGAGTTTGGTACCATGCATGACATCCATATGAAAGTCGCAATCTGGCAAGACTGTTTAAGAACATGACTAGTTTTTAGGTTAATGTTTTGGTTTTGTAGCAGCCTGCAGTAGTGGGTGAAATTACCTCTAGCAAAGCATATTCTCTGTTCAGTTTCTTTATCTCCTATACTAAATTTGTTGTAACTAATTCATATACTGAGTTATTTGAAGTGTTTAGTATTTGCTAATTCCATATCCTGAATTTTTATGAAGAGTTCAGTGTAAGAGCCATCGCTGCTTTCATTCTAATTCCAGATCATTGTTTCTGTTTTAGAAAGGTTTGTCATGAAAACTACTTGGATCTTCTGAAGGTCCTTGCTTACAATCTATGGCAATCTTTTTATATCTGAAACTGAAAAATAAATATCAATAATGGAAACAATTTAAGTTTAACACTATTTTATAATACTTAACAACATTAAAGTGTTTTTATGTGATAATGCACATGATAATGCTTTTAGGAATATCTTTGAAATTTCTTTGGAGTCTGATTAGCAATTATGTTGTTTTTAAATAAATATGAGTGGATGAATTCAATAGATTTATCTAACCCTGATGAGTGGTGTCTCTGCAAAACCAAGTTATTGTATATATTTCTAATAAAAAAAATTTCTAAATCAAAAGTTTAGGCTGAAATGCATATCTTATATTTATCCTATAAATATAAGTATGTTCGAAAAGTTTTATCAGCATTAGTTGTTTAATAGTATTTTTATTGCAAAAACTTGCATAATAAAATCTGATATTCTGTCATAATTCTAGGGTTGATCAATTTTTCATTTGATAATAATTCTATTATTATCAAATGCCCAGTAGAAATTACATTAATATGCCCAGTAGAAATTATATTAATATTTAATGTAAATATATCTTGAACATTTTACCAACATTGGTTGTTAATAATAATTTTATTGTGATAAAATCTACTTGCATAATAAAATCTACCAACATGTAAATATCTTGATAACATGCTGAAGTTTACTAAGCCACTTTTTAATTATTTTTATCTCTCCTTTGTTTTTTGTTTTTTTTTGGGGGGGGGGTTCCACTTTTCTTTTTTTTTTTTTCTCAAGGACACAAAATTAGGTCATTATGTGTTGTCTTAAAAATGTTATTTTTATGTTGAAGGGTAAAATATTGAGGATTGTCATGCTGACAGCAAGCTTGAAATGAAGTAATATTATATAGGTTGGCAGTTTTGAATTTAATCTGCATAACTCTCTTATAATTTTAATGGTGGTAAAGCTTAAATTTACACAGAGGTATCATAATAAAATAATGATATCACAACTAACAATAATTATAAAAAGTATCATCTGGTTCACACTTCTCCCCAGCCTTTTGAACAGGAGTAGAGGTTTATCCCATGTTTCCTGTTTAAGACTGGTTTTCAATTCCTTTCAAAGTCTGTTTCAACTATGTATTTCTAATGTCTGCACCTGAACACTGAAATTTCTATTCACTATTTATTTCATTTATCTTTTTCTCTCCAATAAGAGTAGATAGGTTCAGCTATTGTCTAGTTCAAATTACTCCCCAGTCTTTTGAACAGGAGTAGAAGTTTATCCTTTGTTTCCTATTTAGGATTGGGTTTTTAGTTCCTTCTAAAGTCTGTGTCATCTCTGTACTCCTAACACTTGTCTTTTCCTACACTAATATAAGTCCACACAGTAATGACTTTGTGCTAGCACAGCTATTGACGGTTCCCAAAGGTTCCATCTACGCAATTTCACTCATAAGGTTGGGTCAACTCATGGTATGGTTTTCAGGCACTTTTGAAAAGTGCTGCATACTGGGATTGCTCCCTCCAGACCAATAACATCAGAAAGTCTCCTTCCTGACAAATTGGCCATGGTGAGATTTGAACCCGTGTTTCATGGCCAGAAAGCAAATGTTCTAACCACTTGGCGCTATATATATATATATATATATATATATATATATATATATACACACACACACATGATGCAATGGATAAATTTTTATCTAAATTATGATGAATTATGAAAATAATACTGGCAGCTCATTCATTACACAAAAATATCTTGAAAATACTAATGAGTAAAATTTATTAAATAAAACCACCAACAGACAACTTCAGAATATCCTGTAACTCTTCTGCCATAATCCTAGCCTTCAGTTCATCTTTGATCTTACAGGGAGTTTTGTTGGTCTTTCACTCAACTGTGCCCAACACATAATAATCAAGGGTTTGCAGTCTGGGGAGTTTGGTGGCCAGATGTAAGGGCTGATCTGGTAGCAGAAATTGTCTGACAGCCATGACTGTTTGCCTGCTTATGTGGCATGGTGCAGAGTACTGTTGCCAGATATAGGATCTTCCAGCAGCCACCTTTTTGACCCAAGGCACTTGATGTAGGCCTCCATGTTGAGTCTGATGCCCTGTGGGAAGATGAATGGAGGCATGATATTGTGATCACTAGTGATCACTCCAAACACCATTAGAATCATCCAACTCTTTCTGACTTCTCTGCACTGTCTTCAGATTGACATTCAAATACTTTGAAATGTTCATATTGAAGCTTCCAGCATGAATGCCAAGTGATACAGCATGCTGTATCTAAATTTCTAGTAGAGTGAATTGCGTCATGATGTTTTTTTTCACAGACTGCCCAGTTGACCCAACTATAGAGTGCAGTCAACAATCAAAATCAAACAATGTGCACATGCAAAATAAAAAATAAAAAATGGCGACAATTTAACCATCGCACCCTTTGTAAAATAGGATATAGAATCCCAGCAAAGTTTTTAAGAAATTTTTAAAGACCTTGTATGGACAGACCTAAAAACATATGAATCTTTTACTTTCAACTCTTTCTATAGGATTGTATGAGGATTTGTCCTGGATTCATTTCAGAAAAGGCTACATGAATTTCTTGCATTTCAGCCATTCTGAAAATAACATGAGGATTTATCTTTATTTCAATACAAAAAAGCTGCAAAAATATATTAACAACTTTTGACATGTACATTATACAAAAAGATGTAGAATAAATATTAACAGCTTTTTTAAGTTACTCATTTTCTTTCTTTAATAACAAGAAATCCCAGCTTAGGAAAAAAGTACTACGATTCATTATTTAAGCATATGCAAAAATAAACATACACACACATTTCTTTTTCATTTTTGGAATTGATGAATCCTTGAAAGGTGAAATGTGTAATAAAATCTAGTTTCATTTTCCATTTGGCAAATTTCGTATGTAAAACTGTTATTTTAATATGCTAGTTATAGCTATTATCAACATATAAAATACATAAAATGTAAGACTTTTCTACATCAGCCTGAAGAGTCAAATATATAGAGTTGAGCAAGAGGTAATTTGTTCATGTCTGTCCATTGGATGCTTCTGATGATGTAGCAGAA
>OZ010595.1:70377951-70510451 GCA_963932145.1 Acanthosepion lycidas
CGTTCTGTTATGTATGGGTAAAATTCTTTTATGTGTGATGGGATATTTGACACTACAATGGGAAGCTTTGATGGTGCAGAAGCATGCGAAATCGTAGGCATTTACTTACTAAACGAACTGAGCAAAATAATCGATATAAATGACACAGGACTCTACAGGGACGATGGTCTCATAATCTTAAGAAACTGTAAGAAACAAAACACAGACAAAACTAGAAAAGCAATAATAAAGATTTTTAAAAATAACGGATTCGACATAGATATAAAAACTAACCTAAACGAAGTAGATTTTCTAGATGTTACCTTCAACCTAAGAGAAGGCACACATAAACCATATAGAAAACCTAATGACAAACCACTCTACATACACACATCTTCCAACCATCCACCTTCTATAATCAAACAGATACCAAAATCGATTAACCGCAGACTCTCTGACAATTCCTCCAATGAATCCCTATTTAACAAAGCTAAGGAAGACTATGAAACAGCCCTAAAAGATAGCAGATTCCCAGCAATACTCACATATTCACCACAGAATACAAAAAAGGCCAACAGAAGAAGAAATATCATATGGTTCAACCCACCGTACAGCAAGAACGTAAAAACAAACGTAGGGAAAATATTCTTCAAACTCTTACACAAACACTTCCCAGAATCAAGCACCTTACACAAGATATTCAACAAAAACACAGTAAAAATCAGCTACAGCTGCACCGAGAGCATGGCACAAATAATAAAAAAGCACAATAAGAAAATTATCAACAAACCACACGAACAAATTAAACCCACGTGCAACTGCAGAATAAAGAACGAATGTCCCTTAAACGGAAACTGTTTACAAAACAACGTAATATACCAAACCACGATAAAATCACCAGATTATAAAGAAAAAGTATACATAGGAGTAACTGAAGGACCCTGGAAACAAAGAAATTATACACACAAAACATCTTTCACAAATAGTAAATATGCAAACAGTACAATGCTTTCTAAGTATATCTGGGAAATTAAAAACAAAACGAATATCACACCAAAAATATCTTGGAAGATAAGGAAAAAATCATCAGCCTACAATAACCAATCAAAAACTTGCAAACTTTGCTCGGAGGAAAAAATTGCTATCATTACTTTCCCCGACCAAAATAAATTATTAAACAAAAGATCCGAACTCATCTCAAAATGCAGACATGAAAATAAATTTTCACTACGTAACCTAAAAAATTAAAAATGGAAAAATTAAAATAAAAACAAATAAATATACTAATAAACAAAATAACAAAAAAAAAAAATAGAAATAAAACATAAAAAAATACTATGTTACTTAAAAATCGAAAACCGAAAAGAGAAAATATACAAGTAAAATAAATTAACCTAAATTCATCCAAGTAAATAAATAAACAAACCAATCCCAAATAAAGATAATCGATTAAAAACTGTTCCCGCCAAAATAATACTTAGAATGAACTACAACAATCAACCCCAAAACTGAACAAAGAGCTTTAATTAAATTCCCAAACCAAAACAAAACTGTTAAATAAGTGATATAAACAAATTTTTACTACGTTAATGAATAAATAAATAAAATAAGAAACAAAAATAAAAACAAGCAATATAATTTGACCTAAATAGATAAACAAACGACTTCCGGGGAAATAACCTCCATAACAGAATACCCACAATGCACCACTAACCCGTATATATATAAATAGCCGAGAAAAATAACAGCACGTGGCCTGACGATTGCATATAGCATGAAACAGACTGTCGCCTCTAAGTGTTGACTTCTATGTTCACTTTTATATTTATATGTATTACATACATATATATATATATATATATATATATATAATATATATATAATATATATATAATATATATATATATATATATATATATATATATATATATATATAATGTAATATGTCAAAATATTGTAGAAACTAGGAAAGAAACTGGTTTGGTAAATAATCCAAAGTTCCTTAGTATTTTTGTTATTATTTTTAAAAAATAGTGCTCGATACGAAAGTAGAGCATAAATATAATTATTTATTTAAATATGATTCCAACTCGCTACATAAGAGGTCTCATGTTTCAAAACAAGAGCCGAAAACTTCAAAATAATATTTGAATTAACTTGACTTAAAGTTTGCTCTGTTCCATCTTCAAGCGAAATTTTTTTTTTGGGGGATTGGTTTATTTCTGAAATTTACGAGTTTTAATAGAATTGAAATCAAAAATCTCCATGGTAACATCAAGGGCTGATTGTTTAGAGTAGGCGGGGGTGCGGTGTTAATAATTTGTAACAGTATAGAGTTACTTTCATAGATGCCGGGTCAGGTTAAGGTGCGCGTGGCTAAATTTACGACGGAGGAAGTTTTCGCATAGTCAGGCTTGAGCGTCTATGGAGATTTATTTATTTATTTTTATTTTATTCTTTTATTATATCTCTTTATGAAAGGGATTTGTGTATATAAAAAGGCCGCAACGTTTATTATTTGACGACTTCATAAAGGGTTATCATTTTTTGTAGGGTATTAAAACTACGTATATGGGCTATGGATTTTAAAATTTATTTTATTGTATGCGTGTTTTTAGCTAGTTATTCAGAGCGTAAGTTCGGTTGTGTCGGCAGAAAACCGTTAATTCTTGCCTGTTGTTTAATAGGTTTTTATTGTTTAGAAGCTTAATAATGTGTAGTATCTCATGGAGGCAGAAAGTGCATGGGTCATCCCAAGTTTTGCAAGTTCTAGTCCTGTTAATGATTTTCCATTTTACTTTAGGTGTCCTATTTTTTTCTTTCAGGTGCCAAAATTATTTAGAGAGGTCTGATGTCTTAAGTTTATGTTGTTGAAGGAGCATTTATGCTGCCTCCATCTGGTTTTAAAGGCATTTTTCGTGGACCCAATGTATATCATATTATTGTTAGGGTTCTCCGTGGATGATACAGTGCATTGGTATACCACAGATTTGATGAAGCACTTATTTTCTAATGGGCAGTCTACCGGGTTTCTACAATCGCATAATTTTTCCCTATTATTATCTCATTTAAGTCTAGAGTTATTAAAACTATTCAAGTAAGGGGGTTTGTTCAGGATTTTATTATTGTCTTCTTATTATACCTTCTAGATTTTCAGTGTAGCTGTAACTGAATTTTAGTGTGTTCTTATTGAATATATTACTAAGCCTACTTTTGGTGGGAAAGTGTTTATTGATTAGAGCTATGAACTTCTGTCCTAGTTTAATACTAACCATTTGGTTGAACGGAGGTGTATACCAAATGATGTTTCTTTGCCTGTTTTTTTTCTTTTGGTTATTGCAATTGTCCCTATATTTAATGTTAGCATTTTTATTACCACTACTTTTTAGGGCAGTGTTATAGAAGTCGTTATGTTGGTGGAATATTTCTTTGTTAGCGGAGTTACTGCTAATTCTATTTTCTATTGATGAGGGTATATGTTTAATTGTGGATGGAGGGTGGTTTGACTTCGGGTGTATATATAAGGGGTTAGCATTTGGTTTTCTATAAGGTTGGTACGTGTTGCTCGGTAAGTCTAGGGTTACGTCGAGGAAGTTTACCTTTTTCAATTTAGAAGAGACTGTTATCTTTAAGTTTAGATTTTTAAATTCACTAAACATAATATATGTATGTAAAATATATATATATATATATATAAAGTGAGACAGAGTATCCAAGAGATATGTGCGCGCACACACACACATACTCACATTTTTGTATAACTCATAGAAGTTTTCCTCACAAGAACATATTTAAGAACTTTAAAATGTTAAATTTAACCAGAGAAAGATATTAAGGCCAGCTAATGAGTTTTTGTCAGATTTATTGTTCATTGTAAATATTTGTCAGGTGATAGGTGACATTGGAGTAGACAAAACTAGTTGACTCAACCTAAGAAATTATTTGGATCTTGAAATAGATGTTTTGTAAGTGTTTTTTTTTTTTTTTTTTTTTTTTTTTACCTGTATAGTGACTTTATCTTTGATACCATCTACACTGTAACACTATATAATCCACTGCACACACAGGCATAAATTGAGATATTTTTAGTTAAAGATCCAGGTTACCCAAGTCTTAGGATGGATAATTGTCAATTTTTAAATTTTCCTTATTGCAGATAGC
The DNA here is from genome assembly GCA_963932145.1 of Acanthosepion lycidas. NCBI lineage: Eukaryota > Metazoa > Mollusca > Cephalopoda > Sepiida > Sepiidae > Acanthosepion > Acanthosepion lycidas. The sequence continues at coordinate 70,382,092 of OZ010595.1, forward strand.
CATCATTGCCAACATCCTGAAATGACATAGCGCATAGAAGATAATAGAAGTAAAAAATATAATGACACCATCATGAAAAAACAAAAAAACAAGCACCAAGAAAAACTTGAAATTTCATACTAATTTTATGTTCAGATTAAAATATACCTCTTAAAGCTTTCTCTTAATATTTAAAGGTTCATTTAACCATGCTTTTATAAACAATTTTTATGTCTTATATGGCATACTTGACCTATGAATTTAAGTATCATAAAAGAATTCTTGCAAGATCTACATTTGAAGAAATTTAATCTTTATGATGATAATATTACAAGATGTCTAATATTTAAATATTCTAATAATAATTTAATATTGTTAGCTGTTTCCCTATATAGAAACATTTAGCAATCAGCCAGTGCTACATTTGGTTGCAGTTTATAAAATCTTTTTATTAAAACCTATTTTCCTGAAAAATTTTAATAAATCATTCCTAACCTTTTCAAGGTAGTAGGGAATGTCATCATTTTTATTATATCCTTATTTTCTTTTTGAGTTGCATAGACTATCTTTTTTATTTGTTGCTGCTGTTTGTAGTTCTCAAGTGACATGGTTTCTGTTACTTAATAAATTTCTTTGTTTGTGATTCTCTTGTTCCCGTTCACAATATACTTGAGTATAGTGTGAATTTTTAAGGTCAGTTTTTTATACAAAATATAACTGCTCCTACCATACACAGGCATTTTTTTCTGTGGTCACATTATAGATGAAAGTGGCTTATATACAAGTGTGTATGGTAGTCCTCTCTAAGGCCTACAGGTTACATTTATTGGAAACCATTTTTAATCTGAGAAAGTAGTCATATACAGTTGATAATTTAGCCATTTCTGAATATGTTTTCACACTAGCCATGACATTCATATACAATCCTCAATCTGACAATGCTAAGAACATGACTTAATTTCTTAGATTAATGTCTTGTTTTTGCAGAATCTTGCAATGTCAGACAAAACTTCCCATAGCACAGTCTATACTATGTTCAGTTTCCTTATCTCCTACACTAATTTTGTTATAACTGGTCCATACACTGAGGTATTGAAAGTGTTTAGTATTTATTTATTGATAATGATACTAGCAAGAAGGAACTGTAGGCATTTACCCAGTAGCCAAGACATCAGGATGGAGTTAAAAACGAAGAAATGTACAATGCTTATGATGCATAAAAGAGAAACAAAAGAAGGAATTGGATTATCCAACCAGGGAATTATCAGGGTACTTAACATGAAAGAAAATTGCAAGTATCAAGTATTACCGAATGCAGATTGAATTATGTAGAATGAGAAAGAAAAACAGTCATCAAACACCTTTTCAGAAAACCAATCTACAGGGTCTGATCAAAAAGTATCTGTACTGGGGCTATAAAAATAAAAGTATAACATATATTAATTCAGCATTTAACTGCCTTTGAAGTAGTCTCTTTCTGAAGCCACATAATTTATTCACATCATTTCCATTGATAGAAGCAGCTGCTTTGTCACATTCTCTTGTCTTGAAATTTTGTTCTTTTTGAGTGGGTTTTGATTTTTGAAAAGCAAGTTGCAAGGGGCGAAATCTGGGGAACATGGTCATTGTCAGACCTGGGAATGTTATAGTTGGCCAAAAACTGCTGTACAAGCCATGGTCACAGATGGGATCTCTGGTGTGGTGAGACATTCACATGCTACATGCTTTCCTTCCAAGCACTGCTATAAACAAGGAAAGTAAATGAGAATGTTATAACTTAGTGTGTATGTGCAACAGAGTTCAAGGTCAATCTGTGCCAAATAGCTTCACTCTGCATTCTTTAGATCCATTACCATAGCAATGATCCAGACAATTTTTGAACAGACCTCATAAAAAGTATAAACTAAATTCAACTGTAGAAACTTCATAAAAGAAATAAATACCTGGGCTGTTTCTATTAGGTTGGTGCAAAAATAATGACGTAATAATGTCGTTTTTTGACGTATTTTTAATGTCAAAAAACAACATTATTACGTCATTATTTTTGCACCAACCTAATATTATTTGGTACTCATTACCTTTCTCAAACTGGATAGAACATAAAAAACTGGACCACAAAATAAATTTGATGACAATGCATAAAGTTAAAAATGAAATACTTCAAAATATCAAGGGACTTGAGAATTATGCAAGTTGAGGTCATGAAAACTTAATTATAACAAACAAAATTTGCAACAGAATTAATGTGAGAAGGAATAGAAAAGAGGAAACTCCAAAATGCAAAGCCAAAAAATATGATTGTGAAGAGAGAAACTGAATCCTTATTAATGGCAGCCCAGAACAATATCATCAGAAATGTAGCCCAGAGTCAGTCCTGGTCAATATCAACTAATAATGTAACCTTGGCATCCACCACATTGGTCTTCAAGTTCCTTCAGACCACCATGGTCACTATCTAGCTGATTCCTCGCTTGTTATCACATTGCTAGTGTGTTAATGGTATTGTGTTAAAGAGCACAGTTCCATTCGATCTAGCTGGTGTTTGCTTCACAACCTTTCACTCCTCTGCCATATTGTGTTTTTGATTTCAGAGGGTGAGAAGATTGCTGGTTAAGCAAACTGGAGCAAAGAACAGCTCAACAGTGAGGCACTACACAAAAAAAGAATTCTTTCAAATAAAGAATTAACTCTGGTTAAAAATGTAACAATGATTTGGTTTATATATGATTTGTCGTATGCAGCAGTTTTAACCATTCCAACCTACTGTTATAATTAAATGACACTGGCGCTTGCAGCTTGTGTTAGAAGTAATTTAAATTTCTAAGTTCTGGTCTTCAGAGCTGGCACAAGGTCTTAGGAGGTCTGGCAAACAATGTGGATTCCAGTAGCAGTAATATGGGGTCTCTTTAAGTTGTCCAAATCTCCATCTTATATGGAGTCCTGTGTCCAGCAGGGGTGGGTTTGACCAGGGTCTGGGTTCAGTTATCTTTTACTCTTAGCGTCAGCCTTTTTCTAATATTCCATATTTTCAAAATATTTTTACGTGAGTAATTTTCCAAATTTAGGGGTTGTGTAGCCCTCTTTTAAGAGTAGTTAGCGGAATCAAGCCACCTCCTCCTTAACTCCAACTCTCTTTGTGTCTTATCTCACACCAGTGCTTCATATAGGCAGTGCTAATCTCTCTCTTCCTTCCCCAACTTTCTCCGGATCCAACCTTGGCCCATCCAAGGGCTAGTAAACTGTCTTTGTGATGAATCTAAACTTTTAGTATGTATAGATGAAAAGAGGATTTCCACTCATTAATCTTTCTTTATCAGCTTGTCCCATGCTGGTTGTTTTTAGGTGATTTCTCAATCAACCAGGCCAGACAACCGGTCACTCCAGGGTTAGTAATTAATTTTTTTTTATCACTTTTATCCAAAGGAATCCAAAATAATGTCGGCCATAAAAATTTTACCAAATGTCACAGAAATTAAAAATATCTTAGGCTCTAATCTCTATTTTTGTAGTGATATTTTTCTTCTGAGTTGCCGATTCAAACCAGATGTTTCTCCTTTGTCCAGAACAATGTTATTTTGGTGACCACTCTGGTTTCTTTATCAACATGTTTTCTTTTTCTGTTTTCCAGGACTGACATCTTCAAGGATACATTAATTGTCTCTTTCTTATTGGTGGGGATGGATGGGTAGTTTTGGTTTTGCTCAATCTTATTGAATTCTGTCTAGTTAAATTTGGGTTCAATTCTCCTTAGAACTGTTTGGGATTTTATTTTATCATTTTGAAACATGATTTTTCAATGTATTTCATTTTTAATTTTTTTCTTTTCACTCCACTTTCCTGTGAATTTCAACAATTATCATCCAGTTAGTAATCTCTTTCCTCTTCTTTTTTCTTTCTATCCTTTTTTCTTTGATTAACCCTCTGAAGTGTGACAGAAGCAATTATATAAAAACCAAGATAGACAAGAGATAGAAAAATAGAAAATGCAGGCTTTGTAGAAATAAAGAAAAAGAAAATAAGTGAATGAAGCCTATTTGTCTAGAAGTATTTCTGTAGTAAGCATGACTGGGCAGGGAGGATAATCTACTATGAACTGTGCTAATATTTAGGTTTCGAACAAGAATACATACATATATATATATATATGTATATATATATAGGATATATATAAATTATTTGCAAGTGATAAGTCTGACGAAAGACATGACTTAGCTTGGAATTCGAAACTAGCGCGAACGTGTCTTGCCTGCAAAGTGATAATAAAAAAGAAATATGCCGCTATTGAAGACACAATTTATGCACACCTATGTCATCCAAGACGAGACGATATTTGCACACATGCAAACTTTGGCCGTCATGGAATAGCATAAAAAGCAGGGTGCCAGCAGCATGAAGCAGAAAAAAGTCATTCGGCAGACTGTGTGTTAGAGTTGGATGTATGGATTGATAGACAAAGAGGAAGACGAAGTAGGCACGGTTGAGTTGGTGTCTGTTTCACAACTGCCCAGTGTGACAGCTGAGAAAGGGAGCCATGCAATCCATTTCCTTGAGGCGACCAAAGAAGAAAAAGTGTTAACCTGCCGGTGAGCATCGCATTGCACTTTTTGACCCCCCTCATCATCAATTATTTTTTTCCTACAAAGTCTATCATTAAAGTTGATATTAAACATGAGAAACTGATATTGGTGTAAAACTTATCAGTGATCTTCATTCCTGGAGTGGCTCAAATCTATATACTTTCTTGGTGAGAGGTCACTAAAATGATGATGTCTACTAAACATTATGACAGTAATGGTGGACGAATGACCAACAAGAAGTCCGATTTTTTTCTTGTCGATAACTCCAAAATGGTAGGCTTTTTCATAATTTAATTGTTAATTCTAGTTCAGCATGTACATTTACACAGAATTATTATGATTTGTGAAAATTTTAAGAGATATTTAGCGCAGATGTTAAAAAGAAAATTTACCAAGATTTTTAGTCATAATCATCTGTTGACTGATTGATTTTGTTTTTTATGGTTTGTCAACCTTTTTGTATGTTATTTAAAGCCAAAAAATATTTTTAGATTAAAAAACAAAAATTTTTATATAGTAATTGTTCAGTGATACAAGTCTTACTAATTAACCCATAACGGGAGGGAGAAGAGATAGGTTCATATCTTTCCCAATGGTATTTGTGCATAAATGATTATAACAAACCCAATGGGAATTGGAATTTGGGTCTTTGATTAGCAATTCTAAGCCATTATCCATTACACCACCCTACATCCAAGTTTACAACACCTGATATTCCTAGACAGTCATCTATCTGGGTACTGATGTTGCTTAACTTAACTTTATATGGGAACCAATGTTTCAATGTGATGTGGCTGTAAGCCCGTAATCATGTGTGGTAATACACTTGATAGGGGCCTTATAAGATTAATTTGACTGCTGTTGCTAAAATTTAGTTTATTAAAATCTTACATATTTCATTACTTTAAAAATAAATGTTAGTTCACTTGTCATAAACTTCAAAACACTTAACCCATGTGCACCTGCCATCAGTTTTAACTGACATCATTTTTTTCATATTTCTAAAATATAATTATAAACTAATTTTAGAAAGTGAAAATTTCACTGAAATATGTTGGAAAATTTCCAGGTTTTCATCTGAATTCCATAAAATACAAAATTTAAACAAAATGGTCAGAATATATGGGAAAAAAAGTGTCTGTTTAAATTGATGCCAAGAGGACATGTATTGAATAACTGAGAGATGATTCTTGCAAATTTTTTGTTATCAATGAAAAAATATTCTACCAAAAAAAAAAAAAAAAAAAAAAAAAAAATCATTAAAAAATAAATAAGTTTAAAAAGAAAAAAAATGGCAAATTAGAAACCCCAAGAAACAATCATATATGCTTTGATGATAATGTTAAGGAAGTTTACAAGGTGTTTGAAATATGTTTCTAGGAAACACCTGACATGAATATGACTATTTTACTAAATGAACTTTCTTAGTTACTATCAGTTTTTTGTGTTTATCTGTGTACACAATCCAGGTGTACTTTTTTTCCTCTTCCATATCTTATCTAATATTTTGTGATATCACTACCACCTTATTACATCTTGAGATTATATAATCATTCTCACATAATCTCACAAATTGGTTAACACACACAGTCTTTTATTTACAGTACTTCCTCAATTATCCAGACACCTTGGGACAGGGGTTGTAAGAATATATTCTGCATAATTAAATACCTTAAATTATCAAAAAAGAATGAAGAAAAAAATAATTTTCTGAAAGGTGTTTAACATTTATATTATCAAATAACACTTTCAGTGTTTGTTCCAATTTATTTTTTATGGAAAATGCATAAACTGGATTAAAGTAGATGTAACTTAAACATTTGACAAATATAATCATTGCTTGGATTTGGCTGTGTTGGTTGTTTTTTTTTAATCATTTCACCACCCCCAAGTTAGGTGATAATACCACAAAGACACAAGGGGTTAGAGGAAGTGACAAAGAATGAGTAGATTACTGAGGAGAAAGGACAATAAAAGAACAGAATTCAGGAAGACGAAATATGATAATTAATGATGTATTTAAATTTTTGAAGATTATAGGTGGCAGGGAAGCAAGAAACTGGAAAAGAATTTCACAGGTGAGTAATGTGAGAAAAGAAACTATTAGAATAGAACTTGTGCTTACATCTAACAATTTCAACAATAAAATAATGAGACCTATTTGCCAATCTAGTAGTATGCTTAAACTCATGCAGTCAGGGTACTAAGGAAGTGAGCACATTACAACAATTGCCATGAAAATAATTATAGAAAAGACAAAGGGTAGCCACATTATGGAGTTGGGGAAAGTGACTAAAGTCGAGATGCCCAGTCAGGACCAGTAACATTAACATCCCTTCTTTGGATTTTGTTGAGAATCTCAAGATATATAGCAAAAGCAACAGATCAGATATAGCAGCAATATTCAAAGGACAAACAAATGATAGATTTATAAATGTGCAAGATGGTTTCTGGCAAGAAAAATTGTCTAGCCTGACACAGTGAACCAACTTTCCTAAGGGTATACCTATCAGTTGATTGAATATCATCACTCCACTTCATGTCAGTGGAAAACATGAGACCAAGAAGACAAAATGAGTTGCTCTCCTGAAAGTTAGCATTGACCATGCTGATGTAAGGCAAAGACGGTTCTCTATGATGGTTAAAAGATTTCATTTCGGTGGTGTTAAAATTTACAAGCCATTTCTTGCTCAAGTTAACAAGTGATTGGAGGTCATTTTCGAGAGAAACTGCCAGTTTTACTTTGTCAGAAATATTGGATTTACTATTAATACAGGAGTAAATAGTTGTGTAATTAGTATAAATACCTAGTTGGGACATTAGGAAGGTCATTGATAAAGATAAACTATGAAAGTCCAAGGATAAAGCCCTGGGAGACACCTAATTTGAAGTGAAATGATCTAGAAGAGTGGCCATTCAACATAACCTTCATTATTCAATTTAAGAATTACTGGATTAAGCCAAATATTTGGCTAGAGACACCATATCCCTTGAACTTGTGGAAATGGCCAGCATGCCAAACCCTGTCAAATGCCTTTGAGATATCTAAAGCTACAGCCTGAGCCTTGACATTCTTGTTTCATGCCTGATAAGCAAATTCAATAATAACTGTTAACACCTCAGCATGTGATCTAGAGCAGTGGTTCCCAAATAGTGGTCATGCCTCATAGGTGTGTTGGAAAAAGATAGCAGGTGAGGCAGAATGATTGAAAGACAATCAAAGATTTAGAAACAGTTTATAAAAATTCATGTGCCTAAAATAAATATGATTTCAAAATTTCAAATATTATTATGGATTACTTGTAATTGCATGCATGAGTCCTAGTACAAATAGTTATAATCGACTGATTTTATCATTGTGATATTTTTGCATTACATGAAGCATTAAGAATATGATTTGCAAATTGGAGGTGAGAGTTATCAATGTTCTGGCATTGAATTCGTGGTTATCTCCCTTGAACCCTCTCTCTGATTTTGATTTTAAATTTACTTTTTATCACATGAAATTTGGTAAGACACAAGCACATTTTCATTCTGAAAATGTGGACCAGAGAAAAAAGTTTGGGTATCCCTGACCTATAGAAAGAAAAAACCATATTGTTTATCTGAAAGAAGACCAAAATGTTTAAATAATTTGGAGTTGATTAGGGCCTCTAGTACTTTTGCCAAAAAGAGGTAAAAATAGGATGATAAATTGAAGGTCAGAAGGTCAGTGAAATTTTGAATGTTTTCTAAATTCTCACAATGCTTGTCCAAGATGAAATATTAAAATAGGTTTAGTCCAGATAACTGAAAAATGTTCAGATGATTTTAAGTTTTCTTTTCATTTTACACCTAGATAATTGAGTTCTGGAAAACTTTGAGGAATGTTTAATCAAGGAAGTATTGTACTTGTGATTGCGATGGAATAATGGTTTAAGTGAGCTCATCTCATAAGCCAATGTTTATGTCTTTGATCCTGATTAAGAACCACACTATTGTGATTTTATGCTAGACTAGACTAAGCGCTATCGCTAGATACACATAAAGAAAATTAAAATTACTTTGATAGTTTATCAAATATCATGTGCAGATAAATATGCTGACACATATACAGTCAACACACAGGCTCAAATACTCACTGAAAATAAAACCCAATACAAATGTATAAACACTAGCAGAGTGTACAGAAATTCTGTATGTACAAATCAGTGCAACAAAAGTTAAAAAATAAAGAACTACTTCTCCTAGATATTAAAACAAAAAGAAATTTGTGGTTCATCATTAAAAGAGATCTATACAAGAATAAAAAACAATATTCAAGTAAAAGTCCCTGGGAGGCAATAAAAACCACTGCAAGTAATGTTAAAGTTGAAATAGTAGAAAAGTTAACAAAATCAATTGTAGAAAGAGTGATGAAGGTTATAGAATATCAAGAAGCCATATTAACATTTAAAATAGTAAAATAATTTACTCGGTTAACATTGTGTTAATTAGATATATTTTGTTGCCTGTATCTTTTTGGATTGATTTATAAGTAAAAAAAAAAAAAAAATGTTGCACTTTGTATAAAAACACCTCCAACATTGTTAAAAGGAATAGATATATGCTTAAACTTGCAAGATATATTTCTCATAAAATATATATAAATTATGAACATTTTAACAATATTATTTGATTAATACCAATTTTAATGTGAAAACATTGTTTTGCAAAATAAAATCTTACACAGTGTCAAAAGTTCAAAAGCCCATCTTTTACGAACATACTCTAGACTTTGAAATTTATATTAAAATGACTTTATATCACAAACTTTGAAAATTCACAAGTGCTGGATACGTTCATTTAGCTACAAATAATTTATTAGAATTATGCTTTTTCATGGTAACCACTTTATATTAGTATACCATGAATAAATATAAAACATTTATAAATTTAACATGTCTCAATTTTATTTAAGTTTCATCAGAAAATGAAATAAGAAAGAGAAAAGAAAATTCAGGTATTTTAACTTTTGCATTTGTTTTTTTATTGGTTAAGCAGAGTTTGTGTGTATTAATTCTTGTGTGTTTGTATATTACAGTTCTGGCTGATTTGTGTGTGTTTGAACATCTAGTGGGCATTTTTATTTGTCTGGTAGTGTCTGTTGATTGAAGGATGTTTTGTGTGAGTGAAAAAATTTAGGTTACACCGGTTGTTATAGGGAGACAGATCTGTAATTGTACCCTACCCAGTCATCCAAGACTTCCAATACCACAGCTGGTCGCTGAAGTGACTGCTTCAATTCAGAGCTAATCTTATCCCATGTTGTGATTTAAGTTTGATCATAAGGCAGCCAAGATCAAATCATCGCAGGTATCTTCATGTTGGGCTGGTCCAAGGTAAATACTGTTTTTATATCAGTTCTCCGTACAATAATTGATTTATGTCAGAGTTAGCATCCAATTAATTATCAGCCCAACCCACATCTAAATAAGAAGTGATATTATTGTAGACATGGTAAAATTTGGTTTGCTGCTGTTGGTAAGGTTTGGCACAAGGCTGAAGGAAGAGGCTTTTGTCGGCAGATAATCACATGAGCCTCTCCCCTGTCTCTGGTCTTGTCTCCATGTCTTCTGCCTCTCTTCTTTCTTCTACCCAATTCATTTCATGCATCCATATTTATGGACATTCACCCAAATTGGCATGGGGGCATGGTGTGGTAGGAGAATTTTGGTGAATCCTCTCCGGCTCTCCTAACATTGGAGAATTCCCTCTCTTCATCCTCTGTTTTATTATCCTCTCTCATCAACCTATTCAGTGAGCATGGGTGGTTCTTCAATCCTCCTTGATGTCTTATCTGCACCTGTTACCTCGACCATTTTCTGTCCAGCTCCAAATTCAATTGTTTATTAAAATCTACTTTTTTGCTTTACAGCATTTGCAGCTGTGTGTCAATCAACATTGTCCCCTAAGTCTGGGTCACTTTTCCATTGTTCAAACTGCTCAACATACAATTGAAGTTGTTTATGTGTGAATTAAATCCTCAGTTCTTCCCACAAGTTTTTGGTATTAACCCTTCTCATTTCAATGTCTCTCAACACATAACACTTTCTTATGTTTTAACTAAGCTTTCTTCTGTTTTACCATGGCAATGACAAATAGCATCACAATCAGATTCTTTAAGTATGGATTTTATAAAAGTTGGTGATTGTTATGTAGTACAGAGAAGAAAGCTAGAATAGAATTCTTACATAGTAAAGAGAAGAAAGCAAGGATAGAATAACCTTTTCTTAAGGCTTTACTGAACTTAATTCACAGCAGTCAGTAATCAACAAAGGAAAGAATTCAGAATGAAAAGGAAGAAGAACGCAGCTTTTAAAGAGGAAAGGGAACGTGTGAAAAGTCACGTGGACAAGAAAGCTAGTTTCTTTTTTTATTCTTTGTTATATTTTCATAAAAAAAAAAAAAATTCTCCCCCACTTGCAAAAAAGATTAATTGAAAAAGTTTTATAAATCCAGTCGTTGGATTGGTCTACGAATCCTGCTAGACCGGCGTGGAGGTAGTTCACGACTGGAAGAGCCAGACCTCTGAGAAGGCTGACTTTCAGGATTCTGGCTATTATTCACAGATTCATTTTATGTATAAGGTGAAGAAATATTAACGGAACCTGCATCAGGCAAAAGGGTTGAATCTGCATGGTCTACGTTGGGTTGAGTATTTTCAGGTCCATTTTGAGGTCCATCCGGGCATGGAAAACGTGCCAACCGTCTCAGCACCACCGAATCTTCCCGGCCATCATTGTGACGTATTTTGGCATGCATAGGGTTGGCCTCAAGGAATTCCACCACCTCAACGATAGGGTCATATTTAATCGAATCGTTTTAATAATACCTCCCCAGGCTCATAGAGCCAAACAGGCAACGCAGTACCGGTGGAGAACTGCCTTTCAAAATTGAACATTCGTTCGTGGGGGGTTGCATTCGTAGTGGTGCATAGCAGGGAGCGGATAGCATTTAACACATCATGTAGAACATCCTGCCAAGCACTAATTGGTAACTGTTTTGATTCCAGGGCCAATAATATGGTATTCCAAATTATGCTGTTGTAACGTTCGCATTGGCTCTACAGTTATAAGCAGTAGTATTACTGCATCCAATTCCAAGTCGTGTTAGAAATTGTTTAAATTCTCCTGACATAAACGAAGTTCCTCGATCAGAGTGAATGAACGAGGGAAGCCCAAAAATGGAGAAAATACTTGTCAGGCACTGAATAGCAGTTTGCGAAGAGCAATCGCGGCAAGGAAAGGCAAAGGGAAATCAATTATATTTGTCGATAACAGTAAATATATATTGGTAACCTGTCGGAGATACCGGGACAGGCCCTTTGTAGTCTATGGAAAGACGCTGAAATGGCGCAGTAGAACGGATCAGAACATTACTAGCAGAATCGAAGAATTGGGGTTTTATTTTGGCACAGGTCGTACATTCAGAAGTCACACGTCGGATTTCATCAAGCGAATACAGCATATTCTGAGACCTTACAAAATGCCAAAATCGCTGTACCCCAGGATATATTAAAGAATCGTGTATCGATTTAAGTTCCTTCAAGGAAGAAGCAGCAGCACCACATACTCTGGATAAGGTATCCGCAACTGTGTTTTCATTTCCAGGACGGTGTTTTATGTCGTATGAAAAGGGAAGACGTTCCATTTTCCACCGTATAATTTTATCGTTTTTAATTTTTCCGCGATTAGCAGCTTTAAACATAAAAGATACAGCTTGTTGATCAGTAATAATAGTAAAATGTTTCCCAGCAAGGTCTCTCCATTTATGAACACATTCGACTATGGCATTTGCTTCTTTTTCGACTATATGAAGTCATATTTCAGAGGGGTTTAGCGACCGAGAAAAGAATGCTACAGGTCGCTCAGCTTGTAAAAGAGTGCCTCCAATAGCCTTTTCTGAGGCATCGGTTTCAATAGTAAATGGCAATTCATCATCAATAACTTTTACAGATGACTCGGCAATGTCTTTCTTAAGTTTTTCGAAAGAATTTATAACTATAGGAGGCATAGGGAATTGCTTATTTTCGACCAGTGGACGAATTTTGTGTGAATATTTAGGTATCCATTTCGCATAGTAAGTAAACATACCAAGACACCTTTTTAACGAATTTGAGTCGGAAGGAGGAGGCATTTGCAAAAGTGGCTTCAAACGCTCAGGATCGGGTTGGATAGTTCCGTTACAAATTTGATATCCAAGCACGTGAATAGAACGAAGTGAAAACTCTGATTTTTCCTGGTTTATTTCGAGGTTGTATGTCGAGGCAGCCTTTAAGAAACATTCCAAATTGACGTCGTGCTCCTCCTGGGTTTTACCACAAACAGTTATATCATCTAAATACGAAAAGATTCCAGATAATTTGTTATCAGAAATGAAAGAATTCATAAATCGCTGAAAGGTAGAAACCCCGTTAGTAACACCCATGGGTATTCGTTTAAATTGGTACAGACGATTTCCAGCTTGAAAGGCCATATAGGGGCGATCTTTGGGGCAAATTTCAATCTGATAGTACGCTTTGGACAAGTCAATTATACTATAGATACGATACTGGGCTATTTGGTTTACGAGATCTTCAATTCGAGGCAAGGGGTAGGCATCAAGTAAGGTGAACCGATTAATAGTCTGGGAGAAATCGACTACCAATCGTTTCTTTTTATTAGGTGACGAAGTTACAACAATTTGAGCACGCCACAGAGAGTAACTTGTTTCAATTATATCATCCTCAAGCAGTTGTAGAATTTCTTTTTCAATGAACCGAGCATCCTCCGCACGGTAATTTCAGGATTTAGTAGCAATAGGTTTGCAGTCTGGGGTCAAGTTTCAGAACAACTTAACAGGCGCACAACTGATCTTGATTAAAGCGCAGATTTTTAGAATATTCGGAGATCCACCAAAAGAAATAGTGATACTCTGGTGTAGTTTTAAGAAGGGCACTCCGAGTATAATATCCATACAGGAATCAGGAAGTACTGTAAAGTCAATTTGTTTATATTCGTAACCATTGAAGATAATGTCCTCAGTACAATATTCAGATAGTTTGAGGGAAATGGCAGATGATGCCATGGAAATTACGGAATTCCGTTTAGAAGTAGACAGTTTAATTGTTTTAACAATACGAGCACTGATAAAGTTATCAGAACTACCGGTGTCTATGAGGGCAGTTAATCTCTTTCCTGTTAATTCTAAAGTTTTAGTAACTGGAGACCTATCATCGTCTTTAGCATGGGCTACTATAATAGCTGAGGTAGAACGTGAAGGTGCCGACATGGTAGAACGGCAAACTTTAGAAAAATGACTGAGTTTGCCACAGTTTCGACATATCTTATCACGGGAAGGACAATAGCGACGATTATCCTTAAAGTGACATTTCCCTCCACAGTTGTCGCACTTGCCACGAGCAAGGGCAGCAGACAATTGTACAGAGTCACACTCTGTACGAAAATCGGTTAAGTCAGAAAGCATATTTTTTGTAATAGTAGTGGAAGTGGCCTCCTCGGCAGAATCAGTAAACACATTTTTAGTCCTAGTGGTAGTAGCAGTGGCTGATCCAATCTGAGAAGCATATGATTCAGCACGAAAGTGAGCCTGTTTTAAGGCTCTAGCACATTGAGTAGCCTCCTTGAGAGTTAGCGTATCATTTTCAAGCAGTCTGGCATGTATTACGGGGGACCGGAGACCACATATAAATGCATCACGGACAGATTCATCTCTGTAAGTAGTAGCAGTAACATCTTGGAAGCAACAGTCAGCAGCAAGTCAATTCAAGACCTGAAGGTATTGGTCTACAGACTCATTTTCCTGCTGCAGATGTGTAGACAACAAATGTCGAGCATGAATAACACTTGGAGACTTGTCATAAACACTTTTCAGCGATTCTACAGCATGTTCAAATCCAGAACAACCCTCGATAACATCAGCAACAGTAGCACCGATGTTTAAATAAATGACTTCAAGTTTGTACGGGTTTAAAGAAGCAATAGTTGATAAGTAATAATTAAAATTATGGTACCATAGTCTCCAGAGATTGCTAGCCTGAGGGTCTGCAGAAGATATATCAAACTTGTCCAGACGAATAATCTTGTCCATAAGGAATTAAGTTCAGTAAATTGTTATGTAGTACAGAGAAGAAAGCTAGAATAGAATTGTTACATAGTAAAGAGAAGAAAGCAAGGATAGAATAACCTTTTCTTAAGTCTTTACTGAACTTAATTCACAGCAGTCAGTAATCAACAAAGGAAAGAATTCAGAATGAAAAGGAAGAAGAACACAGCTTTTAAAGAGGAAAGGGAACATGTGAAAAATCACGTGGACAAGAAAGCTAGTTTCCTTTTTTATTTTTTTTTTATTTTTTTTTTTTTTACGAAAATATAACAGTGATATAATAAAGTGTGTTTGACATGTGTTTATTGATGGTAAAATATTTATCAGGACTCCTTCTACATATTTTCTACATAATAAATTATATTCTTTTCTAATTAGGGTGGCATTTATTAAATTGAAGTTATGGCATGAAGTATATGATTGTTAAAGTTTTGGTACTATGATTCATCAAACAGAAATAAAACCACAATTTCAAATCAGTCTATGTCTACAAAACCTATTTTTGTACTTGCAAAATCTTATTTGATTTTTAAATGTACTTTTTTCACATAAAATTTGGTGAGGTGCAAGTGATTATCAACTTGTTTTAAAGAATAAAAGCTTTGTTTCTGAATCAGGTCCAGAGAATATTATTTACCTGTTCATCTCGCATTCCTAGCCCATTGAACCAATAGTCCTCTAATTTATCACCATAACTGTCCACTGGTTTCAATGTAAAAGGTCCCCATGCTTCATGCTGACGTTATCCTTTTATTTAGGGAATACATCATGAAAACTATAAACAAATAACAAATATATCTCTCAAAAGGGGAAATGGTCAAAGAAAATACATTTCAAAGAAATACACAAATAAGGAAAACTCTTTTTTTAACCAAAACAATTTGAAACAAACTCAAAGAAATAATAAAAGGAAACATGTCTTAGAGGAGAATTTCAGACTTAGTAGGGAGCAGATATTTACCATATTTCCTCTTAGACTAGCAGTAGCTAAAAGAACATGTGATAGTTTCCTTAATCCTAAAGTGTCACATGATAGCAGAGTTGCAGAAATTACAGCTAAACAGCTGTATATTTGTGATAAATGTCAATTTTTCTGTTTTACAGATCATTAAAAATTATCCTTATAATATTAACACTATTGCTGCTGCTATCTCACTATTGCTGAGTAGTAAGGTCACTAAGCTTGATAAAGTATATACTGGGCCCCTTGAGGGCTGTTACAAACACCAACAACAATGTTTACAGCCTTATATGCAAGTACAATAAGGTTTTTTATATGAGCAACTTTATATGATTACTCATTATTTGTAGCTCTTGGCCAGTAATCTGTTTTGTTTCACAGGCATATCTGAAAAAGGGAAATTTATCCAAAATATCTAATATTAGCAAGGCCTCAGTTCAAAAGGTTAACTTCTTTAGGCAGGACATTGAATTTTTGTTACAAGAAAAAATAAATCTGACTTCATTTTTTTTTTTACTATTTTACTTCAGGATGTGGATGGTCATAGCTCTCCACAGATTCCTTTTGTTTATTATTTGTGAAATGATGTGACTTCTTGGTTTTAAATTAGTTGCCATATAAGACTAGAGAGCATAACCTACACTAGTATTTAATTCATAGCTGGGTAGAGAAAAGATAGATTCATGGCTTTCCCAAGAGCATTTATATGAAATTGAATGCAACAGACTAAGCCAGAATTAGAGCTTGGCTTATCAGTTTAAATTTCCATGTCAATATCTTTCTGGCTTCATACTCTATGATATTTGTATTATGGTTAGTCTTAATTTTGAAAAGTTTCTTTTATATAAGGAGTTTATGAATAGATTGTCACTTTGGATATATTAAAAGTTTTGTTCTTATTTTTTTGTAAATGTTTAGGAATGACGTTATTTTACTGTTGTGCCTCAGGATATAAGAAATTTAATGAAACAGTTTGACACTCCTTAAAAGTTATTTTTAAAAAAAAGTTTGTATAATTATCCATTTTAAGGATGGGACATGGATTGAGATAAATACTTTTCTGTTTTATATTATTTGATATCAAGACAATTGGGAGTCAAAGAAGACTGACTTAGATAACCTGAATCATATGTTTTATTTTTTTTCAACTTACTTGATGGTGTGAGAAACATTTGAGAAAATAAAAGTTCACAGAGATTTGTAAGAAAATGATTTTGTTTTTGATATTCAGCATGTTCCTGTACATACTGAATAAGCAATTTCTTTCCAGTATTGACTCTATAATACAGTGTTACATTATAATACAAGGTTAGAATTATAATATAAATGATTGTATTATAATACAGGGTTAGCATTATAATACAAATGATTGTATTATAATACAGGTTTAGCATTAATACACATGATCACATTATAATACAGGGTTAGCATTATAATACACATGATCACATTATAATACAGGGTTAGCATTATAATACACATGATCACATTATAATACAGGTGTGACACAGTATCGTCAGCCTGAGGTCAACTCCTAGTCACGGCGCAAAGCTGTGATACTTCTTCTACCAGTGTTTTGGGGTTGACTCTTAGTCACTGTCACAAACATGTGACCTGGTCGATTGGCAGTTGTTGCTATCTGGCAGGATCCTTTGTTCAGGGTACCAAATGGGATGTCAGTCGATTCTAATGGCTTCACACCAGATGCAACTGGTTCAACCCCAGCTTCGTCGTTCTCAACTCACTTCCAATGACTGGTTACCGAAGTAACTATTTCGATCTCAAGTCTAACTTACCCACATTGTGATTTTGATCTTAGGTAGACGAGATCAATCAGGCATCGGGCTGCAGTGCAAGATGAGTCGAAGCTGGAGGTGACGCCACATAAGCATAAAAAGAAATAAATAAAAACCAGAAAAAGGTTTGGGTATGTTGAAAGAAAGCAAATCAACTTTTCTCATTCTGTTCTATACAGGAGTGTGTGTTTTTCCCAACCCGTTTCTTCTGAGAGTGATGCTATTATACTTTTAGGTCTTCTAAGTTAACTGGTTTAGTTTTTAGGTGTTGGCTTAGCTTTGTTTGTCAGTATAACTTGCTGTTTTGTAGAAAGGCAAAGTCGGAGACTGGAATCGTAGAATCTCTCGGTCAGCTTCTGCAAGGCAACTCTCTGGTTCCTGCTAGCAAACTGAACTCAACTACTGGCAAACCGGCACAAGGTTAGATGCAGCCTGGATTTTTTTGGTAATTCCTGATTTCTGACAAGAGACCCATTTGTTGTCTGGCTAGGAAAATTAATTGCTTTCCATTTTTAGAGGGATTCCTTCATCCACGAGGAGAGGTTGCAGGATAGCTATCCTCCTAAACTCCCTCCTTCTCACATTAGTATCTCATGCCAAATCCTTTCAATGTGCATTAGTAATTTCCCCGTCTTTCTTACCAATTTACATTTGCCTATCCCCATTGCTACCACCTGATCAATGGTGTCCTAGTCATGCAGGTGTAGCTAAGCTTGCTTCATTAATTAACTCTTTGACATCCTTGCTTATTCAGGATTTCTCAGTTCAGAATTATTTTTGTTTATGAAATTCCCTTTTTCGTCTTAGAATAACAAAAGTAAAAATAAAATTTTTTATATTGAATAGCATATCTTTCGGAATATCAAAATTCCTACAATTAACACATGGCCCTGTCACTTGGTCGACTTCTAAAATACTTGCAATCTCGATTGATATCTTCAACGCTTCTGGCTCTTGTGTTTTCTTAACCAGTACTTTTACAATCATCATTAATCAGCTCACCACATTGCCTTTCTACAAATTTCTTGTTGACACAAATCCTTGGTTTCTTGAGAAAAGTAACTTTTTTTTTTTTTTTTTTTTTTTTTTTTTTTTTTACGTAAAAATAAAATCTTTTCACATTGAAGGGTATATTGTTCAGGATATCTTCTTTTCCGTTCTCTATTTTCTTGTTTAATTACCATTACCAATTAGTTAATCAATTACCAAGGCTAAATAGTGTCACACAGAGTTATAATTATAATACACAGGATCATGTTATAATACAGGGTTAGCATTATAATACACATGGTTACATTATAATGCAGTGATAGCTTTATAATACAAATGTCTACATCATTATACACATAGCCCCACCCATATTTATTATAGTGAGGAAATTAATTTAAAATCAGAGCATTCAGTTCTTGAAAAATCTATATCTGCTAGTGTTTTATAGATTTAAAGGTAATGCTTGGAAATTAATAATAATAAAGAGGAGGTTCTGAAAAGTTCTTGGTTCAACCAGTCAGCCTCCCAAAGTTACTATTTTGATGCTTTTATATTGAAATCATGATTTGGTGGATTGGGTTGCCCCAAGAAAATTTCAGCACTCCCTTGCATACTTGAACTGTGCTGCACATGTGTTATATATTAAAATCTTTGAAACTAGAATTTTTTTTTTTTTTTATGCTAATACTACTGAAGGCCATTGTAAATCAGTGACCTGACAAAATTTATATTGCATGTTTTTATAGTAGTTTTTAGAGTCATAAGAATCATGCATTAAGAATTACTTTTCAAATAAACATTTATCAATAACACATTTGGCTGTAGTTTTCTTATGCATGAATTGAAATACTTAGAAATATTTACTTTTGTTAAATATGTATTGTGTTTATCAAATATGTGGGTGGCTTTGTCAGTATCAGTCATTGGTACAGATATTTACTCATTTAAAAATAAAGACATCTAAGGAAAATTAGAAGAATATGAATTAATCTTTTATTTTCTAGAAAGAGAATGTGCTAACAAGGTATAGAAAAGTGTTATATGTCTTCTCTCTGACTCTGAAAAGGAGAGCTACTGGATGTTACAAAAGATGTCTTTACTCAAAAGTCAAGCACACCCATACATCACCTTTTCATGGTATCTCCTTGAAAACAGTTCTCTGTATAGACTGGGTTTCACTGACTAGTTGTTAAAGATCAGATGAATGGCCAAACACATTGTATACTAAATAGGGAAGAGGAAGGAAAGTTAATCTAACATATGTATTAAAATACTGTCCATAACTTTGAGAAAAATCCTTAATATACACAACATACTCTAGATGCTCAAATCCATTGAATAACACTGAATATGTACAAATTGAATATCCTTTATATGAAAACCTCCATAATCCCAAAGTTTTTCTGGTGCAGACATAACTTGAAACAAATGGAAAATTTCCTTCTTATACTCACAATTATGTACCCTCTCCCTCCAGTTTTTCAAATCTGATCTAGAAGTAATGTTTGGTGTTGCATTTATATATTTTTTGTAAGTTGTGAACATGTTTTTTTTGTACACATGCAGAAAATACAAAACATTATTTTTATGTAAAATTTCACCACTTGTGAGCATTACATGACTAGTGTCATTACCTATCTCTATATGTACACAAAATTTATTAAATTTTATATAAGATTACTTTTAGGGTATATGTTATTTATATAAAACTACATTTAGGGTGTGTATATATATATATATATATATATATATATATATATATATATATATAAAGTTGTGTTATGAAATGTAAAAGGATATCATTTATGCTTGAGTTCCATTCCCAAGCTGCCCCCATTTTATAGATGCTACATACAAATTAAATCACCCGTATTCCAAAATCTGAAAAAAGCTGAAAATTGAAGCACTTTCAAACCCAAGAATTTCAGATAAAGTATTCTCAACTATGTCGGAATTTGTCATGGTTGCATGTATTTGTATGTGTACAAGGCAGTGAGGTATGGAATGAACAAAATAACTGTCCAACAGCTTTTATTTCTAGTTGAAAGAGTGCAAAATAGTATTTTGTGAAAGAAAAATGATGTTTCCTAGTTAACAAAGTTCTTCAGTAGATGCTTTATAGAGAGAGATTTCTTCACTAGTTTCCATGAGAGGAACAAGAAATATGCACATGAAACTGCTAGGACAGGTCTGGTCTTCTGCAGCAAGGGTTGTGTATAGTTTTTCCTTTGGGTAGGTGCCTCGAAAGGAGGAACAAGAAATTTGAAGTCAAGCTGCCAAGACAGGTCTCGTCTTCTGCAATGAGGATTGTGTAGCCCTTCAGAGTGGGCCTTGAATGTAGACACTGAAATGGAAAAGAGTCCGAATATAGCTTGGTCAGCATTTTTACGAGTTCTGGAACTTCTGGTTGTATTCTCCTGATTACTTCCATTGCTGCTACTGCTGAATCAAACAAAGTAAGAAGTAAGAAAGCCCCCACATACCATAATAGTCAACAAATGAGATAGTTTCTATAACCTGTATTAATATACATAGTTTTTTTGGAA
The DNA here is from genome assembly GCA_963932145.1 of Acanthosepion lycidas. Classification (NCBI taxonomy): domain Eukaryota; kingdom Metazoa; phylum Mollusca; class Cephalopoda; order Sepiida; family Sepiidae; genus Acanthosepion; species Acanthosepion lycidas. The sequence goes on from OZ010595.1 coordinate 70,403,066, forward strand.
AATACATAAAATCCTATGATCAAAAAATTTTCATATTATTATGATATGGGATATATTTCAGTAATATTTACCCAGTTAAATAAAGCTTGAGTCAAACTAAAGTTTATTTGAAAGCAAACCCTTTTATAATATGATCACTATTAGAAATTCCTGAAGCCATTCAAGATTATACAATACAAATTCTGTTATATCTAGATCAATATTAACTGCTTATACTTTACTAAAGTTATAACAACATTTATAGGTATTTATAGTTTGCTGAATTTAGGTCTGAAATTTTCAATGTATAATATTCAATGTATATAATTAAGAGTTTTGATTAATTGCACTGGAAAGTGGAATAAGAAGAATCTACTACCTTGGATTAAATAGTTCAGTGTTAAATTCCATGAAGGCAAAGACAGACACCTGAAGAAGGCCACAGAGTAGAATGGCCAAAACATTGAAAAGTATCACAACCAAAATGAGCATGCTGGTCTGAATAGCAAAGCATATAAAAATGATAATACTTAATCTAAAAAAATTCCAACAAAAATAGATTGACTTTCTCTATGTTCTTCACTTTCTCCCACATCCATATATGTCACGACTTATTCCTACATTTATATAAGAAGCCTACTTACTTGGAGGCATGGTGGAGTAATAGATAGCTGTGCGAATTGAGAAATCGGAGAGCCGAGTTCAAATTCCAGTCGAATCCATTACATTCACTTACATACTAATACCCTTGGGAATGGTATGAATCTTCTCCTTTTCCCCTCAGCTATGGGTAAATAGCAATGGGTTCTATGGCCTTGGATGGCATCTGGTCTACTTCAGAAAGAAATGGCAACCTATTGTAGGAAAAAATCTGCCTCGTCAGTCATGTATCGAAAGATACATGATCGCCTACGCGTGTATCACGCATGGCACATAACTGATTGACTTGTTAATAAATAACTTATACAGGTGTTACTACTCTAAGAAAAGAAAAAATAAGCAAGATCCTTAACCACAGAAGTTTTAATGATTTTAATTCCATGATTCCTAAAATAAATTATTTTCTTAATCTAACCTCTAATCATGTTTTAGCCTCTTTAATATTCTATTGGCTGCTTCATTGTATAATATTTAAAATATGGAAGTTGTGTACACGTGATCATCAATGTGTTGAAAAGACATGGCATATAAGAAATACACATATGCAGCATCTATATTAGAGAACAGTTTCAATTTGAAAATTAGTAACTAGTTACAAGGGTTGGCTGAAAAGCTCAAAGGGTGACCAAGATACTCTCATGAAATGTAACCAAGTGATTACCATTGGTGAAGAAGGTTTCATCTTGTTGATCAAAAAAAGTCATCAACAGCAGATATGACATCATCATCACTATGATAGTGGTTCTCAGCCACATGTTTTTTCGTGTGGGGGAACAGATGATAGTCAGATGGGGGCCAAATCAGGAGACTAGGGAAGATATCAACAAGGTCAGAGCCACAGTCATCAAAAGCAGCCATTTAAAAACCAAGGACTTGTGTGGAGGAGCACTGTCCTTATTTTCCCAACAAAATGACAACTTTTAAAAAACTTTATTTTTTTTTTTTTTTTAAATCCTTAAATATTTTAGAAAGTCTGAATTGATCATTACAATATACATTCATTAAAAAAAAAAAAAAAAAAAAAAAAAAAACACGTCCATTTCAAATTAATGAATAAATTATTCAATTTTATGGATTTCCGTACTTTCCCAACAAAATCACAACTTTTTAAAAACTTTTTTTTTATTATTTAATTAATTATTTTTTCGTTTCTTAACTAAACAAACGAGTTATATTGGGAAGGCCAAAAAACGTGTAACGACATTCTCCAGTCACAACAAAAAAGAAAAAAAAAGTAAAAACGGTGAAACTTTTCTTTTGTAACATCACTGAAATTGTTAACACGTGATTGGTGCTGCTCATTTCTGTAAATAAATCAACTTAAATTTATTATGGATTGATTTTAAAAAAAGAAAAAGAAAAAGTGAAGTCTCAAAAAAGCAACTGCGTTATTTTATTTTATTTTATTTATTTATTTTTGTCGTTTTGTCTTCTTCATTCTGATTTCTCGATCAAAATTCACATTATTAAAAAAAAAAAAAAAATTACCCATCCAGTGCCTCAAATAATAATCAAATTCGATAACAAATTATTTTCATCGGCCTTTATTAATTATCCTAGGGACTCCGTACTTATAAAATAGGCTTGGAGTGAATTATGAACGATAAAAAAATGCGGTTGTAGCTGGAGTAATAGGAACAAGGTCATTATAACATAGAGAACAAACCTCTAAGTGATCATGCTCTGGACATGTGACTGTTGTGTTCTTGCGCATGTTTTATTCAGGCCACTCCCCTTTTAACTTGTCTAAAAAGCAATAAAGCACATTCCCCCACCCTCTCTAGAGCACATTCGCACAATCAATCTTCAGCTTTCAGACTGTTTTGTCTAAATCAGATAAATTTCCAGCGCATTTTGATTTTTTTACTTTACAATATATAATTTAAAAAAACGAAACAAAACAAAAACGACAGGGTGAGAGGAAAAAAAGTAGAATCGTAAGGCAAAAAAATTAACTTGTATTATTCATTTTTTATTTTATTTTTAACTTATTTTTTTTTTTTTTTTTTTTTTAATTATTTATAAAAAACTGAATCTTTATATAAAATATTTTTGTCATTTAGTAGGTAACGACTGGAAGTTTTAGAGTTTTAAAATTTTAAATTAAAACCTAGTGAATATTTTCCACTAAGAAATATTTTTAATGCGCAGTACTTAGGTAATGAAAAGAAAGGCGACTACAATCAATACAATGAAAAGATGTCCAAAAAAACAATAAAAAAAAAAAAATTTTCGTCAAAATCTTTGTGTTACGAAAGATCAAAGGATTTTTTTTACATAAAATTTATTTTTTTAATACTCGTAAATTCTGGTTTAAAAAATAAAATCTTTTTCTTTTTTGTCAACGTGGGGACTTTGAGCGCTTTTTTTTTTTTTTTTTTTTTTTTTTTTTTGCGAAAATAAATATTTGAAAATTCTTGCAAAAATCAGATAATTGTCGAATTTTAATGAAACTTTCAGGACTTATTCAGAAATGATTTTTTCGAAATGTTTCTTTTATAGAAAATCTTTGTAAATTTTTTTTTTTTTTTTTTTTAATTTATTATTTAATTATTTTTATTTTATGAAATCTCGAGAAATTCTTTTTTGTAGCGTTTATTCATTTTTGTTATAAGGACAAGTCCTCAGGAATTTCTCTTTTTTTTTTTTTTTTTTTTTTTTTTTGAGAATAATAATCTAACTTTTATTTAAATCTTTTAAAATTATGTAATAATTTGTAGCGGTCAAGTGATATTATTTAAATTAAAAAAAAACAAAAAAAAACACTAATCATAAATGTAAAAGCTCAATTAAAACCAATGACCTCAGTATTTTAAAAATAATTGTGTGTTCGATTTTGTGTATAAAGTTTAAACGTGTCGATTTTTGTAAATACGGATGCCCATACACGGCAATAAGAGTTATTTGTGATTGTCATTTTCTAACATTTTCTCAACAAGTCTAAAATTAGATAAAATATTGGATTGTTTAAATATTTTCTTATTTTTTATTTTTTTTTAAAGATTGTTGGGATGTGTGTGCGTGTGTGGGGTAAAAAGGCGTTCTCAGTTAATTTTTCAATTATGTTCCCCTTACTTAAATTTACCAAATATCTGGCTGTGGATAAATCATCACTCTTTTAAACTAAAAATATGTTTCAATTTTTTTGCTAGTTGGGAATATTAAATTTAATCCCTTCTAATCTATTCTTTTTCTGCGTGCCATGCCCCTTCAGGGCGTTGGCGATCATGGCTCTCTACAATTTCCTGTCTTTTGTAAATTGTAACTCTTAGTAAATTATGACTTTAGTTTTTGCTATCTCTTTTAACCCATTTATTTGAGCCATCCATTTACACAAGAAGGTCTTTCTTGGAATTATATCTAAAATTGCAACTTCAAGATTTTTCACACTTTTTTTTTTTTTTTTTTAAGGGAATGACTATTATCACCGCACAGTGATATTATAGACAACGTTATCACCATACAGACATAGGTTAAGTGTTCTGAGGGTAGAGAAGGTAGATTGGAAGAGAGAGGGGTATCAGGAGCATTGTTTATCACTGGAAGTAGTTAGAGGAAGGCGGTGAAAGTAATGAGACGAAACACGAAAGTATATAGATTTACTTAGTGTAGCTTAATTTTGGCACAAGGTTGAAAGTATGTGACACCCAGTAAGGATCGAACTCCCTATTCAGTCATAATTGATCTCTAGCGATACAAGCTTGCTAACCATTTACACCACGTCGAAGTGCCCAATGGGAGGTTTGTTTATCACTCAGTGGTAAAGGAATTACAGAATTACTGTTTGAATGTCTTTTATAAACTAAAGTAAACAGTTCTCCCTCCTGTCACCGATGTGGAATAAGTTTCAGAATATATCCTTCTCCTGCCAACCAAGGCAACATGGAGGAAAACACTTAAAAGTTCACTGTAAGTGTAATTTCCTATAGTGGTAAAGTAACCATAGAGATTTAGAGATTCTCTGAAAATGTCGAAAAAAATATTATCACCGAATAGTGAAATTAAAAAATGTCACTGTGCGGTAATTAATGAGATCAGTAAATAAATGTCCCGTAAAAAGCCATAGGGTTTTTTCGAGGCGCCATACAACCGTAGAATCACTGGGTGTGTTTTTAGAGAGCAAAATAACCTGGCGGAACCCATCCTTCTCTAGGTTATTTTCTTTTTTTTTTAGTAATTTTTCTTTATCAAAATTTTCACACCGCAAATCCGCATTGCTATATTGCACAAACCACAAACATTGTCATTTTGTCTCAGCGGTTCAAATTTTTTTTCTTTTTTTTCTTTTTTTTTTTTTTTTACTTTTAGGTTTTTACTTTTTAATCAAGTGTTTTCATGACCCAATAATAGATGCGCAATATATAGTTTGTTTTTTTTTTTTATTTGTTTCTAGGAAGACATAAGGCAAGTTATAAATTACGAAAGGTCGGAGTTTAGACAAGAAGAGTCACATACGACAAACAGCTCTCAGTTTTTGTTTCTTCATAAGAAAACAAAATTATACGAAACAAAAAGTTTTAGGTACAATCCTAAAGAAAGGGATAAAATAAATTTCTGATATTTGTTTATAAGTTTATTTTCTGGCGAGATTTTGGCAAGTGAATCATACCGAAAACTTCAGCACCTCAACTCGTAAATTCAATATTTGCAAATTTTCTCCACACATTTTACTTTTAAATTAAAATGAAAACTTGCTTCTCTTTTTGTCTTGGCTTTTTATAGCTCCATGCGAGCAATGTGACTTTTTTTTTGTTTCATTTTAACACGCGCTTTTGCTAAAAAAATGAAACTAAAAAAAAAAAACAATATGAGATTACGATAAACTGAAGAAGAAAAATCAATCTGGGTTAACAATAAATAATTCTTACCTTAGAACACACCGAAATATTTTCTCTATAATTATCAGCACTAAACTTTTTTTTCCTTCCTTGATAATCAAAATAAAGTTTATTATTAATAAACTAAAATAAAATAAATCGATAAAGGACTTTTTTTTACTATATAATTTCATAAAGCCTCAAACCTGGATAATTTATTTTAAGTCTAGCTTCCTTGCCAGAAAAAAAAAAAAAGAAGAAAAATGTATTGTTTTCAATTCATGGCCCAACACTCCCTTCAAACTTCAGGATGACACAAGAAAAAAACAAAAAAACAAAAAAAAACGAATACTGATAGATATCACCAAGACACATCCCCCAAACTAGGGTCGTATGGTAATTGGTAAAAAGGTAAACCTTAAAAAAACTTAAAAAAATTATAGTTGTAATTTATAACAAATAAAAAAATAATAAAATGATTAACAAAAATGGTGATAAATAATAATCAAGAAATATGTGAAGATATGAATTATTTTTTTTTTAACATTTACTTTTTTTTAGTTTTTTATGTCATGTTTTTTTTTTTTTAATGTCATGTTTTTTTTTTGCCAGAGAAAAAAAGGACAAAACAAAAACTTATTTTTTTAACTGAAATTTAACTTTTTTTTAAACATCTCGATCGAATGACGAAGAAAATAGTACCAGTTGTTAATTAGTTAAATCAGTGTTGTTCATTATTACATAATAATAATACGGTTGGGTTGGGTTTGTTTTTTTATATTTTTTTTTGTCACCCACCCAAAAGAAAGCATTGTTTTCAAATAGTAAGTATCAAGTACGCAAGTTCGAAATGTCACACAAGATCGAATTTAATGTGGGATTTTTGAAGCCATTCAAAAATTGCTCAAGCCAACCCAGCCGTTTAGTAATGTAATGACCTTCCCACCCCCGAAAGAGAGTTTGTCAAAGAAACACGCTTCCAATAATTGTAAAAGTGAAAAAAACTGCCATTAATTTAGGTTTTCACAAAGTTCTTAATATGTACATAAGCTTAAAGTAAAAGGTACATTTTAAATTCTCATAGAACTGGTATGTAGAAAAAATTCAGGTGGCTTTGAAAAACGAAATTAAATCCAGTCTCGGTGGCCCGTCTCCTCAGGCAGTACCTTTCCTATGGGGTGAGTTGGGAGACTAAGGTTATTCTCTGGGATATTTTTGGTATTTGGTCACATGTATGGGATGGATTTCAACTTTAAACATGTTCGAGTGGGCGTTAGGATAATACAAGAGAAAAGGAAGTATAAGCGTATTGAATAAACAGAAAGTGCATATTAGCTTCCGTCAGCGAGAAATTTTGATCCTCAGCTACTTCACTTCCTTCTTTGATCAAAGTGGGGTGGGTGGCCTAGATTTGTGTTGATTAGCCGATATTTTTGGAATTACCTGACTACAACCTGTTGCAAAGTTTTGTATTTATCTGAATTTTTTTTTTTTTTAATATACTTGAAGGTTTTTTTTTTAATATACCCAAAACAGCAGCGATTGCTTGAAAATTCTCTTTTTATTATTATACATCGTAATTTGTATAAACATTTTTTTAGCAACAAGGAAAAGAGTACTGAACTGTTATGTACAGTCCTTCTATATGGCAGTGAATGCGGGACAATCTCCTCAAAGATGAAGTGACTTGAAGCAACAGAAACCTAGTTCTACAGAAGGATGCTGAGAACACCATGGACCAAACATGTGAGCAACAATGAAATTTTAGAGACAATGGAAGTAGAAAGTATACTTACATTTAACATCAGGAAAAGACAGTTGAAACTTCTAGGCACATAATGAGTGTCCATGGTGTGTGTATGTCACCACGAAATGTATCTTTAATGTATTAGACATCCGACAACATTCATTTTCCCCCTTCCACTCACACCTAGTTTTTATATAAAAAAAAACAAAAAAAAACCCTCTCTGTTAAGTTTTAATCTCCCAAATTCTCTCGTATATTACCCCTCTCTTTAGAACTAACATTCGTCCCACTCTCATACTTACACTCTAAATTCTATTTTTATTTCCGGAGTTGTTCTTTTCCGTTTTCTTTTTGAATTTGTAGATCTGATGAATTGGATCGTATTTATGATTCCAACGAAATAAATTATGACCATGGAATATTAGTGTTTAAGCTTTTTTATTATATCCTTACTCTATCCTGGACATTGAGTTCTACCTGTTCACCTCTCGGAATTTTTTATTCAAAAAATATACGTGTGTATATGCACTTGTGGATTTTGCATATATATATATATATATTTACCACTACTAATATTATCTATATATTAGGTTGGTGCAAAAATAATGTCGTTTTTTTTTTTTTTTTTTTTTTTTACATATTTTTCAAAAAACGACATTATTTTTGCACCAACCTAATATATATATATATATATATATATATATATATATATGCATACACACAGAAGATATCTGTGTGTGTGTGCTATTTATGTATGTCAACATTTCACGACTGATTTTGATGAAATTGTTCACACATGTTGCAAATTAATAAAGAGAGATCAAGACCAACTTTTCAATCTCCAAGCTCCCCAGGTTTGGCAGATAAATTGATGCGACTTTTTGCAAAAACCAAGGCAAAGTTACATGCGAACAAAATTTTACTGGATGAGCTGATGTTCTTTGTAGTTAATGCAAAACATGGCTCATGTTATGAGATTTATGTAGAGTGTTTGATAGTTTTCCTGTGACATTGGCTACATAATCGAGTTTTTCATACCACTTAAAATAAAAAACTTGAATAACTTTCTCATTTTTTTTATCCGATTTTCTTCACACATGTTGCAAAATATTTGCCATTATGAAAGAAATAATATAGTGTTTTTAGTCTTGCTCACTTCCCCGCATATAACAAAAAAACCATGAAAAACTGTTCAAAAAGCTTGTTTTTCGGACATAACTCCCTGGTTTTTCATCTGATGCTTTCCAGATTTGCCGTGTAAATTACATATGACACACAAATTGTCTTGCGTGGATGTTTGTTTTAGGTTATTTCAATTAAGTGGGTGAAATCTGCAACAAACTAGGTCCCAAATCGGCTTTTGCCATTTAGCCAATAGGTTCTTCATATGATTCCATCCTAAATTGGCATTTGAACAACCTTTGATGCAAAGATTGTTTGAGAAGGATTTCTATTTTTAAGTGAGTACATTTGATGGATTTAAAATCATGTCAGCAAACACGTCTATATTCCTATTGATGAGGAGTTTTGTATGTGCATTTTTCTTTTTCAGGCGTCCTCAAAAAATTCTTAATGGAGAATGACTTCATGATTGTATTCAATGTTTATGTAAGTCATTTCTGCATTCCAGCTGTCACTTACAATTGCCATTCCGAAATGTATTTGTTTTTTTTTTTTATAACTTCTTGGATTTCATTATATATGTAAAGTTTTGTTAAAAACAACTGACAAGGACATGTGGTCAAGTTTTTTTTTTTTTTTTTTTTTTATTTTTATTTTATTTTTTTTTTTTTTTTCTTGTGTTCTTATAATCCTTTTCTTTTTTGGACATAGATGATTTTATTTTTATTTTTATGAATGTATGGGTTCTTTTTATGTATGTATCTAGAGTTATAGGAATGTTTTTTTTATTTTCCAAACATGCATAACTATAGTAAGATATCATCCTTGATAATGGCTAAAAGAATAGCCGAAAACACTCGGACATACAGGTCATTTGGACTATTTTTACATACTTTATGTCCAGAAAAGAAAAAATTATAAAAGCACGAGAAAAATTAAATAAAAAAAAATTTAATGAAACTTGTATAAAAAAGGGATTGCTGTCCAAATACACAATTATAATTTAATACAAATATAACATTTGTCCCTTAGTTGATTGATTCAGCACCTCTATTCCAAAGTTTTGTAGACTAACTTTTTGTAATTGCTCGGTCCACTTGACAGGAGATATCAGCAAATGTCTGCCAATTTTCTTGTTTTCGTTATTGTTATATTAAGTTAGAAAATAATTTATGTACTTTTTTTATTGTTGATAGGTACCTCCACTTTTTTGGCATAAATTTTCGATACCTAAAGTTTAAAATGAATTTTTAAAAATGAAAAAGCATTTTTGAAGATTTCATATTATCTTTAATTGAAAGCTAAAGGATTAAATTTATTATTTCCAGTAAGTAAAATATTCTGGTGTATTTCAGATAGAAATTATATAGATTGGAATGTCAAATTTAATTTTGATTTGTTTTCTTAAAAGCAGCCATTTTTCTTAATTTTAAGAAATTTGTAAATAAAACAAATTTATTTTAAAACTCTTTCAAAAAATGTATATAAATTTCTGATATGTTATTTGAGTAAAATTAGAAAATTTAAAGTTAAATTAATCTGATTTGAAATAAATATTACTTATAGTATAAAAAAGTAATGTACAACTATTTGTTATTCATCAGCCCTGTTTATCTGATTGATGGACGATTGAGTGATGAAGCGATGACAGCTAATATGGCTAACTAGAATTGACATAAAATTTAAATCTCAGTGAATGTATTTTTTTTTTTTTTGTTTTTAACTACCTAGTAATTTTTACAAATGAACATATTTTCCACAATTATCTAATAATTTATTGATATTTACCTTTTGAAGATGCTTTATGCAAAAATAAAAAAAATTAAAATACTATAAAATTTTCTTAAATTAATTTCTCTGTAAAGAGACAAAACTCTTAGATCATGTGACCTTTTCATAATAATGTCACATTTAGCCTTTCATAGATGAAAAAGCGAACAAATTAAATAAAAAGATAAAAAATTATTTTAAAAATAGATTAGTGTAACTACGTTTATTAATCTTTTCAATTTTGGATTTGTAAATTTCGTTTCCACATAATTACTATATCACATCCAGGAAATAGCCCAATACAGAATTTTGCACAATTTTAAACTATTATAAATTATTATAATTAAAATTTAAAAGAAAATGAAAAAATTCTTGTAAAAATTCATTATTGATTGGAAAATATTTATTTCTTCAGAGAATAGTGTCCTTAATGTAACTTATTTACAAAAGCAATTAAAAGCTTTTCTAATTAAATAATGTCATAGTTTTATTGCATTCATTATTTTCCAATTCAGAGCAGATTTTCACTTAGAATAGTACAAGTCTGAAAAAAAATTTAGGTGATTTACAGTCTCCCAGGTGTCCTACTTTTAACAGATAAAAAAAATTCAGGAAATAATATGGTTTTTTGCAAAATTTCATGAAATTAAGTAAGTGACAGTAACAAAAAAAAATTTGAAAAATAATTTCATCCATTTGTGAATAAGTCCTGAAAATTTCATTAAAATCGGACAATTATTTGATTTTTACAAGAATTTACAAATCAATGTGTTTTCAATCGAAAAAAGCACAAAAAAGTCAATGTAATTATTTATATTTTTATATGAATATATAATATATATATATATAATTGATTATTAGAAATATTGTTTACAGTATTATTCCTTCCTTCTCCAGTAACTGCATTTAATGGAATTTGCTATCTAACTGATTATTCTTTTTGGTGACTGACAAATGTTTAAAGTGAGAAGTCTATTTTGGTGTTTCTGTGTTGCAAGAAAAGAAGTGTAGGGTGAAGCTTGTTCTTCAACCAGTCCATAATTTTATCTGAAATATTTTTCTTTTCTGCTTCACTTCTCTTACCCCTAATAGAAGCTAAGGTCGATCTTTACCATAAAAGACAGATTATCATTTTTAGTGACGCTGTCAAACCAAGAGTCCGATTGCAACTTTTGGTCATAAAACTAACTTTGAATTTGCCTGTCTAATTATAAGCTCTTTGATTCTATACCCAACAGATTTATTTACCTGGAATTGGCTTGTTGTTCTAAAGAAATGTGCTCCTTAACTGACTCCTGTTCTCGACAAACTTTACAATAAATGTCTCGCTATTTCTTGCATTCCAGCTTATTAGAAGTCCTCATCTGTAGTTCCTTTCTTTAAGAACACTGGAGAAACATCTGGATCCCTGCCTCAAATTATTACCCTCTTAGTCTCTTACATCTTTTGGCAAAGTACTAATCATCTCTGAATTGGTTGAGCATTTTACTTCACACAATCTCCTTTCGGATAAACAATATGGTTTCTGTTTCTCCAAGTCTACCGTTGATGTATTAACAACCGTCAGTGAATTTGTCTATCAAGTTTTAGATAACAACAATGAAGCTTGGGCTGTGGCCCTAGATATCTCAAAGGTGTTCAACAGGGTTTGGCATGGTGGCTTCTCCACAAGCTCAAGGGCTACGGTGTCTCTGGATAAATATTTGGTTTAATCCAATTGTTCCTAACAACTCATGTAATGAAAGTTGAGTTGAATGGACATGCTTCTAATTCATTTTATATTAATGCCATTGTCCCCCAGGGCTATATCCATCAACCTATGCTGTTTCTGATCTTCATCAACAACCTTCCCAATGCCATCAGTTCTCAACTCTTTATATATGCTGATGATACAACTATTTACTCTTGTCTCTGTTGGATCTATCAGAATTCTTACTAAGTAAAACTGTGACAGAGAGAGTCTGGGAAACACACACACACACGTATATTTTTTTTAGTGAAATTGGAGATTTGGATAGTGAAATTAAATCAGAGCATTTTGTTTACTGATGTGGAAATCTGATCTAGGGCAGAAGTTGTACCCATTGAATCTGAGTCATCAGAAAACAATGGAAATGGTCAAAATAATTTTTATCAATTAAAAATTGAAATAGAGCTGAGTAAGCTAGAAGGAACTTTGGAATTCACATGATTTTGGTTGAAGCACCAGAACCCCGTGATAATCATGTGCGAAGTAGTAGGACCGAGGGTCAGTTATAACAAGCCTGGTTTATCTATATAAGCACATAGTTATGCTGCAAAACACAGACGGGAGACAGGAGAAAATTCTTGAAGAGAGAATTGGCCCGGGTGAGCGTTGGGAGGAGGAACGCCACTATAACTTTAGGCGCTGCACAGAAATCTTTATCCCGCCATCACAAGAGTCATATATCATTCTGAGACGATTTAACAAGATAATCACATACACTCTCTCTCTGTTTAGAATGCAGTGTATGAGTTGTTTTTTTTTTACTTTTATTTTCTGTAACCCGTTTCTCTTCTCTGCTATATAAAAGACATTATCAATTCAACCATTGAATCGATGTTTGTCTGGCTTTCTGCAGATATTAATTTTTTTTTTTTTTTTTTTTTTGCTGCATTCTAAATTTCTTAGCGCAGACTCCCCAGCTGTGTCTACATCTTCAGTCAACTGTGAATGGACGGACATCACTTCTGCTTTCTGGATCAAACAAATCACAACGTGGGCAGGAAGCAGGATTAAACCAGCGGACCGGTCGAATAATCTACAGATGCTTAGGGGACCTATGACCACTCCCTTAAGTTTGGTTAGGACCGAGTAGACACCTCAACCCCAAGAGTAAGACACCAGAGGTTGAGGGACCAGGACGAATGTGTTAGAAACTAGTAACTCTCAAAAAGGACCTCCAATCAGTGGTTAATTGGGGTGAGGAATGACTGGTAAATTTTAACACAAACAAAACAAAACTGCTTTTATTTAATTACCACAGAGAACCTATTCTGCTTGCTATGAGCATGACTGATTCTAAACTTCAGGAGAGCAACACTTTGTGTCTTTTTGGCTCACATTTTCCACTGACACAAAGTGGAGTGATTATATTAAATCAATTGCTAGGTCTACTGCTAGGAAATTTGATTCACTGTGTCGTACCAGGCAATTCTTCTCACCAGAATTCTTCTTGCACATATATCTACCCTTTGTCCATGCATTAAATACTGCTGCCATGTCTGGTTTGGCGCTTCTACTATACGAGGGTCAGCTGAAATGTACATGGACTGACCAAGATATAAATGTAAGTAGATACACCAGTTGGTAGACTAAAAGATATACAAGTGTACCAGAATACATCAGGTGACTGACCATATTTTCATGGCAATTTTTTTATGAACGTTTCTCCTTAGTATCTTGACTGCATGAATTTAAGTGTGCTACTAGATTGGCAACTAGGTCTCACCATTTTTCTGTTGAACTAGCTAGATGCAACCACCAGTTCTATTGTAATACTTTTTCTTGCCTCTCCAACTTCCTTTCAATTTCTTGCCTCCCTGCTACTTACAATCTTCAAATATTTAAATGCAACATCAGTTGCTATCTTCTGTCTTCCTGAATCCTGTTCCTTTATTGTTATTTTCCTCATTTCTCCTCACTAAAGTCTGGACTTACTAAAAAAAATGCAAAAAATACATTTTAAATAATTTAAATTAATTAAATACCTTCTTTGAATTTAAACTTAGGATACATGTGGGTTATCTCTGTCGCTACTTTTTAAAATGCATTTCATGTAGGTTATCTGTTAGCCTTAAATTTACCTATTGGTGGTCTTTTATAAAGTCTGATGTTGCATTTATAATGTTTTTAATTGTTTTTTCTTTCTTTTTTTTTTTTCAAACTTCTCAATGAATCTTTGGGATAGTATATTTTTTTATGTCTGTATTTATGAAAAAGTTGGAAAATTAATTTTAAAAGTAGCTACAGATAACCAAGAATTACCAAATTTCGGTTTTATTTTATTTTAAAGATAATGGCCTCTAAATGCTAATCCAAATTAAAAGAAAAAATAATTTCTGTATATAAAGTTTTAGACATTTTTAAAACATTGGCATGCTCAATGGTCACTAATAATTGATTACTAAATAAAAAAGTTTCTCATTGATAATACCCTTGGTGGTTTCCTATGCAGAACCACAAAGACACTTGATCAAATTCAAGGGTTTGATAAGCTGGATCAGGTCAACACTTAACAAAGCCTGAAGGCTTACAACACGTGAATCACTTTCAGCATCAGCGGCAAGAGTAGCTGAGATCTTTTAGATTCGCAATAACCTGACCAAAGTTTGAGAACTCCAGTTTCATGTCAAATAGACAGACAATTAACATAGGGAGGGCTCTTGTGGCACCCAGAACCAATTCCACCTCCCAAACCACTTCCCTAAACGTTTTTTGTTGGGTACCCAGGCACGTATTGATAGCATATTTAACGCCAGTACCTGCAAGGGGATCACATTTAAGAGATTCCAAAATATCACTGGAGAAATACGACTTTTTGGCTTCCAGAGTCCAATAGCCAGTTACACTTACACCATCTTTTTCTTCTTTTTTTTTTTCTGTGACACTATTTAGCTATGGCAATTGGCTAACTAATTAAGCATGGAAATTAAAAATGAGAAATACTTTCGACAAGAAAGGGCTATAACGAAAGACATACCGAGTGACATTATTTTTTTTTAACAAAAGAAAAATGGGTAAAGAATTTTATTTTCATTTATGAAGAAAGATATTTTTTTCCACAGAAGACAGAAAATTTATAAGAGAAGCAGGTTTCAGATTCTGTCAGAGTTAATTAATGTCATGATAAGAGAGTGAAGTGCCAAGGGAAACAGAATACAGGTAAAGAATAACAATCTGACCATATGCGTAGCAATAATAAAAATTTTGATTCGGTCAGCTGCATGAAAGCAGAAATAATCGAAATTCAGTTATCTTAAAAAACCGATGAAGAAACCAGCCGTATGAACACACTTTTGATATGGTCGACGGCATTGCTTGTTCAAGCTGTCAACTATAGACTTTCTGTCACCTAGAACAGGCATCTGGAAATATGATCAAGTTGAGACATGAGAAAGACAAAGGGATTTAGTCTCTAAATGGAAACGACCACACAGTTAAAAATTGACTGGCGGTGGTTAATGAGTCAGCGAAAATTCCACTAATGAATTCCAGGTGACCCCAGGATAAGATAAAAATTTAATGACCACAATATGCGGTCCATAAGAATTTTGGCCAATAGGAAAGAAAGAAAAGGGAAGATAATTTTTTTTTCTTTGGGCGATAATGTAAACTAATGCCAGTCTAGCTACACCCACACTGCCGAGCGTTCATTGGCTGAGTGGTGGCGTGAGTGATGGGCGAAGGTGAACATATGAAAAAGAAGGGAAACTTGTTGATGCCCACTTAAGAGATTGGTATGAGATACCAATATGAGAAAGGAAGAGTTTAGGAGGATAATTCTCCTCCGACCTCTCTTCACAGAAGAGGGAGAACCCCTCTAAAACAAAGTAATTGACTTCCAAAAATGGGAAGTAATAAATTTTCCTGTCCGAAGACAAAGAGAATCCTTATTGGGGATTTGGAATTATCGAAAAACCCAAACCACGACAAGCCCCAACCCGGTTTTGGTCGATGTCCATATAAACAAACGTCCCTGGGCATTCAGACAAATCCCAGAGTAAGAGTTAGGTTGGAGATCAGAGACAGATCGACAGAGAGCTGTTAGGCTCAGAGACCAGCTTCGCAGGAGCTGACCGAAAGATTTCCATGCCTTCTGACTTAGACTTACACTACCAAAGCAAGTTTTAATGAATATCGACTGAAGATACCAAAAAGCAGTTTATTGAAAAACAACTTAAGATATCAAGACTCGCTTAAGAAATGCAAAAGTGTCATGAACCCATAGAAGCAGGTTGGGAGAGAGACACACTCCTGTATTCAGCAGACAGATATAAAGATACTTGTTATGTCTCAACACATTTGAACCTTGTGAGTTTGTTTCATTATTTTTCTTTTACATACACTTGTGCAGTATCACCTTTGCCCCGGATTCAACTTGCACTACGGCCCGACGCCTGATTGATTTTATCTACCTAAGATCAAATCACAATGTGGGTAGGTTAGACTATAGATCAAAGCAGTTACTTCAGTAATCAGACGTTGGAGGCGAACTGAGGACGACAATGCTGATATCGAATCTAACCAGACATCGACCGCAACCAAGACAACCAGAGGGGTTAGTATCACAAATGGTTCCATGGTAAACCAAGTTTTTACCCAAACCAGCTGAGGGTTAGATCATCACAAATGGTGCTGCAACCAGCGCAGGGTTAGAGTGTCACATTCAGCAAGACACTGTAAATAGGCAAAATGTAGGTCTGATCCATCACACCGGTATTAACAGATTTTGGGGGGTACAACATCCAGGCACAACACACTGTAGTAGCTATGAGAAGAACAGTATATACAGGGCCAACGATATCTTCCCCTTTTGCCTGGGTAGTTAATAGCAGAATGCTTCTCTCTTGCACAAAGAGACACAGTTTCAGCGCAGAGCACTGTTCCACTCTGTTCTGATGAAAAACATATTTCAGACTGTTATAGATAAGCGTATGGTTGCAAGAAAGAAATATGACAACAGCAGAAATAGATTTACGTGGTTTATTTCAACAGGAACGTGAGGGTTTGGGACAGCTCCCTTGTGGTAAAGTTCATAAGCCGGCTTCGGATCTAGGTCGATCTCTCATAGTAGTTCATACATGTTGACGCTGGCACTCCCCTGCTGTGATCTCTTCGGTGCCCACCTGTTGACTGCCTGTTGAACTTCCGTGTGACCCCTTTTATAGCGTTTTTATGGCTTAACAGGCTCAAAAAACGAAGCGAGTATAATTAGGAGGGAAGAATTTTTATTGGACGAAAAATAGAGCACTTTAAATATTATTTTATTTTTCGACTGGAACTCGAGTGTCGGGAACATTTGTAAACGAAGATAATGTTCATTTTGTGACGGGGCTTTGTCCCGTTCACATCCTGTTCTCACTCTTGAGTATTTGCCTGTAAATCAGCCGAGATATGACTTATTTTATTTTATAACAAGACCATCATCCTTCCAGTGTTCATCTTCCATACAAAATTTACAATACTTAACAGGCTCCTTCCTTATACAAGTGAAAGGTTCTCCAAAGCAGAAGGTTTTTTTTTTTAATCTAGGTTTTAAGGGCATGGAATTACCAGTTCTATAAGGGTCTGAACAGATTCAACCCTTAGTTTCACCAGAGTTTTAATAATGTTATAATTCCACAGAATGTTGTTTAATGTCAAATAATTGGAATTATATTGTTGCATAAGTTCTCTTTGCAATTCTCCAGGTAGTTTTGAAAATAGATCAATAAGTACCCAGCAGTATCTTCCTCAAGAAAATCCGGCAAAAAAATTGTTCCTTAATTCCCATAATTTGGCTTTTATTCTATTTAAGAACATTTTAACACCTTTGAAACTTGAGTCACATGATGGCTTATAATAAAAAACTTGTTTCAATATTTCATCCATTATGGGCCCCTCATCCCAAAATTCCTTGTTGAGTAAGGATAATGAGACTTCATAATTCTGGTCACAGATTGACAGATGCTGAATGATTAAAAGCACATAATCTGTTAAACAGGTCTTAAGGTACTGGAATCTGACTGCCTTAAATCCTACACAGACTATGTAATTCTCAAAATGTGCCAAGAAATTCTTGAAAACAAATTTATCCTCCATAGCACTACCACTAAAGGAGGGCGCCCTCATCAAAGGTTTCGTTTGGGAGGAGGGTCGAGACATAAGAGTTGGGATTTGAAGCCTCCATTGAGTTCCTGACCTTAAATTGTCCAGCCATGAGTGATGGAACCTGGTATATGGACATCCTAAACTCAAACTGAGTCTCTGACTTTGTTGCCTCCTACTTTTCTGTATTCTTGAGACAAACTGTAACTATCTTTCATTCTAACTCTACTATGTGATATAACCACCTTTTAATAGTATCCTGGTGTTCCAAGAATCCATGCTTCATCAGGTTGCTCAAAGTCCTTAATACCTCAATCGCCATCTGAAATTTTGACATGCAGTTTTTTGCCATAACAACTTTTCAATTATTTTCACCTCTTCTGACATAGTTTAGGATGTCTTTGTTGCAAAATGTTGCATTTGGTAACAAGTGGTTACCCGTGGTTGACTGACAATAGCGACTAAATACAGCTGGTAGTTTAGAGTTGCAACGAAGTCCGTTGTTGCAGCTTATTGCTGAGTAGACGCATTTAACTGTAAAGTTTACAAAACGTCTAGGCTCCAAAAAGAACAATACCCTGTGTGTAGATCTGCCCTCCTCCTCTAGTACACACAACACTTGTTTATGCTATTACCAACAGGTGGCATCTTGTATAGCTAATGAGGGGAAGGGGTTCCAGAATCCCTGTGTCTATAAAAGACGTGTTGTAATTTCTCTTCTTTTTTCTTCAAGATTTTTACAAGGTTGCCATTGGTTGGCTGCCAGGTAAGCGAATACATATTAATTTTAACAAGTGTTCCTTAGACCAATATTCATTCATTAGACGAGTGTTCTGGATACCCCACATAAATGGGAATCTGAGAAAAATTCAAAAATTATTTGAAACTTAAAAACAATGTATATAAATTTTAACTCTACATTTTTTTTTTTTTTTTTTTTGACACATGCAAATTATGGACCCAATTCTAGATGTTCTTTACCATTTTTTTTACTAGATTTTAAGTAGAATCGGAAAATATTTATTTCTGCTTTTTTTTCTTTTTTTTATTGCAGTATTTTACTTTACATTTTCTTACTTTGAAAACAAAATAATTTTCTTCCTAGAAAAATTTTAGTGTTTAACATTTCATATAACAGAATGTTTCCCAGAATTACCTTTTAAAAATTAATGATTATTCTATTTAAAAAATAATACCAAAAAATAATCAGTTTATAAAAATGAAAGTTTGGCAATTATTATTGTTATATTCTGTGCTCATAGGAATATGGAATGTACAAACACGGTGGATAAATAGTAACAGATTTATTGTAGAAACTAGTACAACAAGCAAGGAAGTACTAGTTACGCACACGGTCATTGCAAGTCAGTATGGATGTATGTATTCTGCTATCAGAAGGCTGCTAGTTCTTGCAGATCCCAGCTCGACTCTCTTGTTTGCTGTCCTCATGGATACTTACAGGTGGTTACCACCTATAGTGCCACCACTCATGGGAATGGCAGGTTATTCCATTACAACAATTATATAGTTAAATTGAATAAAGATTAACTATTTCTCATAAAATTGTTTTGATGTTACAATTATTTTTATTTTCATTTGTTTACTGACAGAAACTAAACAATATCGAGTTTTCTGTTTCTGTCATTCAGATAGCAACCATTGTGATTTTTACCAATTTAAGGAAAACTTTGACTTTGTAGCAGTTTAATTCAACCTTTAAGTATTATATTTTCATTGTAAGACACACATTTGGGCTCTTATGATTGTTGTGAAAGTCAAAAGATTTGTAAGACCTCATTTTTAATTTTTTAATAGATATTTTTATTTCAACATGAATTTAATTAATTTAATAATCACTTTTAGTTTTAAATTTGGAAACCTAATTTACTTCTTTTTTTTTTTTTAATCTAAGAACATTAAATTCTAAAAATTTTATGAGTCTTATTGCAGAAAATGTCTGCCGGTCTCATTCCAGAAAATAAGTACAAGTGAAAAAACAAAAAACTTTCGAAGAGGCTATTTTGCTGATCTTGGTAAAATAAGTCTTCATGCTATTTTGTCAGTAAAAATATTTTTATTTGAAGGGAGGTAATGTTAAAAACAACACACATTTAACACAGAAGTTTATTTATTTTCACCATCAATTAAGAAAATTTAAATCTTTTCCACCATCAATTGTTAAAACACAAGTTAAAATCATTTATCCATCAATTATTAAAAGAAATATAGAAGTCTGAATATTTTAAGCACTTCAAGCATAACAGTCTTTGCAAATCCAAAAGTTGCCCTTGGGCGTGGTTCTCTTCCCAATACACTTGAGGTGCACCCACTGAAGATAACTGTCACAGATCACAGAATCCATATTGTTCAATTTCTGTGTACACAGTGATGTGTCCACTAAAATATTTAATAAAATACTTCATGCTTTAGGTAGATACTGCCAAAATGTGCAGATGTAGTAGAAGACATACTATGTGACTTTTTAGAGCCAATTAGGAAGAAATAAATGATATTAGGTTGGTGCAAAAATAATGTCGTTTTCTCACATATTAACATGTGAGAAAATGACATTATTTTTGCACGAACCTAATATAATTCTGGAGCCAATGTTCTTATGAAAAAGTGTATAAAATTCACAAAGTCCAACCCCAAACATGAGACGCACAGATGTCCTCAAGGTCAACTTTAGCTGCTTATCTTCAAGACCCCATTTATGTTCACATGCATAAAAAGCTACCATACTAACAAACTACAAAGAGACTGCTCCAAACTATGGCAACACGGTTCACAGTAAGAACTAAATTCTATCTTTTATCCCCTGTTACTACTAAGCATGCACAAATATTTATTTGTTGATACTATATTGTCTTTTTCTACTGGATTTTATTATTTCAATGAAAATTGTGGGATTATTCTAAATGGCTGAATTACGAGCAGTCCCACTATATCTTATGTTATTGTATTGAATCTCGACATTCTGAATTTTGAGATTTAACAAAAAACCCAGTAGAAGGACTCCTACAAGCGCTGTGAGCTGAGTTCCATGGCTATACTGAATGAATATTGCTTATTGATTTATGAAATATATACATATACACACACAAATATGTGCGTGTGTTGCAGACACCTGGGTATCTATATTAGATGATGCTTGCAAACATTTAAAAGAAAACACAAGGATCTGACACTAGTCAAGGCAAGGATAACAAGAATGAGGAATTCAGATAAAAATATGTCAAAGTTTATTATGGCAAATACAATAATAATAGAATTCAAAGAAATGCAGATGTTAAAAAGTCCCAGGGAAAACTGTAGCTAGTAATCCAAAAATGAGAATAGTTTGTTTTTTTTTGTTTTTTTGGTAATGCAAAAAATAAATCCTGAAAAACAGTTTCTGTAGTGCTGGTGATGAGACCGTAGCAACTGTTAATTAGAATAATTGGTATTGTGCAGAAGATGACTTTGACAGTCGGTATTGCACGGAAGATAAGCCTAAACAGTAAGTATAGTGTAGAACCATTGATATGCACAGAAGATATAGGCAATTTACCATCACATATCAAGACAGTCTGAGTTGTTGGTCCTGAAAAGGAAGGTGGTTAGTGCATACCTATGCAGTTGGGGAAAAGACTTAGTTTTGGTCCTTAAAAGGACAGTAACCGCATACCATGTAGTTGGGAGGAAGACTTAGTTTTGGTCCTGAAAAGGACAAAGAAAGTAGAATCATGTTCTGTAAGAATAGAATCTCTGAAATCTTCCTGAGCAGACTGTCAGTTAAGAGGATCAACTGTGGCAACAGGATCACACATTAACACGAGTGGATAACAGGAATCAACTGTGGGGGAAACGGGAGCAGGCATCATACTGCTTGGTAAGAATAAGATCTCTAAAATCTCCCTGAGCACTCCTGTAGGTTTGGATTGACTCCGGTAGCAAGATCTCACATTAACACTGGTGGGATGCCTTCCTGATATTTACCTTTGGCTTCCCACTGAGTCCAGATGCAACACAAAGTTGGTTTGTTTTAAGGTGGGGAATCCAAGTGGAGACATTCAGGCCACTGGTCTTAGCTAGTCATAGCCAGTCAAATACCATAATATGGAATGGATTCAAGGATTCTGTCCAAGCATCAGGGAGTGGGGTGACCAGCACAGGACAGATACTGCAACAGCATCTCCTTCACCCCAGACCTTCCAGTATTTACCTTAAATCACTGAGTCAGAATGAGACACATGGTCAGTTTGTTTTAATGTGGGGAACCTCAATGTCCACACTCAGGCTGGAAAGCTTTAGCTGGTTTTAGCTAGTCTTGACTAGTCATAGCCAGTCACCCCACTACAGAACAGATCCGAGGATTCTGTGCAGGCAGGGTGCAGGGAGAGGACCCAGCACAGAACAGATACTGCAACAGCATCTCTGCTCCAGGCCTTCCTGCTGAGTGGCTGATCATTGCTGCTTTTATGTCATAGGGATGTTACAACATTCGCAAAGTTTATAACACTACTTCCAGTCACAATTAAAGAAATATTAAAATGCTCTAGGTTATGAATTATACTACGAAAACAATAGAAGTAGTATTTATTTTATATAACCATAATCAAATATCTTCCAAAATGATGCAGAGAATTACTAAACTTGAACTGTTCAAGGTCATATCGAAAGCATTCATTTGCTGCGATGGAATATCAGTGGAGTAGTGAGATGCTACAATAAATATATTTTTAGTTCTAAAACATTATTTATACTTACTGGCAAAATAGCCTCAGTGTTTATTTTACGAGGACCAGCAAAATAGCATATTCAAAAAACTTTTGTATTTAAAATCAAAGCAATAAAATTAAAAATGTTTACAGCAGGATAACATATTTTAAAAGATTATTCATTTTTTTTATGAGAGGATCAGATAAAGTATAGAAACAAGAATCTTTAAAAATTAACATTTGGTTTAATTTATACACTTTTAACATCTGATTTAGTAGCATCACCCACCCCTTTTTATATGATGCCACAATCCTATCCTCAGTCACTTTGCAAGTCCATGGTCAATCCTTATGGCCAGTCTTGGAGTTGATTATTCGATCTTCAATTCCCACCCTGCCCCATGTTGTATTTGTTTTAGATCACACGGCAGATGAAGGCTAAGTTATATACTCAACGTCACTGGTCCGGTAGTTTTGGCGAGATGACGTCACAAGAGATAAAGTAAGAGACAGCTGCGTAACACAGCTTTATATGAAAAGTTCATACATTGAATATTCAACTCACTAGATTAACAGCATGCAGATTTTCAGCACCTTCCCCCTTAATACCCCATGACACTATGTCCAGCCACACTTAGTAAACTGGTACAAGGTTGAAGTCTGATTTCTTACACTCTCTGATTTTTTCAGGCCAACCATTGAGGTGTATTTGGTAGTCTGGAACAAGGCCAGAGTCTAAATTTTTTCTGCAGAAACTGCGTGGGGTTTGGTAAAGTAGGTCTTGAACCAACTGGCACACGTCTCTCTTGCAACACGCAATTCAGGCTATCTGGTTCCTTCTTCTCCCAATGTCCCCTACTGTCTTCTCACTTTGCTCGTCTATATTTATGGACCTTCATGCAAACTGGTGTGAGGCATGAGGTGATTGGGAAATTGATTGCCTGACCAAATTTGGGGAGATCTCTTCCCTGAAGAGTGGTGGTGGCAGAATATCAATCTTCCCAACTCCTTCCATCTTGTGTGGGTACTTCTCACCATCACCACCTGAAGGGTGTAGACGATTCCTCCACATTCCTTGAAAGTCTACCTGCGCCTGAGGCTAGCCCCAATTGCTAAATTCAGTTATTGTCCAAATTTCCCATCAGTGGGTAATTCTTATTGTATCCTTGTGTGGTTAGATGCATCTGGGATTCGTTACCTGTCGCTTCTCCACACCAGCTTTTTGGTCAACAAGTGACAAAAAGAGACAACTACTCTTAATAAATTTTATCACAGCTTAGGCAGACAAAAGAAAAATATAACTACAATGCTATTCCTGTTTTCCAAGTCCTATCAACTGACCGAATTTTGGCTAGATATTCATTCCTAGCAGTCGGAGATACTTGAAGTCATTAAAACCTAATCTATTCTATCATGCAGGCCAAGTGGGCACTTAAGAAAAATACCATCACTTAAGATTAAGTTGACCATGTACAGATGGCTTTTACGCCAGTTGTCATCAACACCAGCACACCGAGGTGGGGGAAAGAAAGGAAAAAAAACATCGTTTCCCCACTAATCTCCTTTTTCTTGTTATCAGTATACTTTCAGCCTATCAAAAACATCATTTTTCTTTCTTGTTTTCTAGTTTATTTTGAATTCCTTTTTAAAAATTTACCAGTGCCTTCATAATAGTGTCACATTTATTTTATGGCATCCTGCTTGATAACAATATGGAAGATAATAGGTGATCAGAAAACCAATTACAATGATGAAAATCTAATCAGAATAAAATACAAAAACAAACAAAATAGAACTCAATATAAATTCTAAGTGTTTAAACCAGAAATTAATATGTAGTCTAAAGAAAAACTTAAAAAAAAACTATATAAATTAAGATTGGGTAAAATAAACAAATCACTATTTACATTGTTTGGACTATTGTCCTCATCTTTGTTGCCATATTTATCACAACATTTTGGCCGTTGTATGCTCTGACCTTCTTCAGGTGGTTGGAATGTTGAACTGAACCCCTTATTTTGCTCGCTAGTGTAGACTGTTCTCGTTCCATGTGCCATGTCCTCAAGGACATATGGCACAATGGATAAAAGTGTTAGGTAGATTCAGTGACAAGACCCAAAGATTGTGAGTTCACTACCTGGCTAAGATGGTGGAGAACTTAGAGAGGGGAATTAACAGGACATAACTGATAACTGACATCCATTAGACATGGCAAGTGGAACTAGAACAGTCTACCCCAGCCCCTGCCACTGAAGATGACTCTGATCAATAGTGTGTTTGAATTTTATCGTTATGTTATATCTTTCTTTCTATGGCAACAGAAAACAACTTTGAGTGAAATTAACAACAATGATACTGCAATTGAGAGGCCTTGAAATAGAATGCAGTAGAAAGGGAAGTAATATTAATACAGCAGTGTGCTAATGGTTAAAGAAAGTTTCCAGACAGACAAACCAGAAGGAGAGACAACTGGCAATAGACAGCAATAGGTCATGACACTCGACTTAAATTAAATTCCCTTACACATTCACCCATATTCCTCACCAAGCTATGGGACACTTACACTTTCCTCCTCACTTCCTCCCTCTCATATTCTTTCACACGCCATACAAAGAAATTACATTTATTTCTTTTCATCTTGGAAAACGACTACAAGGACTTTATCCTGACAAATATAGAAATTTTAAAACACACACACTAAGAAAAATTTAGTTGTAAAAAAAAAAAAAAAAAAAACACAAAAATAAAAATCTTGTATTTTTATATTTAAAATTTTTTTTTACCTTTTTCTTTGTTGTGGGCTGATTCAGATTCACAACAACTT
Organism: Acanthosepion lycidas; assembly: GCA_963932145.1. Lineage (NCBI taxonomy): Eukaryota > Metazoa > Mollusca > Cephalopoda > Sepiida > Sepiidae > Acanthosepion > Acanthosepion lycidas. The sequence goes on from OZ010595.1 coordinate 70,428,516, forward strand.
AATTAGCTTATAATTTACAGAGAAATATAACAATTACACAGCATTTAAAACATTATTAATCTGCAAAGTTTCAGCTTTTAAGCATGTGTAGTTATTACATTATTAGAAATATAACTAAAAGGACATGCATTAGGTAGTCAGTCCAAGTAGTAGTCAGAGTAACAGTCCAAGATGAAGTATTAAGAGAGGTCATTAAAAATCTTCCTCTGTCTAGTCTATTTCTTGTGTGAAAATTGTCTTCATTAGAAGAAATTAAATTAAAAAAAAAATTATCAACACAACAATTTCTTGAATATAAAAATTTTTGATTTACACATTATCTGCTTTCTTGTTTTCTTTTCTTTTTTTTGTGGTCGAGTTGAATATTTTTACAAACACCAATTTTCTTTCTAGTAAACAAAAAGAAGAAAGTGATGAGAGGGGGGTCAGAAAGTGCAATGTGCCGTTTGCCAGCTGACCAGCTGTTCTTCCTTCGTCGTCAGTCGCCTCAAGGAAATGGATTGCGAGACTCTCTTTCTCTGCAGTTACACTGGGCAGTCGTGAAGCACCTACTCAGCCGCGCCTACTTCGACTTCCTCTTTGTCTGTTAGTCAATTCGCATGTCCAACTCTATTGCACGAAGTCACCGAATGATCCGAACCTTCCGAGTCGTGCTGCTGGCATCTCGCTTTTTATGCCTGTCTGATACAGCAGAAATTTGCATGTGTGCAAATATCGTCTTGTTTTGGACGGGATCGGCATGCATAAATTGTGTCTTCGATAGCGGCCATATTTCTTTTCCGCATTACTTTGCAAGAAAGACACATTCAACTCATTTTGAACTTCAAGGTAAGTCATGTCTTTCGTCACATCAACCATCCACAAATAATTGTGTGCATTTATATTGCTTTCAGTAAGTTTTGAAGTCTTTTAAACAATAAAATGTTTTATTCTTCAAACTATAAATACCAGAATAAATGGTAAACCAAAGATACAATATTTAGAAAATATGGCAGATGAATGAAAACTTGCTAGCCAAGCTGTTGCCTAGTCATACAAAGAAATGTAATATAACATTATTCTGATGGAATATTATACTTTTTCACTTATTTTCAGGTGAACACTTTTCATCGATCACTGACTTAAACAGACATTGGACTCCCCATGATGACTACTTATACTGTATTTCAAAACCATCCATTTGTAGCACCAAAATTACCAGCTGTGGAATGAACAGAAATATATATGACTACATATTGGATATAAATCTAACCAATCAGAATTGAGTATTCAAAAATTCACTAACAGGACTTTTAATCTATCATTATAATATAAAAGAGCAAACTTTCAGTTATTACTCTGTCCAGGTGAATCTATTCCATTTTAAGACTCAAGAATAATAGGATCATTCTTTTTGCATGATAAATTATAATTTCTCTGGACACACAAAGTTTTAGTATTATCTATGTAAATACATAACCAACTACACTTACAGATGTTTTAGTAATTCTGTTTTTCAAGCACTAAGGAAAACTCTAACAAACTGTTAATATTTATTTACCTCTGAAGAGACATTTAAGAAATCTCTTATTTAACTGTGCCTAAAGGAAAAATAAGGATGTACAAGTAGCATAAGTGTCACAGAAAGAGAAATTTGAGAGCCAGGTTCAGATTGTAGCCTAGTCTATTGCATTCACTTTTACATTAATGTACTTGGGAAAGGCATGAATCTATCTCTTTTCCAAGCTTTGGCTGAAATAGCAAAATAGACTGGGCACTCTACTCTTGGATGAGAGCCAGTCAAAATGAGGACAGCTCTGAATTCCAAACTGTGGAAAAGGCAACAGAAAACTACTCTACTATCTTTCCCAAGAAGTCATGAAAATTTCTCTCTGAATTTTTGGTATGAGGAGTGATCATTATTGACATCATTTACATTTGGATTAATGTCCTCATCTTCATTATTGTCATCACCCAATCACTTTTTGTTTGAATTTCTGAGCTGAGGAGTGATTATTATTGACATCATTTACATTAGGACTAATGTCCTCATCTTTGGTGTTATCATCACCAGATCACATTCTGCCTGAAATTCTGGGATGAGGATTGATTATTATTGTCATCATTTACATTTGGATTAATGTCCTCATCTTTGTTGTTATCATCACCAGGTCTTATTCTGTCTGAATTTCTGGGTTGAGGATTGATCATTATTTACATCATTTATATTTGGACTAATGTCCTCATCATTGTTGTTATCATCACCCAATCACCTTCTGTGTGAATTTCTGGGAAGAGAAGTGAAGATTATTTACATTTTGAACAATATCCTTATCTTCATTGTTGAGGTAACATTTTGGCTATTGGGCCTTCTAGCCTTGTTGTCCCAGGTGTTTGTCAATTCTGGTAACCTTCATGGAATTTTGGGGACTGAACCCTTTATTTAATCTATGAGGGTTGATTATTTTCATTTTGCTGTCCATATTTAGGGGTATCACATCTTGTTCTTATTTAGTACTGTTCAATTATTGCTCCCCATGTTCCCACTGTATTAACTAGTCCAGGAACTGAATTCACAATTTCTTGTCAAATTCTTGAACCAGTGCTTTTATCCACTAGGCCTATGGTTCCAAAGTGGGGTGATTTGAGAATGAGTTATTACCTTTAAAACCCATGTAGCTTGCACAGTTGATTTTCAGAATAAACTTTGTTAAAAAAAAAATCTTCTACCAATGTAAAATTCACACCCAAAATTTTTTAGAATTGCTGATATGGTCAGGAAGAAGAGGTTTTCAGTTTAGTTGTATTTAGCCTAATTTCTCTTACTTGTGTTTAGATTTTATTAAATTTTCATGAAATAAAAATAATTTCTGTTTAACAGCGAAGTATCACATTAAAAAATATTAATTTACAAAGTGTTTGTGTTGTTTATAATAAATTTTATTTTACATTTCTTGTCAACAAGGAGATTATGTTCAATCTTTAGCATACTGCTGTATGTCTTCTCAAATCATAATTACCGGAAAAATTGTTGATAAGAATTATCAACAAAAATAAAGCTGATAAATACCCACACGTGTTGCAAATGAAGTTTAATTATCAATAAACATCAGCCTGGATGACCCTTTACTCAACTGACAGAAGGAAGTGACTGACTAAACAGATTATGTAAACAGAATTCTGATTGGTCGAGAGTGTTGTCTTGTTCCAAGCTTTGATTTTCCATCTATTCTTGTTGGAACCTTTGATACGAAGTATCGAAATTTTCAATCTCTTTCACACTTATAAAATGTCAAGCAAAATTATAAAACAAAAATGAATAAATAAGAAAAAGAGTCCAGAATAAAATCATGCAGTCAAGATTATCCATATTACTTTGTATGTCAATGGTGCTCCATTATGATAGGTGGAAACTCCAAGCAGTATAAAATATGACCCAGATTATGCTCACATGTAGAAGTCAGGATCATGATTGTTAACATTGCAAATGTTTATATCCTTTTCCTTACTATCCTCAACAATTTTGCTGATCTCACAACAAAACAAGAAAAACACTCAAGAATAAAACCATACCGTCAATATTATATTATCCATATCATTACATTTTTTTTCCAGTCAAGAGTATCCATATCACTATGTGTATGTCAATGGCACTCCATTGCGATAGAAACACCAAGCAATGTAAAATATGGCCCGGATTGTGATTACCAGCATGAACGTCAGACTTCAAAAAGTAGATAACCATTTAACCAGGATTCATCGTTGGCAGCTACAATCTTAACAACATAAGATATGCAGATGACACAATGCTGATAACAGACATGGAAAGGAAACTACAAAACTTCCTACAGAAGGTAGCGAAGGAGAGCGAGAAGAAGGGACTAAGCACAAACTACAAGAAAACAGAATATATGGTCATCAACAAAAAAAATCAAAAATGCAATCTACAGGTTGGGAACACTAAAATCAAGCCGGTGTGGAAATTTAAATATCTGGGAAGTGTTTCTGACAGAGGACAGTAAGTGCGACGCTGAGATCTGAAGACTTATTAGGATGGCCAAAGATGCATTCCAAAAGCTAGACAGAGTATTATAAGTCAGGAGGGTTTCATTGGTAACAAAGAAAAAAATACTGAAGTGCTATCTGTCCTCTTTTATGGCAGTGAATGTTGGATGGTCTCATCAAAGAAGAGACTTGAGGCAACAGAGGTATGGTTCTACAGAAGGATGCTAAGGATAACAAACCGAACGTGAGCAATGATGAGGTTTTGGAGAGGATGCAAGCAAAGTGGAAACTTATAATTAACATCAGGAAGAGGCAGCTGAAATTTCTGGGACACATAATGAGAAAGGAAGGCTTGGAAAATGTGATACTCACAGAGGGACAAGGGAAAGCAACTCGTGACATACTTAGTGGGCGTAAGCAAGATGACAGAACAGTCTGGGAGAAGTAGCAAAAAGACAAAACTTATTGAGAACTACAAGGGATAGGAGGAAGTGGAGAGCCATGAAGGAACATGGCACATAAAAGAAGAAGAAATTTATACAGAAAAAGTCAGCATTATACCACCCAGCATAAATAAAAGTCAACTTCTTTACATTTAAGGCTTTTTTTTTTTTTTTTTTTATATATATATATATATATAAATTTATTCTAACATTAAATGGGTCAACTTCCGGTACGAATGTTTACATTTTGTATGTCTTTTTTTCAATAAGAAAAAAAAAAAATCTGGAAGCATCCACTCATGTAATTTATACAACCCCCTAAAGTTTATTTTTATTTTTGCAAAAAAGTATGCATAAATTACATGGGTTTTTTATGGTAACTGTGAATTTTTTTCTAGTGAGTATGCACTGTATATAAGATATATATTTATATTAGTAACACTATTTTTATAAATATAGTAAAATTCTAAAATTAAATGATAATACTATTGCACATCATCATCATCATCTTGCGGCCTCAGCCGAGATTGAACTCACTACACCTCTCCAGTATTCCCTATCTGTCATAGCACCTAAAAGATCTTCCTTGGGGATCAATGTGTCTCGTTTTATCCTATCTGGAAAGGTTAACTTGCGTGATCGATTGTCAGATGATGGGTGCCTCCAGAGTACAAATGATGACACAAGTTCATCTGTGGCACATGCACAATGCCCGGCGAACTGGACACGTCTCTTACAAACTAAAGTTGATACTCTCGGCAAGTCACCATATATCATTTTTAGAGTTGGGTGGTTTTGCCATGAGAGATTGAGCACTCTTCTTAAAAGACGTGTATAACATTCATCTAAACGGCTCTGTTGTTTTGTTGAGAGATTCCAAGTTTCAGTGCCATAGAGTAAGATTGGCTCAATAAGTACGCGGAAAAGTTGGATTTTGAATTGATGAGCAAGATTGGATTTCCAGATCTTATCCATTTTGTTACAAGCAGTCCATGCTATACCTTTTCTAATGTTGAAGTCTTTCTCAGAGTTCTTGATGTGTGATCCTAGATATTTGTAGTCTTCGACACATTTGAGGATGTTATCTGAGAGTGTTTTGATCTCGTGATTGTTGCGAATGTTAATTGGCATACACTCGGTTTTGGTTTCATTTAGGTGTAGACCTGCACAGTTAGCTGCTGATTCAAGAGAAGAAAGGAGTGCTTGGGCACTAATGAGGTTGTCAGACAACAGTGCAATGTCATCGGCAAAATCAGCATCGGTGATGTAAAGTGCAGGATGACGTGAGCTTCTTCTAGGCTGATACATCAGTCCATTTTCTTTGATTGTATCCACTGATATATGCATGATGTAGTCTATTACAATGATGAAAAGGAAAGGTGCAAGTGTGTCACCTTGGAGAATGCCAGCCAGAATATCGAAAGGTTCTGTTTCTCCATCTGGGGTCAGGACAGTGGCCTGTGTGTTGGTGTACAATACTTTGATTGCTTCAATGATTTCTACTGGTATGCCGTAGAGTTCAAGAATTTCAAACATAATCTTGCGGTTGACTGAGTCGAGAGGCTTTGCTGAAGTCTACAAAGATAAGAGCTGCAGTTTTATTGCAGAATGTGATTTCCTCAATTATTCTATGTAATGTGAGGATTTGTCCAAGAGTGGAACGACCTGGGCGGAAACCATTTTGGTTTTTGCGTTGAATGGGTTCAACTTCAGCGCGAAATCGATTTAGAAGAAGCTTGTTATAGATTTTCGCAGCTATAGGAAGCAACGAAATACCGCGATAATTGGTTGGTAATGTCAAATCACTCTTTTTGGGGATGGGGATGATTTGCGATCATAGCCAGATGGTTGGTGAAACGTGGCTGGCCTTTGCATAATTACAGAGCAAGAAGTAATTGGTGAAAAATAAGGTCCTTCCATAAGATGACCGGAATCTTGTCAGGACCAAGAGCTTTATTCATTGTCTTCATTAGAACACATTTCAACTCTGCAATGGTGTACTCTCCTGTTGATATGTTCAAAGCACTACTAATTTGAACTTTTGGGAGGGACACATGGTCAGAAAGACTTGCCGGATTACCAAGCATATAAGCAGTCTCCAGTTCTTAAGGAAAGTTAAATTAATGACCTTACAAGGTTTTCCACGTGAATAAGAATTCACTTTTTGAATAAGAATTATATGTCACTGATTGGTGGGGGGGAGTTACATCAAGATTTTAGAAATGCTAAGGTGGGGCATGGCCCCCCAAAAGTTGGGAACCACTGCACTAGGCTATTGACCTAGATATTGTCCAAATGTAAATCATGTAAATAATTCACAGTAATTTTCAGATAATAAAAAAAAGGAATTTGAAGAGCTATGATTGTTTACATCCTGAAGGGATAGGGCATTTAAAAAAAAAAAAAAAAACAAGGCCAAATTTAAACTCACTAATGTCACAAGCAACTTTTAATTCATAACACTTTTACTAAAATGCATTTGTATCTAACTTGTAGCAAATTTCTCTTTGTTCCTTTTTCTTTATTAAAAGTTTGAATTCCAGGTGGGTTTGTTATATACATTACAAACAGATATTCTTGGGAAAGGTATGAATCCATTTAAGCTATGGGTTACTTAATAGGAATTCTATCTGGAAAGATTATTGCTATTCTCAAAAGATTATTAGTACAATATTCACTTGCAAGAAAAAAAAAGAATTGTTTTTACAATCCAAAAAATGTTTTGGCTTTAAATAACCCACAAAGGGTTGATAAGCCATAAAAACAACAAATCAAATTATTAGAAATTAAGTAAACATTATTTGAATCAATTGATGCTTTGTCACCTTCATTCTTTTTTGCTTGATCTCCGAGGTTTGTGATAGAAGCATTTGTGAAAGGGGGTTAGATGGATGTGAACAAACTCCCCTTCAGATGCTTATCAGACAAAACTTAACTGATTGAAATACTAATATTTGTAAGAGACCTCATCCAACAGAATCAGCTGCTGCTATTACCATATTGAAGTCCTCCACAATTAAAAGCAGTATTTATTCAAACCAAGAGTTGGCTACTCCAGAAGAAGCTCATGGTAGAATTCTCTTCAAATTCCTATACACAGTATCAGCTTCTTTGGATAAAGATTGATGCTTTTCATGTGTTTAGTGTTGGTTCATTTCCTTTACCTCATAATCTCTTAGTTTCCATGTTAGTGTCAAATATTGCAATCTTATTGCCCATTGCAAATTATTTTTAAAAATGTAACATTTCTGTACTGTTTATGTAACAAATCACAAATAGAAATAGTGCAGGAAATGTTTTACACTTGTGTGGAAGCCTCACAAAGTAACTAACATAACCAATTTAGTGGAAATGATTTTCAACACTTGATTTGGATATTTTGATGATGTTGGTTATCTTCCACATTGTTTAACAGAGATTATTGTAATGTCTTGATTTCATTTCTATCATCCATAATTTACTACTCTAATCCAAGTGCATCATTCAGCTAGAAAATTCTAGTATGAAGCTTTATGCACCATTTATGTTCTAGTATTCACAGTACCTATCCCATAATTTTTTTTTTTTTTTTTTTTTTTGCATCCGAATAGCATTTTTTTAAATTTTTTGAAATAAAAAAAAGCATAATATTTTCTCTTTTGTTTTTTTTGGCCTTTGATCAATAAACAAAATACATCAGTTTTGACTAAATTGCTTTAAAATGCATATTGATATGACAATTATTACAGTATAAATGAAAGGGATCTTTTGGAATGAAGTCGGTTGAAAGTAAATGCCAACTAATGACAGAAAAAGAACATTTTGAGTAACCCAATATATATATATATATATATATATGAGTAACCCTATATATATATATATATATATATATATATATGAGTAACCCTATATATATATATATATATATATATATATATACATAATATTAGTGGTAAATATACACATACATATGCAAAATATAAAAATGTATATACATAAGTGCATACATTTGGTTGGATTGATGTGAGTTTGTGACCCTGGGTTTCACACTTTTGCGATCATCAGACAAACTGATTAATTTTTTTTAAATTTTGGGTTTATGTAGATTGCGTGTATTGGTGTTATGGGAGTGGGGGGAAACAGCGTCGTGATGTCATTGTGCAAATGCAAACATAGATGCATATCAGTACACCTGTTGACATACGCAGACATACATACACACTTGCTCGTTCGTCGGGACTCATACATATATAAACATATGTGGACAGTTTCAGATTTGACGTATGTATGTATATGGGTGGTGTTGTGTCTATACATACGCATTTGTATGTTGAAATTCAAAGATTGGAAGTGTAGCGAAAATTTCTCATGAATTTCTCCTGAATGTATACATGTCAGAAATCAGAGCATTTTTCTATTTTTTCACTGAATAATATTTCCTCGCATATATATATATATATATATATATATATATATATATATATGTGGTGGGGTCTGTGTAAAAATTATGATAGGTAAAAATTACTATTATTTTTATTTTAAAAAAAAAAAAAGGGTTTATTTGTTATTATATAAATTTATTTGTTATATATATATATATATATATATATATATACACACACACTTTTCGCATATATATATATATATATATATATATACACACACTTTTCACATACACGTATATATATATATATATATATATATATATATATATATATATATATATATATGAGGCATGGTGTAGTAATGGACAGTCACTTGGATTGAGTAGTATGGGAGCTAAGTTTGAATTCCAGTCAAGTTGGTTACATTCACTTACATGCAAATAGTTGTGAGAAAAGTATGAATCCATCTTTTCTCTCCCCCCACAAAAAGCTATGGTTAAATTGCATGACGAGCTGGATTCTATAGCCTTGAGTGGAAACTAGTCTAAGAGAACACTAACTTTGAATTTAAAACCTGAGGAGGGTTCCTTGTGGCACACTATATATACCAGTTCTCTGTATTAAGCTTTTCCAAAAGTGTGGTCAGTTCTGCATAAGCATTCACCACTATAATCAAATCATATGCATGAGTAGTCTTGCTGTTTTATTCTAAGAACTGAGTTGCCATACCATCATATGTCAAATGATTAGAAAATCTAGTGTACATATGAAGAAGGAAATTACTGGAAAGTAATTGAAACTCACCTGAAGTGAGCTGAATGTGTAATGCTCCTCATGCCAATGACACTTCCACCGAGCTTCACTACGGCATATGGCTTCACTGAATTTGATGTGTTCCTCTCGAATTTTAAACTGGGGTCATCAGGAGAGAATGTGCACCGTTTCGGGGCCTTCCTCTCAACGGTTTCATTTGCACACCAGCCCCCCTCACTGATTTGAGGCCCCATTATAACGATATACAAGTGTTGTAGATAAACTAGTTCAAATGTGTAACGGCGAAATTAAATTTACAAAAATTCCGAAAAACGGCAAACTTTGCATTCTGAGAATGCAACGTGAACCTCATTACGCATTCACGATCAGTCATGTCATGCCGTCATGCCGTCATGTTCGCTGAAACACTCCACAGAGTATTTCGTTTTTTCTATATCCACATAGAACTATTTTCTGTTACTTCTATTAGACGTTTTATACTTTTGGCCCTATTACGCCCTTTGATTCCAATTTGGCCCAGAAATTGGTACAGAGTGCCTGAAACGAAACCCCTTGCTCCAATTTCCACTGCTCTAACAATTGCATTAAACCCCTCCTTTATTAGCTCTGACTTTAGATTTTCATATTTATTAGTTTTATAATCGTGGCTTTGTTCCATCCGGCATTCATATGGTACTGTTAATTCAACCAGGATGATTTTATGGTTCACCCTTGACAGAAGAACAATATCTAGTCGCAGACCTTTACTTGATATTATTTTGGGGTAATCATTACGCCAACCAGGAAGGTCTGCAGATACCTCCCAGATGCCACCAGAACTAAGGAGATTTTTTCCGGATATAGCATGACATTTGCTTGTTTGCTTAGAGCCGACATATCTTTTTCCTTCTGCAACAAATTCCTGGGCTGAATTAGATGACTCAGACTTCATATACTTCTTCATAATTTTGACCAGCTCATCCAAAACACTATTGTGCCTCCATGTATATCTGCCATTGACAAGGGCTGTTTTACAGGAACTAAGAACATGTTCTAATGTTTGTGGCTTTTCCTTACACAGGGGACAAGTGGGATCACTCTCTTTCTTCCATTTAACAAGATTGTTCTTAGATGGTAGCAGGTCATACGTGGAACGTATTAAATAGCTCAACCTAAGTGGAGCCATCTGCCAAATGTCCTTCCAAGAAATAGATTTCTGAAGAGCCTCCTCCCAGTTTGTCCATTGGCCTTGTTGGGATTGTTGTACTCCTTTTACGAGTCTTTTTTTATCTTCTTCTTTCATCGCATTTTCGATGACCATGTCACGGCGATCTTTACCAGAAGATTTCGACCACCATTGCCTTTCCTTTAATCCTAACCCTTGTTTCCCTGCTTGAGTGTATCCGATGACTTCATTGAAAGCTAGATTGTCTTTAGCACTTGTTATCGTCTCTCTGACCTTCCACTTTCTCCCTGTTTTTAACGTAGGTTTTAAAGCTTTTATTGCTTTATCCTTGGAATCATCCAACATCATTTGAAGTCTAATTTTTCCGGATTTATACTCTTCCACAATCGATTTAAATGGCAACTTTAGTTTTGCTTGTCTGCAGTACAAAGCGATATCAGACAAACCTGGAGGCAAACCCAACCATTTCCAGATATATTTGTTTATTTTCCTTTCCATTGACTCAATTGTACTCATTCCAAATTCGTACACAAGTATGGGCCATAGTAGCATTGGAATAAGCACATGCTCTAAGCACCATACCTTGTATTTTCCTTTTAGAGGACAAAGATCTATCTTATGGAGATCTTCTTGTAATGACCTGGATGTTTCTTTTACTTAGTTGGTATCTTTTAAGGATTGATCGTACCACCGACCTAAACTTTTCACTGATTTTTCTGATACAGTGGGGATTATTTGGTCACCTACTACAAAATTTATGTTTTTGTTCAACTTTCCTTTTCTAAGAGAAAGACTTCTGGACTTGTTTGGTTTAAATTTCATTCTACACCAACTTATCAGGTCGTCCATCAAGCTTAATATCTTGTGAGTTGAACTTACTTTGGATGAGAGGATTGTAGTGTCATCCATGAACGCCTTCACTGGTGGCATTTGACAACCTCCACCAAGCTCAACAACATCAGCCTTGTTGTTTGTCGCTTTGATAATCAGTTGCATTGCTAGAACGAAAAGTATTGGTGACACTGTACATCCCATCGCAATTCCAACTTCAAGTCTGTTCCACTTAGTCGTAAAGTCTTTTGTAGTGAAACGCATGAGGAAACCATCAAAATAAGTTCCTAGCATAATAGATACTTCCTCAGTAATATGGTACATTTGTAATGATAATTGTATCATTTGGTGAGGTACTGATCCGTAGGCATTAGCTAAATCCAACCAAATGACGTCTAAATCTTTCCTTTTAATTTTTGCTTTTTGAATGGCCTCCCAGATCATGCTTCCATGCTCTAAGCAACCAGCTATTCCTGGGACACCACCCTTCTGTACTGATGTATCGATATACTCATTATCGAGAAGGTATTTGGTCAACCTCGATACCAAAACTGCGAAAAATATCTTTCCTTCTACATTGAGAAGCGAAATTGGCCGAAATTGACTGATGTCCTTGGAATTCTTTTCTTTGGGTATGTACATCCCTTCCGCTATCATCCACTGTTGGCTGATATGGTAATTTTTCCATGCTAATTTTAAGTTAGTATGTAACCATTTAAGAAGAGTAATATATGAAATATAAATAAATATATAAATAACATATGAAATATATGCAAGAATGCCACTAATTTCTTTGTTTAAAAGCAGAATTTCATTTGTATTTTCTTTTCAATATATATATATATATATACCATAACTGCTTAAATTTTGATTTGTCATATTAATTCTGAACAGATATAATAAATTGTCACTGATTGTAATCTTGTGCCTTATTCTCTCTGTTAAACTGAATTTGAAGTAATAAGTGTCAAACAAAGTGGATAAGCAAGTTGGGGCAAAGCTGTTGAGTTCATTGTCATATTTGTTGTTTTCTACAAATATTTCAATAGCTGTAGTACGTGCAATGCTCGTAATATGTAGATTTCTCATATAGTACAACATGCAGACAAAAATAGATGTTTCTCTATCTCGGCAAGAGATGTTCTTAAAATAATGTTAGTCTCAGAAGCAAATGTAGAATTTTGAGTAGGGTTGGGTCCAAAGAAATTTACCACAACACCAATAAATAAAAATTTTATAAATTAGGAGCAAGAAAAATTATATTAAATGAAAAGCAAAATAATAAATTTTCATTCTTAAGTTTAGTATGATTACAAAATTTCTTAGGACATTTTAAAAAAAAAAATTAATTCTGCTTTACATGAGCTAGAAGAAAATCCACACTTGTAGAACTCCTAAACTTGATCCATGTCTGAGTCTGCCATAATAAAGGCTAAATATTTAATTGATTAAACTACCCTCAGCCTCAAGGATGGCTTCTATACATACCAAGATTGAGTGGTTCTCATTCATGTTAGAACTTGGTATTATGGGGCCACTGGTTAGTCTCCCCCTTCAACAATACCCCCAGATGTATTAGTCTAGGAGATATGAATCAGAAGATTTAGGAGTTCATATGTTGGTGGGTGACATGATCTTAAAAATTCTTGGCAAGCCATTTATGAGTCAAGTAGACCATATGGGAGGAAGGAGAGTTTTGTTGAAGATGTATGGTTAACCTCTTGATCCAGGATTTGACGACTGTGTCAAGCCCCTAAATGTAGGTGATGATATTGACCACCGAAAACCCCCACCTTCCCCACCCCATAAGGTCACTGTAGAAAAAAGTGGTGTGCTATGACATGATGTTAATGATATACAGGAACCTCACAGTGAACTCAATATGGATCATCATATCTGCCTTCATGGGGTCTGTGAAGTTACCTGTTGTTCCTACTGGCCACTTTCAAGAAGCTAGTTATCTCAGAGTTGCTGTGGTCGGCAGTGAGTGCCACAAGCATTGTGCAGCTTGTCATTTCCTGTGCCAGATTGGAACCTGCCATGTTAATTGTCATGAGATTCCTGAAAAAAAAAAATGACATGTAAGATTACATAAGAATCGCTTTTATTTATGGCCTGCTAAAGGTGTGTTCTCAACCTGGCACACCTTTTATATTGTTTTTTAATAATTGAGATTTCATATTATTAGTAATTTAGTAAAACTTATACTAAAGATTAAGTGATAGGAAGTCTCTTCAATATTCTAGCACACTCTTTAGTATTTTAGCTTGTTTCAGCAACACTGCTGTCTTGATGATTCTGACTCTTCTCTGGATTTCCAGTTCTTTCAGCTTTTTTTTTTCCTAAATTGTTTTGGACTATTCCTAGTACTCTGATAATGAGTGGTATAACTGTCACCTTGTATAACTTCCTGGCAGGGTCAAGATACATATCTATGTTTTTGCTTTGTTTTAGATTTACTCTGTGACCAGATGAAACAATTAAATCCTATGTCTGGAATGTTTCTTCTTGTTTATTACAGCCCATGATGCAAACTACAAATTGGAAATGTCAAAATCAAACATGTATAAAAATTTTAAATTATCTGGGAAGTGATGATAGAAAATGTGACACCAAAAGCACAGTAAGATAGCAAAATGCTTTCCAAGAGCTAAGCAATATATTAAGAAACAAGAAATTTTCTTTAGGAACAAAGAACTGAGTGCTGAACTGCTATGTAATATCAATTCTCTTGTTTGGCAGTGAATTCTGGATAATTTCCTCACTGAACCAGAGATTTGATTTAACAAATATGTGGTTTTACAGAACAATTTTAAAGAAAATGAAAATAAAAAGGACACCTATATTTAGAATCAGAAAGAAACTGTTGAAATTTCTAGAACACCTAATAATTAATTCATTTTTTCTGGCTTATCAACCCTTTGCAGATTATTTAAAACCAGAATATATTTTTAAATTGTAAGAATTTTTTCTTTCTTTGAGATAATGGTTTAGTGATACAAGTCTTACTAATTAACCCATAGCAGGGGGAAAGAAGAGGTGAATTCCAACCTTTCTCAAGAGTATCCTCACATAAGTGAATATAACAAGCCCAATGGGAATTGGAACTCAGCTCCCCAATTAACAATTCTGAGCCATTATTCATTACTCCACCTGCACATCCAAGCTTACATCACCTGGTATTCTCAAGTGATCACCCATGTAGGTACTGATTATTACATTGCTTAATTTCAGTGATCATATGGAAACTGAAGTTTCAATGTGATGTGACCATAATTAGAACACATAATGAGGAAAGATTTGAAAAATTGAACACTTTCAAGACAGAAAAAAAAAACAGTAAGTAACTTACCTAATGAGCTTGTGGATGTCAGAAAAAGGAGTGGGAGAGATAGTAAAAAACAAGTATTGCTGAGAGCTACAAAGGATAGGAAGTTGTGGAGAGTCATGATCACTATATCCTAAAGGGATGCAACACATCGAAGAAAAATACCAAGTTTGGTCTTCTGGCTTGGATCGTGTGATCCATTTGAATATAAACTTTTCAAAGGATGTATGTTTCATTCTGTAGAACAAATATGACTTTATGTTTAAACCAGTGGTTATATGTTCAAGAGATCGTAACTTGAACAGACCCTATTCTTACATTCTTTTGGGACTAAGTTGCCTTTTAAAAGTTTATTCTTGAATTAAACTCCAAATAAAAAGATTTATACTGACAATCAGATGAACAAACAGAGTATTCAATAACAAGTCCAAAGTAAAAAGAAAAGGAAACAAAAAAAGGCTTTTCTTTTATATTAGGTTGAGTCATAAATAATTTCCTTTTTTTTGTTTTATCAAATTTCTTGTTCGAAAAATAAATTACAATTACATTTTATTCAATTATATATTCACCATTATTTGCAATGACTTGTTGCCAATTATCAGGCAGCTATGATACCTTTTGAGTTAAATTTCACAGATTTTGATATGAACAAATGTTTCAATAAAGTCTTGAATCTGGTTTTCACTAGGGAAGTTTTCCCCATTAAGACATTTTGCAGCAATCAAAAAAGGTAATAATCAGCTAGTGCAAGGTCAGGGGAATATGGCAGTAACAGACCAACCAACTTTAAATATTTTTTTTCCTGTTATTCTTGCTATATATGTTCCTACATTGTCATGGTGGAAAATATTTTTCCTTTAATCCGCTGTTTAAAACTAAGATATGTTAGTGTATTCCAAATATATTTTTAACTGCCGCATATTATTAGTAGTTAGGATGATATGTTATCAATTACAATTGGTTCCTAAAACCGGAAATTATTTATGACTCAACTTAATAGTTTTTCCAGTACTTCTAAAATACCAAATATAGTTTTTCTTTTATATACCATGTCTTTTCAGGAAGTGGGTGTACAACATCCTGCTCGAAGTAACTTTTGCCTCTTTGTTATACCTCTTTGTCTTTGTTCTACCATCCTTTCACACACTCATTGAATATGTTACTCACTATTTGCTCTTGCTTCTCTTGCCATCAATATATCCTGTGTGTGTTAGATTCTCTAGGCACTCTTTCCTCAGTATATATCCCAGAAATTTCAGCTACCTTTTTCTAATTGTTGTTCCTAAGACTTATTCATTGCATCATGGAATTTTTCTTTGTCGAAATATTTGTATGATCACTGAAGTTAAGCAACGTCATGTCTGGTCAGTACCTAGGTGGGTGACTGTCTGGGAATACCAGGTGCTGTATGCTTGAATGTGCAGATGGGGTATTGGATAATGGCTCAAAATTTATTAATTGGAAAGTTGAGTTCCAATTCCAGTCGTGTTTGCTGTAGTCATTTATGTGAAAATACCCTTAGGAAAGGTATGAATCTCCCCCTCATGCTATGGCTAATTAGTAGGACTTTTATCAGTAATTCATTATCTCCAAAAAATTCTTACAATCTAAGAAAAAAATTCTGGCTTTAAATAATCTGCAAAAGGTTGATAAGCTGTAAAAACCAATCAATCAATCAGTCAATTCAACTTTTCTTGATAAAACTAGTTCTCTGTCATTTCAAGTCTTTTCTTCATCTATGAGGAGATTATACAGTATTCACTGTCATATAGGAGAGTAATTATTATATAGCAATTCAGCACTCTTTTCTTTCTTTCTGGTGAAGTTTTCCTTTCTCTTAATACTATGTTTAGTTTCTGGGTGGCATCTTTTTTGTTAATCTTGTATGCCTTCAAATTTCTGTGTCACTTTTTACATCATCTGTTATAGCACTAGTTGAATTTCTGTACCCTGCTTGATGTCAACATCTCCAATACATAGCTTACACTTTATATGGAATTAGTAAATACCAAACACTTCAAATAACTGAGCATATGGATCAGTTATATCAAATATAGTATAGGAGAAAAGAAAATTGAACATAAAATAAATTGCACCAAACGTAGTTTTGCCCAACATTGTAAATTGCTACAAAAACAAAACATCAAACTGAAAACTTGAATCATGTTCTTAAATAGCATTGTTAGATCAAAACTTTCATACGGATGTCATGCATGACACCAAAACCATTCAGAAATATCTAAGCTGTCAGCTGTATAAAACCATATTCTCAAAGCAATGGTAAAAATAGGCTTTGAGTTTGCATGAGTGAAGCCTGAGAGTCTTGGCCAAGATCATCCTCCTTGGAACATAGTGGACTGGTGCTACAAAATCACAAACAACTGTACCAAATAAAAGAAACCATATCACTTTAGGACTACCAACAGTAGCAACAACTAAAATTGATAGTACTTGTTACTCAAAGAAAAAAATAATTACACAATTAAGATGTTGACATTGCACACTATTTCAGTTTAAGAAGGAAACCCCGATCAATACTGAAAAAAGCGATAACAATTACTGGACCTCGAAAAAACTATTTTCCTGAAAAATTGTTTTAAGAGAATGATTTCATAAATTTCAATTGAAAACCATGCTGGCTGCTTGGTCAGTGAATGTCAAATGCTTCCTTAGGAAAATGGTTAATATTACCATTTTGCTGAAAGTCATGCATTCTGTCTTACAGTTGATAGTCCTTCGTGCTTTTCTTTGTCTAAAGAGTACTTTCAATTGTCCTTCTGAGTCTGCCATCAACATAATGTCATATCTTAGGTTGTTAAGAATATGTCCTCTAATAATAAATTCTGGTTATTCTAGTTTTCTTAGGATTGTTTTGTTGTAGTGGTTAAATAAATCTGGTTAGAAAATGCATGCTTGTCTTACTCCTCTTTCTATTTTAGTCTTTTCACTGAACTTGTTCTCTATCAGTCTAGTTGTCCCCAGTCAAGGTTACGTATTAATCAAGTATCTTTCCCATGCAAATCAAGCTTTCCTTTTATCTTAAGCCTTTGTGTTTTTACCTTCTTAAATGCCTATCCAGGTTACATAATATAAGTCTTTTTTCATCTCTATTGCTCGCTCTGATTTAATACAGTGTATACACAAGTAAAAATGTAGCTGCAAGAAACTAATGAAAATATATTTATAGATCTCACAAGAATACATGTCCTGACAGCAATCAGGATGCACTTAAGCTTGAACAAAAGATTATATGTCTAGTTATAGGTTTCAACATACATCAACCATGTTGACTAATTCAAAACTCATCAGAATGGTCACGATTCTGTTTTAAATTTGAAAATAATCCAAATAAAGACATTTTCCAAGATTTTTTATCTTTTTAATCATTTAAGATAGAGAGACTTTAAAAATAGAAATTATAAACTAAATTGTACTATTTTTGACAAATTCCCACAGTAGTCTGTTGTTACTTTCTGCAATAGACTAGTTGTCAACTAAAGCTATGACACAGTCTTTCCTGCTATTTAACCCATAACTGAGTTGAGAAGAGATGGATTCATACCTTTCCCAAAGGTATTTGCATGTAAGTGAATATAATGAACTCATCTGGAATTCAGCTTTCTGATTTTTCATTCCAAAGCATTATCCATCACGCCACCAGCACACCCAAGCTTACAGCACCTGGTATTTCCAAGTGATTACCCATTTAGTTACTAACCAAGCTCATTGTTGCTTAACTTCAGTAATCAGATGAGAACCAGTGTTTCAATATGATGTGGTTGTAATCTAAATGCTAAACAATTTTGCAATGAAATGAGAAATTCTTATTTATACATCCCTTGCCAGAGTTGTTTTTTTTTTTTTTTTTTTTTCCCAACAAAATATCATTTAATATACAAGGGTGGGCTGAAAAGTTCATAATCAGACTATGAAGGAGTGATGCTAGATCTGTGAAACCTTGCATGCATTCATTTCTGCATCACTCTTTCATTGTCAGCCTATGAAGTTTTCAGTCCATCCACATAGGAACCAATATTTTAAATATTTTTTTAACAAAAAATAGCATTTGATTAGCAACATTGTGAAACTGTGTACATATCACACACAAATTCAAGCTCTAAAATAATGATATCACAACACTTAATATGATACAAAATTCAAATTAAAAAATAATGATATCACAACACTTGATATGATACAAAATTCAAATATGTTAAAACACACAAAATATAATCTATGAAAATAAGAGGCAGAGAAAGCCAAATCATAATCAGATTAGAAAATTTTTATTTTCTGAAGATGGCCAAATGGACTATTTAGGTAACTATTTAGAAAACAAGAAAAATAAATGAAGACATTTTATGAAAAGAATCTTTCTATGGTCTTTAAGGAAATGTGCAAACAAAACAAGATACTGCTTATATATGAAACTTGGAAGTATGGATAGGAAAAAGATAAATATTTTATTTTAATTATTGATAATAAAGTAGATATTTTATTATATATACATGAATTATTATAGAAAATATGTAACATTATTTAGGTATATATATTCTTTAAAAAAAATTATAAAATTCCAATATATTTTCACATAATTGAAAATTAGCATATAAGTCTCTGATCTTTAAAGACTTATTTTTTCTTCATTTTGTTGAATTTGGAGCAAATATTCTGTCAGGTTGTAGTCTTGTATTGATGCATCAACATATTTGTTAAGGCGTTCAACAAGCAAGGCAAATAAAACCACTAAGATGCAAGGGGTTACTGAGTGTGAAAGAATATGAGAAAAAGAAAAACATTAAGGAGAGTGACCAATAAAAAAAACAAGAACTAAGAAGACAAGAGATAACAAATGACATTACATTTCAATTTCTGAAGATCAAACTTGAGTGGAAAGCAATAAGCCTGAAGAGTTCCACAAATGAGAAATGCAAGAGAAGAAATGGTTAGTATAGAATGTACAGTTATATCTAGCCACTTCAACTATAAAACAATGAGACTTAACTGCCAACCTAGTACTGTGTTTAAATTCATAAAGTTGAAATATCAAAGAAGAAAAGCTCATAAAACAATTACCATGAAAATATTTATAGAAAAGGCACAGGAAAGCTACATTACGGTAATTAGAAAGATGTCAGATCAGGACTGATAACATTACAGATACTTTGGATTTTATAAATAGGAATATTCAATTCATGGGTGAATAGTAGACTTATAAATGTGTAAGATATACATGTGTAAGATTATGGTGAGAAAAATTGTCTTGCATGACATGGTGAAAGAACTTTCCTAGTAGCAGACCTAGCAAGTGATTCAATATACTCTTTCCACTTCATGTCAACAGAAAACATTAACCTGAGGATATATGCTACAGATATCTTTTGAAGTTGATAAAATATAATGGTTAAAGAGTTAAAATAGTAAAATTTTCAAGAATTTTTATTTGCTCTTAGACAATTATCTTGAAGAACTAAAAAAAGTAACACAACTGATTAGGTTTTTCCAAGTTTTGTTTTTTTAACATACTTAAAGAAAAAAAAAAAAAATGAACAAATTTTCCATGCTATTTTTGGCTTCAAAATAAGTCTGCACTCAACATGTGACATGTAAAAGTCTGTGATTGTCACAAGAAGAAAAAAAGAAATACATCTGTAAACAGGGTGGATTTTCTTAAGTGTAATCTTTCTCTTTTTATTCCTTCCCATTCCTCAATTTACTGAAGCACTCCTTGAAAATCAGTTACAAGCAATAGAAAAGAAAGACGATGTTTGATTTTTAACAAGTGGTTGTTAGGGAATGCACACAAGCAGCTTTTAACACTTTTCAGTGACAACATTTTTTTTTCTGGTATAGAGCAATAATAAAATAATGGGGATTTCCCAGAGGCAAAATAGAACTGCAGGAAAGCAGGTATTTATTCAGAATGTTCAGAGGACAAAATGAAGAGAAGATGTGAATTTCAAAAGGGGTATATGATGCAGCTAACATTGGGCATCTTACAGGTAAGAATTAATAAGACCTTTGTTAGTTTTGTGTAGCATTGTCACATCATTAGTACTGTTGGGTTTTCAAACACCTCATTTAAAATATAGATAATATCCCTTAATTATTCATTTTTCCTTGACATATTTGTCTTGAGTGTTATTTCTGGTTTTTATAGAATAAATAAAAATAACAAAAGGTTCATTTTATTTTCAGTAAACAAATATAATTGGTCATAATTTACACAAATATAACTAAAACCAGAAACTCCATAACAGCTACTTTATTAATCATGTAAATTTAACTTACCACTTGCTAAATATTAAGAAAAAACAATTTGTATATTGTTCAAGCATCCCATAGGATGAACTGAAGGTTAATATTCTTGGACAATGAATTTAATAATGTAGCCATATAAATGCAAATATAGCATATTGAGGTAAATCATTTACTTTCATGTGTATTTTTTATAAAGCAATATATGGTATCTGCTTTTAATATTGATGTACATGCTAGTATAGCATCTAGAAATGAATCACATCTTTTTTCAGTTAAGATTTTTTTTAAAGTACTCTATATAAATAAGGTATATCCTTCTTAGGAAACTTTATATATCTCCAAGCAATCCTAACTCGTAAAATTTATTATACCCAAACTTCTTAATGTAATTAAGAAATAATTCTCAAATGTTAAAAATCAAGGCATCAGGTGGCTCCTTTTTCCCAGAATTTAGAAAAGTCATTTTTAAATCTTGTTTGAAAAAAAAAATACAGAACAAATTTTACAACATTTTTTGTTATGGAAAGCAAAAAAAGTAGAATAAAAATTCTATCAAGAAAATCTGAAAACAATAATTTAAAATTTATTTTTATGACTTGAAAAATCAAATCAAATTAAACTTTATCACAAAAAATATTTTTATTAGGAAAATTAAAAATTACAATTTTTGATGACAAAAAAATTTGTTAAAATTTGAAAACACAACTAAAAAGAAAGCAAATGATTTTTATCTTCTGGCTTGTGAAATCTTTGTATTTGTGTTTATGAAGTACCGCATATACTTGTGTATCATGTGACATTTGAAGACCTAATTTTGAAGTTAATTTTAAGGAGGTTGCATCATACACAAGATGTAAAATTAACAAATGTATTGCTGGCCCTGGCTCTGCTGTTGACTAAATTATATATCTATTTACTGTAAGTCAAATTAGTTTCAAAATTAAGTCTTCAATGGTCACATGATACATGAATATATATGGTATATAAATTAACTTTGAAATGAAAATGATTTTTATCTTTTGCCATGTGAAGTCTTTGCACTTGTGTTTATGAAGTATATAAATTCACTTTGAAATAAAATCAAATGTTTATGCATTGAAATAAAACAAAGTTATTAATTTTTTTGACAAGTATTTTAATTATTTACTACTTAAGTAGATAGTTTCAGTCATAAAAGAGAGGGAAAAGGTTTTTTAGAAATATTTTTTGTTCATGAGCATTCATTAAACCTTTCTCAAAATGTATCATTTGTAAGAATCAAAACATTCATTTTTTTTTTATTTCATAGAGGGTGGTGTATTTATATCAATATAGTATCAAATTGATCCCTGACTTTTTAGAGTTATCTGTTCTGCATATAAAAAGACCATTTGTTTTTTATAAAAAGATTTCTTTTAAATAAAGAACAAATGAATATATACATTTTTTATTAATTCAAGTAAATTTTTGTACTTAAATAAATTTATATATCTGTTTATTCTTCATTTAAGATAAAAAAAAATGTTATCCTCCAATATTTGGTCATGTGCTTTGACCCCCTCCCCCCCACAAAAGTTTTAAAAATTCAGAAAATTAAATAGCAAAAATATACAGATATAAATGATGTAGGCACAGTTTCAAACTAGACATTTTTAAATAACATCTAGGTTCCATAACTCTTTAAAAATGGATGATCTATTTTACACTGTATCAATATTATAAACTGACCTCCCCCTTCTAAATCAATGAATAAAATCAACATTTTTTGATTCTGACAAATGTGACTTGAGAAAGGTCATATGAATGCTAATCTAAAAAAATTATCCCCCTCTCAGCAAAAAAGTTTTTTTTACAATTGAACCAGTCTATATAAGTAACAACATTTACATTATTAAGATTCAGAATCTTGATTTCATCTTTTTTACTATTAACACAATATTTCAGCCATTGTGTCCTCCAGTCTTCTTCAGGTATTTATTGATCTGGGTAACCTTCAGGGAATTTCAAACTGAACACTTTATTCAATCTACAAGAGTAGATTGTCCTCATTTCTCTGTCAATGTGTCAGGATATTGCATCTATATCTTATTTAGTACTGTTCAGTTATTGCTCACCTGTTTCTATTGAGTCTGGTATTTTTATCATCTTAATTTTGGTTGCTTGACATCATAATTCAAACTATTGTTATACAGTTATTAGTAATCAGTGAGGGTTGGATATAAAGGCTAAGCCTTTGCCAAGACTTCTCCTTACATTCCTTTCTCCTTGGGCAACCATTCTTAGCAACTATTCTACTGCTTGAACTTCAAATTAACAGTGCTTCATCTAATAAGGAGGTACGGGGGAGTAATGGATAGCAGTTCAGATTGAGGAATCAGAGAGCAGAGTTTGAATTCCAGTTGAATCCATTACATTCACTTACATGCTAATACCCTTGGGAAAGGTCTGAATCTTCTTCTTCTCCCCCCAGCTATGGATAAATAGCAGGACATACCAGGTCCTATAGCCTTGGATGGTAACTGGTCTATTACAGAAAGAAATGGCAACCTACTGAGGGAAAATTCTGCTTTGTCAATCATGTATTGAAAGATATATGATCACCTAAGTGTGTATCATGCATGGCACATAACTGACTGGCATCTAATAATAATTTTTTTCCAGGTGTAAAAAATTTTATTGCAGCAATAAAGGGTCATTCATAACAAAAAGAGCAATAATTCATAAAAAAATGTATATTACATAAATTGGTAATACCAAAATATATATTTTTAATTGTTATATTTTGATGTTACCAATTTACAGTTTTATTCTAATAATTTCTTTTTTGCCTGTGGAACTCTTGTCTGATTTCTTGCTTCCCAGCCACCTACAATTTTCAAAAATTTAAATGCAATATCAGTTGCCATCTTCTTTCTCCCTGAATTCTGTTTTTTTATTGTCCTTTCTCCTCCCTAAAGTCTTTTCATTTTCTGTCACTCCCTATAACACCTTATGTCTTAGTGACATTATCATCTTGCTTTTATGGCAATTATTTTGATGAGCTTTCCTCTCTTCCGATTTCTTGCTTCCCTGCCAATTACAATCTTCAAAAATTTAAATGCAATGCCAATCACCATCTTCTGTCTGTCTGAAAGCTGTTCCTTTATTGTCCTTTTCTTCACTAAAGTCTTCTCATTCTTGTTAACCACCTGCATCCTAGTGGCATTATCACATTGATTGGGGTGAAATGATTTTAAAGAAAAAATATATATATAAATTTGTTTTTTTTATTATGTATATTCTTTTAGCATGTTTTTATTGCTTTAATAATACATTTCAAGATAAAATTTAATTATTTTTACTGTATTTTCTGTTTTTAATTGTTTATATAAAAACTGTCCTCACAAACTAATTTTGTGTTTTGTGTTGTCTATTAAGATTACAGAGACATTTATTGGCTATAATTTTATGACTAGGAGTTTGGACTAAATGTGTTTTGGGGAGGAGAATTTCTATTAGATTTGGTAAAAATAAAGAAATCATAAAATTTGATGGGCATAAATTCTTACATTATTCTGACACACCTCAATAAAGTTCTAACTGAGCCTACAATCAACACAAGTTATTAAATTAATGACTTTATTGGCCAAGTTTTCACTTCTGTTTTAAGTGTAAAATCTTGATACCATTGTAAATTTCTGATTAATTTTATTTTCATTTCCAAGTGAGGTAATAAAGCCACTAGGATACAAGGGGTTACTGTGTGAGAGAGAGAATGAGAAAAAATACACACTATTAAGGACAGTAAACAATAAAAGAACAGGAATTAAACAGACAAGATAATGATTGGCATTGCATTTATTTTTGAAGATCAAACTTAACTGGGAAGAAAGAAGGTGAAAGAGAGTTCCACAAGTGAGAAAAGAAACATAGTATAGAACTTATGGTTACACCTAGCCATTTCAACTTTAAAATGATGAGACTTTCCCACAAATCTAGTATTTATGAAATTTATGAGAAACATTTGCTTTCGAATAAAATACTGTAGAAAAAGTAAAAAAATATACATTAAATTAATAAAACTTATATTACTGGAAAGTGTATAACAAGTGTAAAAGTAAATAGGAGGCACGGTGGAGTAATGGATAACGGTTTGGATTAAGGAATCGGAGAGCCGAGTTCCAGTCAAATCCATTACATTCACTTACGTGCTAATACCCGTGGAAAAGGTATGAATCCTCTTCTCACCCTCCCAGGCATGGGTAAATAGCAGGACAGATTGGGTTCTATAGCCTTGGATGGCAACTGATCTACTGCAGAAAGAAATGGCAACCTACTGCGGGAAAAAAATCTGCCTTGTCAGTCATGTATTGAAAGATATATGATCTCCTAAGCTTGTATCATGCATGGTACATAACTAAATGTTATTTGTTCTATTATCTAATGATAATAAATTTGAAAGCCTAAACTATAGAGAAGATTGTTTTATTACAAGTTGTCTTGAATATGCTGAAAGTGCATGTTTTATATATTCTCCTTGCTACAAGGTCTGAAGACAATTTAATGTTGAAGATACTGAAAAAATGATCTTTTTGCTGTATTGCTCCAGTAAGTACTTGGCTCCTCCTTTACTACCTCTACTAGAGCCAGGTCAGGCTGAAACTGGAGTACTGCTGACATACACGGGCAGGAACTGCCCATTCTTCACTTTAGAGACCAAAAGTGTCTCAGCATCCTTGTGAGTGATAAACTATTTTCCACCCTACAATCCCTTTCTCACAAACGAATCCTTGCAAGCCTCATGCTATTCCCATGGAAAGTGTTCAGACATACTACATTCCTTAGTTCCACTAGTTAATACCCTCCGAGCTATGCACATTGTAGAAAACCACCTTCATTCCAATCCTATTTCATTGGTTAGATTAAGTTCCACTTGAGCAGCTTCTTTCCACGAACCACTGCTTTATAGAACTGACTTCCAAGAGGATGCTTCTCTGATCACTACAATCTTAACTTGTTCAAATCTTATGTACACACACAGTGTGGGGGGAAACAAATATTCATACACATACAAACTTTTAATTTATTGTATTTCTAACTAATGACTAAATATACTTTTCATATAATTAACTGTACACAGATGCATAATAACTGAATATGCATAGAACACAGAAAACAAATTTTGATTTAATAGAAATAAATCCCATTTAGCCATTTTAATGGTTGAAAAAAGTATTCGTACAATACAAAAAAAGAATATATAATCTTCATTTGATACTTTGTAGAATAGCCATTATTCACTTCTACAGCAATCAACTTCTTATTGTAGTTCTCAATTAATGATTCACATATGGCCTTCAGATCTGGGATATTTTGCGGAGCTCTCGATTGGATTTGAATTTTCAAATAACACCACAGTTTCTCAACTGGGTTTAAATCTGGAGACTGACAGGGCCATTTCAGGATATTTACATTATTTTCAGCAAGCCATTTCTTTGTAGATTTTGCAGTGGGCTGATGATCTTGTTGGATGATCCAATCAGGAAGAAGTTCAAGATTTTCAACTGAAATCATTAAATTTGCTTCCAGAATATTTTGATACACTGCAGCATTCAATCTACCCGCTATTACTGATATGTTGCCAGTACCTTTTTGCAGAAAAAAATCCCTAAACCATGATGCTGCCACCACCAAATCTTACTGTTGGAACTGTGTACTTTTTTTTTAAGGCACCACCATCTTTCCTCCATTAATGATTTCTAGAATTATGTCCAAACAACTCAGTTTGGGTTTTATCTGTCAATAATACTCTTTCTCAATATGATTTTTCCCTATCTTTATGTTCACAAACAAATTTCAACGTAGCATCTCTGTGCCTTCTCAATACCAGTGGAGTTTTCTGAGGTGGGGGGTGCGTGACTTTAAATTGTTCATATGAATTTCATTGTTTATTGTTTGTTTAGTGACACAGGTTCTTGATGAAAGCAAATCATCCTGCAACTCTTGATGAGTAACCATTAGATTTTGTTTAATTTGAGCATTCATTTCCTTGAAGATCTTGCAGAAATCTTCTGTGGAGCACCTGTTCTTTGGTTTTCAACAGTTTTGAGTTTTTTTATACCTTGCATTGAATGAACTAATGATAGTAAATATTCAGGTTATCTGAGATTTTCCTCTAACTTTTACTTTTTCCAAAGCTTAACAATCAGTTCTTTTTGCAAATTTGTCAATTCTTTACCTCTTGCTATGATGAAAACCTTTTTGCACGAATATCAATTACAGAATGATCTGTTTGTATTTTTAGGTTAAAAATACCTACTGGTAACATTATTGAAACATTCTAGAATATTCCACTGGAATAATCTAGAGTATTAAAGCAATCTAAAAGTTTTAAAATCTGAAATTTGCATTATACAAATACTTTTTTCACCCATTAAAATGGATAAATGGGATTTATTTCTATTAAATTTTTTTTTTTCTGTTTTCTATTCATATTTAGTTATTATGCATCTGTGTACAGTTAATTATATGAAAAATATGTTTATTCATTAGTTGGAAATATAATAAATTAAAAATCTGTATGTGTACGAATATTTGTTTCCCCCAATATATATATATATATATAATACTAGTAAAAGGTTTGTCACTTAGATGTTTGATGTTGCCTTCAGCATCCCGACTTTAGAGTTTTGTAGGTGGACCCTCCAGGAATCACTCCATCCACTTACCAGCAATAATATATATATATATATATATGTAATGATAGTAAATGTGTAAAAATCTTATTGGAATGAAAGAGTAGACATATGCATTACAAGTAGGTCTTTATACATAAGTTTGCAACAAAATTTAGTATGAGTATGTCTGCAAATGCTTTCTCTCTGCTTATCAGTAATCAAATAGATATGAACCTACAAAACTATTATTAACAGTTTTCATTAATTAATGTACTGAGAATACAAACCTGGAAAAATATGTTGTACTAGGTCTGTTTGGAAATTAGTCAACTATTTAAGAGACTAATGGTATGTTGGTCCCCTTCAAAGTACTGCTTTTATTGATTTTACTAAATAAAATGAACTGTTGATCAATCAGGTTATCTTAAAACAATCTTCATCATCAACTGAATCATGCACATATCTCTGCAATCCTCTCACTTTTCAAAACTGTCTACAATGAAATTTTGTTTCCATTTTTGATGAGTTTACAGAGACAAATTCCAAGGCGCAAAAGAAAACAACTCTCTCTGGAACAGGTTTATAGTGGCAAAAAGAAGTCACATAAAAGGAAAAAAAAAGAATAGATGTGAAAGATGCTAAAACTGCCACATCAAAACTTAGTAAATCAGAAAAAAAGCATAATGGCAATATAACACACACTATAGATCAAATTACATGTAGAATTATTTAAGCGACTAAATTTTGTATTGACAAATTCATATTACAGTGAGAGAATGAAGTGGTTGGTTGAAATGTGCCAAAAGGAAAGGTAAGTGGACAGTGAAAAAAAAATGAATACATCTTTTTATATCAGTAATAGTAAAAAAAAAAATGATTTTTCTTTTTCTGAAATAGTCATG
Source organism: Acanthosepion lycidas (assembly GCA_963932145.1). Classification (NCBI taxonomy): domain Eukaryota; kingdom Metazoa; phylum Mollusca; class Cephalopoda; order Sepiida; family Sepiidae; genus Acanthosepion; species Acanthosepion lycidas. The sequence continues at coordinate 70,457,203 of OZ010595.1, forward strand.
ACAAAAATAACATTATCATTATACTTTTGACTTTAAACAGGTAATTCTTGATAAAATAATGATACATCAATAAGAACAGGCTGATAATTTTATTTTTATTCCGGGTATATTTTGAAGATAACCGGCAGTATTTCTAACTTTTGCAGTGTGTATATATATATATATCTTGGATGGCATTTAAATTTGAGTAAGGCTTTTCACTTTGAATGAATTTTTCAAGTAGAGAAAGAGAATGAAAAGGAGAAATAACATTTCATACACACACAAAAAAAAACTCAGCTTAAGAGCAATAAGATCATCCCAACTATTGCATAAATTAATTACATCAAACTTTGTATAAAGATAATGAAAAATGAGGGAACAGTCAATTGCAGAAACCTCCTGAAGAGTGGATTGAACAATTACAAAAAAAAGTTAATCTCTGAAACTCTAGTCAAGGTGCTGAATGTAATATCAATCAGCAAAATGACAAATTTTATTTGTATTAATCCTATATAATACACAACAATGGAAACAATATGCAGAAGGTTTTTTTTAAACCGAAGGATGCTAACTTGAATTGCAGCTGCATTCCTTTCACAGGGCTCAGAATAAACGCTACTATCATACAATATGTGTCTCAGTTACATTTTAAAAAATAACTGTTGAAAGGAATTAATAATAATTAACAAGAAACCTCTTGAAAATGTCAAAAGAAGTGGTCAAATGTGCTTGGGACAATAGACACTATGGACAATTTTAATACTCCCTTACCATGGAAAAATTTAAGAATATGAGAAAAACTGAATAAAAAAATTGGTTTGATTTTTTTTTTTTTTTACACAATCTTCATCATTAACTGAATCATTGTTGTTATTCAACTGAAATTATTATTTTCTTTATCTTCATCTTATCACTTCCACTTTCTCATTATTATTATTATCATCATCATCATTTATGCAATGTCATGAAGCATTTTCACATTGTTTAAATTGAATCAAGCAATTTTATTTGAGGTAAAACTAAACAATGGAAATCAAATAAACTTTAAAAAAAATTTTTCACATTAAATCTTTTTTTTTCTATGTCTTTTTTATTGGAAATAAAATCAAAAGTAAATAAAATTTAAACATCAGTTCAGTAGCCACATTTCAAATCTGAATAGAGATAATTGCAATTAGAAAAAGAAACCAACTAAAGCTGGAAAAGCAACTCAACAAAAAGAAATAAATACAGAAAAAATTATTTTAAATATTGAAGGAGTGGTTCATACAATTCATATATTTAATATAGCTCTTATTTAACTTTATGACAAAAGTATGTTTCCAACATTGGTTTCATTTTAATTACATAGTCAACATTGGATATTAAGTATAATGTATCTTCACAATATTTTAAAGTCATGATGTATTTTTTAATCATTTTACCCCAAGCAAGGAAATAAAGCTACTAAAATGCAAAGCGTTACTAAGTGTGAGAGAATGATAAAAAAAACACTATTAAGGAGAGAGAACAATAATTAAGAAGACAGAACATAACAATTTACATTGAATTTAAATTTTTGAAGATCAAAGTTGACTGGGAAGCAAGAAGCCAGAAGAGAGGTCCACAAGTGAGAAGTGCAATAGAAGAAACTGTGAGCATAGAACTGATGGTTACATCTAGCCATTTCAACTGTATATCAAATATAATGCCTTTAACCAGAACACAAAATGCACTACCATTAATATATATATATATATATATGTATCTGCAAAGACAATATTAATAAAAGAAATAACAAGACAGAAATCATAACATTTTAGCTGAATGTTACTTTTTCAGTGTGCATAAATGCAGGTTCCTAAATAAAATTTCTACATTTACCTTGATAAAGTCCCTCAAGGAATAAAACACTTTGGCATAAAATGTTTCCCTCTTGTCTTTTCTTATATATATATATATATATATATATATATATATATAGTTTATTGGGGCAGCAGATCATTATGCAAACATATTGTTAAATATAACAGATAATGAATGTCTATTATGTTTGATCATGAGCCTTTCTAAGCTTTGTACAGTGGCTTTATTTTTGTGAGAAAATAAAGACAAAAACTGTCCAACATTTGGATTTTTTTTTATTATTGTATTGTGTTATCAACTAATATCTGTCTAATATTATGTATAAGGCTATGTTTTTCTAAGAAATGTTTAATGGAACTAAGACCAGAAAGGTGAAAGTTTATGGGAGAGCATTGTTGTAGTAAAATGCAATCATACAGGGTTTATTAGTTTATTATTTTTAAATGGGCCATATAATAATTAGAAAAAAGGTGACCTAAAAGAGGTCCCATCATGATACTGTCTATTTGAGCATAAATATTGCCTAGAGGGCCACATACACACAGTAAAATGAGCCTTTAGATATTGGAGGCCATCTACATTAAAACAAAGCAACCCACATTCAACAAAATTACATTTCAAACCAGTCACAACATGTGACAATGGATTTAAACTCATGGTTTTGTTGATAACATTTCTTTCTCTCACGTGGCCATGTACAATGTCAGAACTGCATTACGAATTTACAGTCTGCATCTGCTATTCTGTGACTGTTATCATTGCATAGAAAACTTCTATGTAAGCATAAGATGTTGAATCCCATGTTTTTGAAAATCTTTACTATTGCTTTTCTAGTTTTGTCTGTGTTTTGTTTATTATAGTTTCTTAAGATTATGAGACTGTCATCCCTGTGGAGTCCTGTATCATTTCTATCTATCATTTTACTTAGTTTATGTAGTAAATATATACCTATGAGTTTGCGGGTAATGCACCATCAAAGCTTCCCATTATAGTCTCAAAGATCCTTTCTTTCTTTATCTATGTGTTAATAGTAGTGATTTATGGCAGTGTTTAATGATATTGATTTTGTTTGTGTTTATTATTATTTGTTCTTAAGCTAAGCTTTATCTAGCATGGTTTCTGTTATAGAAGGGTAAAATTCTTTTATGTCTAGTTGTATATATTGGCAATAATGTTTGTTTTTTATCTATAGTTGTTTTTCCACTGATTTACTCCTAACTTCTTACTTAGCTCTGAATTAATTCTTTCTAGTATCATTTTACTAATTTTACCTAGTTCGCTTTTGGTTGGGTTTATGAGCCTGCATGTTGGGTTGGTTTTGAAATCTTTTTTGTGGTATTTTAGTGTGATAAATGTTTGTGTCTTAGCAATGCAACTTCTTCGGTCATCTAGGTCTTATTTTTGGGTGAATGTTTTAGCTTCCTTATTGATATTGTGTTGTATTGTTTTTGGTGATTTTTTGTATGTTTTAGTTATATTATCTTTGAGTACTTTGTGTGTAGTGAGGGTGCTTAGTTCATATAAATTTATAGTCTTGTCTGCTGTGATAAATACATTTGTTGAATTGTTTAGTTATATCTTCTTTTAGTTTTTTGCGGAAGACATCTTGTTTTTTTTATGGAATTTTATGTTTCTTACTAAGTTAAGTATTTCTCAAAGTCATCTAGTTCTTTTTGTTGCAGGAGACATTTTTTGGCTTTAAAGCCATACTTTTCCTTGAGTTTATTAAGTTCCTGGTTTAAAAAGAAATGGGTTTTCCATCTTATTCTTTTTATAAAACTTTCTATTTTTTCAATTAATTTTAGCTTATATGGGGATGGGGTTTAGCCTTGACTACTCCCTAAGAAACATACCTTTTAATTTTTAAGATTGAAAATAATATTGGAAATCTTAAAAGTTAATCTAAACTTAAATTTAAATTCAGACTGAAACCACAAATTTAAAAAAAAAATTTAACTCTAATAATATTCCACCCCAACAATTACATAGCTTGTGCAATTCAGAATTTTTTTTTTTTTTTTTTTTTTTTTAAATCCTGCTGTTAACCCAACATGTAAATAGAAACAAAAACAATTATAATTACAGGATTGAAAATTTCTTTGGCATGAAATTCCAAGTTGTACAATTAATGTGAGATATTATGTATATTGCTTAATATATCAAACATTCACTTCCTTACCATTCACAAACAACTAGTTATTGCCCCTAAAGAACTGTGGTAGCTAGTATATATTTACACACTGTTTGATACACTCATGTTCACATCTATTTTTGTATGTTCCCCCCCCCTTTATTGATAATATTTTATTATTTCAGTTTATTTATTTCGCATCCCCCATTTTCTTACAATGATTTTCTGAAAGAATTTTTTATCCCCTATTTTTGTACTATGCCTTTCCTCTTTTTTCTCTTTTATTCTTATTGCCATTGTACACTCTAATCATATGTTGTATCATTATATTAGTATTTTGTTATTTTTTATTTCAGTTTATTTTTTCTGCACCCCCCATTTTCCGACAATGATTTTCCAAAAGTATTCTTTACCCCCTTTTTTTGTGTTATTCCTTTCTTTTTTCTTTTTCTCTTTCATTTTATTTTTATTGCCTATTTCCTTCTGTTCTCACACTGTATCCTAACTTGCCAAAACTCTAAGTGCCAACATATTTCCCACCCCAGGTCCTATACCCTATGTTCAATATCTCACTGCCATTCCACCTACCACCAATCCCAATTTTTAAATCTAAGGTTATTTTCACAAAAAGTTTTGCACAGTGATAAATCGAACAGAGATCAGATTTTTACTAATAATTCCATCTACAAACAAGATTCTTCCCAGCCTCAAGGACTACTGTTGGTGAGTCTCCATCGTTTCTGTTTATTTCTCATATCCACCGATGAAAGACACAGGTGTGTCTGAAAATTTCAAAATTTGGACCTTAATCTCTATGCTTCATTTCTGTCATTTAGTTAATATTAATAAATGTTTTTTGTGCTGATCACATTGGTACCCTTTCATTTGTCTTTGTTTTATTAACCAACTTATCTATTCTGTTATATATATATATATATATATATATATATATATGTTGATGATTGAATAGAATGTCCCAAGAACCCTTTTTTCCCTAGATAAACAAATATGTCATATAATAACATACGGTTTGTGAGGTTGACCTCAGAGGTTATTAGAAGTCACTAGGAAATAAGCATGGTATTTCAAACCAAATGGGTGAAATATTGAGTTTGATATGAAGTACAAAGTGGATTTTTGACCTCACAGTTGGTAGGCCAGAAAAGGTCAGATTAGACCTCTCAGGTTACCAGGTCAGTGGAGGTAGAATTTGTTTATAGACTTTATAATCCCTATTACAGTACAATCACATTCTTGATATAAGTTTATTTGTGAAGTTTGTAACTTGGCTACAAAGAGAAATGATATATAGATGCTGCTGATTTCTATGGTCTTTGAAGATCAGAGGTCAGTTTTGATGAATATATAGTGCTTTTTTTTTTTCAGGTAAAAAAGGGTTCTCTGTTTTTTTTTTCCTATTTTGATTCTAAAACATTTTGCAAAAAATCACTTGGCATTAAGGAAATAATTGGAAAATTTCATAGTTTTCCTTTCATTAACAGCAAGAGATTTTCAAACATTTTAGAGTGTGCTTTAATTCAAATTTGAATGCATAACGTTATTTTTTTTGAATGTTACTTTTTCAGTGTGTGTAAATACAGGTTCCAAAATAAAGTTTCTACATTTGTCTTGATAAAGTTCCTCAAGGAATGAAACATGTTGGCATAAAGTTTTTTCTTATTTCTTTTATATATATATATATATATAGAGAGAGAGAGAGAGAGAATAATATCAAATCTGTAAGTGGTAAGCATAATGCAACTAGGTATAAAAAATATATATAAAATGAATAATATATATTATATTTATTTTTTCACTCTTTTTTTATATATATGATGATTGTTATTATATTGACATAGATTAGATGATGTAAATTTTGAGTTAATTTCTAGGTATTTAACTAGCTGTCACTTGTACTTCTCTCACCTATCTCTGCTCATTGTGCTGACACCTTGCTTCTCCTTTTTCTTTCCCCCCACTCCTCTCTTCAATAATGTAAATCTCCAGGAAAAATTTTTTAAGTCAAGTAATTTAGACATTTACTTCCTTTCCTCTTGTGATTTACTTTTTAATAAATTGTGTAGATAAATTTATACTATTTTGTAATTTTGATCTGACAAGGTAGATATTAAAAAATTATCTGCCAAAATAAATTTATTATCGAATTCTTTGATTTGTTAAATTTTTTCTTTCTTGATTTATGCGTGCATGTGTGTGTGTATATATATATATATATATATATATATATAAATATAATATAATATAATATAATTTTTTTTTAATTTTTGAGTGTATGCATTTGAACATTGTGATTGAATGGAAAGTCCCAAGAAAAACTTTCATAACTGAACTTGATTTTTTTCAGCTGTTTTATAAAATATGACCAGAAAACTATAGAAACTGTTTTTTTTTTCAAAAAAGAAAAAAAGAAATCAAAATGGCTAAAACTTTAGAAGCTATCTCTTACATGTAACTGAAGCAACTATCCCAGCTAGTATAGAAAAAAAGAAGAATGTGTTCATTAGTAAAATCCCCATATTTCCAACAGGCTAGTTCTTTGAATTCACATAACTTTAATTACCAGTGAGGCTCATCTTTGACATTGTTCCTTGGTGATGGCCATCTCTTAAGATTACTTGCCTTAAACTGACCTTGCTATGCTTTGTTATTTATTCTAGGATTGCATTCTTAAATTTTTCATAGTAGCACACAATGAGATAAGCACTAATGTTGTATATTCAGAAACCCTGTTCAAATCAGTGGTTAACTGGGGCAAGGAATGGTTTGTAAATTTTAACATCTCCAAAACAAAATGGCTTTAATTTAATCACCACAGAGAATCTTTTCTGCCTTCCATAAGCATGGCTGATGCTAACCTCCAGAAGGTTATGTGCTCAGGTTTTCCACTGACAAGAAGTGATTATATTAAATCAATTGCTAACTCTACTGCTAGGAAAGTTGGGTCACTGTGTCATGCCAGATAATTTTTCTTGTCAAAATCTATCTTGCACATTTATAAATCTACCATTCAATTGTGCACTGAATATTGCTGCCATATCTGGTTTGGTACTCCTATTATATATCTGAAGATTCTTGACAGGATTCAAAGAAGGGTCTGTAATGTAATCAATCCTGACTTGGCATCTTGATTTCAGTCACTTTCTCATCGACATGACATGGTTTCCCTCTGTCTTTTCAACAAATATTTCCATGGCAATTGTTCTGATGAGCTTTCCTCCTTGATGCCTTGACTGTATAAATTTAAGCATGCTACTAAATTGACAACTAGGTTTCACCATATTACTGTTGAACTAATTGTTTGTTTAGCAGCATATCAACACCTTATGGGTCATTTAATGCCAAAATTTAATTTTCTTGGAAGCATTAGCAATTTCTTTTACAAAAATGTATTGCTGGTGTTTTTACTATAAAAATGTATTATTATACTTTCATAGTGTTTTGTTTGAGGGTCTCCTATTTGCTGGGACTCTAACAGGTGCTACCACCCCAGGTCAGGGTGGACCTGGAACCAACAGCAATTAAGAAGTGGATTCATGCTCCTCAAAACCTCCCGATCAGAGGCCATGCTGCCAGATGTAGTTTATTGTCGTACCCAGGATACAACTAGTTAAAAGTAACCATATTTTCTATTCTAATAGTTTCTTTTCTCACTCATGGAACTCCCTTCCAATTTCTTGCTTCCCTTTCACTTACAATTTTCAAAAATTTAAATGCAATGCTAATCTCCATCTTCTATCTTCTTGAACCCATTCTTTTATTGTCCTTTCTCCTCACTAATGTCTTCTCATTCTCTTCCATTCCCAATAACCCCTTGTGTCTTTAGTGGCATTATCAGATTGCTTGGGGTGAAATGATTAAAAAAAAAAAAAACTATTTTTTTTTTCATATCATATATCATTTCATTTCATATCATATCCTCTTTTATGTTTAAAGAGTGTAAATAATCTTACTGTTATACCTCTGTAAAAGGCAATGCTAGGTTTTCCTGGTGGTTAATCTTAAACATTACTGTCCAGAAAGAATATTCAGACAAGTATTATCTGTTGGTTTTAGATTCTTTTCATTTCAGAATATTTCAGGAAATTGACTTTTCTTTATAACACTGAAGTTATGTTCCTTTCAGAATCAATTTTGGGCTTTGGTAGAAAAAAAGAATCAAGTTTTCTCTAACAAAATAGAGACTTCAAATTTACCAAAGAAAAGTATGATTACATTTGAGTGGGTTTGGGGCAAATCAAACCAAATTCTAACACTCACAAGCACTCGAACATTTTTAGCCCTCTTGCATTTTTTGTATAATAGCCTGGGATTGGTGGAAAAAGTAATGTCGTAATATAGTGTACCACGTTTTAAATTCCACATATAGTAAACACATGTTCATAGCCAGATATATAATTTTCAATGTCAACGCTGTGTCCTGTTTGAGTTCTTTTTTTGTTATTGTTTTATATAAAGCCTGACTGATGATGACCGGATGTTTTGTTGAAACTGAATTATATCCAAGAAAACAAAAAATACTCATCTCCAAACAAACACATACCAATATAGATAGATATCTAAACACCCACCTACAAACTTGTATATAAAAATAGCACTCACTATGATATGAAAGTAGATTTCATAAATTAATTCTTATCAATGTATAAGAGGATACAACATCAAAGAGGAAATATTTACCATAGCTTTAGTGACGTAAATTAAAGGATATGGACAATCAAGTCTTTTTTCAGAGACACAAACTGGTAATTGAAATGAAATTGACAAACATGAAAGATTATAAGTATTATCATAACAATTATTATAAGAGTATTATTATAACAGATATAAAAAGTATTATTATAACAGATATAAAAATGTATTATCATAATAGATATTATAAGAGTATTATCATAACAGATATAAAAAGTATTATAATAAAAGATATTAGGAGAATTATCATAACATATAAAAATTATTATTGTGATAGATATTATAGGAGAATTATCATAAAAGATATTATTGCAAAAGATATGATAAAAAAATAGTCATAAGAAATATAATCAAAATATAAAATATATCAACTGACTTGTTAGAATATGAAATGGGTAATATACCAGATATAAATAATGTATAGAAATATATTAATTTAACCTATGTAATAAATAATTGTATAATACTTATATGATTATATTCAGCACCCAGACTCCAGAGTTTCATAGACAAAACATTTTGTAATCGTTTGGTCCACTGTCCTGAGGTTTCAGCAACTGACTGTGGATTTTCTTATTTTTGTTATTTTTATACTAAGTTAAAAAAAATTCTAGCCGACTCTTGTAAAATAATTAAAAATTTGATTAAATTATTATATAGTAAAACAGTGAATAATACTAATAATTAACCTGACTATAATAATAATATTGAAAAATGAATAGAGCAGTGTCTGTTTGTTTGTGTGAGGGATAGAGAAAGAGAGGTATTATATAAAAATCTGAAAATTTAAGTAAGGTGAGAAATGGCTTCGTCAGAAAGAAAAACTCATAGCAATGAGGTTCATTTCCTGGAGGAATCAAGTAAAGAGTTATGTGAAATACCCTGCAAGACATGGAAAATGTTGAGTATCTTGACAGGTGAACAGACTGATTATATATATATATATATATATATATTTTGTTGAACAAGACTGACAAGGTACTTTTATTTATTATGTTTTCCTTGTATATGTACACGTGTCTTCTCTACTGGACATAATGGATGTAAAAATTACATCACCACCCAACTTTCAAGATGGCTGATACTTCATCTCTTCAGTCAGAGCTCAATATGAACACATTTAAACCAGCATGGAATTGTACTAACCTCAATATGCAACATACACAGAACACGGATGTGATATGTATCTCCCATTGCAAAAGGTGATGGAAGCCCTTATTATAAAAAAAACAAGAGACCAACCCTTAATAACATTAATTATAAACATGTACTGGTTATATTTGGAAAATTAAACCCTATAATTTTAATATCTACTTTCAGTAACTTTCATACCATCTACAACAGAACTGACACATCATTTATTATAGTAGTATAACAAAAGTAATCCTTGAAAATGTCTAACAATTTAGCCAAAAGAACTTGGAGCCAATGAAACTTTAGACAATTTTTCTAAATCCAGAAAAAAACACTTGTATGTAAACAAGAAAAACATAATAAAAACTAAACAAAATTAGTCTATATTTCTGAGATGACGTATTATGTACACTATTTACATTATTCAGGCTATTTTCCTCATCTTTGTCGCCATATTTATTACAACGTTTCGGCTATTCTACGCTCCGGCCTTCTTCAGGTGGTTGGAATGTCGAACTGAACCCTTTATTTCACTCAATGGGGTAGACTGTTCTAGTTCCATGTTTAATGGGTGTCAGTTATCAGTTATCTCCTGTTAATTCCCCTCTCCAAGTTCTCCACTGCCTTAACCAGGTATTGAACTCGCACTCTTTGGGTCCAGTCACTGGATCTAACCAATGCCTTTATCCACTAAGGACACATGGCACAGTGGATAAAGGTTGGTTATAATAAACAGTATTAACAACATTTACTGTCCAAGAAATTTCATAGAAAATATGTGTTCTCCAACAGGAATCAAACATCTACATGGAACTGTCATACAACCTGATGTGCTATACCATTTAACTATAGAGGAAGCATCTGGTTAGCAAGGTTGAATTACTGCTTTTAAACTACAAATTTCCCAGGATTTTTCTTGAACACTTATATCTGCTCAAAGCATCTTATCATAAACAAATGACATCATATATTATGAAATGGACTAAGTCCGACAATTATTTTAAATGGTATAGCATGTCAGGCTATATGACAGTTACGTGTAGGATACAGGTTTGATTCTTGTCGGAAGACACATATTTTGTATGAAATTTCTTGGACATTCAGGCTGGTAAATGTTGTTAATACTGTTTATTATAAACAGAGCATTTACTTAAATATTTGTATCTATAAAAATAATGTATAAACAATAAATATATTAAAATAATTGTTGGACTTAGTCTATTTCATAATATTATATATATATATATATATATATATATATATATATATATATATATATATAAAATAAAGAGAGATAAAAATTGGTGAGTTATTTTTTTTCAGCTATTTGTTACAAATACATCAAATAGAATATTCAAGCTTGTTTTCCATTCCTTTTCAGATATAAACCTTTCTAAGCATATTAATGCACATGTGTAACCAAAATACTTCCTGTCTTTTCATACAAGTTAATCAACTGTGATTGTTATCAACAAAAAAATTTCATTCAACTCTTCAGTTATACCCATTAGTAAAATGATACAATTTTGTAACTGAGATTTTATTGTTATTTAACATAGCCATATTTTCTTGTTGAGGCAGGACCAGAAATCATTTCACACAAAGCAAGGTGTGTCCTACTTGACAGAGGATTTTTTGTCATAATGATTTGAGGAATTTACAAACCTTCTTCTTGGTTGGCCAACTTGGATATTATTCAAGTGTTTTTATCAAGAAACCATCTTTAGGAAGGTTACCATTCAAAGCTTGAGACCCCATCTTAGCCTCTTTTTTGTTTTTTAACAATGATATTCACTCTGTACAAAGCCAAGAGCCACTCATGGTAGAGGGTTACAGAGTAAGAGGCACCAATCTAAGTAAGGCGATAATGCCACCAACTTGCAAGGGGCCACTGGAAGTGAAAGAGAAGGAAAAGACTTTAGAAGGAACTAGAAATCCAATCCTAAACAGGAAACAATCGATACACCTCTACTCCTGTTCAAAAGACTGGGGAGGAGTGATTTTATATATGTGTGTGTGTGTGTGTGTGACATTATTGGACATTATTCAGTTAGAACTAAGACTATATGACAAATTATTCTGGAAGTCCAAGGACTTCCTGAAAAGAAATAGATAACATTTTTATGACCATTGAAGAAACAGACCTCTGGCCACGAATTCAGTTGATTGATAAGGATTAGCTTTTAAAAGCAAACAGGTTTCCAGCAGAAAATGGGTAGGAGAATAATAATTAAATTATTTGTCTGATGAAATGCAATAAAATTTCCCAAAATCTAGGGATTGTTCCCTTTTTGCCACTTGTTGACGATGGGATAAGAATGATAGATTCCAGATGCGAAAATGACCACACACAAAAGCATGATGAGAAAGAATTTTGAACTATAATTAAAATTTGTCCGTTGGGCTAGACCACATCTAGCCCTGAGGGGACAGATTTGGTCAGGTGACCAAGGAGGAGTGCCCAGGTGGAATTGCAGGGAAGGCAGAGGACTGTCTATGCCATTTGAGCAGTGATGGTGAGAGGAACTCACACAAAGCAGGAAGGGGAAGGCCCAAGTAGAATTCCAAGAAGGGAGGAGGGGCTCTCCCATATTTGGACATTTGCAGAAAGAGCCCTGATTGGTTGTTTGGGATGCACTGGCATATCCAGAGTACATCATGCCCCACCCAGCCCTTGCACATGGGTCCATAAAAGCAGAAGACTATGGCAGAGAGAGACAGAGACAGTGGAGACACAGCAGACACACTATGGCAGAGAGATAACAACTTTGCCTGATCTCATGTAACTTACCACCCTGAAGAAAAAGCCTTTGACTTAAAGCTTTTTTTTCCCAGAATTCTAGTTTCAAAAATTCTAACAACAGTGTGTCACAACTATCGGAAAGGGTCAAGAGTTATTGCATGAATATAGTCTTGCTTAAGCTATCAATAACTGTACCATCAACTTTGTATCAAGTAACTGTATATAAATATTTTTTTTTCTTTTATTCAATTTATTTTTTTTCATTTGACTTTACTCTGACTGGACCAAACCAAGTCATCAATTTGAGTTGACTATTCGGACCAAGTCAGTTTGTGGTGACTTAATCAGAACGTAGGGCGAGACAAGACTTTGGCCGAAATGATCAACACTACAATCAGCCAAAGGGTTCGAACTTGAATACAGAGTTTACGGGGTAGTTGTCTGCCTCTCTCTCTCTCTCTCTCTCTCTCTCTCTCTATATATATATATATATATATATATGTATGTGTGATGGATAAATTGTCATCTAAATTATGCAAAAATGAAAATAAAACTGACATCTCATTTTAACAGATATATTTACCAAAATTACACAAAAATATCTTGAAATACTAATGAGTAAATTTATTCAATAAAATTGCCATTGGCTCCAACTATGACCTCCAGACAAGTTCGAAATCTCTTGCAACTCTTCTCTATAGTCACCTTGTCTAAGTTGGTGAATACTGACATAATCCTTGCATTCAGTTCGTCTTTGGTGTTACAAGAAGTTTTGTTAGTCTCTTGCTCAATTGTGCCCCACACATAATAATCAAGGGGCTTGCAGTCTAGGGAGTTAGGTGGCCAGATGTAAGGGGTGATGTGATAGCAGAAATTGTCTGACAGCCATGACTGGGTTCTCCTGCTTGTGTGGCATGGTGCAGAGTCCTGTTGCAAGACTCAGGGTCTTCCAGCAGTCATCCTCTTGACCCAGGGCAGCACTACATCCCCAAAGCACTTGATCTAGCTTTCTGTGTGGAGTCTGAGGCCCTGTGGGAAGATGAATGGAGGCATAACACTAATGACCACTCTAAACACCATGATGTTGACTGAATAAAATCATCTAACTCTTTCCGAATATGCTGCACTGTCCTCAGATTGACACCCAAACAATCTGAAATATTTGTATTGGAGCTTCCAATGTGAATGCTAAGCTGTTTACAAATTTTTGACAGAGTGAATTGCGTCATGGTGCGCTTTTTCTCACAGACAGTGCCCAACTGACCCTACTATACTGTGCCGTCAACAAAATCAAAAACAATGTGCATGTGCAAAATTAAAAAAATAAAATGGCAACAATTGACCCATTGCACCCTATATGTGTACATATACGCACACGCACATGTTGGCTGTTGGCTCTTATAAAAAACTCATCCACCCTTTGACAGGTTTTTTGTGACATGCCACCCTCTTCACCAGTAGTAAAACTAGTCGAGGAGCTAGTATAGACACTAACCACCTGCCCATGTCACAGGTTGTACTGTTTTACATGTTCCAGTAGCAGGCCTAAGCCTGATCTGACTTGATTAATAGATTTTTAAAGTTACAAAGATTTTTGTAGAGTAGAAGACTTTATTCAGAGTGCAGTAAAAGAAATATATACAAGAATTTTTTTTGTTATTAGGTTGGTGCAAAAATAATGACGTAATAACGTCAAAAAACGACATTATTACGTCATTATTTTTGCACCAACCTAATAACTCTTGCTGATGTCAAAATACTGTCATATATTCGTTTGTATGACTTTACTATATAGGCTCAAAGAAATACATAGTCAAATAAAAGCATGATTTATATATACTGATAATTATGTAAATTTAAGCATACAAATGTAAAAAGTGACCAGTTAGCCTATGGAGATGCACCAGAGGGTCTTAGTAATATTTATTGGAAACTTGGGAATAAACAAACAGGATCAAAGAGATAAATAAATAATATATGTTTATTTAATTGACTTTGTGGCAAATCCTTTGGTAAATCAGGTTGGTGAAAATTTGGCTGGGTTGTTTAGTCTTTTCTTTTTTTTTTTTTTTCCTCTTTTTTATATGAGTTGCCATCTCATTAGTTGGGAAAGAAGTATATAGAGAGAAGGATTAAGAGAGAGAAAGAGGTATGTGTTTTTAAGAAAAGCAAATGCCTTCTTTTAAAAAAATATTTTATGTTCATATTTTATTTTTTCCATTTGGATACATCATAAGCCCCTTTGGTCAGTATCAAGAATTAAAAAGTCTGGTGTCTCTTGAATCCTGCTACTTTTCAATACAGATGGAGATGGTAAGATGAACCAGGTTCCTTAAAGAAGAAATTCTTTAATGAACTTGTTTGAAATCATTCTTTCTCCAGCCAACAATTTATATAAAGCAAGAACTCACAACTAAAACATAAAACTATCTGATTTTTTGACAGTCCTACTAGTATAACAAAGATCACTAACTGAAGGAATTGAAGTTGTTTCAAAAACCTGTTTATTACAACTTTTACTGAACATTTCACAAACTGTAATTTTTGTTGTTTTTTTTTAAATTTTATTACAGTGGAAGATTGATTTTCAAGATCAATGTTTTAATTTTTACCGATTCATTAAAAGGATAAATAAATCATAGAACAGCATATTAAAAAAATATCCAAATGTTGGACAATTTTTGTCTTTATTTTCTCCTGAAATTAAAGCAAATATACTGAGTTTAGAACAGCTTATTATTAAACATAATAGACATTTGTTGTCTGCTATATTTAACAATATATGTTTGAATATATAAAAGAAAAACCAAAACTGTTGATGAAACTAACAAAAAACTTACCAAAGCCTAAAAGTCTTATCCAGAAAAACTCTCAAACAAAAATGACAATACTGAAAAAAGAAAAAGGTCTAAAGGCAAATTTATCTACTCAGCAAAGTGTTCGAAGCCTAGATTTCCTAGACACAGACAAAAATGCTTAAGATTTTCACAATGTTAACATTCCTCAAAGTCAATGACCCTGAAGAGGATAAAACATAGAGAAAAGGTCACTAAGTCTGTATCCTGCTTCGTACTTATTAAATGAATTTTGATCTACATTATTCATTATATAATGCTCAATGTGATTAATATTCATCATTGAACTAATTGCATTTACAAAAGAAGGAAATTATGTTCAAAAACATGTTGCAGGAATTAAATGGTTTTTATCATATTTTGTCTCCAGACTTGAACTTATTTATATATAAAGTAGTGAAGAAGACATAATCAGCTTTTATTAATAAGCCCTCATTAAAACATTTGAAAAAGAATAACAACAAAAGCCAAAAACTTTAATCCAGAAAATTGTTTGTGTTATTGCTGATAATCTTTTCTAAGTAAATTATAAGCTTCTAAATCCTAATTTTTCAGAACTCTTTAGCTCTTAAAACCAAACTGTTATTAGCCTCTGTTTTATTCTTTTTGATTATTCACTCAAGCATAATGTAATTTAATAAAACTGATCAGTAATCTTTATATAATGTTGTCTAAGACACGTCATCAGTAGTCAACTTCCCCTGTCTCTTTCTTTACAATACACTTTATATCTCTTGTACTTAACATATGCAAATAGGTACGATCCTATTTACCAATCCACTACAACTCCCTGAACTGAAAAGGTTTAATGTCTTTAGTTGTTCTCAAACTTTTTTTGATCTTTTTAATGGAGATTATGGTCTCTTCTACCATGTCTGAGTCACTACCACTATCATCCATAGTTTCATCTTCTATTGCATTATTCTGATCTGAAGAACTCATCCTTTCTTCTTTGTCAAGATCTTCTTCCATCACAATATCTTCCTCTTAAATTCTGGATTTTAATTAGAATGGTCCATTAGGCTTTTTCCTTTTTTTGATATAATGACAGTGTTATGTCTCCTTTGCATGATGAAATTAGCTCTCTCAGGACTTGCTACTTTATTTTTCTTATACCACATCTTTTCTTTTGTCAAGTAAGACATTGTTAATAGAGATCTTATTTGTCTTCCCATTAATGTAGATGGGCTTTGCAATCTGTTTGCATGTAGAATCATCTTATAACTAAACAGTAAACGTGGTAAGTAACCGTCTATTTCTGCTTGGGGAAATGCTTTTAATCCCATTTTTACCATTTGCGCCATTATTTCTGCAATCCCATTAGATTTTGTGTGATACAGTGGTGTTTTGTCAGGGAAGCAGCCAATCTGCCTCAACCAATTATATAGATTTTCATCACAATATTCTGGTGCATTGTCTGATACTAGAAAATACCACTCTTACTATTTGTTTTATTGTAGTCATTTTTCTATCTTTTAAATTTAATGATTTCAGGCCATCCAGAGAAGGAGTCTACTAAAGTTAGAAAAAGACCCATGCCATTAATCTGTGCATAGTCCATATGTACATGCGACCATGATTCTGTTTCTTTAGGCCATGAGTGTAGTCTCCTTTGTCGAAAATTCTTTATTTCTGCACATTTTGGGCATTTGTGTACATATCTTTCTATATTCTGATAATTCCCTGGCCATCATGCATCCAATTTTAATCTCCTCTGTATAGTCATTATCCCACAATGCACATCATTGTGTACACTCTTTAAAATATCTTTTCTTACTGTTTCTGGTGGTATTATCATATCTCCATTGTATATAACATTGTTTTCCACCATTAATGCATGTCTTATTTCTTTCTATATTCTGATAATTCCCTGGCCATCATGCATCCAATTTTAATCTCCTCTGTATAGTCATTATCCCACAATGCACATCATTGTGTACACTCTTTAAAATATCTTTTCTTACTGTTTCTGGTGGTATTATCATATCTCCATTGTATATAACATTGTTTTCCACCATTAATGTATGCCTTATTTCTTTATAAAGTCTTTCAGCTTTGGAACAATTACTCCACCTGTTTTTCTTAATTCTTTTAGTGATCTTGCTTGATATTGGATCTTGTAGAGTTTCTGATACCAAACTTTTTAGAGATAACGTGTCCGTTTCAATCCAATGTAATAGTTCTTCATCCGTTTGCTCATTTCTCTCACCTTTCAAAATTTGGGATGGTTGTCTGGTGGTGGTGTTGGGGGGGGGGGTCTATTCATTCATGGCTACTACTATGATCTGCTTTTCTTGTGTCTTCCATATGAGAGATTTGTTTGCTACCATTATCTGTTCCAACTGCATCTCACATCCCTCTGCACTGCTGCCAGCCCCCTGCCCATGTCAGCTCATGTCCCACTTTTACCTATCTCTGGAACTGCTCAAAATATGATGCACACTAATGTATATGAAACTCAACCTCCTGGTTATCATTAATAATGTAAGATTTGCCTATTAATTTATATTCACTAAAAGTCTTTGTTTAGGAAAGTACATGGTCAGTCTTCCATTTGATCAATTTCAGATGACCCAATTTATGAAAATTATTCTTCACCAACAAATTTCAGAAAAGCTATTTCACTAAAATTATTCAGTCAAAGAAACTACACCCATCTGATAGATAGATCTTTATGTGAGCAACTTAATCTCAAAGATTTTCAGAGATAATTCTTAGATTTTTGCCCAATTTAGTGAGTGTAATGGATGTGTACATTGCTATAGCTAATTTTACTAAGTTACCTAATATTCAGATTTGATTTCTTAAGAACCTCTCAAAGTATCTAATTTATCAAAATTAAATTTCTTAACTAATTCTTTGTAGCTCTAAGCAGTGATTGTCTCCTTTTCTTTTTTTCCTATTTTTCTTAAGACCTCCTTGTTGCTCACATGTTATGTCTATTATATTCTCAGCATCTTTCAGGAGAAGCACATCTTTGCTTTTTCTCAAATGATCATTATCTGCTATATGACAACATATATTATAAAATGAACTAAGTCTGATAATTATTTTAATATAGTTTCTGTTTGTTATTCTTATAGATACAAATATGTAAGAGAAAAATCATGGAAAACTTGTTGTTTAAAAACATTAATCTGACTTTGCTAACCAGATGCTTCCTCTGTAGCTAAATGGTATAACACATCAGGCCAAATGACAGTTCCATGTAAGATACAGGTTCAATTCATATTTTCTACAATATTTCTCAGATATTCAGGCTAGTAAATGTAGTTAATACTGTTTATTATAAACAGAGCATTTACTTAAATATTTGTATCTATAAAATAATTGTCGGACTTAGTCCATTTCATAATATATATATATATATATATATATATATATATATATATATATATTGTAACAGGTGAAAAATAATAAAAGGGTTTTGAACTTCAGAACCTTGTAGAGGTCTAGTAATTATCCACTCTGCCAAAAAATCTTTCAGTATTGCAGAACCAATGTAATTTAAATGGTGCTGGCTAAAGCAGGCACAAGCAATGATAATTGATAAATTACTTCTCATGTCAAAGATTATCATTTAAAATCCTTGAGACAGGCTTGTTTACATAAGCACTCATTCACCCAGTTCATGCAATTTCTTAGGAAGATATTTATTTCGGAAATTTGGTTTTTCTGAAAGTCGGTTAGCCAAGCCAATTGTTTACTTGTTTGTTATTGAACAAAGAAAGCTTTATGGAAAATTAAATTAAAGCTTGAATTTTGCACATCCATCATTTTGACAGCTGAGTAATGGGTGTCAATAAAAGTACGATTGAAAGTGCTTATAAGTTAAGTTTGAGAGCTGAGTTTGAATCTCTTGTTTCATCAAAGCCAATATACAGATTGTTGTTCCATCATTATCATCATATCAGACAGATAAAAAGAGAGAGCTATTAAATTTGTCTGTTGCCGATCAAGTGAGTTGAACTGCAGAAGAATGTTATATTGAACATTTGTAGGACCAACGACCAAATGAAAGCTAAAGACACTCCAGTTTTATTGATCATTACTTTTGGAGATTTAATCAACTTTGAGATTCTACTGACTTAAATTCTGCATGAGACTTGGTCAGGCTGGGTTCATAACATTTCAATCCGAGTGACTTCTTCAGATCTAAACAAACACATTGTGGGTGGAAAAGTCTTCTATCCAGTGCATCATTGGGCCCATAACCTACCTGTAGCATTATACATGCACAAATAGTCTCAAATATATACTATAGGATAGATCAATAAGTCTGTAGTTTGACAGATTTATGAATTGAATACTGATCTGTAATGTTCACTGTATAATGTTGATCTATATGATAAGTATTCACACCTGAATGAGGTGTGCTGACAAAGGAGATATTGTTGAAAAATAAATATTTGTTTTAAAATAAATATTTATTCCATTGTTAGAGTATGAGGTTATATATATATATATATATATATGTAGAGAGAGAGTGGTGGCATCCTACTGTTTTGCATGAACCAATTCTTAAAATTATAAAAGCTTAGCAAACCAGTTTTTGGATTATCCGAAAATAAAATAATGTTATATATTATTAATAGTCGATAGTCTAGGTAATATGTTGTACTATGCTTACACCTAGTGAAATTCTAATAGACACATGCACAATAATAAATGGCAGTCAGAAGAAAACAAAGGAAAAGGAAAACATAGATAATGATAGCTGTGTAGAAAAAATAGGCGAAAGAGAGAGATCTTTGGAACTGCAGGGATTCATTTTGAATGTGGTTAAGAAACAGCTGATGACACTAGAGTCAAAAAGTATCATAATTCTAAACAGGAATATGATAAGAACAGACTTTCAATCTGAAAATATCTTAATAAATAAGTGTTTTCTATTAAATTATTAAGATGGTTTAATTCTTTTTGATACTATAGTGATTTGTTTCCATTCTCAGATTGAAAAGGAAATAAGCAGAATAGGTTCCTAAAGATTATCTGCCTTTATAGAATCAGATCCTAGAAATTTATGGTGCCATTATTGCATATATATATATATATATATATATATGATAAATGTCACTGTGTCACACTTTTTCAACTTTACTCCTAGAGGCCATAGCTATACCATTTTGGAATCAGCCTGACTCCATGAGCAAATTAAAAATATTCCAGACTAGATCCAGACCTGCAATCTTGAAATTTTGGATTCCCAAATTTTCATTACTGTGACTGTTTTCGGATTCATCCATCTGAGCTTCTATTGATAAAATCAATTAAAGGTACACAACTATAGCTTTCAGTGGAGTGTGTCACCTGAAATTTTGGATTCCCAATTTTTCATTACTGCAATTATTTTTGGTGATTTATTTTTTATGACAAATTTATAACTTTATAACTTGGAAATTAATTTAGGATAATTAAAATTAATTGCAAAATCTGTCAAAAGTTACTCATGAAATAAGAATAATTGTTTGTACAGAAAGTAAGGACATACATACATAATGCAATACTTAAATGCAGCAATGAATTTTGTGTTACTCTATAGTTTATTGTTGCCTATCACATATGGCAGCCATATGTCTGACAAAAAGAAATCTCTGCCAATAGAAGATCAGATTGCAATCAAAAGAACCAAGGCTGCAGCAAATGAAAACTGTGCAATGAAGTCATATGCAAATGGAAACTGGAGAATAAACACAAGGATAAGAAAGACAAATCTTTAGATTTGTTGGAGTTAGTGGCTTTCTCAGGAACAGATTATGGAACTAGTTGACTTATGGTGCGGGCAGAAAGTGTTTAGTTCTTGTGGCTAACTCGTATAAGATAGTGGCAGTCATTATTAATTATTCCGGGTGCTGTCTGGAATAAAGCAATCTTAACCCAACGTACAACAAAATGAGGCATTTAAACAAATGAATTTAAAATGAAGAAGTTTAAGATTGGTCATCAACAAATAACAATTTATCCAGGTATTTTATACTTTGTGTAGTGAATATAATAAGACCCTTGAAAAGAAGGGTAAGTTCACATATACCCATTTAAAAGGGAAAAGATAAAATACATTTAGATGTGTTTAATAAAAACCTTTTGAAAGGGGAAAGTCATGTATACACATTTAAGTGTGTTTAAATAAAACCCTGAAAATGGAAAGGTACAAAGAGATACATTGAGGTGTGTTTAATAAAACCCCGTGAAAAGGGAAAAGTTCATACCTTGGATTCATTGTTGAATCTACGTCAGAGAAGCATGAAATGTTTTAGTGAATTAGTAAACTAATCAGTTGATAACACATAACCCATTCGCCAACTGCTCTTGTTTGTTTTATGATCTGTATTTATAGCTTCCCTTAAGCGGGTGAGGCTCACTGTTATGATGTCGAAGTTTAGCACTAGTCAGTCGCTAAGCTTGTATTCTTCTTTTTTACGTTATTCTCAGTGACCCGTTATATAGTCTTTTTCTTGCACTTATGCAAATTAGGCATATTAATTTGCCAGTATCATTACACTCACAAAAAAATGTTCCTTGAAAATGCAAGGGAAACACCGTCAGTGGTCAATTTATAATTTTGAATGTTTTCAACACTACCAGAAGTGCCATGTGCAAATAACCAATTTTGGTCATTTGACGCCTGATTCTTGAGATGGAAACTTCTGGTCGACCTAACAGATTATTTTAAAAAAAAAAACTGTGATGATTTCCAAAGAAGAGGCACTCTTACTTCATCATTCAGTAAATGTTAAGATAAAAAAAAAGACAAAGGTTTAATTTCATCTTATAAAATGTTTGAACTAATAGCAAAACCTGGAAAACCACCTACAGTTGGTGAAGATTTGATTTCTACTGTTATGCAACAGAGTCCTCAACAGATTACTGATTGTATTCTGTTGAACAACAATATAATATAAAGACACATAAATGAAATGGCAGGGAATATTGTAAATCAATGTGTTTTACTTTACAAGTAAAGAATTTCACGTTACAGATTGCTGAAACCCTTTTACCTAATAACCAAGCCATTCTTATGGTGTATATTAGGTTTTTGGAGAGGAAATACTTTTTGTTTGTAGTCTTATGACAGATACTAAAGGAGCAAAGACGTATCAGACTATTTCCATGAAAAAAATATTCCTATAGGTAACATCATATTATGTGCAACTGATGGTGCTGCTGCTATGGTAGGTAGATACAGGCATTTTATAGTATATTTAAAAGACACTGTCCCTAACGTGTTTTGCATACAATGTGTGGTTCATTGACAACATTTAATTTAAAAAAATTTGGGTGGACATTTGAAAAATATTCTTGATAATGTAATAAAGGTTGTCAAATGTAGTAAGTCAAATCCACACCAAGATTTGTCTTTTCCATCAACTTTTGTGCTGACAATGAAGAGTTTAAAAACTTAATTTAACATACACAGGTTAGATGGCTTTCTAAAGGCAATTGTCTGGGTTGTTTTGTTGAACTATGGCAAAGTGTTGAATTATTTTTGAATGGCACTGAGCTTGGAGAAGAAATCATAGCTGCTAAATCTGACATTTTCTACCTTTTTTTGAGAAACTATACAAAATAAATATATTTTCTAGCTATTTGAGAAACTAAATATACAGAACAAGCAGCTAGAACAGAAGAATGCAAATATTTTAAATTGCAAACAGGCAATCAGTGCTTTTCTTGGAAAACTTTGTTTAGGATTACTATTGAGCATAAGGAATTGCTACGTTTTTCAAATCTTGCTGCATGAAGACATTTTAATTTATATTGATTATTTGAAAAAAAAATGCATGACGATATGGAAATTAGGTTCAAAGGTCTTCTAGAAATGGAAATCCCAAGTTACGAATTAATCCATAGCTGGGGGAGAAGAGGTGGATTTATACCTTTCCCAAGAGTATTTGCATATTAGTGAATATACCAAACCCAATTGAAACTGCTATTATTTTTAATCTTTTTCTTATATGTAGATGATGCTATTATAGTTGTATTTCCTAGTTTATTCATTTTTTTTATGTGTGCTTCTTATATTTGTTAAAATATAAACACACATGTTTATGTTTGTATTTGTTATATATATACAGGTTGGGCCAAGAGTAAGTATACTCTTTATAATTTTTTTTTACTTTTATTTATTACAATTATATTTGTTTAATGTTGTAAGTGCTTGAAATGCCCCCTGCCAAGCTTACAACATTCCTTGAACCTCTCCAGAACACTGTGACATACAATATGACACAAATTCTGATCTGCATCAGTTGTGTTGGTGGAATAGTGTCAAATGTTTCTCGCTATGCTTTGTGCACCTTCTCAGCATTTTCAATCTTCCAATACTGCTTTAGAATCCGCTTTCTTTGTTCTAGACTCAAAATATTTGCAATTCTTTACAGTATTTGTAAAAATAAAAAAAATCACATCAATATATAAATAATCAAACAACTGTCCACCTACTTTTGGCCCGTTCTGTATATAAGGGGATACTGACAGTCTGTTGCATGCTTGAATGCAATCTTCAGGCCTGAAGATCCTGTTCAAATATGAAACAGACTGTTGCCACTCAGTGTTGACCTAAATAGCCTCTTTATATTTACATACACTCTATCCCTGATATTGAGCACTTTTATATATAAATATTGCACACCGTATAACTATATTTTTAACAAATATACACACATACACATCTTTGTTAATCTCTAGGTCAGGAGACAAATCTTTAAAATTTTTATTTATTTATTATCTACTAAAGCTGTATTTATTAATATTGAACACTCTATTTACAAAATCTGCTTACTTTTTTGTACAAACAATCTTTATTATTGAAGAGAGAAAGAAGAAAGAGACAGAGAGAGAGTGTGTGTTTTTTTCTTTTTGAACTGCTTTATAAAATGTCACCTGGCAAAAAAAGTGAGGTAAACCCACAATATATATTCTTTTAAATTCTTCCTTTTAAATTAAGTAGACCTAAATCAGTACTATAGATTACACACAGATTATATTAAAACTCAGCAAAATCAGAAAGAAAGTTTTCTGGATGCTAATATCATCTGTCTGTAATCCAGTTGGGCTCCACACCTTAGGTAGCCCCACACTAGAGTATTTATATCATTCTTTGGTTGGAAACTGGGACCTACCAAAAATGTTACAAATTGCGCTTTGCACTCCCTAAGCCTGGCCCTACATCTAAAGATTTTTCTTTTCAGTTAGTAAGTGCATTTTTATTACAACCTTTTTATTTTGTCAGTGGCTAAACAGGCAAGTTTATAAAAAAAAATTATACATAGTTTTTATGTTTCATAATCTTTATAGATGAGAACAACTACTTTGGACATGAAATTTGAAAATGTTCATAAATACTTTGAAAGGTGGATTTTAGTTAAAAAAATATTTTAAATCTCTTGATATCTGCCGCAATGAAATTAAAGTTTATACTTTGCACTACATTTCATTATTTATACTAATATCCGATTGTTCAGAAAATAAAATCACATTTAAAATATGCAAATGTAAAACCAACTATTTCAAAATCAAGACTTTAACCTAAATTTCATTTAACATCATTGGCAACAAAATTTTAATAAGTGTCATGTTCCACATTGTAAGCTTCAATTATTTCATAACTACATATACTTGGCAAATTAGGTAATAACTTAAAGCATTAAAATTGCTGAGAGTAGTACTAAAAACCTTACAAAAGGAGATACTCTCAGGTTTGTAAAAATTGTAGCCTCAATTCCACTTTTTAATTTTTTTTTTTAAATTCCCTTTCTCCACAGAACCGCTACTTATTTATATCCATGAAAACTTCCTAGAATATATTTCACTTCCAAGAAATTGATAATTTAGAATGGTTCAACTGATTTGATACAGATGCTAAAACTTCCTTCAGTTCTAAATATTAATTAAAATCTTGCACATCTATAAATCTACCATTCATCTGTATGTTGAATATTGCTGCCATATCTGGTCTTGTGCTCCTGTTACGTATTTCAAGATTCTTAAAACAAATTCAAAGAATGGTCTGTAATGTAATTTATCCTGACATGGCACTTTGACATCAGTCACTTTCCCACTGCTGTGTCATGGCTTTCCTCTGTCTTTTCTACAAATATTTTCATGACAATTGTTCTGATGTGCTTCTCTTCTTGGTGTCTTAACTGCATGAATATAAGCATGCTACTAGATTGACAACTAGGTTTCACTGTTTTACTAGCTAGATGCAACAGTATGTTCTATTCTAATAGTTTCTTTTCTTGCCTGTGGAACTCTCTTCTGATTTCTTGCTTTCCTGTCACCTACAATTTTCAAAAATTTAAATGCAATGCTAAATGCCATCTCATGTCTTCCTGAATCTGTTCTTTTATTGTCCTTTCTCCTCACTAATGTCTTCTCATTCTCTACCACTTCCAATAACCTTTTGTGTACTAGTGGCATTATCACATTAAATGGGATTAAATGATTAAAAAACAAAAATCTTAACCAACCAAAATCATTAAAATCTATTCTATGGGTAATATTTTTTTTTATCACACATAGGGATTGATCTTACATCTTCTAGATAATAAAAGTAATGCTTTGTTGGATTAACCTGTCTCCTTTGTTGGTTCAGATGGTTTCAGCCCAAGTAGCTCAATTTAAGCTCGTTGTTTCTATCTACAGGGAGGACACTTTCAGTTGCAGGCTCTTCCAGATTCTTTTGTAAAGAAGTGGCAGTGAAGGAGAAGGGTGTTTTTCCCTGTTGGACTAGATGCTGTGGTTGGAGTATCTGTTCTGTGCTGGAGGCCTTCTTTCCACCCTTATGTTGTCTCCCCTGTTGTGTAACATCTCTTCTGTAGCAGTGGTATGACCGGCTATGACTAGCTTAGACAAGCTATGACCAGCTAAGATCAGCTTAGACCACCTGGCTCAGTGGGGAGTCAAGGTAAATCCCATACACTTTCAGTTACCTTGTGAATTTTTGTCAGGACTGAACAGACTTTCTGCTGCCAGAATAATATTTCTAAAATAATTTGACAAAAACAATCTCCTTTCAGAACATTTTCAATGATGGGTCCCCACTGACTATGCCAAGAAAAAGGAGCTGTACAGGCAAATAAATAATGCTCTTAGAAAATTCTTTGGGGCACAAGTGATATCATATAGAGATCAGAGAAATGGTCAATCAAACAAGAACCAGTGTATATATAGTAGAGTTGCACAGTGGAAACAAGTTGAATTCATATCCTTGATGTCCATAGTTATGTCTGATGAAAGGGAGTTTTTGACCCCATCAACATGAAGGTTATATCAATTGTGGCTTCTATTCCTGTTATACTTACTTGAAAATGGTATCTTATTTACTTTGTAACCCAAAACTTCCTTCTCTTTAATATCTGTAAACTGTGCGTGCGATGATTGTTCTTGATAATGATAGTTTGAATTGTATCCTCTTCCCTTCTTTATGGTTTGAATTCAGAGTTGTCCTTTTCCTATATTGATTTGTTGTCCTATCATGACTAGAGAACCTAGTCTAGCTTATTATTTGACACATGACTGGGGTGAGAGGAGATGGATTCATGCCTTTTCCTAAAAGCACTAGTACAAAGTACAGCCTTGGAATTTGATCTCAGCTAAGCAATTCCATTTTTCATATCAGTAACCCTTATGCCACTCAATACATATGTTATTGAAGTATATCATTGTCAAAACAGTTGATTTATGCAAAAATTCATAATGTATCATGTTCAGCTCCCCAAGAATATTTCAAACAGATTGGAAAGAAATCTAAGAAGAGAATTTTAGTTCCCTATGAAATCATACCAAAGAATCAGTCCTTTGTGGGTTATTTAGCTGAAACAAAAATAATTCTTTCTTGTTTTTTTTTCGTTTTTTTTTGCAAATATTGCATTAACAATTTTTTTAAGATAACAATTATTTTTCCAGATACAAAAGCTACTATTTAACTCATAACTTGGGAGAATATAATCAACCATTTGATATAATCTGTTGACTAGGAACAGAAAAATTTATTTCCTTTGGTTGATTTTGGCAGGTGATGAGAAATGTGCAATCTATGTTAAGATAGAAAATGCATTTATCACTTTTTATTTATATTGATCACTACAATTAGCTTTAACAACTCAATAGGGGGAAAAATGACTGGCCACATTCAATACGTAAAAAAAAAAAACTAATGATGTTCTATCATCACCAAACAGACAATGAATTTCTATCACATTGAATGGGTGTTCTCTCAAGGAGGTCCCTTGTCTTGAATGTCTGTTGGGATGTAAGCCTACCCCAGGTCTCAAGTGGAACTCATATATATGATCCATTGCTATAAATACTGAAAAAATGGTTGGTTCCCTATACTGCTCCAGTAAGTAACTGGCTCTTTCTTCTACACTCTACTTTTACAAGAGCTTGGTCAAGCTAAAAATAAAGCACTTTTTTTCTTTTTCTTTTTTTTTTTAATCATTTCACCCCAAGCAAGATGACAATGCCGCTAGAACTCAGGGGATTACAAGGAATAAAAGTGAAAGAAAATGGGGAGGATTGAGGAAAGGACAAAAAACGAACAGGAAAAGAATGTGATTGATGTTCCATTTAAATTTTTAAAGATTGTAGTTATCAGGGAAGCAAAAAATCAGAAGGGATTCCACAGCTGGGGAGTGCAAGAAAAAAAAACTATTAGAGTAGAAGTGACTGTTGCATCAGGCTCATTCAACAGTAAAAGGGTGAGACCTAGCTGCCAATCTAGTAGCCCACTTAAGTTTATGTAGTCAGGGCACAAAGGAAAAAACGTCATTCAAACAGCTACCGTGAAAATATTTGTAGAAAAGACAGAGCGAAGCCACATCATGTTGGGAAGAAAGTGACTGGAGATGAGATGCTTGATCAGGATTGATTGTATTGCAGACTCTTCTCTGGATTTTGTCAAGAATCTTCAGATGCACAATAGAAGCACCAGACCGGATATAGCAACAGTATTCAATACACAGGAAAATGGTAGATTTATAAATGGGCAAGATGGATTCTGTTTGATAGAGTCCAGAAGTGTCTATGCAGCTTTGTGGGTGATAAATTGTTTTCCAACTCACAACCCCTTTCCCACAGATGAAATGTTGCAAGCCTCTTGCTTCTCTATCACTATTTCCATGTTCATTTGAGCTACATTTCTTAGTTCTCCCAACTAAGACCTATCACATTATGTACATTGAGGTGAACCACCCACATTCCTTCAGTAAGGATTTAGTTCCACTTGGATAGCTTCTTTTCAAGAACTGTTGCTTTGAGGATGCTTTCCTGAACATTACAGTCTCTTCAAGTCTAGGGTTAATCATTATCTTTCCCACATATCCACATAAACTATGCCCCTTACACTTAACTCTTACACAATAACTGTCTTCAGTAATGCCCTACCTTGAGTCACCCTTGGGCCTTGTACAGAAGCATATATTAAGTTATATTAAATTGATCAC
Organism: Acanthosepion lycidas; assembly: GCA_963932145.1. Taxonomy (NCBI): domain Eukaryota; kingdom Metazoa; phylum Mollusca; class Cephalopoda; order Sepiida; family Sepiidae; genus Acanthosepion; species Acanthosepion lycidas. The sequence continues at coordinate 70,486,051 of OZ010595.1, forward strand.
TACTTAAAATTAGATGCTATCTCTGTCTGTGGCAGACTGTGCAAGTCCCAAGAATTTGAGCCATTGTGAATTTTTACAGGTTGACAAATGGCCCAGACTGCTAGGTGATGGGTGTTTTTATTGAGTAACCATCTCTAGATTGACTGCCAACCAAAACAGAAAATTTCTATCTACCCTTCAACACACCAACTGGTTTTGAATTCAGACTCATCCTTCTCCTAGCCTGTTTGCCAAACAAAGGCAAAGTGCCCAGTTTGTGCTGTTATTTAACCCATAGTTGGCGGGAGATGTGATAGATTCATACATTTCCTAAGGTATTTATATGAAAGTGAATGTAACAAATTCATCTGGAATTTGAACTTAGTTTGCCAATTTCTCTTTCTGGACTGATAACCAGTATATTACCTGCACATCAGCACACCTAAACAAGAAATGAGTACACTGTGTTAACAACAGATGCAAAAAATAGTTCTCAGCTTATATTAAATTGATCGCTACATGTAAACAAAGACTTCATTAACATCTGGTGGAACATGACATAATTGGATTGCAAAGAAAGCATCATAGCAGGTTAGCGGTGTATTACACCAGAAATGTGCAGCTTTGGTAAACAGCATGATAAGTCAAAGCCTTAGCAAAAAAAAAAAAAAAAAAAAAAATAATGTCATTAGACAAAGATGTTTTCGCCTTTCATACTTACTGGACCTGGTATGTTTTCAATTATCATTTATTTCAATCACAACAAGACATTAAGAAATAATAAAGAAATCAATTTAGATCTCTCAGCTTTTTCATAATAGTCTCCAGAAATTTTATCCACATAGAATATAAAAAATTGCTTTCACATTAGGCTACAGTAATTGCTAATGAGGGTGATTATGGTATTGATTGAGATGTGCTGGTGGTATAATGAATAGTAGCTTGGAATGAGAAATTGGTGAGCAAAGTTCAAATTCCAGATGAGTTTGTTAGATTCACTTACATGTAAATACCCTTGGAAAAGGTATGAATCAATATATTCTCCCTCCCCCTGTTATGGGTTAAATAGTAGGACTTGCAGATACTGATTGGATAACAGCTTGGAATGAGAAATCAGAGAGCTGAGTTTAAAATCCAGTCTGGTTCATTTCATTCACTTAAATGCTATAACCTTTAAGAAAGGTATGAATTCATTTTCTCCACCAGCCATGGGTTAAATAGTAGGACTTCTATCTTGAAAAATAATTTTTATCTTCAAAAAATTGTTAATGCAATATTCACTTGCATAAAAGAATTATTTTTATGTTTTGGCTATAACCCACAAATGACTGATAAGTCATAAAAAATCAATCAATCATTTTGTATTGCTTAATAAAATTTCACTTAATTACATTTCTGTCTATTTTTATGGCTTTCTTTAATATCTGAGATTAATTTCCAAAAACTTTAATATTTTGTTGCCATTACGAAGCAATCTTAAAACTCCTGAGGGTATATACGTGACTCCGGTTTCCCTTAATTGAGTTTTTTTGCTTGACCCTGTGTTGAGACATGCAAACACACTGAATAATAATCCTGTATTCGCTCTTTCTTATTAGTAATAAGAATCAATAATTGTAAAATTATTTTCTTTGAGCCCACTGCCAAGCCTGGAAGTAAAATATCTTACTTAATTATCTGAGCATCTCTAGTAACCTCAAGGGAAATAACAAAGGAAAACACTGCATATTGGGAACATTAGCCGGGGTTTATTTTGGATAATGTTTCTTATTTAAAATATAAATGCAAAGTTACATTGTATTTATCCAAGTAGTTACAGACAAAGTTGTAATAGGAAGTCAGAAGAAAGTACTATCAATTATAAGAAAACAGAATGTATAGTTGGAGAAATAGCCCAAGATACAAAATTGAATTTGGAGATGTCAAAATCAGACAAATACAGAAGTTCAAATATCTGGAAAGATGATTGAAAAGGTGACACTTTGCAAGTTCTTGGCCTTACATTTTCCATTGACATGAAATGGAGTGATTATATCAAATCAATTACAACATCTACTGCTAGGAAAGTTGGTTTACCATATTGTGCCAGAAAATCTTTCTTGTCAAAATCCAGATTGCACATTTATAAATCTACTATTTGTTTGTGGATTGAATATTGGTTCCATATCTGGTCTGCTGCTCCTACTATATATCTTGTGATTCTTGATAAAATCCATAGAAGAATCTATAATGTAATTGATCCTGACCTGGCATCGTGACTTCAGTCACATTCTCACCACACTGAATTTGCTTTTCATGGCAATTGTTCTAGTAAGTTTTTCTTCTTGGTGCCTGTATGAATTTAAATGTACTACTTGATTGGCAACTAGGTCCCATTTATTTACTGTTGAACTAGCTAACTAAAATTGTTGCTAATAGTTTCTTTTCTCGACTGTGGAACTTTTTCCCAGTTTTTTGCTTCTACACTTTTCAAAAATGTAAATGCAATGCCAATCCCCGTTTTCTGTCTTCCTGAACCTGTTTATTTGTTTTCCTTTCTTCTCATTCTCTTTCAATCACGGTATCTTTTTTTGTTCTAGTGGCTTTATTGCATTGCTTGGTGAAATGATTAAAAAAAATTTTAATGAATTGAAATTGTTAAGTTCTATTCTGTGGACAGTATTTGTTATCCTGCACAGGGATTGAACTTACAGCCTCAAGGTAATAAAAACTAATGCTTTCAATTATCATCTTCTGTCTTCCTAATTACAAAATTCCAATTTTTTCTATCTCTCTGAATCCTGTTCTGTATTGTATTTTCTTTTCACTAAAATCTTCTCCTTCACTCCCAGTAACCCTTTGTGCCTTATTGCCTTGCTTGGGATGAAACAAAAAAAAAGATCCACTTCTATGGCAGTGAATGCTGGATAATTTCCTCACAAATGAAGAGGAGACTTGAAGCAACAGAGAAGTGATTGTGCATAAGGATGCAATTGTGTGAAAGTGAAAGCAACAGACTAGGCTGACATATAGTTTTTCCCATATCAGGTGCAGCTAGGCTGATCAGGTGGATATACATTTGGCAGTCAGAGGGTCATCCTTCAAGTCTGGCATGATCTGGAGGAAGAGAAATACTACACTTAGTTCAATCAGTTCAGACATTTACACTTAGACCTTTTTTTTTAATCAATTCAACCGCTAGTAAGATAACAATGCCACTAAGACACAAAGGGGCTAATGGGAGTGAAAGAGAATGAAAAGATTTTAGAAGGAAACAGAAACCCAATCTTAAGTAAGGAATAAGTGATAAACCTATACTCCTGTTCAAAAGACTGTGGGAAGGAGTGTGAAACCTGTTTTCTCTTATTGAGGAGAGAAAAAAATAGTAAATAAAATTTCAGGGTTTAGACTGAGATATTAATAGCATAGAGTTAAAGTAGACTTTCGAAGGAACAAGAAGCCTAATTCTCAATTGTAAACAAAGGAGAAACTGTTACTCCTGTTCAAAAGACTGGGAGGATTGTGACCTGGGCAATGGGTGAACCTATCTAATATTGAGGAGAAAAATAAATAATTAGTAAATAAAATTTCAGTTTCTGGTTGGTTGGTTGGATTTTATGGCATATCAACTACTGTGGGTCATTTAATGCCAAATTAAGGTGTATATATATATATATATATATATATATATATATATATACCTATATTAAATATACAGTACTATCAAACATATAGCTGGCAACATTGTTTTTTCAAAAATGCATAGCTGGCAACATCATTTCTTCCAAAAAACGTATAGCTGGCAACATTATTTTTTTCAAAAAACATAGCTGGCAACATTATTTTCCCGAAAACATTATCTGAAGCCTTGTTGTTGGACGTCGTTTATCATCATACCCAGGACATGGATGTAGTTTATCGTCATACCCAGGATGTATAAAATTTCAGTGTTCAGATGGAGATGTTAGAAGTGTGTGTGTGTGTGTGTGTGTGTGTATTTTTTTTTTCAAAATACCCCTAAGATAGACAGTTTTGATAATATATTAAAATTTATAACTGCCTTCCTGCCCCCCTACAACTAGGATTACTATCTTTTTATTGTTAGACTCTTACTATAATTTCAGTTCATACCATTACTATTACACCTGCAATGAGGAATGTTATTACTGCTTCTCATTCAGCAACATATACTAGTAGTACTACTGTAAGTGCTATTTTAACATTTCTCTTTGAATGGCGTATTAACTGATGCAGCAACTTGTGTTTGTTACTTTTTTTTCCTTTTTTTTTTTGTATATATGACTAATTTTTTAGATATTAGTCATGCAATTTATTACATACATTATTTTTTGGTGAGAATTTTTATATTGCTGGAAAGACTACTTTATTAATTATCAAGTTCCATATCTTTTTTAGTTTAATTAACTGCTACTAAGCCAGGATGATGAAATTATTTAATCCGTCAGTCCGTGGTGTCGTTTTTTTAGAGAAGAGATTATTTAAAATTCAAAATCCATGAGCTCTTAGATTGCCATTAGCCAGCAAGTAAAGAAAGTGCTAAAATTTTAAGGAAACTTTATGTAGTTATGAGTTAATTTTGTTTTTATTATAATTACTGAATATATGACAAAACCTTACAGAAAAAAGCCCCTCTGGTTTGAAGTGAGCTAGTAAATTACTTTTGAAAAAGGTATGTAACCTTTAATATTTAAATGATTCTTCAAAATCCAGGTGGTAGCCCCAAGCTTTGGACCTATAGTGTGAGTGTGTGTATCTATCTATTTATCTATATATATATATATATCAATTATTTGCATCTTCATGTAGCAATTTGTGTTATGTAGTTTTTTTTTAAAGATACCAACTGATGACTTCTTTGCATTATTATGTGATAGCTTGTGTTATTGTGTCTGTTTTTTAATGAAAAGTATTTAGTATGAAATACAGAAGTATCTCCCTCACCCATGCACATATATCCACATGCATACATTCACACATACATGCACACACACACACACACACACACATATATTTAACAATACTAATAAATAATAACATAACTGTTATTAATGATAACAAAAAACTTGCTCTCACATAGTGGTAGTTAAAAAACAGCAGTCAATGTCAAGCAGACGCAGCTATGATAATCATAAAAACACAAATATGGATATGTATATGCAACTGCCAACATTTTCACACTTAGGTGATCCTCAGGCACCTGAGTATCACGTGAATGTGAAATTGTCAGTTGCACACACACACACACACACACACACACATATATATAATTTGAATATTCCACTTAATAAGGGCCAAATATTAACTAAACTTCATCCCTGTTTACAAACTTCAGTCTTAAATAACTCTGCCTACAAACAGTTGAATATATTTTTGTTTAAATTTCTGAGATGAGAAATTATCATTATTATACATTAATTTATTCAAACACTGGCTTCATAAAGTATATTTTAAACAATTTAAATTAAATAAAAAAAATTAATTATAAATTATAAAAATTGATTGTATATTTTTCCAGAGGCAGTAGAATAGTGAGTATCAATAAAAAATAAGGAAATTGAAAGAATCAGCACATATGTTTGGTCTTAATAACCTCCTCAGGAGGCCGAGAAAAGAATTGAACACCATATTTTGATCAGAAAGGACAGACTTTATGTTTAAGGCTTCAAAATTTAACTACTTGATTGTTCTACAGAATGGTGAATCTAGTGTTGATCATGCATGGAATTTTTACATATATTAAAATATGCTACATTTAGAGAAAAAGAGTGCTCAATATTGGAGATAGTGTTTATAGATACAGACATGAGTGGACATAGGAATTAATACTGCATGGTGACTCCCAGTTACATGCTCAGTGGTGAAAGTGACAGTCCCCATGCAGTGTTGATTCCTATGTCCACACTATCTATCTATATATACATACACAGAGTGTATCAAAAATACTTTTACAAACTTTGGGGTGGGTTCCTCACACCAAAATGAGGAAAAAAGTTCACATAAACGTATGTCTGCGAATCCTTCGTTTTTGAGTTATTAAGTTGAAACAAGGTTTACAGTAGATAGTGCTGTGTTGCCATGTACACTAGTTTAAATTTGTCATTCATGTACATTTGTGGCTAGTCTATCTTCAACATTTAACGTGTGTAGTTGTGAGTTAACTGAGAAGTGTTCCATTTAACAATGGCAGGAAATTCCTATTGTAAGCAGGCAGATATGAGTTTTACAGACATGTTCATTACTATTTGTTTGAGGCTGCACAGCTGTATCAGATTGTGTTTCCAGACTGGTACAACTTCTCAATATCTCTAGGTCTGTCCATGCTAAACAAGGGTCCATTGCTAGGTGTCCTCCCCATGAACTCTGAGACTGGCCCCTCAGCTGCATCATATCCTTAAAGAGGTTACAAACAGACAAAGGTGGTACTGGAGTGAAAGGAACAGCAACACAGGCATAGATAAAAGAATGAGAGGTTTATTGTAAAAGAGAATACACTACTGAAAGACAGGGAATTGGTTAGCAGGCTAGTAATTCCTGAAGCAAGTCCCACAGATATATCCTGCTTTCACTATATATATCTACTGATATAGTCAGTTCACATAGGTGATAAGGAGTACACCAATAGTACTGTCTCTACTTCAAACAGATCATAGATGAGTTATTGTCAACCAGTTCATCAATTCTCCCAGGTCCCTTTTATATGCCGACAATCTGGGTCTCCCAAAAGGTTTCTGAAATTACTTGTCACCTGAGATCTACTCACCTCATTTTCATTTACTGATCACTCAGGTTCAATGTCTGACCCATACTCACTCATCTTTGCTTGCCTAACTAACCATCAACATGGGAAAAGAGAGACAATTTGACATGTTCTAAACAACTTAATTTCACAACAACTTAAAAAAAATGTCTATTAGCAAGGTGCAAAAATAACAAGAGAAATACAGGGAAACCAAAGAGCATTTTACTTGTCACTAGACTTGAAAAGAAAGATGTTCATGGTATTTTAGAACTTTATAGTCAAAAGAATGACTAAAGTTTGTTGGTTCTTTCACTCTTTTTACAAATTGTTCTTTTTTCTTTATTCTTTTCTTTCTTCTCATTTTTTTGGCCTGATCGCCCTGTGTTCTGTGTTCTTGGGTCAATCTCTTGTCTACAGACACCAAATATAATAACCTGCAGTGTCAATCCTGGTCATGGCAACCAAATATAACATGCACACCCTGGTTAATCCTGTGAAGAAACTGGTCAGCAGTGACCATATGATATAATCCTTGCCCCACCTGCCTATACCAGAAGATGACTTGGTCCTCAGTCATAGGATGACAAGTGGATTGCAGGGACAATCCGATGCTGGATGATATTGTTGCTAGTCAACTGGCCATAAGTTGCTAGCTTCCCTAGTCCACACTTTGCTTTTGCCCACATTGTGTTTATTGATCACAGAACAGTGGAGATCAAGTATTGTCAGTAATCGTAGCACTAATTCAAACCACAGCAAAGTTGTGCTATGAAGGAAAAAAAAAGAAATGTTCTTGCAGACAAAATAAAAATGAAAGATTCTTTGGGTCAGTTTTCAAATTGGTTTATGTAGTTCTTTGTATAGTAACATTAACCTTTCCCACTAAAATCTCTACAGTGACACTTTGCCTATTGGTGCTAATTCTTAGAACAGGGTTCAAAGTCAGAGGTTCTCTTGGCAGCAAGTCACATGGATTTCAGTAGCACTTTTGTCTGCTCTTTGCTACTTATCTCTTGTCTCTCTCTGGGTCACCTAAGCACTCTGCTTATATTGATTTCAATACAAGACTGGAGTGGAGCTGATGGTATTTGGAGATCTGGTGATTCCCCAGGTTTCTGTATCATTTTGAACAAGGGTTCTTTGTTGTCTGGTTCACAATATTAATTATCTTTCCAAATTTGCGAGAACCATTTGCCCTACTGGCGGTGGCCACAGGTATCACCTCACCCTTATAACTCATTCCTTCTCTTATTTATGCCTCACACCATTACTTTTAAATGGACAGAGGTAATTTTTCCTCCTTCCTCCTCTTCTCTTAGTATTTCATTTAAGCCTGCATTTGGGCTGTCTCGTTGACAAATCTGATTTTTAAACTGAGTGGGCAAAAGGGAAATTCTTACTTTTAATCATTAAATGTAATTATCTTAATTTTCAACAATGATTTTTCTCAGTACCCAGTCCTGTTTATTTAAGCAGACATTTACCTGCTGCTCCACTGACTCACTATTAGCAAAACTTGTTGCTTAATCGTATTCATGAACCATACAGGTCTGTTTCATATTTCAGTTTCTTCAAGCAAAGGATAAAATTTTATTTCTCAGTTTTTATTTTCAGAATTGACGAAGCTATTTCCACTCTTTGACTGGCAGGCATAAATCAGTTTCTTGATCCTGCCTTTGTCTTCAAAATTACCAAATATTATAACTTCTGTCTGGTAATCATGAGACATGTTTTAGTAACTTCCACTTTAATTAAGCGGATATAAATCAATTTCTCAATTTCTGCTTCCGTTTCCAAAATTGTCAACTAAACTCAAATGTACTTTCACTAATCCTTCTCAGACCTCATGGGTTGAAGCCTTTCACATAGCCTCATATAATATGTTTCCCAAAACCAATAAAGTCATTCTTTTCAGGTTTGTCTTTCTTCAAGCTAGATTTTTAATAGGAAACCATTTTGTTCCTTCTTTCAGTTTATATATTATTCTGTATTTTTAACCCTCTCCATCTGTTTATATTTTAAATTAACCCTTTTTTTACCATTGTCCCATAGTGTCACAATTGCATAAACTGCCAATCTGTTGTTTGTCTCTCCAGTCTTGCTTACAGATGAGGCAACATTTGGTTATTTATATATTTATGGTGGTTGAAATAAGAATGTTCTGGGCAGATTTTTTTTCCAAAACTAATAATCATCCTGAGCTGTCATTTTGAAACTCAAATGTAGATACCTTGATCCTAGGCAGAAGTATCATTCTATACATAAATAAATCTATCATTTTTGACAGGTACTAGGCTTGTATTGGAATAAAAACAAAATAGTCACTAGAGTGAATAGAAAGTTTTTTTTATATTTCATGTCTCTCACTTATTTGCATACTTTTAAAATCTGCTCTGCTGAATTCATAATTACCAAACAATTTGGTACATACTGCTCAAAAACAGTCTTTCCCAACAAACAAATGAAGAGTATTACAAATTCATATTATTATAAAATGACTTATTTGAACTACAATGTACCACAAGATACATATTTACCCACACTAATGCCGGATGAAGTCCTAAAGGAGAAAATGCATTACACAAAAAAAATTTCCACTTTGCCATAGATTTTTCTAAACTTGTTCTTGATATATAATAATTTATATTATTTTTCTCGTACTTGTGTATTAATAACCACAGATAGAAAAATGTTTTCTAGTGTAAAAATTCATAACAAATTATGCACCACTTATTTTGATTAAGCTCACTACTCAGAATGATTACTTGAGTACTTATATAAATATAAAAACAATCTTAGTTGGAAAAGTGATAGATGGCATTAAAAAAACACTTGATTACTTACAGCTAATTTGTTTAAATAATCCTTTGATTATAGTTTGTGTCATGTAGCAGCAATTGTAAGTAAAACAATGCACTAAAATAAGTAACCAAGTAATCTTTTCAAGTTCTCTGAGTGTCTATTCATAAAAATATTTAATCATTTGTATACTACAGTATTATAATTACAGTAAATATTAGTATTATTAATCTGACAGTACTACTACAATTACAAATGCTTGTCTTCATTACAAGAGCTTAATACTATTCTCACTGGCATTATTGATATTTATTTCGGCAACTTTTTCTTCTCTTCTGACTGCTGCTGCTGATGTAAATTAAAGCAATGGTATCTCGGAGAGGCAATTGGCTGGTGCTAGCAGGTGAAGAAGATGAGTCATACTGTTTGCATTCAACCTCATCACTTTTTCTTTCATTCTTTCTTTTTTACCCATTCACTATTTCTATTTGTTTTATTCTTCATTCCTGTCTGCATTTCTTCAATTTTTGGGGCCAACATTTTCTCTTGTTTTCTCTTTTTCTTTCTTTACTTCATTTAGTATTTTTGTCTTTTCTCTTTTTTTGAAAAAAAATTCTCATTCTCTCTCTCTCTCTCTCTTCTCCTTTATCTCTAATATTCTTTATTCTCTCTACTTACCTTCCAGCTTTCTTTTTCACCTAACTTTCTTCCGTTCACTCTTCTTTTAAAACCTTCTTCTCATTCTCCCTCTCTCTCTCTTCTCCTTTATCTCTAATATTCTTTATTCTCTCTACTTACCTTCCAGCTTTCTTTTTCACCTAACTTTCTTCCGTTCACTCTTCTTTTAAAACCTTCTTCTCATTCTCCCTCTCTCTCTCTTCTCCTTTATCTCTAATATTCTTTATTCTCTCTACTTACCTTCCAGCTTTCTTTCTCACCGCTTCACTCTTTTTTTCTAGTCTTATACTCATACTTTTTTTACCTTATCCTCTTTTTATCTCACTTTTTTCTTTTCTCAATTTATTACTTCTTAGTGCACTTTCCATGTTTATTTTCAACTAAGGCAAAGTTAGGCTAAGCAGTCAGTAAGCACAAACTGTTGCTGGCGTATCCAGTGAACAAACACACTAATAATAATAATAAAAGCAGATGAAGGCAGTATGGGCTGTGTGTTTTACCATTTTTTTTTACTTTTTCTTTGAAGGAAAAAAAAAGTAAAGATGTCTGTCCATAAAATAATTGCTCTAGATTGACCATTTATGTTTCCTGAAGTAGCAGGAAATGAAAAGAAATTAATAAATCATGAAATCTGTTGGGGCTGATCATCTCCAAATAATAATATTAAAATTCTAATAATACTGTTTTTATTACTACAGTTTAACCAAAAGATGAGTAACTGAAATAGAACATCAAAGTTGGGTGCAAATGTAGGTATACAGTATTGATATTTTTTTGTATAATCAATACAATGATTTGTGTGCATGTTTTTCTCTGTATACCTACTTTTGCACCCCACATATATGTGGGGTGTGAATTGAGGTGGTACTTGGATAGCAGTTTTTGTTTATGGAGGTTTGTTTAAAGAACTATAAATGTTTTTTATTTTAAATTTTTTTTAATTTTTCCTTATGGTTTGGACCCTTTTTCTGATTTCTATTTAGAATTTGGATATAACCAAACCTGAGCATATACTGTGTGAAATTTGTCCCAGCTTTCCCACATGAAAGAGTTAAGTTTAAAGGTGACAGAATTGCTAAAAACAATAATGGCTTGAAAGTTTAGAGCAGACAATTCTCTGTTTTAGGTGGAAGAATAAAGACTCAAATTCCTGCTCAGGGTATAATAATAGAAAAAGAAAATGTTTATTTACATACACAATAAAAAGGTAAAGGGATATATACAAAATATAAGAGAAAGAAAGGGAGAAGAAAACTCCTTTAACTTAAAGGAAGAAAAAGTGTTCATGTAACAGCTTGTTCAAAAATATTTCTCTAAACACCTAAAAATTCTTTAAGCAAGTAAATTGTTCTTAAGGGGTTAACACTCACATAAGATTTCTTCAATTGGAAGATCTGTAGTTTGTAGTTGAGTGAATTTGTAGGCTGACAACAGGAATTTCAATGTCTTAGGAAGCAGTTCTTGAGTAATTTTATTAGAGAGCTAACATTCTGTCAGCATGTAGATTTCTTCCTTGAAAGAGGTTCTGAAGATGACTTGTTTTACTGTTGCTAACCTGATGTTACTCATTGCCAAAGAGGTGCATATTCTCCGTATTTATCAAGATTAGAAGGCTTAGAAAGACAGGGAACTTCTCCCTCCAAAATTGCTTATATAAGGGTTTGGGGGGCTGGTTTCTGGAAGCAAAGGTCTGACAAGTTATGAATCCTCACCCGACTTTATGGCACCATGGTCAAGGCAGGGGTAGTCAAGTACCTTTTTATATTTTCCAGCTCTCTCATTCATTAAAAAATATAATATTATCACTGATAAGAATCAATGCTTTGGGAGCCAGTTTTGGAAATGGAAGTATGTTGGGGCAAAGATCAGAAAAGAGGCTAAAATGTGAACTTGTAAAACATTGTAGTAGTGGTTCTCAAATTAAATTCTGATTTTATATATATATATATATATATATATATATATATATAGGGTGAAGCAAAAATTGTGCATCTTTGGGGGTTAATGGATAGGTTGAAGAGGTCCTTTTCAGTGGCCACCAAAGCCACCAGACCTCATAACCTTGGACCTTTTTCTATGGGGCCATTTGAAATCAGATGTTTATCAGATGTGCCCAAGAAATATTGAGGAACTTAAAGAAAGAATTAAATATGAATGCAGCAAAATAACAAAAGAAACTCTCTGAGGTGTTAAGGAATTATGCAGGCACAGAATTGAAATGTGTTTTGAAAAAGGAGGAGGACATTTTGAACAGCACATATAAGAATTGAATAACTAGTAAATAAAATTTTCATCAGTATCAAAATAGTGTAAAATTTTCATGTGTAATTATCCTTTTAATAAATTATCCCTATGGTGCACAACTTTTGCTTCATCCTGTGTGTGTGTGTATATATATAATATATATATATATATATATATATATATATATATATATATATATATATATATATATAGTACAGGTAATCAATCCAATGGTATATAATCTGGATGGATCCTAGTACTGTGAATTTCAGAAAAACTCAATTGGAGCACATATAAGAACCACCACATAGTAGGAACTGATATTAAACTACAAACAATAAAAGGCTCTAGCCATAAATAAACTCCAACTCCAGACCGCTTCCCCCAGGATAAGATACCTTATACCTGCACTAGTTGCTAACACAAAACCATTCTCATTAAAATGTTGTCTACCAGAGGAGGACTGACACTGAAAATAAATTTAAAACAACGCTCTGAGAGAGACATTTAGGGGCTGATGATAGCTGCATACAGAACAGGCTGAAATAGACTGTCCCATGTTGAGCCAATTTTTGTTTCTGTTTTTTGCTGTAAATATATATATATATATATATATATATATATATATAATGTGTGTATCAGGAAAGCTTATCATATTCAGAGAATTAAAAAAAGTAAATGAATTAAGATGGCAACAGAGATATTAGAAGTGGGTACTCTGAAGGCCATGCCTGTCATTTTATCATTCAATTCAGGAATTAATTTGCCAACTACCTTGGCAGCATCAGTAGAGCTAGGAATGATGTTCTGGACATCTCCATGCCCACCTCTCCACTCCTTGCTAAATGGACCATCCATAACTTTCTGAATATCAGTGTACTACAGTAGTCATAAGAACCTCTTCAATACCAAATTCATTATTGATCACTTTGGCAGTATATATATATATAATCAATACTGTTACCAAAACATATAAGGTAGATATAGAATTAAGATTTTTCACATTTTTCTCTCTTTATTTGATAATATAGAGATAACAGAAAACAAAATTATTTTTTTATTACAAATTTGCTTGTTGATAGCCAAAAACAGATTTACAAAGAAGAAAGAGTAAAATAAAACTATTCTAAAGCCTGATTCTAAGTGATAAAAAATAAAATGAAACATAACAGTATAAAATAAAATCAGTAAGAACTGAAACCTTAGACTGGGGATAATCAGTGCAGAAAGTGGGATAGGCATTATCAGATAAAATTCTAGCTGAGATAGTTGCATTCACACAAACAGCCTTAGAAAGGTATGAATATATCTCTTCTCTTTCCAGATGAGGGTTAATAGCAGGGCTGAGTAGATTCTCTAGCCTTGGTTGGCAACCTGTCTAGGAGAAGGATAACTGAATCCAAAACAAATTCAGCACAAGGCTGGCAATTTCATCCTATAAAAACCTACTTTGAGAAACCATAACCACAACAGCAACACCTAACCTGATGAGGTGGTAGGCCTGTTATTCACAGGAGAGCCTACAGAATATATTACTACACCACACGCACACACATACACTTTTATTTGTACATACATATAAACAAGTTGAGTCATCCGATCTGAAATAGATTTTGATTTCATCCATAACTTATTTACAAATTTTACCACCTGATTCTCACTTTAATTTAGCAATTAATTTATTTGTGTTAATCTTAATTCATTTTCTTTTAAATGCCATGTCTCTTCAGGTGATGGGTGATCATGGCGTCTATACTTTGAAGCATTCTGATTATAAAAATCACATTTTTTATTCCGGTGTTTTAATTCTTTAATCTTAAAAAAAAAAAAAAATAGAAAATATCCTTTTACTTTTACTCAAATAATTCAGAGGCTTATGGCCATATAACATTGAAACACCAGTTCCAATATGAGCACTGAAGTTAAGCAATTGTACCAAGATGGGTGACCACTTGGAAATACCAGGTTTAGATGTGCAGATGATGTTATGGCTCAGAATTGTTAATTGGAGAGTTGGATTCATTATATTCACTTACCTTAGGAAAGGTATGAATCCACCTCTTCTCCCCCCAGCTATGGCTTAATTAGTAAGATTTGTATTAGTAAATCATTAAAAAAAATCTTACAATCTAAAATATTTTCTGGCTTTAAAGAGTTGATAAACCATAAAAAACAAATCAATCAACAAATAATACATATGAAAAAACAGAATATTCTCATGCAGAAACTTAACTCAAGTAAACTATAACAACTGAGTCAACATGTCATGTCACGAGTCTTTTAACCCATTAGGATCAAAGGAACACCACATGTACAGTAGCCATAGCAACAGCGCTGTATCTAAGGCAAGATAGCCTAACAGAGCCTATCCCTCTTCAGTGTGGTTTTGGATACAGAGTTTTCCTTCTAAACCGGTTGCCATCCCAAGGCAGGAGAGCCTAGTTAGCCCTGCTATTTAACCCATAAGGAAGAAATGCATTCATACCTTTTCCAAGGTTATTTGTGCAAAAGTGAACATAACAAATTCAGTCAGAATTCAAACTTTGATCATTCACTTCTCTTTTAGAGTTGTTAACCATTACATTACCTGCATATCCAACAATTACTTTTACAATTATTTTACATTTATGATCATTTTTCTTTTATGTGCTCTGTCCCTTCAGGGTATAAGCGGTCATGGTTCTCCATAACTTCCTATCCCTTGTAGTTCTAATTAATGTTTATCCCTTTACTATCTCTCCCAGTCTCTGTTCCACCATTCATTTACACAAACTCATTAGGTAGGTTACTTTTTTTTTTTAAATGTTTCACCCCAAGCAAGGCGAGAAGCCACTAGGACGCAAGGGGTTACAGAAAATTTGGAGCAAGATCAGATAGAAGTGATAGAGTAAAGGATGAGGAGAAGGATAGTGGATAGATCACGGCAACTGGAGATGTCGATTGACATTACATTTGAATAGTTGGAGATTATAGCTCTCAGGGAAACTGGAATAGGGAAGGGAGTTCCACAGGTGAGAGGTGCGAGACATGAAGCTATTGGAGTAGAAGAGATGGCTACATTTAGGAGTTTCAACAGTGAAAGGGTGAGAGCGGCATGCCAGCCTCGTATGGCGCTTGAACTCATGAAGTCTGGGAACCAGCGAATGCAGCTCCTCGGAGCAATTGCCATGAAAGTATTTGTAGAACAGACAGAGAGAGGCGACGACGTGTCTGGTGAGAAAGTGACTGTAGACGAGATGCCAGAGCAGGGCCAGTTATATTGCATATCCACCTCTGGAGCCTATCAAGAACCCCAAGGCAAACAGAAGGGGCTCCAGACCATATATGGCAGCAATACTCCATGCAATGCACAGGGAACCAACTTTCCTTGCAGTAGACGAAGCAATTGACTCAATGTATTTGTTCCATCTCAGGTCAGCAATCAACGTGAGACCGAGCAGCTGCAGAGATGTGCTCTTGAGAAGTTGAGTGTCAGACATTCTAATGGAGGACAGGGAAGGATCTCTGTAATTTTTTCTTTCTGTTCCTCAGTTCATCAATATATCCTGTGAGTGTCAAATTGAAAGTCTTTTTTTTTTCATTATTCCAGATATGTCTTTTTCTGATTCTAAGTACAACTGTTATTGTTTTTCTTGTTTCCCTTAAAACTTCCTCATTACTCACATGTTCATTTCTTCTGTAGAACCACATCTCTGTTGCTTCAAGCCTCCTCTTCATCTGAAGGAAATTGTCCAGCATTTGCTGTCATATAAGAGGATTACATTACATAGCTGTTCAACACTTTTTTCTTTGTTTCTAACAAACATTTTTCTGTTTTTTAATACTTTATTTATCTTTTGAAAGACATCTTTCACAATTCCTATATGCCTTTTGATTTTCATGTCACATTTTCTGTTGTATGTTAAAATTTTTTATTTACTTGTCAAGCTGAACATGATTTCATTGGTGGGGTATGTGTTTATTCTCATCTGATCAACAATATTAATGTTCAAATTCCCAATCCTTCCAAAACAATTTGGAATGTTAGATGTCAATGTTTGAGAATGACATTTTCCTAGTTTTATTAGTGAAGTGTATATCCAGTGCAAACATACGCCTACACATATACATAAAGATATAGAGAGAAATACACACAACTACACACATATGCACACACATAAATTGAGAATAACATGTCTATACACATGTATCTATAAAGAGATATATGTACATACATATATCCATAGAGATAGACATACCTATATATATATATATATATATATATATATATATATATATATATATACACACACATTTTATAGAGATAGATGTGTTAACATGCATACAGACATATACATATATCAATAGAAAGACATAACCCTAAGCATAAATAATCTTTGTTGCTTTAAGTGTTTGTATACATATATAATAGCTGGCCGCTTGTATTGGAGGATACCCATCTACAAGGGTGGATAGCCAATCCCTATTGCACATAGCCCACCTGTGGTTTATACTGCAACTATGCTGAGCAGAGTTTAGTTACAGTTTCTGGGAGAGAGTGTGTTATCTAGTGTGATCAACAATTTGAACAAGGCCAGCACACTCAAGACCCCGGTCATGATGACTTGTGACTTCATGCTAGCACAGCTATCGATGGCCCACAAGAGTTCCATCTACCCACTTTTACTCACAAGGCTTGGGTCAACCCATGGTATGGTTTTCGGGCACTTTCCAAAGGTGCTGCACACTGGGATCAACCTCGATCCAGTCTGATAACATCAGGAAGTTGCCTTCCTGACAAATCAACCAGTATATATATATATATATATATATATATATATATACACACACAATTTTTGTTATTGTTTAATATATATATATATATATATATATATATATATATACACTGGGTAAAGCAAAAGTAACACCCTTTTTTGTTTTTTCGAGCTAAGGTAAATAGGATGACATGAAGGAATTACAATCATCAGACCTAACACTAACAGACTTTTCCTTGTGTACTGAAATATCTTGTTTACAGTCTGAAACTGAAAACAATTTCTGATTTAAAACAAGCAATTTTTGATAAATTTACTGATATTAATATAGAAATGTGTCAAATGGTTTGTAGAAGTTTTGCTAATAGGTTTCAGTGTTCTAATGAACATAGACAATTTGAACATTTTAAATAGTTTGTTAATCATAACAAATCATGTTGTTTTGATGTGACAATACTTATAAATTTTCTTTAACTACTGTTTATTTTTGTTAGATGAAAATGAATAAATAAATAGGCTGTTATTTTTGCTGAGCACTACATATATATATATATTATTTTGTGTGTGTGTATATGTGCATATATATATATATATATATATATATATATATATAATAGGAAAGAACAATTAGATTAATGATCCAAAGTTCTTTAGTATATATGTTTTTATTTCTAAAAAACAGTGCTCAATACAGAAGTAGAGGTTGAAATTATGAGAATGAAATGAAACAATTTTGAAACAGTAATTTCTGTGTTGCAAGGGAATCATATTTTTTTAACAAAAAAGTAATTATAATATATATATATATATACACACACACACATGTATTAATGCAATAGATAATATATATGTAAGGAGAGCTTGTAAAATGTAACACTAACAGGACATAATGAAGACAAGAGTGACAGATGAGGACAGGAAGTAAACTACTTAACAAATTTTTGTAAATGGATGGGAGAACGGACACTGGGAATGATGGTAAAATGACAAATCTTACTAAAAGCTACAAAGGATAGGAAGTTGTGGAGAGCCATGATAGCTCACATGCTAAAGGGACATGGCACATAGAAGTATGGTTAATATTAAAGTCCTTGTGAAAAGTATCTACTCCTCCCTCACCATAATGTTTTGATAAAGTTTTACATGCTGGCAACCATATCAGGGATAATCCTTTTCAATGAGATACTGTGTAATGCAGTACTTCCTGTCTCATGTTACTTGGCTGTTGGCAAATAATTTGGCCTGCTCTGAACCATGAAGAAACACAGTACTTGAACCAACCATCCAGGCCTCTTACCCAGTGACTTGCTACCTCCCCCACTGCTAGAAAATAATTTCACTAACCTACCTGTGAAAATGTTGTGAACTAATTTTAATTTATAAATTCTTACTCACAGCCCACCAGAGTTTAAGGCCACCTCCACTCAAAATGCTCTGGCAACAATCCAAAACTTTATGAAATTTAATTTTGTATTAAAATAATTTGGAGAAAGGCTAGTTAATTTTATTTTATTAGTTTTCCTTTATTTTTTATTTTTAGACGTATATGTTTTGGAAGCCATAATAAAACTTTACAAGCCTCTACACATATTGTTCCTGTTCTAAGCATTGATCTTTCTCCTTCTTAGAAAAGCAGAGTTTGTTTCACTGCTGCTTTAATTGGTCAATCCTCAAAACTAATAAATTGTTTTGTTAAGGATAATATAAAATTTTACCTCTTAAAATTATTCAGTTTATCTAAAATTAACCTCATATATTCTGTGAGGGAGTTTTGAATCAAATCAGGATGATTGTGTACTTTGAGAAAAAGACACAAAAATAGACATGTAAATTTAGGTTTCTTTAAAAAAAACAAAGAGGGATTAAAAAAAAAGCAACTGTTCAGTTTAACTCCTGGAAGCTGACTGAAAGACTGACCACTGTCATCACCCTATGAAGTGACATCAAAGCAGCCATCATGTGACTTCATGTTGACTAAATGGAAATAATTGCCTTTTGTGTCCCTACATATATTTAGTGTCCTTTAAAAGAAAAAAACATACATAAACACATAGTCTTTTGAAAGTGAGACATATTCATAGACATGTATATTTAGTGCTCTTTACAAGAAACAAACACGTGCATAAACACATTGTGTCGTTTTGAAAGAAAGATACAAACATGGACATGCATTCTTTTAAAAGAAGAAGTTTAGCTTAGTTTGGCACAAAACCATAAATGTTATACACTCAGTGAGGAACAAACTCATTACACATTAGTACTATCCTTCTAGGCTTAGCCATTAATGTAATCAGATAGAAATAAAATCCATATAGTAATTGACTGATAATTTTATTTATTTAGCAAAGTGCTTAAAAAAAAGCTTAAACCTGGTGGCTTGCTTTCCTATACCCTATTAATGAGCCATTACCTTAAGTACATATTTACCAGCTTCTGACTTGTCCACCTCTGGGGACCTTTCATTGACCTGCCGATATTTACTGCAGTTTATTCATCAGTTCTGGTTCTGTATAGGGCATTTTTTCCATCTGGCATAGTGACAACATTGGTAATTAGTCACAGTTATAATTAATACAGTAAATAAACTGGTAATTATTATGGTCAGATTTAAGATCTAAAATTTATTTTCATGTTTACAGCCAATGTATGTAAATTGATTTTTGTGTATGTATCTTTTCATAATAAACAGTTTTATTATTTGAAATGTGTGTAGCATATTAAATGTTATAGTTTACAAGAGAAAAGGAAGTAAAATTTATTGGCTTTGAGAAATTGTCAGGTACTTTCAGTTGTCAGTGAGTCTTTTGATCTCTAGCTGTTTCACTTCCTTCTTTGTGTAAAAAATAAATCCCTTGGCATAGATTTGTGTAAACAAACTAGCCTTTTCAATTTGACTGACTATGGCTTATTGCAAAATTCCATTCATAAAATATAATTGGTCTCCAATACTCAACTTGGAATCTTGTGCCATAAATGTCAAATGAACCCGGTTACTGATTTTAAGTTTGAATAAAGAGTTTGCAAGATATTTGATTAATGTGAAAATTTTCACAAAACTAAGCAAAATTATACACATTTCTTTAATGGAATTGCAGAACCAGGAAGTTGTTTATATTCAGTTTTTGTGACTATGTAATTGTGTATCAACCACTATGATATATGACTTTACAATATCTATTTATCTGTTTCAAAACTTGAAAGGTTTCAATTTATTCAAACCGACAGCAATTGTTTGAAAATTTTGTTTTTATATTTTGTGATCTATTTTCTACCTCATCTAAAAATTTTAATTTTATTTGAGATTTTATTTTTGGAATCTTTTTCTTGGAATCTGCCATTTTGATATTGTTGATCCTCTTTTTGTGTGACTTTTTGACGTGCGATTTTAATTATTATATTTTGAATATTACATTAATATATAATATTTAGAATATATCAATGGTAAAGTAGCTATTCTTCTTTTTCTATGGGCCATGTCCCTTCAGGACATTCGCAATCATAGATCTTCACAATTCCCTGTCCTTTGTAGCTCTTTGTAAATTTTGTCTTAATGTTATCTCTCTTAAACCCTGTTCTACCATAAGCCCTCTTTCCTCATTATTTCAGTTATCTCTTTTTAATGTCAAGTATAAGTGTCCTTTTTGTTTCCATTTTCTCTAAAACTTTATTGTTGCTCACATGTTTAGTCCATGATATTCTCAACATCCTTCTGTAGAACCACATTTCTGTTACTTCAATCTGTGAGGTGACTGCCCAACATACACTACCATATAGGAGAACTAATATTAAACAGTTCAGTACTTTTTTTCTTTGTTTCTAATGAAATGTTCCCATTTCATAATACTTTGCTTAGCTTTTGGAAGACATCTTTCATTATACCAAGGTATCTTTTTTCTTGGAATATGCCATTTTGATATTGTTGTAGCATACCTACAGGCAATAATGGGTATATCCCCATTCACATAAATGCTGTAGTAAATACTGTATGTTGGTCTGCAGTTGGAAATTTGTCTTCAGCTGTGCTGGTCAAACTCTGCCTCTGGGCAGAGAGGCTCCCCAGGTGAGGCTCTGTCAAAGGGCAGAGTCTCATCTCGGGAAACAACTACCCAACCTTGTTTTGTATGGGGTCTATGGGAAATTTTTGGCCGAGCCTATGGGCTCAGATACCCCACATTAAATTCGGCCTTGTGCCACATCTGACCACATGGTGCGGTTAGTAGATATCCTGCTGTTGGAGATTCATTGTGGAATTCACTTGACTCACTTCTAGCAGTTGACTACTACTTCTATGCACTGCTGGCAAATCTTATATGTGTTGTTCATGTCCTAAGTATTATTATTTATTACCAAGCTTCGTGTGATTATTCTATTCAGTAATCTTCCCTAGGTTACAACAGATATATAATGTTGATTCTCCTTTTGTGTGGCTTTTTGACATGCCTCTGAAATGCTATTCTAATTACTGTATTTTAAATATTACTACATACGTTTTTTTTCTTTTTTTGTTTTTTTAGAGAAACTCATAAGGAACTGAAAGGACTTTATTCAAGAACTTTATTCTGACTATTTATTATATACTGATCAAAAACCTGACCTTATTGACCCCACTACCAATACATATATATTTAACTATCACTCAGTTTTTGTTTAAAGATATTTATCCCCAGTATATATAATGCTTTCTATACATAAAAAGTACATTAACTAAAACTATCACAAATCACCCTACTACTTAGAGAATCATTTATGATTCTGCTGCCATGGCAAATATGTCTGCCATTAAATGCCAGACATTTAGCAAGGTTAGAAAATGCCTTCCAGAACCAGTATTTAGTTTCCAATGATCCTGTTTTTTTTTTTTCACTATTTTTTCTGTCCTGCTATTTTACCCATAAGTAGCAAAGAAGTAATGGATTCATATCTTTCCCAAAGATATTAGCACATAAGTGAATGTAATAAACTCGGTTTGAATTTGAGATCTCAGTTTACTCAATCCGAGCTGCTAACCATTCATTACTCCACTATGCCTCCATATATATATATATAAGCTTCATTAAATATGACAAAGTGCTTTGATTAAGTTTTTTATATAATTTCTCATATGATCTTATAATTTTTTCTTTTCCGTAAATAAATTATACAAAAAACTGTTGAAATGTTTTATTTTTCCAAGTACTTTAGCAATTATCAAGGATGAATTATATTTACTCTTAACTGGAAATGGATTGTTGTATGTATGTATTTAGCATTATAGAATGTTTTATTTTCAAAACACAGTCAACATATTGTGTCTATGTTCATAGTTGATATTATTGAGTGTTGGTTTTTTCTTTGTTTTTATTAATAAGGCCTCCATTATTTTTAGCCTTTTTTTTACATGTAGATGATGCTGTTATATTCATATTATCAACAAGTATGTTATGAATAGTGTCCGGTAGGTCTCCATGAGTATTTGAATGAGACCTAATTGAGCTATGGTCAGAAAGATGTAGTGTGAGTCTTCTTGTTAAACATGTTGTGGTGTGGCCAATATAATTGTTTTCAAATTTTGATTGATCAGGAACACAATTCCTTAATGGACATTTAAATTTGTAAATAATATTTGTTCTATTTAATTTTGATCTAAGAGGTGAATTATTATTTTTAACTATAAGACTGGTGGTTTTAAATTTTTTTAATAAACAATTAGTCTAATTTTTTTTGCTCTTGTCTACTGGTGTTGTGCATTTTTTTATAATGTTAAGTCTAGTTTCATTTTGTTTGTAATTATCATTCATCTAATTTTTATAAAAAATATTAATGCTATTGTTTATGTTTGTATTCTCATCATTGCTATTAGCTACCTTAGATAGAAAAAAACCTAATAGGGAAATCCAACAATTGATTTGGAAATCTGTTGTTGATAAGTGTTTAATTCTTTAAAGAAAAACATGAGAGGATGAATTCTTGTGTGCTCTCTTGAGGAAATTTCTAATAACACCTATTTTATACCTAAGAGGGCATTCACTAGAGAAATTAAGTTATATAATTAAGTACATAATTAAATTAAAAAACAAGCTGACAAATTAACTATTTGCTAAAAAAATGGTTATATGAATAAAAAGTACTGAATGCAGATTCAAATAATGAAAATACAGAATTATTCAAAAAGAGCAGATTTTGAAAATTTAATATAAACAAATGCTAAGTGACAAACACATTCAACACATTACTGAATAGGAATAGGTTCAAAGTTATTATTTTTTTCAATCTTGTTTAAATACTTATTTTGAGGGGGTAATGTGTTGAATGTGTTTCTGTTTCTTAGCATTTGTTATCACTAAATTTTCAAAATCAGCTCAGTCTTTTTTTTTTAATAACGCTATACAGGGCAATTTAGGACATAAAATTTGATTATAACATAATAACAAATTTAGTCCAACGAAGTCCTGAAGGACAAAACATGCCACAAGTAAACATTTTCCACTTTGTCATACATTTTCCTCAATACATATCATTATCTCTATATATAAGGGGCTAAACTTATTAAAGAAATAGGATTCAAACATGTCACCCTTTGCATGAGAAACCACCATTTAATCAAATGTGCTTCGACCACTCGGCTACGAAGAGCCTCATAATCAAGGTACCAAAAAGAAAAGCTCATCAGAACAATTACCATGAAAATATTTATACATAAGTGGCAAAGGGAAGTTATGTTACAGTGGGTGTCACAAGTCATTCTGACTGAGGCATTCAGTATTCTAGCCTTGTTCAAACTGTTGATCACACTAGATTATGCACACCCTCTCAGTAAGTGTAACTAAAGTATGCTTAGCATAAACACACACACACACACACATATATATATACACACACATTCTTTTTAAAAAAATAATGATTATTTTATTTTTAAGTTGTTATTGTCAAAAGTGACTATTGTAACTAAATTTAAAATTACAAATACAATATGAAATGGATTAAGTCCGACAATCGATAAAGAACATCAGGCTGTATGACGGTTCCGTATAGGACACAGGTTCGATTTCTGTTGGAGGACACATATTTTCTATGAAAATTTCTCAAACATTCAGGCCAGTAAATGTTGTTAATACAGTTTATTATAAATTTGTCCATTTCATAATGTGTGACGTCATTTGTTTACATTTGGATACGCATCAAGCAGATATGAATGTATGGAGAATTGTAGTTTAAAAACAGTAAAATTG
>OZ010595.1:70515451-70640451 GCA_963932145.1 Acanthosepion lycidas
GTCCAACACATTTGATTATGGAGAAGCAATTTCTCTATGTATATATATATATATATATATATTCAGTTGTATGGATATTAGTTTGTGACCCTGGGTTTCATGCTTTTGTGACCATCAGACAAACTGGTTTATTTTTAAAAATTGGATCTATTTATGCTTGTTTGACAATGTTTGATGGTGGGAGGGGGAAATTTCCCTCCATGTCTGTTTGGGATGACACTCTCACACACATAGACACACACACATACAGGTGTATGCATTTTTGTTCGCACAAACACACACATATAAACAATCCGAGGCCAGGTGCAGATACACATCCATGTACACGGGCATATATACCTATGCAATTTTAATTCTATTTCAGTGTCGGACTGTGGCTTTTTATGTGTGGCAATGTTCATTTCAACAAGGAGTGGGTAGAGGTGTTCTTGATGCTTCTCAGATCTATTGCCTGAGTTGTTAGACAAACTTACACACATACACACATGTAGACGTGCACATATACTCTTATTGGTCTGGGTTTTGGGTTCTGTTTGTGAGCATGGTGATGATGATATTTGTAATTTTAACCCAATGGCCCATACCAATTATAATAAGTACTCAGTAATTTAAAAAATAGAGGATAATGTTCTCTGTAATCCAATGTTTTATCGAATTTTAGATACTTTGGCTTTAAATTTACTATTGTTAATTTCCTAACTAATCTTGCTAATCATAAAGATTTTGACAATAAAACTTTCAAGATTGGGGCATTTTGTCATCATGGTATGCTCTTTTTTCAGCAAATTAGTGGAGGTACCTAATGTATACAGACTGACACACACACATATAGAGATAGATATAATTATTTAACATTTTCTATATTTACTGGTGAAGGATGCTCAGTTTTAGGGATGGATTGTTTACATATATAGACAGTGTAGTCATAGGAATTAACTGCATAGTGATTACCAGTTTCACACTTCATTCTGAAGACTGCTTCAGGCATGAAACTGTCAGTTACCATATGGAGTTTGTTTATATGTCAATACTGTTCATTTTCTCTCTCTCTCACTATATATATATATATATATATATATATATATATAACATTTGTGTGTGGGAAGATGTTTGCTATATATTTCTGTGTGGGAAGATGTATGCATTATACATGTGATATGAAAAGTTAAAGCTTTTTGTCTCTCACTTGAAATAAAATAAGGGTTTCTCTTTCCCTTTTTTGCTCTCTTTCTTTTGTTTTATATTTCTCTTTTGTTCTTTTTTACATTCAGTTCAATTCTTTTCACTGGTGCAGTGATATCTTTTGATCTGTTATTCTTTCTTCACTGTTTTGACTCCAAGAGATGATCATTTACTTTTTTCTTCACATATTCAGCAATGTGGAATTCATCATTTGGTTAGGAAGATTCAGCACTGTATCAGTCATAGCTTGACTAATTGGTCAGGTTACACATGTCTGTCTTAGGTGATTATCATGCTTAGTAATTCACTTGTGCATTTGGTATATGCAGTATAGTTAGTTTGTGAGTTGGATCTGGACTCATTGTGCACTCTTCTTTGCTTGATTGTAACAAGGGAAAAGAGATGTTAGTTGCTTAAGTTCTGCAGTCCAACTAATTCCTTCCAATATTTTCCTGCTCATCTTTTTGTACTTGGTCACATGATTCTGCACATGTGTGAGGAGCTATTTTTAGCTCTCACCCAAATCTGTTTCTAAGGTCATCAACCTGTTTGACTCAATTGTTCTGTAGTTAGTGACTACTGTGATAGATTGATAGAGAAAGTGGGTGAATGCATTATATTATAGAGAGGGGAAAGGAGAAATGGTTCGTAAAGATTATGTGTGGTTAGGGATTTTGGCTGCATGAGGCTGTAACGGTATATAAGTTTGTGAAGATTGTATGTCTAAGTGGGCATCAGATGAGATGATAATGTGTATTTGTAATAATTGTGTATGTGTGTCAGTCTCATGGGAGTTTTGATGTCTTCACTATTGTTCAGTCAGCCTGCACTGTGTGGTGTCACATGGTTCTAATTTATGGCTGACCTCTTTAAGCATGTATTCTTTGTATTAGATAGATTATAAGTTATATTATTTAAGAATGGATTCAAAGAAAGATAGTGATGTAATATTTTAGGTATGTGTTTATACTTGGTAATATGGTTATTATTAAGTTTTCTCAGAGCCCTTAGGATATGTAACCCAGAATACTTAAATGAAAAAGAGAAATATATTGAGAAAACTTTCAAACTTCTCCACTAACCATATCACTTTATCCTTTAATTTTAACTTTCTTTCTACTAAACTTGCAAACAAATTAGTCATTCCTAATACTAGGATCATTACCACCACCTCCATGACAATTAGAGATATAATTAGGAAGAAAAGTAAACTCAACACCACTTCAAATGCTGTGATTTATCAAGTAAATTGTTTACGATGCAAAAATGTTTATGTAGGAGAGACATCAACTGATCTCAAAGCCTGCATCTATGAACACAAGAATAACTTGTGTTTGAACAAACAATCTAACTCTCTCATTTTGCATTAAAACAATGCTGATCATAACTTTGATTTCACCAATGCCAGCCTAATTAAAAAAGAATACAATTCTTTAAGGAGAAAATACATTGAAAACTTAATAATAACATTATTACCAACTATATAAAACATTACATCGTCATCTTTCTTTGAATCTATTCTTAAAGAATATAACTTATATCTATCTGATAGAAAGAATACATGCTTAAAGAGGTCAGCCATAAATTAGAACCATATGACACCCTGCTGTGTGTGCTGACTGGACAAAGGTGAAGACATCAAAACTCCCAATAGACAGACACACATACACAATTACAAATATACATTACCATCAAATGACCACTGAAACAGAAAAGAATCTTCATAAACTTACATACACATAGAATTATCTATGGTTTTAATGCACATGACTTGTGTCTGACTAATGAGAACTGACCCAAACATAATTGAAAATACCAGTGTTTCTGTCTTTTTGTTTGTTTTCTTTCAATCTCTGACAAAGCTTTAATAAAAGTGAAACATTTTAGATTGATATATGTTTTCTATTTATTCTTTATTATATATATATAAAGATTACCAGTTAAACAGCTAACCTTTTAAAAGAAGGCTAATGTCCACTACTTTTAATAAGTCACTAATCTAACGTATCAGCCAGATTTGAAGGTGGATGTAAGTGTGATGTTGAAATTACTTGCTCAATTAGCTTATGAGGGAAAATTCAAATTAGCTTGCCTAGGGAATTATGCCACTTACACAAAAAGATGCATTCAATTTCTGGTTGGTTGCTCTTGAATTTGAACTCAGGCCAAGTATTTTCCCAACATAACTAGTGGAATAATTTACATTTATACCAAGAGACAATATTCACTTATTTTGTCAACAATGGCAAATAGACTATTTGCCATTGTTGACAAAATAAATGAATATTGTTTGTACAACATTTTTCCCAAAAGTACAATAAAATATCTATTTTCACATTGTAATATTTTCCTAAAGAATGAACTAATAGCCATAAATGTCAATTATCGCAAAGATATACTTCATGTTTAAGTTCTAAAACTAAATTCTAAGATAGGCCACAATTATAAAACACTCTTTAAGGATTATACTTACTAAACAATAATAATGATTTTTTACTAGACTTACTTGCTAATTATTATTAACCAGCATAGTAAGGTGCTCTCTTAGCTTAGTGTAGCACAAAGCCATAAATATTGAACAACCCGTGTTACTTAAATGGATTGGCAGATTAGTTTTGTGGTGATATGTAAATTAGATTATATATAAGTGAGAAGGTTTCTACACTTGGTAGTGTGTTGTCTTTCCTTGACTATGCTTTGTACTTGTGAGAACTTTACACAACACAACAATATAGTGTCGCTGTACTATGGGGAGTTTACGTAAATGTCATTTTTGCAACAAAGAACATGAGATGAATAAGTATAAATGTCCAGCTTTTGGAAAGATGTTTTAAGTGCAAGAAAAAAAAAAAACATTTCTAGTCAGTATGCAATATAAAAAACCAGTAGAAGAAGTGAAGAAGATAGATCCTCCAATGAGAAACACTGAAATTTATGAAGTAAAAGTGTAAGGTAAGAATAAAGAAAGAGTAAACATAAAGGGAATAACTGTAATAATGAAAATGGATATAGGTGGAGATGTGGGTAGGGATGTAACATTAATACCCAAGAATTTTTTGGAGAAAATGAGAAGACCAAAATTAAGGTTGATCAATATGCAATTGAAACAATTTTATGGGCCAGTCATTAAATCACTTGGATGCTTTGAGGGGTTGTTCAAGACTAAGACTCAATTCAAGGTAATCAATCATAGTTGTGGAGTGCATAAAAGATCATGGTCTCCTGGGGGTTGATGTATTAAGAATAGACACCTCAAAGTTAGTTAGTTGCATGAAATTAGAAGAACGTGGGATTGAACTTTTAAAGTCTTACAGGGTGGGTGTTTGGCTCAAAGAGAATAGTCAACTGGTATATTTTCAGTCTCATAAAGTTCCAGTTCACCTTCTGCCCATGGTTATTGCAAAACTTAATAAAATTATTGAACAAGGAGTATTGGAGAAGGTCAGCCTGGAAGGTAGCAATTGGGCTTCTCCAATTGTGGCCTTACACAAAACCAATAAAGATTTAAGAATTTTTGGTGTCTACAAAGTTGGTGTAATTCATTGACCAAGCAGCTAGTACTGTTTTCTCTTGAAATTTATAAAATCTTTCTCTTAAAATATTTTTTTAGAAGAACAGGTTTCTCATGTCCAGTAGTTGTTATCACTCTTTCCAGTACTGATCAGGATTTCTTTCTGAACCTACTATTTGGTGTGCAATGTTAACGTCTTGCTTATATCATTATCTTCATGTTATTCTCTTAGAGTTACACGTGTTATCCATTTTAGTTGTTGCCACTGTTGACAATCCTCAAGTGATATGGTTTCTGTTATTTCCTATAGTTCTTTGTCTATGATTCTGTAGTTCCAGCCCATAATGTTTAAAGCAGGATAATCTTTGCCAAGATCCTCTGGCTTCACTCACTCAAAGCCTTTTTTCACCATTGATTTTAGGAAGCAGTTGTATAATGCTTGCAGTTTATAGAGATTTCTGAATAGGTTTGGTGCCATGTATGACTTCCATATGAAAGTCTCAATCTGATGAGGCTATTTAAGAACATGACTCAAGTTTTCAGGTAAATTTTTTGGCTTTCCTTATAAGGAAACAGTTAATATTATCATTACACCACCTGTACATTCCTCATGATAACAATGCTAGTTGGAGTAAATCAGTGTATAATTACTTTTGTTATTTTTTTAAGAAACTGTAATTTGGAAAAATATTCTTTAGAAATTGTTTGCTGAAAACATGATAGTATGGATTTAACTTATTTCAGAGTAGAGTAAACTCTTAAGTTTATATTTTGTTGTAAACATACATTTGCCTTTAGATCTTTCTAATCTGAAGCTTTGTATCTATATTATCTTATCACGAACAACTGACCAATCAAATGAAAGAGAAAAAAAAAGGAACTTATAATGGGTGTGAGTAATCAAATGAAAATAAAAAAAAGAATTTGCAGTATTATTAGATACACACAAAACTATATTTCTAAAGAATTAATGAATTTTGTGTTTTAATCCAGCATATTTTTATTATTTCAAATGTTATTTTTTTGCAGATACACAAATTTGAGGAGACACTTGGTTTATTTTAAACAGTATTTATTTTGTCTGCCACCTTTAATACTCAAGAAAACTTAATACAGAAAATATACCCTCCAACAGGATTCATATCTGTGTCCTCCTTTGTAGGAGGAATCCCTATTTGATCAGTCGTGCAAAAAGGGACACAAGTTCAAAGAGGGCATATTTTATTTATTAATTTTTAATGAGTATGCAGGCTGGTAGATGAAATAAATACTGTTTAAAATATATAGGATTAATACAAATAAAATTCGTCATTTAGCTGAATCCTGTTTTCAGAACCTTGGCTTTGGAGTCTTGGAGACAAACCCTTTTGTAACATTCTGTCCACTCATCAAGAGGTTTCAATGAGAGACACAAAGACACACATACAACATGCGTGGGTGAAAGAGACACATTCCTATATGCATAGAAGGTGTTACCCTAAAATTTAGGGTAACAAGATACAAAATAGATTCCTGAGAGAAAGAAAAAATTGACAGAAAGAAAATTAGTTTCTTTGTTTCTTGATGGATTGAGTTCAAGAAATTTGTGAAACGATGTTTGGCAAGATTCAGGAAATGTTGTAGAACTTGACAGATAAATAGATTAATCAAGATGTTCAAGTCACACAAAACTTTAGGTATATACACCTTTTTTTTGATACAAAGTCCTTTCAGGATGTGGGGGATCATGGCTCTCCACAACTTCTTGTATTTTGTTGCTTTAAATAATTTTTTATCCTTTGCTATCAATCTACTGTTCTGTCATTCATGCACATAAACTAGTTAAGTAAGTTATTTGCTGTTTTCCCCTGTTTCAATATGTCCTGTGAGTGTTAAATTCTTTAGACCTTCTTTTCTCATTATGATATACATCTTAAAAAAAATATATATATATATATATATATATATATATATATATATATACCTGTAAGTATTCTTATGGGAAGCATTTGATAATATGCTGTCATTGTTTATGTTAAGATATGTTTCATGAGCAGAAATGATCGATTGACAAAAATTGTCAAAGGCATGTATTTATAAACAGTAATTCAGTCTTTGCTAACTAGATGCTTCTCTGTGGCTGAATGGTTACAGTACAACAGGATATATGTCAGTTCATATGATAAGGGTTATATGTTCAATTCCTGTCAGAGAATGCATATTTTCTATGAAATTTCTCAAACATTCAGGTCGGTAAATGTAATTAATACAGTTTAATTAAAAGACATAGCATATACTTAAATAAATTATATCTATAAAAAATAATGTATAAACAGAAAATATATATATCAGTTAAAGACCAAATGCAGATCAAATATGGATCAGAATCTGATAGAATAAATAATAATTCATAATGGTCTATGTGTATCTGTCTAGTGGGAGTTCTAATGTCTTCACCTTTGTATGGTCAGCCAGTGCAGTGGGGTGTTACATCTTTCTAATTTATAGCTGATCTCTTTAAGCATGTATTCTTTGTATTAGATAAAATTATTTATACAATTATCTATGGTTTTAATGCATGTGACATGTTACTGACCAATGGGAACTGATCCAAATAAAAATGAAAATACCAGAGTTTCTGTCTTTTTTTGTCTGTTTTCTCACAGTGTCTGACACAGCTTTAATAAAAGTGAAACATGGTAGCCTGATATAAGTTTCCTATTTGTTCTTTATTCTGTCATATATATTCCAGTCAAATCAATTTAATACCCTTGGGAAAGGTATGAATCCTCTTCTCCCTCCAGCTATGGGTAAATAGCAGGACAGACTGTGTTCTATAGCCTTGGATGGCAACTGATCTAGGAGAATGACAACTCTAGATTCAAAACCTGCAGAGGGTCATTTATGGAACTTGTGGCATGTAGTGTGCCAGGTCTCTGTATTCGGCCATTCAAAAAGTGTGGTTGGGTCTACACAAAACCTTCAACACTATAATCAAATCATATGTGCTGGTGTCTGAGCTGTCGGTTCCTAGGAACTGAGCTGCTTAACCCACATATGTTGAATATGATGGGAGATTCCACCATATATATATATATATATATATATATATATATATATATATATAAATAAACATATATTGTTAAATATAACAGACAACAAATATTGTTTTATATTTGATCATGATCTGTTCTAAACTCTGTATAGTTGCTTTAATTTCAGGAGAAAATAAAGACAAAAAGTGTCCAACACACACACATATGTATGTCTGTGTCTTGAATATATATATATATATATATATATATATATATATATATATATATACACACACACACACACAGGTACATAATTAAATCTACATCCTACATCATTTTATACAACTAATATTTTTCATCATAATTTCCTTCATACATTTAATTCAGTGGGAAATATTAATTGCATGAATCAAACATTATGCAACAAAAATTTTAGATCCAAATTCAGCTCAAAATGTGTGAGTCTGCAGACTTGGGATTAGGTTTCTCTCATTACCAAGCTGTGAACTGATTGCAAGTTGAAACCATGCAGCAGTGGAGAAAAGATATTAGACTTTGATTCTATATTTACCTACCCACAACTATGGAAGTAGAATATTTCACATGGTTAGTTTCATATGGATAACATTCACTTTAGTACAATAGGAGAGATGTTACTAGCCTTCTCTCATTGCTTTTCTGTGATCTGCAAAAAGCAGAATGATGACATAGGAATTGGAATAAGTACTACACTTTGATCCCAGTACAAAGGTCAGGTACAGATGGTCTGTGCCCATATTTACCAACTTCTACAATGGTAGGATGTGGTTGAGTTCGCATGGAGTGCTCATATACATCCATATAAGTCAATGAGAAAAATTACCCAATTGCCATGACTACTGTCACACTGGTGTCACAATTTTCCAACATTTTAGTACATTGAGAGAGGTACTACAACAGGGTGAAATCTCCATATCTAGGCTGCCCTCATTGCTTTTTTTCTGAACTGTCCAAATACAGAAGAATGGCAGAGAATCTTGAATAGATACTACACTTTGATCCTAACTTGAAAGCTGAGCAGGTATTTACCTACCACTCCACAGTGGTAGGATATGACAAATGATCGGTTTAACATGAGATGGCCACATGTGTAGACATGGACCAAGGACAATAATTACCCAGTTCCTATGACAATATCATGTTGCTATCAATATCTCTTGACCTTCTTTAGGTGCTGCCACAAGGTTGGAATTCTTGGGACAAGGCTTCCTCATTATTGTTTCCTGAACTACCCATGGCAGAAAAGGTGATCAGATACTACATTTTGATCTCAACTTGAATCCTGAGTAAAAGAAATTTACCTCGTTCCCATAGTGGTAAGATGTGGCACAAGGTCATTTTAGTTTGGAGTGTTGTACATACAAGGACAAAAATTCTAAAATTTGAGTTTGTTGGTGGTGTATAGAGTTATGGCCTCCCCACACTAGTTGTTGCTGCATGGTTCCTATAGGGCTACAACCTCCCCACACTAGTTGTTGTTGCATAGTTTCTATAGGGCTACAACCTCCTCACACTAGTTGTTGTTGCATGGTTCCTATAGCAAGTAGATTTTTGGGGGATGGAGTTGTTAACCTTTTTGACTCCCCTGTGGAGCATAGGTTCACAGCTTCACTACACTAGGTATTGCTGCTGTGGTTTCTATAGCAAGTTGGTTTTTATGGGGTGGTGTTGCTAGTCCCATGCCTAAATGGTTTCAGAGCTGTCCTTTTCCTAGAATGGTTAACAACTAAGGCCAGAGGACCCAGTCTACTTTGCTATTATCTTTTAGATTGGTTGGGGAGGTCACTGAAAATATACTTGAATTCATGGAGGAATACAGAAAAGTTTCATTTTTTTAAGGATTTAAGCTAATATGCCTGGTAGATGAAAATGGGTGAATTTAGGGGTTTTATAAGCAATAATTCATTTCTATATATTTGAAGTTCAGGTGAAATCAGCATGTATATGAATAAATATATTTGTGTATTTAAGCAGCAATCCTTCTTTCATGCACATTTCATTGAATACGACAGACAAGGTGCTTTTATTTAGTTTTTTATACAATTTCACAGGCGATCTAATAATTTTTTCTTTTCAGATAAATTATATAAAAACTGTCCGAATGTTCTTTTCATCCAAGCACTTTCGGCTATACATTTAGCCATTTTCAAGGATTAAATATTTTAACTGTTGAATAAAAAATAGTTTGTTGTATGTATGTTTTATAAAATGTTTTCATTTTTCAAAACACAGTCAAGATATTGTGTCCATGTTCAAAGTTAATATTATTAAGTGTTGTTTTTTTTTTGTTTTTATTAATAAGGCTACCATTATTATTTATGAAATTTGATTGATCAGGAATACAATTCCTTAATGGGCATTTCATTTAGATTGCATGAGAAATTGTATAAAAAACTAAATAAAAGCACCTTGTCTGTCGTATTCAATGAAATGTGCATGAAAGAATAAATACATACATGAATAGTAAGAAAACTATTTTTATTATCACATGAAACTCTGAGTAGCAGATTTTGATATTATTGAAGTAACACTATTACATAGAAACTGCACTTGGTCTGAAAATTGTATTGAGGTGTGACATTGATAGTGTTAATTCTTATGTCCACACTGTCTATATCTGTAAACAATCTGTCTGATAATGAGTTCTTGTCCCCTATATATTGTTACAACCCTTCCTGTGACAGGATCGCTAGTGGATATAGTAACCTGTATTATTATTTTAACATGTGTACAATTATTATAACAAATTTCTTTCCCCAAGGGTCTCTTTTTGATTGATCAGACATGTCTGAGTGGGCTAGAATTACTTAAAGAAAACACACAGCAGGTGACAAACAACAGAAACACAGATGCAGAGTTAATAATTAAATAAATTTATTACCGTAACATACAATGGGAAAACAATATGAAAGATACAGCGAAAACAAAAACAATAAGTCAAAAAGAAATGTTGTGGGACATAATAATGGGATGGGGAATTTATCTTCTCAGAAAGGTAACTAGACAATTTATAGAAAATCTTTGGTCAGGCCTGCATGCAAATATACAACTTGACAAGAAGCACTGAGCAAAGTATAAACATGTAAGAGAAACAATGACTTATCTGATTGCTATCAAAGTTCATTTTATTTTTATTTGTCTATTATGTGTGTTTCTTTTCTTTTATCTGTTTTTGTTTTAGATTTATTTTAGATTTCTTTTCTCTTTCTTTCTCTTTTCACTTCTTTTGATCTTTTCTTTCTTTCTTTTTTTATTTCTGGTCTAGGGGGCTTGAGTGAAGAATCAATTGAAGCTGTTATTTCGTAACTCTCAAGATGACATGTATCTTTTCTTCTGGTGTCTATTATTAATAGCTGTCTGGTGCTTTCCTGCCAACACTCCATTCAGTGTAACTACCAAAGGAAGGATGTTTCACATATGCCAATCTATAGTCGATTATCACTTTTATCACAAATGCATCCACTTGGGTTGATTCCAAAAGCGGGACTAACTTTTTGCTGTTCATTTTTTTGGCGCCTTTGTTTCATCATGTGGTCCTTGATTTCCAAATATGGACCTTTTTCCTGTGTGGGCGAAAAGAGGTTACTGACCCTTTCTTTATTCTGCAGGGTTTCAGAGTGTTCAAGGTCGTTTCACTGTCTGGTTTCATCTGGTTAAATCACGTTGTCAACACGTGATCAAAAGAGAAAGAAAAATGTACAATCTTTGCTCAAATGCATGTCAGTTTGATTAAAATTTGTTAATATTCAATTCTACTTTTTTTTTCTCTATTACACTTTCTGAGAGTAGTGACTTTTTATTTAAAATGCTTCTAAAAATAAGCATGGATACAGATTTTTAGAAAGAACTTACATGAGGGTCCGTAACAATATATATGCCAAATTTTAAACTATATATATATATATATGATATTAAGCACATATGTATGTCAATAAGTGTACGTGCATGTATGGATGTTTGCGTAAGTACGAGTGGTATCCTGACGACAATTTTTCTTCCTACTTCCATAAAACACCGATATATGCAACCATATATAAATCCAAAATTTTTAAATTAATCAGTTTGTCTGATGGTCGCAAATAGCATGAAACCCAGGCTCAGAAACTCACATTATTCCAACTAAATATATATATATATATACACACACACACACTCGCCAGAATCTTAGATATTTATAAGTCATCCATTTGTCCTTCCTTTGAATATTGCTGCCATATATTTAGAGATTCTTGATAAAATCTAAAGAAGAATCTGCAATGTTACTGGTCTTGACCTGACATCTCAGCTTCAGTCACTTTCCCATTACAATAACATAGCATCCTTGTGCCTTTTCTAGGAATATTTTTATGGTCATTGTTCTGATGAACTTTTCTCTGTGGCACCTTAACATTATGAATTTAAGCACAGTACTAAATTGTCAGTAAGGTTTTATCATCTTACAATTGAAATGGCTAAAAGTAACTGTAAGTTCTATGCTAGCAGTTTCTTCTATTGCACTTCCTGCTTGTGGAACTCTCTTCCAGCTTCTTGCTTCTCAGTCAAATTTGATCTTCACAAATTTAAATGCAATGACAATCGTTATCTTCTGTCTTCTTAATTTTGGTTCTCTTATTGTTCTCTCTCCTTCATAGTATTTCTTCTCATATTCTCGAAAACTCAGTAACCCTTTGTAACACTTTTTATTACCTTGCTTGAGGTGAAATTGTTTAGTGTATTCAAAAAATTTGTATTTCTCTAATATAGATCTTGTTCTTGTGAAATAAAATAAAAATTCTTTTTCTGATGATGATGGGTAATTGGCTGGATATATCTGAATAAAAGAATTTATATACATTTTCTTATATATACATGTACAAGCATCTAACTTATATTTCTTGATATATTAATGATAAAACATATACATAAATCATGCAGAAACGTTGTGAAAGCATTACAGCAAAAATAAAGCTCAATTATCCTACTTAAGAAATGCACATTTCTTATTTGGACTTTTCAAAGTCTATATCTGTTAACTTTATTTTATACCCAAAATATAAGTAATTTTTAATTAGTTAATGAATTTTTTAATCTGACAATATTTTTATTACTATAAACATAATCAGATCAGTTATATGCAATGTGTGATACATGCATAGGCAATCATGTATCTTTTTATATATATATATATATATATCATGTATCTTTCAATATATATATATATATATATAATTCCATCAATAAAAACATCTAATCTGAAGAAGTCCTTTTGAAGGACAAAATGTGTCATATAGGATTTTTTTTACATTCTGTTATTCAATTATCCACCATTAGTCTGATATATAAAGCTTATATATCATATTCTCCAATATATATCTTGTGGATGTGCCAGCAGTGCAATGGATAGTGTCTTGGAATGAGAAATTGGAGAGCCAAGTTCGAATTCCAGTCAAGTTTGTTACTTTCACATACATGCAGATATCCTTGGGAAAAGTATAAATCCATCTCTTCTTCCTGCAGCTATGGGTTAAATAGCAGAACAAACTGGGCTCTTCAGTTTCAGTTGGCAGTCAGTCTAGGTGAAGGACAACTCTGAATTCAAAACTGTATGTAGCCCTGGTTAAGCACATGCTGCTAAGGAAAGGTTTGTGGAATTCACAATATCTGTATGATCCCAACTACAGTCACCCTCCTTGTTTTACTTGCTCAAAGCCATTTTTAACTATCAATGTAAGAAAACAGTTTTATGCAGCTGACAGTTTAGATATTTCTGAATGAGTGTAGTGCCATGCATGGCATCTGACAAGGCTTTTTAAGTACATGACTAGTTTTTAGGTTAATGTTTTGGTTTTGTAGCAACTGGTACAGCTTATTCTATGTGCTATTTGTTATAACTGATTCATACACCAAAGTATTTGAAGTGTTTAGTATCCTAAATTTTTATGCTGGAGTACAGGGTACATGCTATTACTGCTTTCATTCCAATTCCAGGTGATAGTTTCTGTTTTGGAAAACTTTATCTTGACTCCTATTTCTTGGAACACTCGGTAGGAGATGTTGATTTTTCTTCAAGATCATTCTTATCCTAAATATGCTAAGTAGGAAAAAGTCTACTTGAACTACATAGTTCTCTACTTTCCAATTCTGAGCTCTTATCAATTACACCACCCGCATATCCAAACTTACAGCACCTGGTATTCCCAAGCAGTTATTCATTGACATTGCTTAACCTCAGTGATTGTACAAGATATGGCTGTAAGTCTAGTAAATATTTGGAAGCAGGGAATAAGCACAAAGTAAAGAAGCTGTATAGAGATAAACAAAAAGTATAATTGGCAAATTTTTATGGTGGATTCAGGGTATGTACCATCATGCCTTTCATTCCAGTTTCGTATCATAGTTTCTGTTTTGGAAAAGGTTTATCTTGACTCCTATTTCATGGTATACTTGGTAGAGTTTTTTTTATTAAAGTGCATTTTTATCCCAACTATGAATACCATTTACTCTTTCCATTTATCTATACATGTATGTGAGTGGGTGGATACACAACTGTCCCAGTGACTGCATATCCAATAAAAATTTCTTCATTTCTAAAAAGTTTTTTTCTAGATTTGAACTTCCCAAATCAATGGCAACAGCAATTATTTCTACTACTTATACTCACAGCTTTACTGCCAGTTTTTAATTCTGTAAAGACTGATTATACACTTTATTGTAGTATAATAGGCTTTACACTTAATTTCACACAAGACCATCAAGGAATCCAGGTGTGGGGTTGACTTGAGATGACCTCAGACTCAGAAGTGAAGATCCACAGTTCATGTCAGTGGCAACTCCAAGAACTGTGCCTGATATGTATGTACATGAGAAAATCTGTTGGATAGGAGGATATATAAACAGCTTCCCTAGAGAAGAGATGGGTAGTCTCTCAGATATTGCAGATGAGAACATAAGGTTTAAATTTGGATGAGGACTCCATGGAGATGTGCGCACACACACACACTGGATGACAGTACTGGAGTGAAATGTAATGTCAAATATGAAAGATTAAAATCTTGTTATTCCTCAGTCCACAAGCGTTATTCATTAACAGATGCAATGACTTCATTACATTACATTACTATTTGGATGTGTATACTCATCTTGGTTGTTATAATGTTTTGGCCATTGTACACATTGGCCTTCTTCAGTCTACCGTCTCTAATTGTACTGTATTAGGTCTTTTGTTTTAGCAGCGTGTTCAAATTATGTTTGGAATCTACCATTTGGCATTTGGTTGAAAATTTCAACAATCTCAAAATAAGTGAATTCAATATTTATTTACTTCATTTACAAAAAAAATTATAATGATTTAGGTTAGTTTGTGGCAGACTTCACCACATTAATTTAACTTTAGATTAGGAAACATGGCTGACACAGAAAAGGATAAGCAAAAGACATTGTTACACATAAAATATGTATTTAACAAGATGTACAATATCAAACAACCATGTGAAAGAAAGCATGCATTTAAGTAAGAAAAGGTTGAAATAAACAAGAGTTGTCTCTCTTTAACTGTTATTTTAGTATTTCAAATTTCACTGGAATGAGAGTCTCTTA
The DNA here is from genome assembly GCA_963932145.1 of Acanthosepion lycidas. Lineage (NCBI taxonomy): Eukaryota > Metazoa > Mollusca > Cephalopoda > Sepiida > Sepiidae > Acanthosepion > Acanthosepion lycidas. The sequence goes on from OZ010595.1 coordinate 70,530,773, forward strand.
TAATGATTGTTCTTAAAAGATTTGCCGTGTTAGAAAAGATTATGTGAGTATATACAAAGTATGTTCAGCATGTGAGAAGGTTGGTGCATGGTTCCAACTGTCATGGATTCGTTTGGCAACTGAATTCTCACTATTTACCTAAGAAAAATTCTTGCTTAAATAAGTGACTATAGGCTCCAGATCACTGCGTGGGAAAAATTATTCTTCACGTGCAGAAAATCTGATTGGTTGGCATAGACCAATCAGCGATTGAGCTTTGGGGAGACTTAAGAAGGCTTCTGTGATCCATTTTTCCCAAAAGTGCCAAAACTGACTCCATGAAAATTGTCGCATTGCTGCAATTTGTAAATTGTCTATAATAACGTAGTGGTGATTAACTAACCAATGAATGCTTGGTGTTGTATGTGATTTGTATTTGTATGTGTGTTTGTGCGTGATGGACTCGCACAAGTTAATGGACATTAGGGATAATTCTGATAAAAGAATAAGAATAGTCAAACATATACTAAACATAACATTTATTGCATTGAGAAAGAACATACTAAACTTTACCTTTGTGAGTTCTACTTTCAAAAAGGTTCTGGTATATGGTGTCAGATAAGTCCTTGTTGTCTGTCCATGTCCTGGAGGTGAAAAGAAACCAACATATCTTCCACTGAGGTATCAGAAAGATAGGTCGTGATTGGATGCGTTTGTGACCAATGTAAGGTTTGGTAGAGTTTTAGACCCTGCTGCTGCTACATGTGTTTTGAGCAGCATGTGTGTGTTAATACACTACACATAAGAACTGAAATGGCTTAGCATGTTAATATGCTCTGCCAAATGCCAGAGTAGAAACAAGACACATCTTGTCACTATGGCATCCTGTGGGTAAAGAGGGAAAGAAGAAATAGAGTTATAGAAGACATAGAATGTTTACCTCATAGTGCCTCTTTCATTGGACCAAAGAGATGGAAGTCTGATGGTGCTAAGTTAGGTGATGATGAAGAAGTGAAAACTGCTGTAAGGAATTGGCGACATCAGCAGCAAGCTGAGCTTTACAAAGCTGGAATACATGCCCTCATTCATAGGTGGAACATTGCCATTGAAAAAGGTGGTGACTATGTTGAGAAGTAGGGATGTGAACCTGTGATGTATAGTTATAATTTGATGTATATGTTTGCTTGTGTTCCTTATTACTTATATAATATAACAAACATTACTTTTTGACTCACTTTCATACATTTAACTTTCTTTCTTTTGCCAATCCTGATTTTATGTGTAACCAAAATAAGAAGGGTGACTTATTCAAGATCCCAAGAAATAAAATTTATAAATTGCTTTCTCTTTTTCTGTCTCTGCTTTATTTTTTTGTCCTCTTTATTATTAATTACATATCAAAATTATTTCTAATAAAAAAATAATCTAACAAAGATGTATTATAATCATATAAGTTATCAGAACTTGGCAAGTTTTCGATGATCTTGAAATAGGAAGAAAAAATATATCTGACTGTTGTCTTTTAGACAACAAAAAATCATTTTTCTTCAGTATCAATGTGTTTTATCTGTTCTGTGGTCCTAGTGTGACATTGTCATATCTAATGTGATTGTGGTTGAAGTGATATTGATTATTACGTGGTTGTGTATGCAGCTCTATGTCCATTGTTCTTCTACCAATTTCATTCATTATATCTGATGATTGTTGCAGTGGCTTGAAGGTGTTTTCCAAACAAAAACTGTTTGGCAAACATGGCTGTTGTCTTGAAATGGACCGAATCGGTTGTATTGTCAAGTTCACTTCCACTGCTTTTTTGGAACTACAGTGTAACCCGGATATAAGAGAGTTGTTGGGACTGGAAAAGAAGTATCTTATATCCGGGTTTGGTCTATTTTGTTTAGGTAAGTATGGCTCTAATTTGGGACCAGATAAAATCTCTCTTATATCCGAGTTTCTCTTATACCAGGGTCTCTTATATCCGGGTTACACTGTAATATACTCTAAAGTTGCCTCATCTCTGAAAATCAAATCTGGTACAAAAATAGTTTCTTGTGTTACACTAGGATCAACCTTTGTAATAGAAAAGAAAGAAAGAAAAACCAGAGAGAGAGAGTAATATTATTATAGTATGTACCTGGTCTCTGGGTTGCACCTTATAAGCAAAAGCGTGTGATTATTTGGGCTTTTACACAAGCCTGTGGGATCAAATACTGAACCTAACTGTGTGACATTTGCCATTGTTTTTTTTCATTCATTTTTTAAGTGATTCTCAGGATCTTAAAAAAATGTTTTGTTAAGAAGATAAGTTAAAAATAAAATTCATTGGTCATAAAACATTTCAATAATTTAAAATACATGAAAATAAAAATAAAAAATAACTGAGTTCAGAGATGAAGGAGAACATTTTTCACTTTCAGTGTTATGGATTTCAGATAAATAAATTTTCAAAATACAAACATTTTTCAATACCTTTGAATTTTCTCATCATTAATTATATATCAGTTTTTTTGTATTATTATTGTTAGCCTAAATAATATACTTTGAAACTGAAATTCTTCTTAAGTTCTTAATGATTTCCCCCGATTTATTTTAAAAGATTTCCAAAAAAATCTTAAAAACTGAAAAAACAGAATTCCAATACGAAGACACTTCTTGATATGGCCTTTAAGGGTGTAGGTTGTCTTACACAGGCAGATAATATCTCCCTTAACTCAACTGCACTTTTGAAAGATCCGCTTTTCTTGCTACACTTAGTAGGTCTTCCCTTTTTAACAGGCCAAAGTAACTGAGAATTTAGTTAGTACTTATCATCTTATATCCAAATTATTGTTACTTACTTCAGACAACAGTTAAATAAATAAATTTAAATGTTTAAAAAAAACAATCTGAACATAAAAATGTTGTACACAACAAAATCTCTTTAAGAAATAAAATGTCTGATAAAAACACACCACAAAAGGTGATTAAAGATTTTTAGTTGTTTAATAATTGTCATGATGACACACTAAGAAACTCGACTTATGTTGCAAGCCGTTCACTTTTATTTTTTTACGCTATTATTGTCGAACGAAAATCACAGACGAGACTGACCTCTTTCGTTTAATCATTGTCAATGTTCATGCTAGCTAACTAAAAGAAAAAAATAAAACACTTTTTTTAACAAAAACATAAATCCCGACTCTTTTACATGAAAAGTTTGTCATTTGTTTAAAAATCAAAAAGCGGTTGTGTTTTATCCGCAGTATTCATTTTATACTGGAAGCATACCAAATAAATACTAGTGGTCACATGTCTCTGTAATTCAGGTCATTGTCAAACGAGATTAAGACTTTAAGTCAAAGTCGAAAAAAAAATAAGAACTTAAAAATTCTCTAAAATATTATCAGTTTTAAAAATATTCATTTTCATTAAGTACTTATGATTTTTAAACTAAGTATTGATTTTTGTCACGGAGAAAATATATAAATAAAAATAAAAAACAAAAAACTTAACTAATTTGATACAAAACTTGCTTCTTTTTTTGTTTTGTTTAAATAGCTTTTTTAAGTGTTTCGTAAAAGCACTCACTGAGAAACAGACGTTTTCATTTAAATATTTGTTTTTTTTAACTTTGTTTTTGTTTTCATGTCTTCAACAAACATATTTCCTTCACTATTTTCATTCCCCACCATTTCTCTTTCTAATCTTTTACCTTATCCTTCTTTCTTTTTACTATTTTCTACTTTTGGCGCTATCTTTATCAATTAGATTCTTACTCTACTACATTCTCTCTTTCTTTGTTTTTAATTTACCATGTTATCTTCTTCTAGCTTCCCTCCCTCATTCACCCTTCTATTAGGAAAATACAATGTGACGTGAGCAATAATTTTGACCAATCAGAGCTGTTGAATTTACCCCTCCGCCCCCATCCAACAACTGTACTCATAACTTTGCTAAACTCCATTGCTGTTTAACACGCAATTACTACGAGAGCTATTTCAATTTAAAGCTAGAAAAATGCCGTTGGATTACGACGATTTAGAAACGGATAATTCAGATGGAGAAAAGAAAGTATTCGAAGGTAGATTTTTGAAATTTTTCTTTATTATACGTTAAAGTCTCTAAAAAAACCTTACACCCCCCCCTCGTTTTTGTTGGCCTGCTGTACGAGATTCGTTTGACATAATCTCTAATGTCAAAATTAGTCTGTTTTTGTTTTCCCTCGTAATGACCTGATGAGTCATCTTATTATTAGATTCCCCTTTTTTGTTGACATTTCTATATTAAATATTCTGTCTTCTTGGACAGACGAAATCTTCTAGAAGAAAAAATGTTTTTTTTTTATTGAGTCTTTTGTTTTCTAAGAATTAGTATTTTTTAATTTCTCCTTTCTTAGACAACATGACTGAAGTAATTAATAATTACTTTTATTATAAAGGTTCGTGAATTAACTGATGTTATAATTAAAATGTCTTGCTGACACTTTTTGAATAACAACTTGGTAGGGTCAAGAAAAATTATTACGTAGGTGGGGATTATCCTAAATAGAATTGGGACAAGTAAATTAAAAGTAAAACCGCCATTTATTTTCGTACATTTTTTTTATTTTTACTTGTGTTTTCAGTAGAATTTTACTTTTATTTAATTTAAAACTAAAGTTTACTTTAAGCTGTCGATTATAATATAAGAATCTGTCTAATTTTGATTTATTTTATTGCTCGGGAAAGTAGACTGTTGAATAATAATTAATGATGTAATTAATTAACTATTTCATATAAACGATAAATTATTCAATATTTCTCTCTTTTGTTCAAAGGTGTTTCAATATTTTGAATTTGCGAAGTTTTTAGGTGACTTTAAAATTGAATGATCTGTTTTCAGTTTTAAGAAGCTACAGGTTGTTGTTAATGAATCTGCTCGTCACAGAACACTTCACCGCATTCTGGTATTTTTTTTTTTTTTTAGTCTTGTTACCTGATCTTCAAATTTAATTTTTTTTTTTGACACACAAAAATTTCATAAATTAAAATTTAAAATACATTATATTTCTTTTTTCTTTTTTTAGAGATCGTGTTCCACACATGGCCACTTTTAAGTTTTAAACTTGTACTAATTGTTCCGAATTACTACTTCTCCTCATTATTATCATATCATTATTATTAAAAAAGTAACAAACTGTGTGGCATTTTTGTAAATTTTAAAACTTGAAATGACAAATTGTCTCAAGAACAGTATCAATATTGACATTATTATTTTTATTTTTTTGTAAAAAGCCATCAAAGTGAACGATCGATATGTTTTTTGTGTTATTCAAAAATCGACAACTAATTCTTTTTATTTTAACTTTTTTTTTGTAGGAATAAAAATCGTAAAGTTTCTAAATTTTATGCTGTAATTTTGTCTTTAGTTGATCTTTAAAAATAGTTTGAAAAATGTTTTTGTTTAAACTAGGAATTAAATGATTCGATATTTGATCCCGATCCAAATACGTTTGCCTACATTTCCTTCAAATACGGATACTGAATGAATGAAAAATATAATATTTTTCATTCATTCAGTATCAGCTTTTTTTAAAAAAGTAAGTTCGTCTTTTTACTCTTTTTGCTTTTCAAATAATGAAAATATATTTTAAAAGCAAAACGAACTTTGTAGAAAAAAGCTGTATTGTACGTTCTATAATTTTTTTTTTTTTTTTTTAGAACAAATAAATTTTTTTTTCTTGACCTTAACATTTTTCCGATGTCTTGGAAGAAAGAAATGTATCTCAGTATTTCGGCTAAATGAAGAAGAGGATCTTAAACCCGGCCAATAAAATTTCATTACCTTGAAGCCACTTTGAGAGTTATCAATTGTAGGAAAAATATTATTTTTTAGAATATTACCATAATCATGAAAATGTTATAATTTTTTAGAATGAAAATGAAAAATAAGCTTGATTCGTTACAAAAGAGGGGGTGGATATTTATTTAGAGTGTTAGTTGTCCCAATATCAAATTGTAAAGAAGGCTACAATTTTTGTGGCACTTCATTCTGTATCAATGAAACTACGACTTACTAAATAAGGCTGAAACTCCTGAAAGAAAATGAAATCAATATCTGTTCTTTTGGGAGAACAGTCCAAGCGAAAAAAATGTCAATCATCCCCCACGAGTTAAAGATCTTCTTCTTACTGATTTAGAAATTAATTTAAATTTTACTAAAAAAAGCATGATTGTCAAAATTGTTTTCAAATCATAATTAAGTTTAATTCTTTATAAATGAATAAATGATTTGTTGATTAATTTGTTTCATACAAGTGTGGGTGGAGGAATTAAAATAAATCTCCACTAAAATGCCACCAGTGCTAAATTTATTTAAAAATGCTGTATAAATCAAGTGAATTAAAATTTGATGGGTACCCATACTTCGTATCGAACAGAGAAAGGGGAAAAAAAGTTTACCTTCGCAACCGAGACTATGACGCTAAAAAAAAAAAAAATTGTAGAAAATTGATAACGTTTTATGTTAATGGGACAGATTGTGTTGCTGCTTTAACTTGGGTTATTACTGCTGGTCGCTACTTATCTTGTTGTTAGCCAACCAGCCACGTTTTATCATCCTTCCTACTTCAGTACTAACTTAAAAATGAACTCTTTTAGTTTTTTACCTAATTAATTAGCATATTTATAACTTTATCTTATTCGGTAATTTGAATTGAATTATGATGATATGGAAGTATTTTTTATTTTACGCGCCTCTACATGATTATTTTTAAATTTATGCGTTGTTTTAGAAGCTTTTGAATCAAATTCAAATAACACACTTTTACAATGAATGTCTACACAATACGCACTTGGTTTGATTAATTTGTTTCATACAAGTGTGTGTGTGGGTGGAGGGATAGAAATAAAATAAATCTCCACTGAAATGCCACTAGTGCTAAATTTATTTTAAAAATGCTGTATAAATCAACAAATGAATTAAAATTTTGTACAAACTTTCGTTTCGTTCGGATTGAAAGTAAAAATTTTAAAAAATGTATTTTCATGTATGGCATAGAAAATAATGAAATGCTTCAAGAAGAGTTGACATTAATAAATTCATTTAGCTCTGCTTCAAAAAGTCTTGTTGAAGCAGGGCTAAATGAATTTGATAAATAAATTTCAATTTGAGCTAAATTTTAAGTGCAACTGAGTGAGTTACTCTTCTTGTTACAAGAGTAACTCAGTTGCACTTTTAAAATTTGAGGTTAATTTTGATGATTTTATTTTTCATCTTGGTTTCTTTTTCTCGTGTTCATTGAATTTTACGATTTTAAAAAGAAAATAGCATATAAAATGAAAATGAAATTAATGAAAAATTTTCATTGAAAATATTTCATCTAAGATTTTCCAACTTGTATTTTTAGACATTTTAACTTTCATTTGGATAAAAATCCTTTAATGTTTTTGCATCAATGTGTAATCTACAATCTCAGACTTTGTTTTATCTTGAATGTTGATGAGTTAATAATTGAGAAAATAAGATTTTACAAGTTGAACAAAATGAAATATTTGTTTTTTTTTGTTTTGTGTCTTCCTTAGTTTATATTTTAAAATCACTTTTTCATTTACTTGGCCTTGTCTACCTGTTGCACCATAACCCTTTCAGCCTTACTTTCACGTATGTGAACTTGAAAATATTAAATCATTAAAGGAACTATTGTTTGTTTGTTTTTTAATTACCGTAATAATATATAATACTCTCTCTTACACACACACACACACACACACACACACACACACACACACACACACACACACACACTATGGAGTTAAAGATGGAAATGGGTTAATCTTTTATGGTACCTAGTTAAACTTTCTACTACTCCATATTTTATATTTATAGACTCTGAAGACCTTTTTAACTTTTTGTCTTTCTTTTACCAGATGGTAGTGGTGGTGCTATTAAGAAAGATTAAATGTAAATAGGTGAGGGTGTTAAGAAATTAGATGAATATTTCTTACAATTATTTAGTTAGCTTAAAAAGACTAGCTATATAGTTTTATGTCATCACCTGATCTTTTTCTTTTTCTTTTTTTGTGTCAGGTGAAAGTTCTGTGGACTTAGATTACAAGTCTAATATTGAACTTGCAAAAACCACTTTAAATGTAAATGTGGAAGATAACAAAATGTTACAGGAAAAGACTACAGAAGAGTTGGAATTTTTAATGGCTAAAATCACCTTAACTGAGGATATAAAAAAGTCAAAGAACTTAGATGAATCAGAGAATAAAGATGAAATTATCTCAAGAGCACCAACAGGTGGAGTGCCAGTAACCTTTGCAGCAAACTGTAACAAATTTACTTGTAACTCTTACACATTGGATTCTAAAACTAAAAGGTCTTATAACGAAAGTGAATTTTATGCTGTTAAATATAAAAAGCCGACAGAACATACAGATTCTTTGTTACAGATGCAATGTTCAAAAATTGCTGAATTTGTAAACCAAAACGTACTCCAAAATACTCATCAGACATCAGGTGGAATCATGACCATCAACCAAAGTCCTTCTATAGCTTCAACTGAAGAATATGACTCCAGTTTTAGTCCTGGAGAATCTAGTTCTGATTCGGTACCTGAAGATGGCCAAGTTGTATCCCCGTTTTCTGATTATAGCTCCTCAGCATCACCAGACAATAATGATAACTACTTCAGAGAAATATCTTTTGACAATTTTATTAAGAAAGAAACTTCTAATGAGGACTGTCAATTTGATGAAAATAAATTGGAAGATGTCTGTGAAATTATTGAAAAAGATCTAAACACAAGCCGCATTAAAGAGGAGAAAGAAAGGCTAGAAAAGGCATTGCGGGATGATAGTTTTTCAGCTTCTTCACCTCCCCAGCATGTCCCCCAGCAAGGATCTATACCATCTTCGTCTCCTCCATCTCTATATAATCCAGAGTTATATGACATTTTAGGGAACCTTTTAAAGCCAGACATTACTTTACCCCCACGGCCAACTCATAACCAGCCACAGTTCTTGCCCCAGCAACCACCAATAACGACTTGTCCACAGCCACATCAACCAATTCTGGTAAATTCGAACCATCATCAATTCACGCAGCAGCAGGAGCAGCAGCCACCACCACAAGCACAAATTGTGACAAGTTCAAGCCATATACCATATAGTCTGCCACCTCAGCAGGCAAATGTCTTGAGCAATGCTCCTACCCAGCAACAGTACCCTGTACAACAGATATCAACAACAGGAAATCAACACCAATATGCTGTTCCAGAGCTCCCGGTTTACAGCCACTCGCAGCAGCCAGTCCAAAGTTCTAGCCTATTAGGTTACAACCAACAAAATCAGCAAATTGCAAATTCAACAGCTTCAAGTCAACACTTCACTTCCCAACAACAGACGCAAATGATTCAGAGCAGTAAACCATACTCTGTTGCACTACAACCAGTTGCATCCAGCCAACAGCATTTTCCCCTTGCTCAACAGACACAAGTCACCAATCAAACACATTTTGCTGTACAACCACAACAACAATCACAAATTATAACCTCCACTTCAAACCAACATTATACGCTGTCACCGCATCAAAGCTTAGCCACACCAAAACAACAGTTTGTTAATTCCCCACATCAACAACGTGTAACAGCCTCTCAGAGTCATGTGACAGGATGCGCTATTCAGCCTCCACAACCAGCAATCCAACAATTGACCCCTGGATTGCCTGTTACAACTGCATCTGACCAAGATGTCAATACCACACCTCCCACCTCTTCCAACAATGCTGTGATAATTCTTGCCCAGCCTGCAAATTCTCCAAATTCAATCATGCTGGTACCAACGACAAACTCTCCGCTTATTTACATACCCCAGATTCCTGTGACAACTAAGAACAAAACGGTGAGATCAACCCCACGAGTCATTTTACCTAAACCTGCTAATAGTGAGCCTAATGGAAATCCGGTAGACCTTAAAAAACTCTCTGCTCAGACTGGGAAGGGTCGACGTGAGAAAGAAAAATCATCACAGCCAAGTGAATCTCCAGGTTGGTTTTCTCTTTCTTTTTTTCTTTTTTCTTTTTTTTTTTTTTTCCCCCCCCTGTTATATGTTAACTACAAATGTGTTTGGTTTTATGTGCTGTTTGAAATTCATCTACTATTTTCAAGTAAGCTTTATTGCAATGTTTGTATCATGCAGAGTTGTAATACTGGATTTCTTCCTATTAAAATTATATCCATATTAGTCAGATTTTTACTGTAATAAAATATAAGGAATTGACTATGGGGCAGTTGTATTCCTCCCCCCAAATTAAAACACAAACTTATTTTACTTTTTTTTTCTTTTCTAGGCCAGGGTAACTTGAGTGTAGCACGTCGTTGTGTGGCTGGTATGAAAGAAGATGACCTTGAGAATACAGATCAAGAAGGGGACAATTACTTACATGTTGCCGTTTGTAGAACCGATGTATACATGGTTGAAGCCTTATTGGAGCGACTGAACCGATCTAGTAAACTAGACATGATTAACAGACAAAATCATGCACAGCAGGTAAGCATTAATTTTTTTTTCCTCTACTTTATCAGGTTTAAAAAAGGAAAAAACACTGTTGCATATACCAATATTTCTGGAGCTGATTATTTATTTTAAGAATGCCTAACAAGACATTAACAGATGTTGTGTTTTTTTTTTGTTTTTTTTTTTGAAAGAAAAGAACTTGGCGGGGAGAACTTATCGTGAAGAAATACTATATAATTTTCATAGCCGCCATAATTTCTTTGTGGTAGTAACTTGAAACAGCCTCTTGAAATACTCATAGTTTTTGCATTTTATGTCAGAACTTTATATTTTATTTTTTGTTGATGCTTGTATGACACTTGAGTCTAAATTAGAACATACAGAAAAAAAGGTAGTTACTCTCACTATGAAGACCATTATTAGTTTTCAGCTGCATATTTTTCTATTTGAATTTCAAAAATTCAAATATCATTAAACTTATCTTTGTTATAGTTACATTTTGGTCATTGTATCCTATGGTCACATTCAGGTGCATTTGAGTCTTTGTCTTAAAAGAACATATCCATTGAGTCTTCTAAGTTCACTCCTATGGAGACCATCTCTTTGGACTGGTATCCTAATCTTAGTTCTTATAATCATTTATTAAACTTAGCTTAGTTTGACTAAAGACCACAAATACAGAACACCCAGTGAGGCTTGAACTTGGAATGATTATCAAATATAATAGACACCCTGAGCAAAGACAGAACTTATAATTGTTAAGTTGATTATAACAATGGAGAAACGGAAACTAGGCAAATATAAAAAGAGTATGCCAAGTGATTAAGAACAAATTATGAAAATAAGAACTAAGATATTAAAAAAAACAAAAAAAAACTGCAGTGAATTTAAAACAAATTGTACACGTGTTCAACTTAGAAAATTCAGCCCTGGAAACAACTTCAATGTAATCTCTGAAGTGCATGCATGTATGGCTATCATATTTACAACGAGTCCTTGGTATTGTGAGAAAACATGAATCCCAGAGATTCAGATCAAGAGATGTGGGAGTCCACATATAAGGTGGATGGGGGTTGACATGACCATGAAAATTCCTGGTCATCTCTTCATGGGCTGTGTAGGAAAGGAGCAGAATCCTGCTGGACCGTGCAACCATCTACTCAATCCAGGGTTTGGTGCTGGTGTTTGACTCTGATGCAAAAAGTAAGTAAGTTGACATGGCATATCACTCATTGATCAGGACAAGCAACAGAGCTTTTCTTCCTGTTCACCTGGTTAGTTTTGGAAGCTACAGTGTTAATACTCTTGATACATTGGCAAGAGAAATCTCATTTATGGCCTGACTGACAAAGGTGTCCCCTAATACTTGCTGCATTGTGTGTTGGTGTAAACATCTTTTGACTAAGGATATATCAATTTTTTTTTTCTTATTCAAAGTTTGTCTTAACATGAAATACTATCACTTTACTAAATTATTATTACATATCCTATCATTACCAATACTAATTGCTGCTTACAGAATTCAAAATGTGCAAGGAAATAATAAATAGTATCTTGATTGTTAATGCCTAAAACTGGTTTAATCTTTCTGAAGGTAACTTGTCCCTTGAAATAAAACTAAGATATGAATAACTGTTGTGGTTCTCTTCTACCAAAAACTGACAATTAGAAAACTGTCAGCAGAACTAGGTTCAATATTAAATATTATAAGAATTAAAATCTAAATTACTTTTGCTAAACTAATAATAGATTGCATTCAATATAGTTTTTTTTAGAAAAAGGAGCACAACTCATCTTAACTTTTAGGTACAGCTAAGCATGCAGCCAGAATCTCAAACATAGCTCAGTTTGGAGGAAGGAGTCTCTTAGAAGGTGATGGTTGTGAGGCAGTGTACCTTGTTTGTTTGTTCTCTGTTAATCTACTTTATCAATGTTTGGATAATTGAATGAAGACAACACCCACTGCTACTGTAAAGTCACTTCCTGTTTGGTGAGTTGGACATTAGAGGACAGGAGTTATCATTCAAGTACCTGAAAGTTATTTTTTTTTATTTTTTTTTTATTTTATTTTTTTTTTTTACTGATAGTTGTAATAAATTACCACCACATGTATAACCACTGCCTACTAAGGGAACAGACAGGCAAGTGAATTTATTTTTAACCAAAATATTTTTTTTTTCTTCAGACTCCTGTTTATTTGGCTGTCTCTGCAAATCAGCCTGCGATGGTTCATAAACTAATTCGTTATGGTGCTGATGTCAACATTAAAGGAATGGTAAGGATATCTTACTGATGATGAATTTGAGATAATTTTTGCAATGATCTAAAATAAAGAATGTCTGGGTAATTCTAAAATTTTGAACAAAAAAATACTTAGTTTAAATCAATTTATAAATGAATCTTATTTTGAATGATTTCCTGGGTATTGGATCTCATTAGGAACTATTTTGAATTGAAAATCTGCAATAAGAAAACTAATGATTTAACAGCAACACAGCTTTAAACATCAATGTGAAACAATTCCAGAAAAGATTAAAAAACTGAGGACTTAAAAAAAAAAATTGGTGTTTGATTTCTAAAGTCTTCAAACCAAATCAGCTGTTTTAATCATAGTTTCATATATTTCTTTTATTAACTCGATTTGATTGAGAGGTGGCTTCATGGTTAGAAAAGATGAACAGAGTTCAAAATTTGTCTGGAACACTTAGTATTCACATGTTCCAGTGTAGTTGAAGTTCTCTAGTCTTTTAAAAACAATCCAACTTCTACATTTGCCAGTAGATCAGGTTGAGGACAGCTAGTACTAAGTAGTCCTCATTACTTTGAGAGATATTCATTCTGGCACCACCCAACCCCACAAAAAAAAAAAAACCTAAAAAAAAGTATGAGAGAAATGTCCACGTCTATTCATAATTGCAATGCTTAAAATCATGTGTAGCTTGTGTGTTGAGACCTGACCTTGAGAAAGGATAGTTTAACTTATTTTTGGATAATTCGTCACATTGGCACTTGTTAATTTCAGCTGTTTTTCTTCCCTCTCCATCTGAAAATTCTTTCTTTTCCAGATGCAAGGTTACCAACATGAGAGGTTGGAACGTGCTCCTATCCATTGTGCTGCATCCCAGGGCAAAGAATATTATGATACACTAAAAGAACTATTTACATCACCTGTGATTGATCCTGACATTTTAAATTCTGATGGTAAGATAATGATAAATACTTTTATTTTTTAGTGTACACAGTCATTTTTCTCAACGATCTTTGCTATCTGTAAATTTTTTTTTTTTTTTTTTAAGCCAAGTAATTTTATATTACAGTTTTTGTATTGATATCGCAGTCCACATTCATGAAAAGGCCGTACACACTGAAGGCTAAACTTCAGTGGCTAGTGGGTCTATTTCTCATTTTCCTCAATTAAGAGAAAAATATTGAATCTGTATTAGGAAATTAAGCCAATATACAAAAATGCATCTGTTGTCTGAACATATAACAATTTGTTTATGGTATTGTGATTTAGATTACTTTTTTGTTTGTTCTGAAATAGATGACATTTTTCTTTGAACTAAACCAATGTATATATTGGTATATCAAGAAGTTTGAATATTTTATTTGATCACAGGTGCCTATTTATGAGATTGTATACTTTAGATTCCAATGAAATTCTTATGTAGGCTTCTGCATGTTCAACCAAGTGGGTACAATTCAATAAGAAACTTATGCTTTTATGTTGTGCATATATGAAAGAATGACTTTCAAAAACTGGGCTTAAAAGCCATCTTAGAAAACATTCCAAAAACCTTTATTTGAAAATATTTCACTATATAATTTTTGCTCAGTGAGTAATATTCACCACTGACTTAATATGGTTTTAAGAAAATAATTTAAAAATAAAGATATATAGATTTTCAAATGTCAGTTTAATTCTATTTCTTGTCCTCTCTCTCCACCTACTTTTTTTCTCTACTTTTGCTTTCAAACTCTTATTGTCATTATTTTATCTGATTGCTAATTTTCAGGTCTGAGTGCTCTTCACTGTGCTATTATTGAGCATGGTAAATTGGTTCCTAACCAGAAGTTCCAAATGCCCAAGATTGATAATTGTCAGAATGTTGCTTTGCTTCTTAAGAACAAGGCCAATCCCAATCTCCAAGACAGATGCAGTGGCAAAACACCACTGATGTATGCCATTGAAAGCAAAGACTATTTGATGGTGGATACTATTTTGAAGGGGGTTGAGTCTTCAAAGATTCCTGATCTCCTAAGAACGAAGACTTTTGATGGCCGTAACTGCCTGAAAATTGCTGATGGCCTCCGAAATGAATATGATCATCAGACCTGGCGAAAGCTGCACAACTTTCTCTCAAATGTTAATTAATTTCATTATCCTAGAGGTAAGTTTGTTTCCTTGGGGTGGAGTTTGGCTCAATTTGGTCTTTTTGTAAAGCCAGAGTATGGCTATATTTGTTTTTACTTTGACATAATTAATCCATTTAATGTGGGCTGGCTGTAATAAATAAAAGTGATTAATGCAGCCATGTTACAAAAATTTGTACTCATTCTAATATGACTAATTTTTTTTTTTTTTTTTTTTTTTTTTTTCTTCTCTCCTCCCCCCCCCCCATCTAGGAAATGGTGTTGATTCAATGGAAGGAAGACATTTCTTTGTCTCAAGTATTGAAACAAATGTTAAAACATTGCCTGGTCATTTTGTCTTGTAGATAACATTAAAATTATTCATTTTCATCAAATGCTAAAGTGAGTGACAATGCCTCAAAAATTGAGGGTTTTTTAATATATATATTTATATATGTGTGTGTATATATATATATATATATAGGGCTTTTTTCTTTTTTGATCTCATGGAAAAAGTTATACTTATAACTGGTACACTTTATCAATTGATATTCTCAGTGATAGCTTTTATATAGTCCAGTTTCTTTTTTCATATTTCAATGGATTAATTGCATTGGTTTTTTATACTTTAGTTCTTAAATAAAATCTATGTAGATTTGTGAGGAAAACATTCCTATTGTATCTATTATATATAAACTAACTAATGTACATAATTCAATAAATATTTTCTCTCAAATCTTATTTATTTCTATGTAGCTATGGTGTGTATTTTTGGTTTAAAGGTAATTAACTTGCGTTTATCACTTTGGTGGTGGATGGCTTCCCAATCAACACCATCAAAATAAAAAATCTTGTTTAAACTGGATGCATAACCATATGAGGCAATCTAAGTAATAGAAGTTAAAACAATGTAATCGAACCTGTAGTGAAAAAGGATTCTGGCCAAATAAGCCATTGCTTGCATGTTAAAAGTGCATCCAGTAAGAATTTAGACTAAATTAACTTTAAAGTATCTAAACCTAAGCTGTGTGATCATAAAATGGAGGTTTTAGTCTATCACTTACATTATTCTTTCATTCATATAATTTTTTTAAGAAAAAAAATCAAATGTATAAATTTCAAGGAGAATTTGAAGGTCAGTCAAGAATTGTTGGCTGAAATTTTTTTTTTTTTTTTTTTTTTACAGAGTTTGGCAGAAATATTCCCCACATAATGGTAAGACATTAACTAGATGAAGACACCATTGCCACTCTTACCCTTATGTGAGAGATATTTCTGCTGCACCTTGTATTTTGTACAATAGTAATTTGCCTTCCTTTTGGGCAGATTCTTTCTTAAAAACAAAGTAGCTTTTAAAGAAAGCAGGACGTGACAATATTTGTTCATATTTTAAATCCATATATTTCAGAAATTTTTTTCTCTTCACTTAGAAATTTATTTGTATTAAAGCTTAAATAAGGTCTGAATTTTAAAATTGCTTCTGAACATTGCTTTTTATACAAACCTATTCTTACAAAAGTATATAAACATTTACAAATACTATTTTGCTGTTTTCACAATAGACATTTCCTCGAGATTGTTAGTTCAAAATTAAAATTTTTTTTTTTTTTTTTCATCAATAGAGAGAAAAGATTGGTAAGAGTGGGCTGTCACTCTATTATTGGGACATCTACATATAAAGACAAACAAAAAACTGATATATATCAAACTGTTTTGTAGCTGGCAAATGGGATCTTTCCAGGCA
Organism: Acanthosepion lycidas; assembly: GCA_963932145.1. NCBI lineage: Eukaryota > Metazoa > Mollusca > Cephalopoda > Sepiida > Sepiidae > Acanthosepion > Acanthosepion lycidas. Next base: position 70,547,327 of record OZ010595.1, read on the forward strand.
GCATCCACCCATTTTCTTCTGTTCGCCTCGAGGTCATATGACAACATGTCAGTCACAGGTTTCCAGTTGCCAATCTGTATTAAAGCTGCTGGGATCTCAAAATCAGTTCTGGTTTTCCCTTGGCAGAGAACAAACTGTTCCTTTGGTATTTCCAATAACACCTCTTTATATTGCCAGCCACATGCGAGATGTAGGGAAAAGGTGAACAGTTCAGAAGTTACCCCGAGTGTCACTGACCTAAAGACCAAGCAAGTGAAACCCTAAATACAACACAAATTTGATATTGGGACCACTGTTTGTGTTTTCATTTCTTGATGTGGCAAATGCATTATGGAGGTACTCATTAGTCAGTGGAAAGCTGTGTGTCTACTGAATCTAGTTAAGAAATTTCTTCACTTAAGCATTTGAAAGAATCTAAAGCCAGCAATTCTATTTTTTTCTCAAAACAATTCCCAGTCTGTGGCATGTGTCAAAGAAAAGCTTCTTGTAAACTTCTTATCTAGTTAATTTAAGAGGAGTCTTTTCATTGATCATAATTTGAAATATTATGTAAATCGTTAAAACTAAATTGCCAGATAATATAATGAAGCTTAACTATTGAGTAAAAAATAACACAAAAGGAAAACATTGTAATCACATTGTTGTGTAATGATGAAAATCAAAGCTTGTAATAAAGAATAACAATCCTGAAATATTGCTTGTACATTTTTTTCACAGAAAATATTTCACTAATTTTAAGCGATGTGTGAAAGGCAGTACTAAATTAATGCCTTTAAACATATCTGAAAGGTGAAAAATTTGGACGATGTAACATTAAGGGTATCCACCTCAAATGATTAAATGTTCTGGATAATTTTTAAACAAACCTGGATTGAAGCAACTGTCAATTGATGGCAAACTATTAGATTACTTTGATGATAAGTTCAATCTATTAATCACTTTCGAGGAGTAAATATCTTTCTCCAAACAGACAGATTTGGTTTAATAATGTTGGAATTATTGGCAGTGTGGATATACTCTTTATATTATGTGTGTGTCTCTTCTCCACAAAATATTCAACAGAAACACAGTTAAATAAAACAAAAAAAAAAATAGTTGCACTGAGAACATGATAAATAATTTAAAAAAAAAGTACAATAGAAATAACCAAGAAACCAAGCCCACTGCAAAGCAAAGAATGATTGTCCCTTAAGTGGCAATTGCTTGCAAAACAATAATATACTAAGCCACTGTAAAATCAGCAGATAACTGAGAAAAAATATATAGGAGTAACTGAAGATCCCTGGAAGCTGAAAGTAAAATATTTACAAATAGTAAATAAGCAAACATGGAAAACAAAAACAAATTACTGAAAATAAGGAAAACAACATCAGCCTACAAAAATAAAAAATAAAAAAAAACTAAACTTTGTGGGAGCAGAATATAGCTGTAATCACCTTTCCAGGCTAACACACATTACTAAATAAATGATCAGAACTTAAAATGTAGACACAAAAACAAATTTTTAGTACATTACTTAAAATTTAAAAACTGAGGACCAAAAATGAATACTTTGTATAAAGTACATTTTTCATGGTGGTATTTTACAAAGTACATACTTTAAACTAAACAAATAAGATAACCAACCCTGAAAAAAAAAAAAAGTAAATAATTATCTATGAAGAGACCAGTAAATGTAAATAAATAACAGCAAATAATTATGTAATCAATAATTAGTAAAATGTTAAATGCATTTGGATTCACAATTATTTCTACTCAACCTAGAATTTTAGAATAATTTGAAACAACTGTTATTAACCACCAGGATAATACAATAGACCTTACTACCCAACATATAAATAATCAAGCTAAAACAACATACTTAGCCTGAATATTGCATGAAACACTGTTACCACTTTGTGTTGACCTCTCTCTCGCACACACACACACATATATATATATATATATATATATATATATATATATATGCGGGTGTGTGTATAATATTTTATTAGTTATCTCATCCATTTCTATTCACTTAATTAAATCTTTCAGTCCCTATCTTTTGAGAAAGTCTTTAAAGTCATCTTTAAATTCTAGCTTTTTTACATCATCTCAAGCCCTAATTTCTGGTATCGGTGAAAAATAAAACTATTACAGCTGAGGAATGAAAACCCAATTTAAAATCTGATCAATTGCAACCAGTGGGAAACAAAAAAAGTATTTCACGTTCAAGAGAGACAATCTGAGTTGCAATTAAAATTACATGATTGGCTTAATATTTACTTTAGCTTAGTTTAGTGTGGTGTGGTGATAAAGAATGTGTTACACTAATCTTTAAGTAGGAAAAAGTCTACCTTAAAAGTAAAGTTCTTGATGTTATTCAATACAGACAATATTTTTAAATCACTGAATTACACAAGAAACCCAGTGGTGGAATAGAACAAAAGATGTTCCTACCTTTACTTGCCTGAGCCCTCTGCTAATTCTGTATTTCCAGGTTCAAAACAGATTTAGTAAATAAAGCCTGAAAATGTCTGGCTGTCTTAAGTTCTATTTTGAGTTGCCAATTTCTATCAGATCTGTTTCCTGCAGAACTGTTCTTATTCTGTGCTTTTTCTGTGATTATGTCCTTGAATTACATGACAGCAATCACATCTGGGTATTTTGTGCTTCTCAGTGTTGAAATCCTGACATGACAACACCTATTGACTATTTGACCCTAATCAGTTTGAAATTTTCTTTGATCATTGCTGGTAGTTGTGTTTTCCTTCAACAGAAAATTGTCCTACACTATATCATGATTTATTCAGCAATGAAATCAGTTGAATTGTCTTAAAGTGCGAATCTAATCAGTTAGGTACAAAAACTTTCTTAGGATTTCTTTCAAAATAAAAAATTTAACATTAGATTATCAATAATGGTTTTATTTACATATGGGATTGTAAGTTCACTGAGAAGTCTCAGAATGTTTAAGCAGTTAATATTGTAGTCTATGGATTATAATTTTCCTTGAAACATAGGGTTCATGACATACCTTTTAGGCAGCTTGGAGATGTGAAGGAAGCTATATTCAGTAAAGAGAAAATTCATGGGTGAGAAATAATGAAGTGGAGAAAAAAAAAAGTGGTTTTATAAATGTAATTTTGAAGATAAAATATTAATGAGTCCTTGGACACAGATTTGATTTGAATGGGTCCTAAATTTAAGTTTTTTAATAAATTGTGTTAAACTGCAGGGCTCTAGAAAAAAATACCATTGCTCTGAAAAACAATTTTAATCATCACTTAAATTGATAGAACAAAAGATTTTTAAAAATTAAATTCATACATTTAAAACAAAAACACTATTTTACACAGTTCAATTAAAAAAAAAAAAAAAAAACTTTATTTTTAAGAATTATGACAAGTTTGTGTTTTTGTTTTAGAATATTTTAATTAAATAAATTTAAAACAAAAACAGTATTTACACTTACAGTTAAATTGAGAAATTATTTTTTGAAAATTGTAACAGAACAAGTTTTCTTGTAAAGTAATAAATAGGATTAGGTCGACTTTCCTTTTAAGTAATCTCCCTTGAATCAGCTTAGAAATACAGGACTAATTAATCAGGGATATTCCCAACTTTCTGTAGGATACAAAACTCAAAGAAAATATTTTTCTATAATGTAACACTGAAATTATCAAATAAAATAGGTGAGTATACTGCATGTGAACAAAGCATTGCACAAATTCAACTAAAAACAAAAATGAGCCGGTAGCACCAGAATAAATAAATAAATAAATATTAATAGTGCTAGCACATAAACAAGACATTCTCATGATTTAATGTCACTGATGAAGAGGATCATAATTTGATGGGAAATTAAAAAGCCCACAATGTAAAATGTAACATTAGCTTAACTAAAAAATAATTAAAAACAGCGATACTTTTATTTTAAGAATAATAATCGCCTTTGAAGTGTATTTAAAAGTGTAAATGAAACGAGACTGATATTGGAGTTTTGGAATCTTTTAATTAATCCTGGCACACCAAGAAATTATAATTTTATCGTAAATAAAATTAACTTGATGCATTCCTAGAAATTATAAGGGTTAAGCTTTTGAATAAAATAAAAAAAAAGTCATAGGAATAAGAAAAGAAACAGGACTAGCAGTGTTAATTTCTGGTTTATTGTTAAAAAATAATGACTGATTTTGGTTTTCTCATAAAGTCAAGTCTAAAAAAATTATTAGATGAACACAATACAATGCAAATTTATATAGAGGTTAATCATCAGCTGTATTAATAAATTGGGGAAAGGGGTGAGAAAGTTTTCTTCAATGAAACAAGTTAAAACCATATAACACCCACCTTGTACCCTATCCGGTGTAATTCATTTTTAAGAAAATACTGAATGTATATTTCACTGACCCTTATCACAAAATTAAATTGTTCAGTTACAAAGAAAGCATGGGTTGACTGTCAGCATGAAATGGTGGGGGAAGAAAAAAACAGGAGGTAAATTCTCTTGCGGAAATTTCCTAATTAGGAAAAAAAAAAAAAAAAAAAAAAAAACCTGCCTTCACCGATTAGCAGAGAACTCATATCCCTGACAGATTTGCTGTGTGCATTGTAATATGTTGTTTTTTTTTTTTTTTATGAAAAAAAATTGATGTGCATCCCTGGGGCACGTGGATGTGGTTTTACTGTGTCTTAGATTTTTATGCGTTCCTAATGCAGGACATGTAACTATCAGCATCTCTGAATATGCAGAGTCTGGAGAAAATGGAATACAGCAATATTCAATCTCCAGACATGCATCATTTCTTACCAATCTCATTAAGACCAAAACTGACTCCTGGAGTAATATGACAGATGATCTAATTGCAGGAGCTGGTCCAAACTAGGATTCAGCATGTGTTAGTAGTGGTCATGGATTGTGAAATTATCAAAATCCACCAATGCTGAAATTATAAAGAAATGGCTACTTAAGCAATGCCTCTGAGAGAAGTCCATTTCAGGTCACTTGTGTATGTCCATCCTTGCTACTCAACGACCTGGCTCTATCACTGGAGCTCTGCCTTCAATGTTTTTGTTTTTCAAAACTTGGAAAGAAAAGATGAGCTACCCATGACAAAAACTAAGAACTGAAATAAAATGCCTTGAAAATTAATATTGAAAGTGAATACAAAAATTCCATCACCATTCCAAGGCAAATATTTTCACCATTAAAAAAAAAACCCTGTGAAAATAACTGTGTTGTTTGCTTACAACAAGGGTTTTGTAGTTTAATCTTTCAGCTTTTTTCCCTGCTCATCAAATAGAAATCAGAATGCCATTGGCCTAAAGGTAACTTTCATTGCTTTTTGCTAAACAGAAGAAACTTTTAAGGTCCACTAAATGATGCAACTTTGTAAGTTGTGTGACACTATTTAGCTATGGTAATTGGCTAACTAATTAACCATAGAAATTAAAAACAGGAAAGACTTAAGGCGAGAAAGAGCTATGTCGAAAGATAGCCTGAGCAACGTTAAAAAGATTTTATTTTATTTACAAAGAAAGATACTTTTTCTGTCTCGTGCAAAAAGTAAGATATGAGATTCTGTCAAAACTGATTAATGTCATAATAAGGGAGTGACGCGCCAAGAGAAACAGAATTCAGAAAGAAAAACAAAGCCAACCGACACATGGTGGCCATAAAAAAATTTCGGCTTGAGACCACCACGGTACAGGCAGAGAATCAATATTAGTTATCTTTCAGAGATATTTTAATTTTAATTCCTGGGTCCAATAAAGGGAACCATTTGGTGTGTGTTAAAATTCTGGCATAAGGAAGAAAATCGTATTATTGCTTATTCAAACTGTTGACATCAGACACAGCGTTGTCGAAAATGGGCATTTTGTGATTTTAAGGCATGAGAAAAATAAAGAATTTGATTCTCAGGTAAAATACAGACCTCCCAGCTAAATGTTGACTTAGTAGAAAAAAACAGGTGTGATTGATGAGTCGGTAGAGAGACCCGACTAAGTGAATTTTGGGTGTTCCCAAAAGAAAGATGTGATAAGAATTATTTGGCAATCTGGGGTTTGGAAAAAGAAAAAAAAAGGATTTTTTAAACAAAATTCTGGATAATAATTTTAAGAGGGCCAGTCTAGCCACACCCACACTGCCAAGAGATCATTGGCCAATTGGTAGCATGGGTGATAGACTGAAGTGAATGTATGAGAAAGACAAAGTTGTTAACACCCACTGAGGGGATTGATATGAGATACCAATGTGTGAGAGGAAGAGTCTAGGAGAATAACTCTCCTCCGACCTTCCCTCACAGATGAGGGAGAAACCCCCGAAATGGAAAGTGATTAATCTTCCAAAAATGGAAAGTAATTAATTTTTCTGACCTAAGAACAAAGAGAATTCTTGCTGGGAATCAAGAATTATCGGGAACCCAAGCCACGTCAGTCCCCACACTGGGTTTTTGTCAGTGCAAGCAAGTTATACTGATGAACAACTTAAGATACCAAAACTCGCTTAAGGAACGCAAAAGTGTCACAAATCCATAGAAACAGGCTGAGAGAGAAACACACTCCTGTATATAACAGACGAATAAAGATAATTTGTTATTTCTCAACATATTTGAACCTTTTGAGTTTGTTTTATTGCTTTTTTTACTTAGGCTTGTGTGATATCACCTTTACTCCAGATTCAGCTTGCACTACGGCCAGACGCCTGAATGATTACATCTAAGATCAAAGTAGTTACTTTGGTAACCAGACGTTTGAAGTGAGCTGGGATTGACAAAGCTGGTATCGAGTCGGGAACGACCAGATTGACTGGTACACAGGTTGGTGGCAGCGACAAAGAGTCAACTCCAAAACGCTGGTGGAAGAAACCTTACAGCTTTGTGCCGCAACTGGGAGTTGACCACAGGCTGACAGTGCAGTGTCACATATTGGCATCGCGACCACCAGTGGGTGTCACAGTTACATGAACTGATAAATACTTTTCACAGAAGGGTAATGACCTATAAACAAGAATTTAAATATTTTATATATTTATGTTATACATCAGGTACATTAATTAATATTACTAGTTGCACATTTTTGTAAAAAAAATTTAAATATATTAGGTTGGTGCAAAAATAATGTCGTTTTTTGACGTTATTACGTCATTATTTTTGCACCAACCTAATATAAACATATGTACACAAGATGCCACAAAAAGTTTTAGAAATTTAAAGTACTGTTTTGAAAGATAGAAATTAGAGTTAGTCGTTCACCCCTCAATAGTGAAATTATCCTAACTATTTAGTAGCCTACCTCTCTCATACATGTGCACTCAAATTTATTTCAATAAATTTGAAAGCTATGTGCAGGTCAAGTGGCTGGACTCCTTTGGTAGACAATACAACTGAAATGGTTAAAGAGTGGGTTGATGGGTTTTAATGAACCAAATTGGAGATTTTTATACATGGTCAAGGTTAGAGATCATCCAGCAATACAAAATTAACATGAGAAAATGGAAACAAAAAAGAAACTTATACTTAACATCAGGAAGAGACTTGAAATTTCTAGGGCACATAATGAGGAAAGAGGGCTTGGAAAATCTGATACTCACAGGACAGATTGAAGGCAGGAGGGACAGAGGAAAACAATGCATAACTTAGCTAGTGAACTTGTGTAAATAGATGGCAGAACTTAGTTTATGAAAAATAACAAAAAGATAATTTATTAAGAGCTACAAAGGACAGGAAATTGTGGAGAGCCATAATTGCCTACGTCCTGAAGGGAAATGGCATATAAAGAAAAAAAATAAAACTGACCACAATTGGGATCATAATCATTGTAAATTCCATGATCTTTTCATTAGCTGCATACAGTTTTGAATTGTTCTCCTAGACTGGTTACAACCCAAGCCTGAAGAGTTCAGTTTATCCAACTATTTAACCCATTCATGGTTAAATAGATTGATAGTTTTAAACTTTTCCCAAGGGTATTTGCATGAAAGTGAACATATTAAAACTCAACTTTCCTATCTCTCATTCAGAGCAGTAAAGGGGTTAATAAATTTTACCCATGATATCATTGATTATATTTTCAGCTAGAAACCAATAGTGTTTTTTTTTCTAAATCATATATGAAAACTTAGTAACAGTGAGTTGTTTTTTTCATTAAAATATATGAAATATTTTCAGTTCAGAATCACTTTACTCTGGACTTCCTAGTGATGTGATCAAGCCATCAAGTCACAACTCTAGGACTCAGTAATCCTTGACAAGAAATTTTATTGAAATGGTAAATTCCTAAAGATAATCTTTTATTTCACCGAGTAAGCTTTTGGATGTAACTAATTTCCAATATCTGCAAAAATAGATTCTTCATATTTCATGCAAGAACTTTTGGCAAATATCAAGGTAAGTTAACCTCCCTACAATTCAGAATTGTCTCTTTGTAAATTTCTAGTTTTTGAAGACTGCAATGAGGCAGGTTGTGACAGTAAATTTCCAGGGTAAATCTTGTAAAACATTTTCCATCATTTCTTGCATGAGCGTAAATCAAAATGTAAAAGCAGTTTCCATACAATACCTTTATGTCCACTGATGAAGAACAAATATATACGTCACTTTTCAACAGTTCTCCTTTGTGGTATTATCATTCAACAAGTTTCTTCATCCTTTCTGAAAAGGAATGTTTTTGGTTGATCACAGAGCCATGTCTGAACTGCTTGCAGCACCTCACCATCAGAAGTGAACTTGCAACCATGTAGTGTCTCCTTCAAGGGCTAAAGATTTAGTAATCAGATGGCGCCCACTGAACAGTCTCTACCATTGCTATATGCGGGTGTGCATTGTTGTGTAGAGGCTTTTCTCTTGTTTCTGCTTTAGCATTGGGTTTTTAGTTTCTATTAAATTTACTTTAATGTCTCCACCATTTTATTATTTCCTCCCCACCCTTTCTTCTTTAGAAAGATAGGTTTGCTTATTCACACTCCTCTCCAGCCTTTTGAACAGGAGTAGATGTGTATCCCCTATTTCCTGTTTAAGATCTGGTTTCCAGTTCCTTCTAAAGCCTTTTCCATCTTGGTAATATTATCTCCTTGCTTGGGTTGGTGCATGCCTTTTACTTTGTAACCTTATGCCTCAAGTGGCTCTTGAGCCTTGTACAAGGTGAACATCATCATTTAAAAAGGAAAAAAAAAGTAGCATCACTTTGGCATTTGTGACAAATTGCAGGTTTCAGTTGAACTTGAAGCAAGGACTGTTCAGTTTTATCAAGTACCTAGAAAGCCATCAGAATAGGTTAACATTAATTTCTTGTAGGATAGCTACTGTTTGAATTTCTTGTGAACAGGGGATGATAAATGTTTCCACTCTATGCTTTGACTGTTGCTCTCCAGTTCATGGTGGTAGACCCATGTCTCATCACCTGCCACAATTCGGTTCAAAATACTGGGATCTTCGTAGTAACCAGGTTACAACATATATACTCTGCTTCTTATATTGAGCTGAAACTGTATGGGCACCCAATACGCACAAACTTTACAGTACCCCAAGTCATCATGCACTACGGCCTGTGCAGCTCCCGAGCTGATATCCGCAATTGCTGCTACTTGTGCTAATGTGATTTGTCAATCTTCCTTCATCAAGACATTCTGAATGTGTTGTTCTGTGTGTGTGATGTTGATGGTCGACCAGATTGGCTTTTTGTTCTTCCCACTTTAAAGTGTTCTACCTATTCATACACCTTTTGTTGGTTCATTATGTGTTCATTGTGTGTTGCTTTATACTGTGCCAAAAACAAGTGATGCACTTATTCAGGTTTGACTCCTTTCTACTGACAGAAAACACATTATGGTACATTGTTCCTCAATGGTGTAATCACCAAACGGAGCGTTCATGTCTGACTTTGTTACTCCCTGACACTCAACTGAATGATGCAATGTTGTGTATACATGTCATCCCATGCATGTGTGGTGTTGTATGTCAGTGCCTTCCTGTTGTTTTTTACCAGGGCTGTGGAACACAAAAACTCCTACTCCCCTATTTTTGGCACTTGCAATGCCTTTTTATGTAACTAAGTGATTATGGCCTACAAATCTCAAAGCCTATGCATATGCTGCCAACGTAGGCTTATATCATTATAACTAGTTTACATCAAAGAATAGAAATATTGTGGATTTTATATCATACCTATTCATTCTTCAATATTTTCTAATAGAATTGGAGGCAAAATCTTTGAAACAATATTGAAGAAATAACAGTTGTTGTTAAGAAAAGAAAAGACTGTCAACTTATAGTAGCAACTGCAATAGATTTCTTCTGTTTCTCGGCCACAACACTTGTAGCCAAATTGCAGTTCAAACGATAGCCCGCTGTAACAGTCCAACAAGCAAGGTAGAAACAACAAAACAGGGTCACACATCCAACCTTCACTTCTCATGAGCAAAAATGTGTGTTCAGCTCACCAGCTCGGAAAATCTTCTGCCTTTATAAGCAAAAACCAACGGCTTTGGTTCATCGAGAGATCTTTCTGATTGGTCACGTCATTCAGGGGATGGGAGAACATTAGCATAGCTTCTAGTCATTGAAGTAGATTTTTGCTAACTACTTTTTGGTAATTTTTCTTCGGCAGATCACACACAGAACACAAACTTTTTTTCAGGGTAACTGATTATCTCTTTCACTACACTCCCCCTTGTCATATAAGTGACACTCAGGGGCGGGCCTCTTTATTCTTGAGCTTCCCTCGAGTGGGGTGACTGCTGGAGGGGATTGTGTGGTATGTTCTGAAGACTCGTCTTCTGAGGATTCTTCTGATCTGACAACCTCACACACAGTCTTCACCATTTGAAGAGGTGCTAGCCCTACCTCCGATGGTTATTATTCATTCACTTCCTGAGCACTCACTGCTACTGTCACTTGTTGAAGTATCTGAACCTACATAGCGATTTGATCTGACCAGCTGTATATCTACTGATAAGTTGTACTCACTCACCCAGTGTGTCTAGCCGCCTTCGAATGAGCATTTCACTCGCAGCCTTTGTACGTATCCTGGCCTTCCCCGTAAGAGTGTCTGCTATCCACTTATGCATGTATGTGGAATCTGTGAATAAATGCAACACCTTTGCATTCCATTGAAGGGCCACGATTACTCCTTTGATAATGGCGTCTAATACTAACAGGTTGATATGTCGAGTATCCTTCTCGGGATGCAACCGACATGCGTCTTCCACGACAGTTTCATCTATTTCAAGACACACTCCTGTTGCAAGAGAGCTTGCATCCACTCAGACGTCAAATTCACATCCACCAACACCATTTACGGGGTTGTCTTGACGCACCCTGGTAATGACCCGCTATCATGTGTCTAAGGGAAGCATCATTTGTTTTGTCATCCCAGCCAGAAATGACAGCAGTCATCCTACGTTTGATAAATGCAGTTGCAATGCGGATCCAATCGCCCACAGGAAAATGTCCCACCAGCTTTCCACATAACAAGAACACACTGCATAATGTCATGTGTCTGGGATCTCACTTCCATGTTTCCAGTAAAGCACGTTGTGCTCCTCCCAGAGCTGCAAGCTGAGCACACGAATACCATCCACCAGTCATTCTGGGTTCTTGCACTCGAGCCCAAAGTCCGCAAGATGCTTTCTCACCTGTGCAGCGGGCACTAAGGTTTCATTTATGTGGATGTCGTCAATGTAAGCTGACATCACTTGACGAATTGTCTAATCCTTGGACAGTACAGCATCCACGATGGCTTTCATGATGGCTGGCGCCACATTGAGCCCGACTCCCATTTGCGTTAAGCAGCATCTCCTCCCATTAAGGATCACCGTCTGAAATGGCCACAGTGACTGGTACACGCGTACCTGCAAGTAGGCCTTTCGAAGGTCAATCACAGAGACATTGGATCCCTTTCTTCTCCATTCTCTCAATTTTTGTGCACACACATCAGCATGAGCCATGTATGTGTCTACATGTCCATTCAGTCCTCTATAATCTAGTACAGGGTGCACCTTTCCCTTGTTGTTCTGTACCACGGCAATCAACGGGATGAGGCTTCTTGGAGGACCAAGCTCTTTCTTGGGATACGGAGTCAGCCAGCCATTGTCCAGCCACACCTGCTATTCACGCTGGTATTCTTCCTTGACGCGGTCAGGCACCGAATACTCTGACACTCGTTTCTGGAGCATTTCTGGGGGGTTATTTTCCGATCATTTCCACAGTGCTGTCCATGTCTTTGTCCATTGGTCGAACTCTGCGTTAAAGTCAGGCTTATTGATCCTCAAAGCAGCACAGATGGGCGGATCACAAAACTTGACTTCACCCGCCTCTATGATGTGTACACGGCTCAGCTCTGTAATAATGTCTCTCCCAAGAAGCAGATCAAAACCTAATAATGCGCTGTTCACGACCAACACACTGTCTGTGACGGGGTCACTGTTGTTGATACTTGGTTTGATGTTTCCAACTCCCCAGCTTTTGAGAGCCTTTCTATTGGCCGTTAGTACATCCATCTTTTGTCTGCTCCACTGTCGACAAATCGAACTGTTCGTGAGTGACAGAGAGCAGCCCGAATCTACTAAAGCAGTACGCATTATTCCATTGATGTGCACCTTAATCACAGGGAGTGCCTCTTTCATGCTCAGTGTGGGGGAGAGACCGGTGCTGACGTCGCGTCCCCCATTCCATTTTCCCGGACACTTAGAGGCAATGTAACCTACTTTATGACATTGGAAACATTGTAGAGTGAGACGTGCATTTCGCGCCAACCCGCTGTGCATTTCTTCACATTGATAGCGGCAGTCTTTGGCAAAATGATTTTATATATATATGTACAAAATAACTACAAAAAAATAAAATGACTTTAAAAAAGAAGTTGAAATTAATTTCTTTAAAGGGAATAGTAAATATACAGTAGAAGAAATAACAATGAAAGACTATTTACATAAAGCATAAATTCAAATGGAGTTGGAGTCTGTATAGTTTTTCCAACTCCAGTGACCCCTTAATTGCTTCTGAAGCCCTGGTTTTTACCACATATTTTCAAAAACTTTCTGTGTACATTTCAAATTCTTGAATCCCAAGAATAGTTTGCTAATAACCATTTGTCAATTTTTGAAATTCACTTACCTCTTATGTAAATGGTATAGAGCATAATCTAATTCTGATTGAACTTCAGACATAACAGGATTTTGTTTAATGCACACAACTCTAGTTCAAGAAATATTTTGAATGGAATTTAAACTAATTTTGTCTCCAATCTAGTCAAAGTCAGGAACAAATAATGGCTTATGACATTAATATGCTAGCTCTTGCCTTATTGTAAATACTTTATACCAACTAACAGGCTAAAAATAATATTAAAGTTTCTGTCACATTTATCTCTGGCTTTCATTGGTGACCACACTAAAGCAAACAGAAAGAGAAGAAATGGATTCTGTGAATACAAACACAAATGAACTATGTATGTGCTGAAGGTAGGCAACTGTTGCTGGTAATGTCATTATTATGACTGTCTCAGTGATATTGTCATGTTTTAAAATTATAAAACAGAAAATATGTAGATGTACAGGAAATTGTCAGACATAAATTTTGTTCAATGTTTTTTGTTTGGAATACATTTTTAGTAAAATATATTTGTATAATTTATTCATATGTAAGTAGTATCCATAAAATGTGACAGAATTGTGTGTGTTGAGCATTTAGGTAAGATTGATTTGTATTTCTTAACAGTTCATCAATTTTCTCTATGTTATTTAAAGCCAGAAAATACTATTAGATTGTAAGAATTTTAGAGAGATAATTATTTACTGATACAAGCCCTACTAATTAATCCATAGCTGATGGGAGAGATGGTGGATTCATACTGTTCCCAAGAGTATTTGCATTTTAGTGAATATAATGAACATGAGTGGAATTGGAACTCAGTTCTCAGATTTCCAATTCCAAGCTGTTACCAATTATGTCACCCACACATCCAAGCTTAAAGCACCTTTATTCCCAAGTGGTTACCCATCTAGGTACTGACCAGGTTTCATATTACTTAACTGCAGTAATCATATGTGAATCAATGTCTCAGCACAATATGGCCATAAGAACAAATGCGTTTTTTTTTTCTAATAGTCTCAGATATTCATGATACTTAAATGTAAGTAAAAGAGCATACCGTGATGAAAAAAGGATCCAGACTTGATAAGTTTTATAGTTAAAATTTTTGTTATTAAGAAGAAAGACCAAAGTATTTTTTGATTATTTTATTAAATTTTTTAATCCTTTCTAGCATGTTTGATTTTTTGTTAAAAATCTTGTTTTTCTTGTGTCAATGGTGGGCCAAAGATTAGTATAGAAAATTTAGTATCTTTTTTTTTTTTGTTACCCCCACTTATGAAATTTTGAGACATTAAAATTTCAGCATCTTATTTATAATAATCAATTATATAATAATAGTCATTAATTTGTTTTTGTCAAGCAGAAACATCATTTACCGAAAATCTGTTCTGAATTGTAAAATAAAAAAAAGTAATAAAACTATCACATTTTTTAATTACAAAAGCTTTTAATTGCTTTTATAAATAGGATATATTAAGGGCACTATTGTCTTAAGAAAAAAATTGCAGGTTACGTATACTTGAATTGTTTAAAAACAAAAGAGAAGAGATTAAAAAAAATTGTCAAGTACTGACAAACACTGTGTTACAAGTATAGCTGATGGAGTTTGGGTGATGGCCTATTGATCTGCCTAGGGTATGTGATAGAGGACATACTAAGATGCTGAGAGTGAAACCACTATTGTTCTTAATAAAGCTACCCCTAAGGCAGGGTTTCTCAACCAGGGTTCCCCAGAACCCTAAGGTTTCACAAAAGGTCCCCAAGGTGAGAACAGGTAAGAAGTATTATAAATGAACAGTATGAATTTTATTTAACATTACCAAAAAATTTGACAAAGTAGTATTAATTTTTCCTTAAACCAGTTATTCAAAAATATATATTATGATATTTACCATGTGAACTACGATGAGAAAGATCTGGTATATAATTTTGTTTTTGCACAAAGGTTCCTTGAGACATGTAATTTATTTTAAGGGTTATGCAAGAGTAAAAAGGTTGAGAAATGCTGCCCTAGGGTATTCAGCATTTGGGATATCCATCTCCCTACCTCCACATTATCAGACTGAAGAGAAATATGAAGAAAAGGATTCAATTATAGGCATAATTGACAAAAGCTTAGGTAATTGCACAGAATTCTGGGAACCGGTAATGAACGAATTCCCTAAAGTTTCACTAGAAAAGATGCTAGAGGAAAGATTAATATGAATCAATTAAAGGATAGATTAAATGTTTTTGGAAAAGAAAGTATGGTTTGGAAGAATAGTAAAAGAATCGTAATAATCTGGTTGGCAGTGATTGGTACCTTGTTAATCATTGCTGCAGTAGTAGCAGCGATATGGAAACTTAAAAAGTATAGGAAGAAATCAACAACTCGAGAAAGTGATACCAATCAGTGATCTTTGTCCAAACAGGTTAAATATAAATGAGGAAAAAATTGGATTGAATTCAACAGAAGTAGAAATAGAGCCAACACCTGTTAAAGAAGAACCAAAACCTCCCACTGCAGAGAGAAGAATGGTAACCAAAAAGAACAAACCATAAAACAAATGTGCACACACACACGCATAAAACATTAAAGAAGTTGCATGAAAAGAAAGAAGAGGAAAGACTTTTTATAAAAACATTGCATGAAAAATTATTTTTTTTATTACTGCTGCATGAATTAGTATGCATAATAAACAGTGTATTAGTAGATTTGGGGATCTGAGATGTCATTTACCAGTAAATGACAGGAAAGGTATGGGGAGATGTGACATTATTTGTTATTGGTAATCATAACTTTGTTTTTTGAATATAAGGAGCAATGTACTGACAGATCCCCTGATAAAAAAATAAGAAGAGTTAATGAATAAACCCCATGGGAAAAATTGAAGATTTTAATTCTCTCATGTAGACAGCCATCTGAATTGTGTGTTGGGGTTTTGAACAATGAAACAGGGTTGACGTGGATTTGAACTGTGACAGGTCAAATGGCAACAATGATTGACACTTGGTCGATCACACACACAGCTAAAAATACAGACTATGAATGGGAAACTTTTCTGCGTAAACAATGAATTTAGAATTAATCTTTACTGTTCAGAAAGTGGCCGAGGTAGTGTGCACAGATGAGCCACCAAGGAACGTGGAGGAGCCACCAACGCCCACTGAGGAGGATTAGTGGGAGATGATAAGAGGAAGTTATGGAGTGAAGTAATGCATGTAACCATCACCTACGGAAGAGAGGAATTCTCCGTAATTATGCAGGACCCAGACAATGAAAATGACAGGCAGGAATTCCCCAACAGCATCGTGCCCTGTGCCAGCTTAGGTGAACATAAATAAATGCAAATGCCCCAAAGTGAGAGAGAGTTCCTACCACCAGATGTGAGACAGCCCAAGTGATTATCTGCCGAAGAGAACCTCTGACATTGGCCTTGTGCTGAGCTTTACTAAATCAGCAAAACAAACTTTACCAAGTCAACAAAGTGTCATGTCTGAGTTAGAAGTAGGTTGGGCTGATAATTGCGAACTCTTGGATTTAACAATTAACCAATTTACTGCACAAAGGACTTGATATAAATATTTTTTTTTAAATTTATTCGAGTGTTATTTTCTTTCTTTGCATCTTTGCCCTGCTTGGACCAGCCTAATAGAAAGATACCTGATAACAATTTGATCTTGGTTGCCTTATGATCAAAGCAAATCACAACGTGGGATAAAGCAGGACTTGGATTGAAGTGATCACGTCATTGATCAGCTGTGGTATTGGATGTCTTGGATGACCAGGGGAATGTAGGTTGACAGAATAATGAATTTTTATAAGAATTGTTTACATCTTTTTTAAATTTTAATTCAAAAAATTTATTAAGTTTTAAATCTTTTAAGATTCTGTATTAATTTGAGCCTTTTAGAAGATATTAAATGAAAACTATATTTACTTGAAAAAGTTAATACAAATCATGAAACAGCAATATTTTTAAAAGAATTTAAAATTTTTATTAATAGAGTATAAATGTGCCAATTTTGTAAGTACAGGTGACCATACAGGACATTATCAGATAATAAGAGCAATAAATATAGTAAATTTAGAGCAAACATTTCTAAAATTCAATAAAACATTAGTTTATGGAGAATATTTTCCTAAATTTTTAAGATTACTGAGTACTTAAAAATTATATACAAAAAGTGTTCATGCCATTTTCTTCAATTATGTTTTACAGATAAAGTCTCCATAGAACAACATTAAATCTGTCATCAGGCTGTCAACACAGAACAGTTACTGTCAGGTTATAAATGAATTTCAATAATTTGGTATTTACTTGATCCCCTATGAAGTCGCATTGTGAAAATGTGGGCAGCCCAAGCACGTACATCTGGGCTAGGAACAAAAATTGCCCACAGCCCCCGCAACCATCAGTTGTGCTGGCCTCGGTGCAAGCACTAATCCCTCTCTCTGGTGCCATGAGAGGGCACGGCCTCGGGCAGTTGTTTCCCAGCACCTCTCAATATAATTTTCCTCAGTTGTCCTTTTACAGAGTAGCCCCTGAGTGCACTCTACCCAAAGATAGAGATGCAACTGAGAGATGATAAGTAATGTGTTAGAAACTCAAGAGGAATTTACATGGTATTTACTTGTTAAGCGCAGACAATTTTAAGTGCTTGGTGTTTGTTCAGGGGCCAGTATCGGAAAGAGATGCAGAGTTGAGAAAATTAGTACTGGCAAAATTGGAAAGCGATCCAAGTATGATGGTACAGAAATTGGCAGAAGACTGCACAAGATATGTTAGCGTAAAGAAAGATTCAAAAAAGATAGAACAGTCTGGCATTTCGCATGTAAGGAAAATACGCTACAAAGAAGAATTCTAAAATTGCGGATTATCAAGCAAAAAGTGAAATACAAGAGAAAAATAAACAAAAACTCCAGAAGCCATGTTTTGCTTGCGGTGAACTACACTGGTACAGATATTGTGACTTTAGGAATAAAAAGTGTTTCAACTATAAGAGTGGGACATAAAAGCACGCATTTCAGGTAAAAAAATAAAGACAATAAAATAAGAAACGAGGTAAAAGATGGAATAACCAGAAAATTTGTTACTGTCGAAATAAGTAATAAAAATGCAACTTGATATTGATTCGGATCTATCAAATTTGCATACGTAGAAGAAGTTGGGGAAATCAACTTTAATGAAGACAAAGAAAATCGTGAGGTCAGTGACGGGAGAAAAAATACAATTTATTGGGGAATTTGTTACGTCACATCATGTTAAATAAAAAAACGCGAAAAGCTAAACTATTTGTTATAGAAAATACCACGAACTTGCTTGGTATGGATTGGATAACAGAATTCCAATTATGGGATCTACTGATAAATTCCTTCTGTTACAAGGTAGAAAGTTTAAACACTGAAGAAACTTGAGGAAACATTTCCTACTGTTTTTTCTCCAGGGTTGAGAACGTGTACCAAGATGGAGGCAAAATTCCAGTTGAAAGAAAACGCTCAGGCGGTATTCAAAAAGAAAAGGAATGTACTGTTTGCCTCAATTGAACAGATAGATAAAGAATTGGACAGATTAGAGAAAACTGGTGTACTTAAAAAAGTTGAGTATAGTGAATGGGCAATACCGACGGTATAAGTGAAAAAAAAAAAGTCTAAAGAAAATCGAGTTTGTGCCGATTTCTCGACGGGTTTAAACAAGGCACTCAAAGACTATAATTATCCTTTATTAACAGCGGAAGAAATATTTGTGAAGCTTAATGGAGGCACAATATTTTCGAAGGTAGACCTCAGCAACACATATCTACAAATACCGGTAGAAAAAGAAACGTCAAAACTTTTGTGTATAAACACACATCGCGGTCTGTATAAATTTAACAGACTACCTTTAGGTATTATGGTCGTGCCTACCATTTTCCAACAAGTAATGGATTCGATGTTGGGTGGTCTAGATTTTGCTGTAGCATATCTGGAGGACATCCTCATGAGAAGTACAAGTATAGCAGAACACGTGGAACATGTAAATGCAGTAGTTTCAAGAATACAGCATTTTGGATTTAAACTCAAGGAAAGCAAATGCAAGTTTTTTATGGAGAAAGTAAAATATCTGGGGCAGATCATCGATAAGAATGGTAGAAGGCCAGACCCAGAGCAAGCAGCAGCTAGAGAAGACATGCCAGCTCCGAATGATATTACCACATCACAAAGATTTTTGGGATTAGCTAGTTATTACCAAATATACATCCCTAAAATGTATGATCTGCGGGCACCATTAAATGAACTACTGAAGAAAGGAAAACCCTGGAAATGGACTAATGAATGCCAGAAAGCATTTGGAAAGATAAAGGAAGTGTTAACCTCGGAATTATTTTTAACTCATTACAACCCAGATTTAGAGATCGCAGTAGCTTGTGATGCAAGTGCGTATGGAGTAGGAGCATGTATCTTATACAGAATAACAGATGGTCAAGTAAAACCAATTGCTCATGCTTCTAGAGCACTACTTCTGGCTGAGAAGAATTACTCTCAGATAGAGAAAGAGGCGCTAGGAATAATATTTGCAGTAGCGAAATTTCAGTTTTCTCACTGTCGATATTTTAAGCTACAAACCGATCATAAGCCTCTAATTTCGATTTTTGGATTGAAAAAGGTTTTGTCGACGCATACAGCCAACCGACTACAGAGATGGAGTACAATACTGCTAAATTATAACTTCAGCATGGAGTACATACCATCAAATAAATTTGGCTACGCTGATGGGCTGTCCAGGTTGATTCCTAAAATGAGTGAACCATTAGAAGACACGGTAATTGACTCACTGAAGTCAGAAGAGCTGAAATTTACTCTGTGTAATGCAGTTCGAGAACTTCTGGTAACTCTAGAAAAAATAAAATAAAAAATAGCCGAGAGGGGACCAGTACACAACAAATATTTTTTTCACTTTGCAATACAGTATCCTTATACAGAGAACATGTGGTGATTACATACACACTGCAAAAGCAAATACTAAAGGATTTTCATACTGGTCATCCAGGCAGCACTAGGATGAAGAGCCTAATGTGAAGTTTTGTATATTGGCCGAATATGGACAGGGACATTGCAGTGGCAAAATGTAATCACTGTGCTTTAGCTGCATAGGCACCCCCAATAAAATGTAACCCCTGTCCAAAATCAGACCTACCATGGTCTAGATTACATGTGGATTTTGCAGGTCCACTGAATGGATACTATTACATCATAGTAGTGGATAGTTTCTCAAAATGGCCCGAGATACAAAGGATAAGAAAAACCAACGATGCAAAGTACTAAAAACTTCCTGCTGGAATTGTTCGCAAGGTTTGGTATAGTAGACATATAGTGACGGACAACGGAAGTCAGTTTACGTCAAAACAATTTAAAGATTTCTGCAAGGAATACAACATCAAACACGTTACCACAGCTCCATATCACCCAAGATCAAGCGGGTTAGCTGAAAAATTTGTGGACACCCTAAAAAGAGCTCTAAAGAAAGCTAGAGAAATACCTGCAGATGAAGCCCTACAGAAGTTTCTACAGGTATACAGAATTACCCCAAATAACGGAACACCAGCCGAGGTGATGTTTGCATGTCGGGTAAGATCTGTCTTCGACAAATTACGACCAAAAAAGACAAAGCCAGGTAGAGAAAAATTTATTCAAGTAAAAAAATACAATCTTGGTGAAAAAGTATACTTTAAGGTATATAAACAGAATAAATAATTCTGGGAGATTGGAAAAATAGAAAAGCGGATTGGCAATATGATGTACTTGGTGAAAGGTGGAAAATTCACATGCAGATGGCACATTAACCAGATCAGACGACGCTCTTCAGACACAGTTGACAGTGGTCCTGCGGAAGAAACGCCGATGGAGGTGATTTTTGATATGTTTGATCTAACAACGCCTGCAACAATTTTACCTGAGGTACACCGATCCAGGAGAAAAAGAAAGGCAACTGATCATTTAAAAGTGGATCCAAAACGTAGGAGATACGCTACGATGTTGCTAAAAAAAAAATGAAGTTTTTTTTTTTTGTTGTTTTTTTCTTCGTATTTCCTGTAAAAAATAAATAAAGAAAACTGTTTTACTCCTATGGAGTAAAGTTTTAGCAGGTGAGTGTTATGGTGAAACACACCTATTCTATAGTTAATAGACTCTCCCACGTAATATAAGTAGGAGTAGTAGTCGACAGTTGAATACAAAAGTAGCCAGCGACCACAAGATTACTCTGCGTAATACCTATTATATCAAGTTCCTAACGTTTTGTACGTCGAATCTATTTGGGACCGATTTAGTACAAATACAAGCCTCCACTGCAAAATAACTCCACAACAATAACCTAAGTGTGCTTAACTCATTAAAGTCCTACATTCCAAACAAAACACATCGATTACTTGCCCATATAAAATCGTTCCATGAGATTATCAGAAGAGATTGTATAGTTGTCCATATTCTTTTGTATGAACTTAAAATAAATAAATCCTTCAAATTATAGCAGTACCTTTTCAGCAACATGAAACCTATACACACTATTTACTTTCAGATAACTTTCATAAAAGTATACTCATGGTAGTAAGGAGTGAAATTCATATGGTTGTCCAAAATTTGATTGTGGGCGAGAGCTTTAAATTTGGAACAAAAACATCCCATAAAATACAGGCATTTATGCAAGGTAAAGTCAGTGATCATCTTTTTCAATTTGAAACGAGTCTCTTGAAAATGAATCTTATAAAGAATGGCTTGTAAGCTTCGATGACAATGATGAATAGGGGACTAGAGTCAAACCTAATTTGCTTCAAAACATTAGATAGATTTTTTTTTTTTTTTTTTTTTAAAAAAAGGTTCATTGTCACTGATTAAATTATATATCTGCATCTATACTACACTGGAAAAACATACAATTGAGTTGTTTACAAATTCATTGAATAAAACAAAGACAAACATTCTTAATTACCTAATGTTAGACAAGTCTGAGGAGAGAAAATATTTCAGTAAACATAAAGCTCAGTTACAAGCCTTCGATACAATAGAAATATATTGGGTCATCTTGTGTCTGAAATCTGATACCAGTAGATTAAATGATATTTTCACTATTACATAAACTAAATGACAATACATGTTTGTACAAGTTTCTGAAATTTGAAACAACTTACTACAGTACGATTCAACTGATTTAGTTATTAACTCTCCTAAAGATGGATGACCTATGGAACTAATAAGATATGAGTTTTGGAAATGCAATAATGTTGCAGAGCCAACGTTAAACATGTTTATGGAATAGATTCCTTTGATGAAGGCAATTACTGGAGATAGAAAGGTTTTGAAAAGAGACTTCAGCTTTAGAGAGTAGATGACCTGTTCATGACATGAGTGTCATGATGACCTCCTTTTATCTTAGCTTGAAAGAAACAGTGTTGTTCACAATTACTGAAGAGTAACTCAAAATAGTGATGTTTACTGTTACTGAATAGTAACCAAAAAAACTAAATTAAACTCTTAATATTTCCCCATAATCTGCAATGGTTTGGAAAATTGAGTTTACCATGATTTGACAGAAATCCAAAATGGAAATCAGCCTCTTTTGGCACTCATCTTGTCACTTTTGAATGGATTAGTGATTGGTGATGAAAATGGATATTTTAAAAGAATATTGTGAGGCTGACAATAGCTTTTCTGGTAGATAGGTTGAAACAAACAAAAATGAACTGCAATCGAAGCAAAGTTTTGCTTAATGTTTGCTCATATTAAGTTGATATGATGGTCTTATTTGGGTTGCTACTCATCAATGTTATGATTACAGTAGAAATCTGTTGCCAGAAGTCAGTATTTAAACTGCTTGAAAGGAAAAAGAGGGCCAGTTTGATCAATTGATAAAGTATGATGTTTTTTCATGATAATGTACATTTTTATACAATCACAGCTGAAAAGATTGAAAGCTAAGCTTTTTTTTTATAAACTTTCATGGTAATTGTTCTGATGAACTTTCCTCTATGGAACCCAGACTTTATGAATTTAAGCACAGTACTAGATTGGTGTCAAGGTCTCATCATTTTACAGCTGAAGAAGTGGTGTAATAGATAGTGCCTTGGAATTGTTAATTGGAGAGCAGATCCAATTCCAGTTGGGTTCGTTATATTCACTGATGCATAAATACCTTCCCCCCTTCCAGTAAGACTTGTATCATCAATCACTATTACCTAACAAAAAATCCTCACAATCTAAAAATGTTTTCTGGTTTTAAATAAGTGCCAAAGGGTTGATAAGCTGCAGAAAGCAAATGAATGTATGAATCAATCAATGGAAAAAAAAATTCCACAAGGTTAAATGTTACTATAAACTATAAGTGACCAGACAACCTGATAGAACAAATATTATATTAAGTCATGGATATGTTGTTTATAGTTTAACCTTGATTTTACAGTAGTTATTTTGTTCCAGATTTGCATTGTATAAAAGTGATATTCCTCTTTTAAAATAACCGATAAAATTTTAAGAAATTATATATTTTTTCTTGTCTCTTTACAAAATTGCTCAAACAACTAATGATTTTTTCTTGTTTTTATTATTAGCTATTTTTGGCCAAACCATTTTGTGGCCTTCTTCAAGTGTACAAAAACAAAAAGAATGAGCTAGTCAGAGCAACTCTTGAAGTAATGATACATTTTAAAATTATATTTAAGTTTGAATTAAGATTCAAACACAATGACTAATTAGGAAAGTGAATAATCTACAAAACCTCAGTGAATCAAAAAAAAAAAAAAAAAAAAAAAATCATTAATTTTTTGGTTACTCAATATGTTTTACTGTTATTAACTTATATTGTGGTACAATGAATTCCTGTTTCGTTACTTAATACACATGTTATCAAATTGACTGTGAATGATCTATCTGAATTTGAAGCAAATTACTGTTACATCTTATCCCAGAAAAGACAAAAAGAAATAATAATAATAATAAAAAAAAACAAAAAACTTTTAGGTTCAAGTGACACTTTGCCAGAAAGTAGAAAATTACAGTCATGGGCTTATATGGCCAGGAAACATTCTAGAAGGGTCAGTCATGGACAGTTACAGAATAAGAAAAGATAAAAACAGTTTTCACTGGCTGAAAGGAAGATCTGGACCATTAGTCTGATATGAGAGAAGATAAGTAGCATCAAAGATGTCCCAAGTGTTACTTAACCCCAGACATTGCAGCGCCAGTTAAACTGATCCATGAATAAATAACCTTGTTCATCAAAATCAATATTTATCTTTCCCACCAAAGTGATATCAAAATGATAATTTTCTAGACTTTTCTATGTGATAAATGGTCTTTAGTTTCTTTGCTGAATCTACATCAGGACTTTCTCAATGCAAACAAAAGTGAATCATAGTGTAGAGCAGAAGCTGACCAGTCATTGAAAAACTGCAGGCATATGTTCACAATATCACCCAAAGATTTAACAGTTGTATTTCATTTTTATTATATATAAAATACAGCCAGATATAATAGTTAGACGTATAACTACTGTCAACTGCAGACAAGTGGTAACAAAAAACCTCCAAAAAACAGGGTGCTGCAGAAAGACATTTTTATGTTTAACGTTATAGAATGTCTTTAATAAATAAATTGTCGGACTTTGTCCATTTCGTAATATATGACGTCATTTGTTTACATTTGATACGCCATGAGCAGTTATGAATATTCGAGATTCATGGAAGATTGAGTTTATAAGCAGTAAATTCGACCTTGCCTACCGAACGCTTCTTTGTAGCCTAACGGTAAGGCACGTCAGCGTAAATGACGGTTCCGTATAGGATGCAGGTTCGAATCCTGTCAAAGAACGAATATTTTCTATGAAAATTTCTCGGACATTCAGGCCGGTAAATGTTATTTAATACTGTTTATTATAAACAGAGCATTTACTTAAATACTTGTATCTATAACGTTAAACATAAAAATGTCTTTAATAAATAAATTGTCGGACTTTGTCCATTTCGTAATATATATATATATATATATATATATATATATATGCTAATAGATTTTCAGCCACCTGCTTCCAAAAATTCTAAACAAATGACTTTAGTAGGACAGAATTTTTCAGTATCTCATATGACATACTAAAAAATTATCAGTCCTAAGTCATTTGGTCAGATTTTGGGAAGTAAGTGTCTGAGAATCTTTTAACATTCCTATATATCTCAAAGTCATTAAAATCAGATATTTACTTCAAACAAATATTAATGCAGAATGTTTTGTTGTAATCATTAAATTATGTCCAATAGTTGGAGTGTCATGATAAAAGACAGTTTTAGTAACTATTGATCACAGAAGCATGAAAAAGTTAAATGAAAAGTGTAGACTGAAAATAAAGTCAACAAAAGAAAACAAATAAAAATAACAAACAACAAGTGGTTGAAAATCTGGTAAATTATTTCAAATACAATCTCTTTAAAAAGCTGTACACTTTATACAAATAAAGTCATATTTTTGTATTTCAATTTAGGTATATTTTATTTTAATATTGAAAAATTTTGTAAAGCTGAACTTACCCATGGAGTGACTTCATTCTGCCCTGAAAACTGACACGCTTTTTGGTATTACATTTTGGAGAAAAATCTCAAGCAATTAATTTTAAATAAAACAATTAGCATTAATTTGCTAAAATTTCCAGATAAACTTGATAAAAAAGGTAATTTTAATAAAAATCAGCAATGAAAATCTCAAAGTATAAAATGTTGATTTTTGAAAACATGCCAGCTTTTATCATTTAATATATGTAATAAAAATAAATAAGCTAAATTTCACAAGGAAACTCAAATGATTTCTTGTTACACTGTATACCTGTTTGCTAGAATAGCTTGCTAATCCTTGTTGCAGATCTCTGCTCAGGCACATTTTGTATTTCAACACCCACATAGTTAATATGTGGTTTATAATGCAACTATTCAATATTACCGTTAAAATTGTAACCCATATGCAGGATTAGTTTGACAACAGTAATATCTTCAAATATATGTGAAAAAAAAAAAAAAAAGAAAAAAAGCTATATACATATGGGAAAATGATATAAATTTTTATATATCAGAACAATTTTAGGAAAATCTAAGTGGGAAGAAAAAAAAATTTTAAATTTCAGCATCATCTCTTATTCATATGCAATCACAACAACATAAACATCAGTTTACAATAATGAAGTTACAAAGGAGAAAACACATCACATGAAAATCTTTTTCCACTTTGTCAGATTTTCCTTTTATATAACTGGTTGTGTGCTGAATTCTCAAATTTCAGTTAAATTTTTTAAAAATCTTTTTGTTCAATTAATCAATCATATAATAAATTTTGGGCCCATGTCCACAATGTCAAAATAATAGTCTTTTATACTATTTAGATGAAAAATGGTTTACAAGAAAAAAAAAGCAATTATCAGTCTTACCAATGCACTGGGAATATAACAATGCTCAGACTAGCACAAGACGCTTAAGGCTTAAGACTGATAAAATTTCATTAATTGGTGGAAAAAAAAGGGTAAAATATAAATAAATAAAGAAGCCTGTTAGCAGGTGTATGTTTTCTTTTTTAGCTTCTTTTGCACACAGCAGCCAATATAATGCTAAGTATTTTGTGGGTGGGACAAATGATAACCATCAGATTTCAGGCACAGAATTTACAGTGCTTTCCATTAGGAAAAGTTATGTCTTGTTATAGAGAGAAAAACAAAAAATAAAACAGGCAAACAAGGTTAAGTAGATAATAAAAAATTAACTTATAGCTATCTTTTGTTGATTTATGACTTTCATTTTAAAATTACTTATTACTTTCATTATTCCCCAAAATCCACAGGAAAATTACAATAGTTTTCTTGAGCCAAAAATGCTTGCACTGAAATACTCATTAGTTTTAGCCTTGAAAATCTTTTAGCTCTTACAGCAAGACATTTGGTGATATAAATGTAGATTTTTCAATCTGAACTTATGTTTAACTTGCCAAAGAAGTAATATAAAAAAAGCCTAATTGTAAAAATCTATAATAGAAATTGGAAACAGTTATCCAAATATACAAAGAAAATAAAGTAACAAAAATTATTTTAATCTCCAAAGAACTTGTATCTTAATTTTCTGACAAATCAGTTTGAAATTTGGAAAACTGAAGTTTTAAACAAATCATTAAAAATATCAAAATTAAATATAAAATATACTAAAAATTTTTCAAACTTGTTTGAAAAATCAAAATGGCACTGTTTTATGTATTAAAAAATTTTTTTTTAGATGTTTTACACACACACACACACATATATATATTATATATATATATATATATATATACACACACACACACATAGATAGATAGATAGAAACAAGATGACTGAAAATTTATATCCTGTTAAGATTTTTATGTCATATCTAAAAATCTTTGTAATATACAAATTAAAATATTTAAGATTTGTGAATAATATTTAAAAAATCATAAATATCTTAAAAAAGAGGGAGCTATTTTTCAGACACCCTGTATGCATAATATGCAGCTTTAATAGAGCAAATTCAGTTTTTAACATCCTGCCACTCTTAAGGATGTACACCAAACCTAAAATCTATATCCATCACTGGGCTTACACATTTCATAAAATAAAAAAATATACAAAATTATATACCGGGTTGATTACAATTGTGAGGATATATATTTACAAATTTGTCATCAGTTTTTACTATAAATTAATCAAGAATAGAAATAACGGTGTATGAGGAAAGGGAGAGAGGAAGAGATGGAGAGGAGAGAGAAAGAAAACACAAAAAGAGAAAGCAGGAGAGAGAGAGAGAGAAAGAAAACACAAAAAAAGAATGCAGGGGAGAGAGAGAGAGAGAAAGAAAACACAAAAAAAGAATGCAGGGGAGAGAGAAAGAAAGAAAACACAAAAAAAGAATGCAGGGGAGAGAGAGAGAAAGAAAACACAAAAAAAGAATGCAGGGGAGAGAGAGAGAGAAAGAAAACACAAAAAAAGAATGCAGGGGAGAGAGAGAGAGAAAGAAAACACAAAAAAAGAATGCAGGGGAGAGAGAGAGAGAAAGAAAACACAAAAAAAGAATGCAGGGGAGAGAGAGAGAGAGAAAGAAAAAAAAAGAATGCAGGGGAGAGAGAGAGAGAAAGAAAACAAAAAAAGAATGCAGGGGAGAGAGAGAGAGAAAGAAAACAAAAAAAGAATGCAGGGGAGAGAGAGAGAGAGAGAAAGAAAACAAAAAAAGAATGCAGGGGAGAGAGAGAGAGAGAGAAAGAAAGAAAGAAAACAAAAAAAGAATGCAGGGGAGAGAGAGAGAGAGAGAAAGAAAGAAAGAAAACAAAAAAAGAATGCAGGAGAGAGAAAGAGAAAGAAAGAAAACACAAAAAAGAATGCAGGAGAGAGAAAGAGAAAGAAAGAAAACACAAAAAAGAATGCAGGAGAGAGAAAGAGAAAGAAAGAAAACACAAAAAAGAATGCAGGAGAGAGAAAGAGAAAGAAAGAAAACACAAAAAAGAATGCAGGAGAGAGAGAGAAAAAGGGAAAACACAAAAAGAGAAAGCAGGGGAGAGAGAGAGAGAACACAAAAAGAGAAAGCAGGGGAGAGAGAGAGAGAACACAAAAAGAGAAAGCAGGGGAGAGAGAGAGAGAACACAAAAAGAGAAAGCAGGGGAGAGAGAGAGAGAACACAAAAAGAGAAAGCAGGGGAGAGAGAGAGAGAACACAAAAAGAGAAAGCAGGTGAGAGAGAGAGAGAACACAAAAAGAGAAAGCAGGTGAGAGAGAGAGAGAACACAAAAAGAGAAAGCAGGTGAGAGAGAGAGAGAACACAAAAAGAGAAAGCAGGTGAGAGAGAGAGAGGAAAGCAGGTGAGGAGAGAGAGAGAACACAAAAAGAGAAAGCAGGGGAGAGAGAGAGAGAACACAAAAAGAGAAAGCAGGGAGAGAGAGAGAGAACACAAAAAGGAAAGCAAGGGAGAGAGAGAGAGAACAAAAAAGAGAAAGCAGGGTGAGAGAGAGAGAGAACACAAAAAGAGGAAAGCAGGGAGAGAGAGAGAGAGAACACAAAAAGAGAAAGCAGGGGAGAGAGAGAGAGAACACAAAAAGAGAAAGCAGGGGAGAGAGAGAGAGAACACAAAAAGAGAAAGCAGGGGAAGAGAGAGAGAGAACACAAAAAGAGAAAGCAGGGGAGAGAGAGAGAGAACACAAAAAGAGAAAGCAGGGGAGAGAGAGAGAGAGAACACAAAAAGAGAAAGCAGGGGAGAGAGAGAGAGAGAGAGAGAACACAAAAAGAGAAAGCAGGGGAGAGAGAGAGAGAGAACACAAAAAGAGAAAGCAGGGGAGAGAGAGAGAGAGAACACAAAAAGAGAAAGCAGGGGAGAGAGAGAGAGGAAACACAAAAAGAGAATGCAGGGGAGAGAGAGAGAAAGAAAACACAAAAAGTGAATGCAGGGGAGAGAGAGAGAAAGAAAACACAAAAAGAGAATGCAGGGGAGAGAGGAGAGAAAGAAAACACAAAAAGAGAATGCAGGGGAAGAGAGAGAGAGAAAGAAAACACAAAAAGAGAATGCAGGGGAGAGAGAGAGAGAAAGAAAACACAAAAAGAGAATGCAGGGGAGAGAGAGAGAGAAAGAAAACACAAAAAGAGAATGCAGGGGAGAGAGAGAGAAAAAGGGAAAACACAAAAAAAAAAGAAGGGGAGAGAGAGAAAGAAAACACAAAAAGAGGAAGCGGGAGGAGAGAGAGAAAGAAAACACAAAAAGAGAAAACGGGAAAGTGAGAGAGAGAAAGAAAACACAAAAAGAGAAAACGGGAAAGTGAGAGAGAGAAAGAAAACACAAAAAGAGAAAACGGGAAAGTGAGAGAGAGAAAGAAAACACAAAAAGAGAAAACGGGAAAGTGAGAGAGAGAAAGAAAACACAAAAAGAGAAAACGGGAAAGTGAGAGAGAGAAAGAAAACACAAAAAGAGAAAACGGGAAAGTGAGAGAGAGAAAGAAAACACAAAAAGAGAAAACGGGAAAGTGAGAGAGAGAAAGAAAACACAAAAAGAGAAAACGGGAGAGTGAGAGAGAGAAAGAAAACACAAAAAGAGAAAGCAGGAGAGAGAGAGAGAAAGAGAAAATTCAAAGGGGCAGAGCAGGAGAGAGAGATAGAAATACAAAAAGTAAAGTGAGAAAGATAAAATACAGGAAGCAAGAGAGAAATATATAAAAGGAAAGTGAGAGAGAGAAGGGAAAGCAGGAAAAAAAAAGACAGAAAAACAGGAAAGGAAATCAAATGAAAGATTGAAAAAAAAATAAATAAAAAAATAAATAAATTGTCACAAAAAATTTTCTTTGGGAAAAAAAAAAAAAAAAAAAAAATTCTTTATCAAATTCCTTTCAAGCTGGTCTTTGCTCAAGATATTTGCACATATCTTTAAGAATTTTTGTTTCAACGATATAACTGATGCATAAATCAATTTCAGGAAAAAAATACCAAAAACATTTGTTGACTGGAGATATGACCAGTTAAAATGCCCAAATGAAAATAACAAAAGGCAATAGGCTATAGGCCACGATCAATTTTCGTTTCATTCCGTGGACATAAAATTCATATGAAAAAAATTTACTTGATTTCGGGAGTTTCGATGATGTAGAGTCTAAATCTAAAAAGTTCTCCAGGTGAGAATTGCGCATTTTTTTTAGAAATTGCATTTTAAATTGAATATTTTATCGGTAAATCTAAGCATAAAAATCAAGTAAGGGAGGTAATAATTGATTAAATATGACGTTTCTTAGCCTAGTAGTTATCTCCCTTAAATTCAAAAATTTTAAAATACGGCAAAAATGAATTCCCTGAATAGTAATGAAGTATTTTTATTTCTGAATATTTGATAAAGTTATTTAGTGATTTCTTTTACATTTTGTTTCAGATGGCGATGAAAACAATAGGTACAATTTGTATCATGCTAGCATGTATTTAAGAAATCAGATTATTTCTGTGTAATCACCAACATCTTAGCCTCCTAAGAGCAATAGTGTAACTACAGAATATGCTATGAAGATAATTCCTGTAGAACTTTTTAATGCATTGGCATTGATGTGTGGTCTTTCTGATGAAGTTGAAATGAAGAATAGATTTATTACTGTCTGAGAAAGATAAGAGAAAGCTACTTGTGATAGCACAAGATATTCTGAACCTTTCTTACAGAGGAAATTTGTTTTTACCAAAGCATTATGCACTGGGAATGGCTGTTCGACACTGGACTGGTCAGTCAAAACTTATAGCCATGTTCATGTGCTGTCAAAATGTCATCTTTAATTTCAGAAGATGCTACTTGGCCAGATGCAATGTTAATTAATTCTTTTTCACAATATGCAAATGGATTTTGCATAGACTCAATTGTCTGCATGACACTCTGAATATCTGCTTCATCCTTTTGATATCGAGAACTACTCAGGTCTGTTTGTTCAACGACTAATTTTGAAAAATGTGGAGTTGAATGCACCATTAAAATCAATGAAGATAAAAACTTTTAGTGATCTTCAGAAAAAGCATTCACAACAAAAGAGCAAGAAGGAAGCAGATTGCTTGAAAGCAGATAAAGACCTTCTCACTAGGCTTCTTATAGTAGTAAGAAGCTGAAAAGTTGACCTGGAAGAAATTTTTTCACATTGCCTTTCAGAGTTCCCATCTAGCCTAAGTAACATTGATGGTTCTTTGCAGCGTACCAACAAAGCTGCATTATTTCATTATTTTCTTGTAAAGTTTCCTGATATGAAAATTAACAATATTCCAAAAAATGCAGCACTGATATTAGATGGAATGGCAGTAATACAACAGCTTGCAGACCATGTTCCATCAAGGTTTGGTGAGCTAAGTATTTATGTTTTTAGATATGTAATCAAGCTTGCTTCTACTTATATGTCATCAAGAGTTGACTTTATCTGTGATAAGTACAATCCATGGAGTATTAAAGACTCTGAAAGAAGATGCCGTTTAATTACCCCATGCCACCTGTTACGTGCCCTGAATGAAAAACAGAAAACACCGGTACAATTTCGAAAATTCCTCATGTCTGGTGAAAATAAAGAATCCCTCATCTTATTTATGTTGATGCACTGGAAAAAATTGCCAGCAGAAGAATTTCATGGAAAAACTGATTGCTTCATTTAGCCAAGGATGTTTCATGCTGTGTCCTCATAGTGACACAAATGAAGTAATCACAGCAACTTTGCCAGAATTAACAACTAACCATGAAGAAGCCGATACCCTTCTTTTGCTTCATGCAAAGCATGCATCAACTGCTTTCCCTTCCATTATCATTAAGACTCCAGATACGGATGTTTTTCTTCTTTGCCTTGCTCATCAAAATGAATTAAGCTGTGATTTATATATGGCTACTAATACCAACCGATCATCTTGTTTGATCTCTATTAAAGGAGTTGCAAAGAAATGTGGATCTGCTCTTCCAAGTGCCTTACTTTCTTTGTATGCATTCACTGGCTGTGATACTGTTAGCTGCTTTAAGGGAAAGGGTAAAATAAAACCCTTTGAGTTAATGAAAGAAACAGAGGAATTTCTTCAAACTTTCACACTTTTAGGCTGCAACTGGCACCTGACAGATGATTTGTTCCAGCAACTAGAAAAATTTGTGTGCTGTCTATTTGGACAGAGAAATGTTTCTTCTGTAAATACTGATCATTTTAATATTTTTCATATGTCTGGAAAATTGGATAATACTCTACCAACTTGCCAAAATAGTTTACGGTTACATGCAGAAAGGGCAAATTACTAGGCTGTAATTTGGCTACAATGTCTTCACATTCATATTAATGCTCCTTCTGCAACAAATCATGGCTAGAAATGTGAAGATCAAAAACTCGTTCATTGGAGCAGCCTTCCTAAAACTCCATCCACCTTGATGAACTTAGTAAAGTGTAACTGTAAGAAGAACAGCTGTAACTACAGGCATTGTTCTTGTGTTCGTCAAACACTGCCTTGTACCGACCTTTGCCAGTGTATAGATTGTTTTAATGTACTTAAAAAAATAATGAAGTGCAGCAGATTAATGAAATAGAAGATTCTGACTCCTCAGAGGGCGAATGATAAGATGAGCTTGCAGGATTAGAGGACAATCAATTATTTTTCAATTCTTTTTATAAATGTATTACTTGATAACAATTATTTCAACATAACTGAAAAAAAAAAAACAAAAAACAAACTCTTATTACAATATTATATATATATATATATATATATATATATATATATATATATATATATATATAGTCAAAGTTAGTCTAAACATTAAGATTTCTATATCAGTCAATGTGTATGTGTGACAAAATTATATCAAAAAGTAAATGGCAGTCCAAAATGAAGAAAAGTCAATCACCAGAAGTATTTGAAAACAGTTCTTCCATCTATGATTTTTGGAAGGCACAAGATTTGGAAACATATATAAAGGTTTTTCATGTTTTTTTTATCAAATTAATGTACATTGCAATGTTTTACGAGGTTATTCGAATTTGAGAAACTCACACGACAATAGAAAGTAACGTTTTCATTGTTATGGCTTTATGCAAGTCATTTTATTTGCTGAAAATTCCTGATTAAATAAATTAACACATAATATAAGAGCATAGATATATCAGCTTCTTGTTGATACACTTAAATGGGCTAAAAAACTTATTTAAAGTTCATTTTACATGAAGTAAACCATGAAAATGGACTTTTTTCCATAAATGACACACCCTGTATTATCTCCCCTTTTCTGAAGCAGTGCGCACATTTAGCCTGGAGATCTCTTCAGATTTGAAATCAGCACGAAAAATACTCCTAGAAACACTTGAAATTTTCTCATATGAATAAAATGTCCACGAACTCAAAATCTAAGCCCTTTTTTGGCCTACAAGCAAAAAAAGCCAAAATTAAGATTATAAAATTTAACAAATGAAAGGAATAATTTAGGAAAACCATTTGAAATATTGACATTTATGAAGTACATATACCACATTTACTACTGAAGATTTTGCAAGCATTTGATACAGCAGACGAGTAGTAAGCGGGCATGAAAAAAATTTCTCAAGGTTTGTATATTTGCACTTTGGCTTGGACCTATTTTTTAAAATCAATATGTCTGAAGATTTCATGTCTTTACAGGAAGAAGTATATAGCTTATTTTAAAGATTTTTTTTTTGAAGCACCCAAGAAAAAAAAAAAAAAAAAAAAAAAAAAAAAAAAAGAACTTTAATTTTGAATCTTGAATACTTAAATTTGGTATGAATCAAATTGAGGCACAATGCAAAAATACATTTTATTAGGTAAAAAAGGAGAATTTTACCTCCTTTTTATCCAGTCATAAGTTTTTGTACTTGCCCTAATGTTTTTTATTTTTAAACCATGTATTAAATTGCAGATATGATTATATATATATATATAATATATATATATATATATATATATATATATATATATATACATACACACATACATACACTTAAAACATTATATATTATTCTAAAGCCATTCAAAACTGACATGGATAATTTGAAAATTATGGAAAGAAGATTTAACATTATTTAGAATATTTTAGTGCTAAAATTCAATGTCTAACAGGAAGCAGCCACACGGTTCCCTTTTCTACACTAATTGAGAAAAAGACTTGTTTTCCCTTTTCATTATGGAAATTAGCATATTTAAAAAGATAATCTCTACTTTTAAAAAAATAAACATAATGCATATGAGTATCAATACTAGTAAAAAGTCACATTCAAATTTACTTCAAGTGTTTAGATGGAGCCCTACTTTTGTAAAGAATTGATTCAGGTTACTTTACATATTGAAAGGAACCAACTTTGGGTGACTTCCATTTGATAGTCTAGAATTAAATCATGATAAAATACATTTAAAGAAATATGAGGAAATGTACAATCTGGTTTTGATAACAGTCAAATGAAAACAATCATCACACTAATTATGTACGTTTTAGTATCATTACATCAAATTTTACATTTTTCTATATTGGTAATAGTTATTAGCTGCCCCACCATAGAGTAATGGTTAACAAGCTCATCTTGCAATTGCTAAGTTCAATCTTAATTTAATTTTCCACATTTGGATTCATGCACAGGTCTAATCTAAATTTAGTAAATACTTTGGGATCTTTGCTGTGGAGCAATGGTTAGAAAGCTAGTTTTGAAAATTATTAATGCAATAGTGATCCTCATAAAATGCTTAACATTTGTAACAGTGCCAGACTAAACTTAACAAATACATATAATAGTATCTTTTCAAAAAATGTTTACATTCCATGTATTTATGAACTGTATTTTTGTCCCTTTAGTTATCTCCCCTTTATTTATGCTCCCAAAATTCAACCCAGACCCTCTTATCCATATGTATTCCTATGTATTATTTTATCCAAATATTAATATTAGTTCAGAAATTATCTTTCTAGTATTTTCTCTAATGAACTTATGTTCATAAATTTATTTTAAAATATATTAGATAAAAGGTTTAGCCTCATTTATCAAATATTCTTTGTCAAAATATTCCTTTGTTATGTTGCAAAAAGTGAAATTTGTTATAAAATTTAGGTGTAACTTGAAAAATCCTTTTCCCCCACCACTCTATCCATTCTAAAAATAAAATTAATAAATACTTTTATTTCTTTGTATGAGAATGCAAGTATAAAAAATAGAGCCATTATTTGTGAAGCTTTCTCTTTCATCCTGTGACTTATTCCAATGACATTTCCTATACATTGTAGAGATCTGAAGACAATTTAGAAAACCATAATTTTTTTTGTTAGAACGTTTTTTTGAAATGAGTTATTAATATTCAATATCTTCATCTATAATCTTGAGAAAAGTTGTTACCATTGAAAATATAATTTGAACTCTTCGATTTTGTATGTTTAATGTTGTTAACAGAATGTTCCAGCTGATGCATCAGCCTTCAACAAGTGTAATTCAAAGAGAGGAAAAAAAAACAAAAAAAAACCCAAAATAAACCAACTCTTTTTCAAGTTTTCCTTCATTTTTTTCTCAAGTAAATAATTTACACCTGACAAAGATTGAAGAATGGTCAGATGAAATAGTTTAAAATCACGGATATAAAAGAGTCTAAACAATACTTCAAATTTTATTTCTTAATCTTTGTTTATCCCTTCATCATCAATACAGTCCTTCCTCAAGTCTTCAAGTGAAATTTTATTTTGTGCAAAACTGAACAATAGATTCTAGAGTAGAGGAAATCTCACTTCAAAAAAGCCTGAGACTAACTGAAAAATACCACACACAGCAATAAAGAGCTTAGAAATTTAAAATAATTTCTGTGCTTTAGTCAACACCACCATATTAAATTTAAATATTGGAGAGAAAAAAAAAAAAATTAAAAATAATGCTAATCAAATTTCATGTTCCAGGTTTCATGGAAATTAATTGTACTCCTGATTTTAAGTTTAATTAGAATAAAGAAAATTCAAAAATTTTAAAACAGAATTTCTAAAACAATAACAATAGAAACTGTATTTTAGATTTCCAAAAATATTTAAGAAACATCATTGGTCTTTAAGGAGTAGTGTGGATGACTTTTCTTGAACAAATTTCAACAATAGCCAAATGGCCAGAATTGTTTGCCAAATAATGTAACGGTTGTCTTTTTTTTTTTTTTAAAAATATATATAGATATACTCTACTGATATTGTTTACAATTTTGGAAGAGTTAAAAAAAACAAACAAACAAAAACAGACAAATAAAACAAAAAAATGTCAACATAATGGCCTTTTGACATAGGAAGAAACCATCAACATAGCTTTAAAATAATTTCAAGTATATGCACGTGTGCATATGTATGCATGTTTTTAAATAAACTCAGTCAATTATGACATACAAAAATATTATAAGACCTCATTGCTACACAAACAATATTTAATGCAAGTTTAAACTTGTAAAGTTCCTTAATAAACTGTTCCTATGTTCCATTGTATACATTTTATATTAGAATTGATTATAAATTTAACATACAAACAGTAATGAAGAAAATCAAGAAATAGTATAGTAATATGTACATGAATTTTAGCATTATGCAATATAAAAATTCATAAATTATCATGATTTACTGTAGTCATTTTATTTGTTCACCACACTTTTTTTTATATTCAATGATCTTGCCTTTTATTAACAGGCAATATATTGCATTATTACACAATTTATATTTTAGTGAATTCTGTAATAAAAGAAGTTTCAGTTGGTCTAGGCACTCTGATTTTAAAAATGAAGACAATTGACAGAACGTGTAATTGTCTGGCAGGCTTTCTAAAAAAGGGGGAAAGTTTGTTCTGTTCCTAAATTGTCTCGAGAACAAGTTGATCTGAAAGAAGATTTAATTTTAGAAAACTGATTCTGAAGATCTTTACTTTTTTATAATAATATTCAATAATAATATCTCCATTCTAATCTGAATTAAGCCGAGCCTATTTTTTTTTTTTTTTTAGACATGTCTAAAGAATTATTTTAACTATTTTTTTTTCAAGTTCCTAAGTATTAATAAATTGATTGAAGAGTATATGTGCATAACAGTGGACATACAAATCAATGCTGCATGGTAATTGTTAGTTCTATGCCTTAAGTAATCATTAGGTCATGTGTCACTTCTGCTTGTGAAAGGTCTATATGTAGGCTACTGGTGGCTTATAGAAAGTGAATAACTGTTCCACCTTTCAATTTTTTTTAATTATTTTTAAGGGCTAAATGTTTTTAGATGATTATCTGACCTTGAATATAATTTTTTTTTTTTAAATTGCAGAGTTCATTTCCAGATGTAGAGTTGAAGACAAATTTTTACTATACTTCCTACAACCACATCATGATTCCAGAGACTAACTTATTCAACTTTATTTGAAATGAAATACTAAATTTTAGAACTGAAGAAAATAAATAAATGCAATACAAATAAAAATAGAATATAACAATAAAAATAAATAAACTCAAACAATCTTCTAAAATATTAGCTTTAAATCAAAAACATTCCACCTTTATCTCACATCCTATAAACCTCAGGTGGCCTGCACAAAGAACCTACACAAAGAGAAATAACACATTATAATTGCTTAAGGTGTGAAACCATCAGACGCCAACCAGTATTGATTTCTACATTTATACTGTATATATTTACAAATGCTCTATTCTCAATACTGAGCATTGTTCCCTTATAAATGTAGAAAATTTTAAACAATTATATAAGCTTCTTAAAAATAATTTCCTGTCCCTGGGGATAACATAACCTAGTTGCAAAGAACGGAAATCATTATATAGCTTTGACAAGTTTAAAAATCTTTCATTCCAAATTGTTAGAATATTGGTATCTCCTCCTAGATTGTAAAGCTTAAGATAACTAAAAGTTTCTATTTTTATGAATTAAACCCTACAGTTTTAAGTTTTTGAAGATTTTTTTTCTGAAATGGTACAATGATCATCCTGGGAAATAATGTTTTCAAGATGAGGTATGTTTGCTTATTGTGACTATATTTCTATTTCATGTTTTCAACAGCTGATTTTTTTCATCATCTTCATTTGATATATTACTTTTGAGATGATCCATTATCACAATTTATTAATTTTTCCAGACTAACATTTTTACCTGTTGGCTGACTCAGCACTACATTTCTCTGCATTGTAACAATAGAATAGGAATTATTTATATAAAAAAGTAGTTACAGCATTTAATTTTTTAATTTGAATTGAGTCAGCTTTCTTAAAGACAATTACTTAAATCAAATTTAAATTATCAAGTTTAATGAATCTTAAAAAAAAAAAAAAAAAAAAAAAAAAAAAAATATTAAAAACAAGATTTGAACTTTTTTATAATAAAAAAAAAAACAGAGGATAGCACAGAGTACTAAGTCTAGACAAAGTTCAACAGAGTAAACTTATAAAAACAACTGAATATTTAGTAATGAGATCCACAGATCATTTTGTATATTAAATTTAAGTACGGCTTGAATCTTCAATGCGTCAAGCAATATTTTTCTATATTAATGTAACTTGGACTTTATAAATAAATGGGATTATAAAGTATTATTGTACATAACATTTTCCTTGATCACTCCCTTTATTTGTTTATCACAATAAACAACTAAGATTCCACTTATAACCAATAACCAATCCCTTTACTCGAGATATCCAATTTAAAGTCCAAGGTTAAATTTGATTATTTTAACAACAAAATGAATCTTCCAATAGACACACAAAGCTAAAAATGCCCTAAATATAAAAGGATGTGTGGGAAAAAATAAAATAAAAAAAGACTATACTGTTGCTATAATAACATGCCTCTCCAAGAAATTATTTTTTATATATTAGTATTGATTCCAGGTCACAAATATACAAAAAAAAAAAAAAAAATAAAAAAAATAAAAAAATAAATTATTTTCTAAATTTTAAGAGAGGGGTCCATTTTTCTATTTAAATTCATTGTATATGCAAGGAACAAACTAAACTCCTTCCTCTTAAAATTTAGAAGAAAAAAAAAAAAAAAAAAAAAAAAGTGATCTGCAGTGCTTATTTGATTGTGTTACAAATAAAAAAAAAAAAAAAAGAAAAAAGACAGAGACAAAAAGAGAAAGACAGAGACAAAAAGAGAAAGACAGAGACAAAAAGAGAAAGACAGAGACAAAGAGAGAGAGACAAAGAGAGAAAAAAAGAGAGAGAGAGAAAAAAAGAGAGAGAGAGAAAAAAAGAGAGAGAGAGACAAAAAAGAGAGAGAGAGACAAAAAAGAGAGAGAGACAAAAAAGAGAGAGAGACAAAAAAGAGAGAGACAAAAAAGAGAGAGACAAAAAAGAGAGAGAGAGAGACAAAAAAGAGAGAGAGAGAGAGAGAGAGAGAGAGAGAGAGAGACAAAAAAGAGAGAGAGAGAGAGAGACAAAAGAGAGAGAGAGAGAGAGAGACAAAAAAGAGAGAGAGAGACAAAAAAAGAGAGAGAGAGACAAAAAAAGAGAGAGAGAGACAAAAAAGAGAGAGAGAGAGAGACAAAAAAGAGAGAGAGACAAAAGAGAGAGACAAAAAAGAGAGAGACAAAAAAGAGAGAGACAAAAAAGAGAGAGACAAAAAAGAGAGAGACAAAAAAGAGAGAGACAAAAAAGAGAGAGACAAAAAAGAGAGAGACAAAAAAGAGAGAGAGAGACAAAAAAGAGAGAGACAAAAAAGAGAGAGAGAGACAAAAAAGAGAGAGAGAGACAAAAAAGAGAGAGAGAGACAAAAAAGAGAGAGAGAGACAAAAAAGAGAGAGAGAGACAAAAAAGAGAGAGAGAGACAAAAAAGAGAGAGAGAGACAAAAAAGAGAGAGAGACAAAAAAGAGAGAGAGACAAAAGAGAGAGAGAGAGACAAAAAAGAGAGAGAGAGAGACAAAAAAGAGAGAGAGAGAGACAAAAAAGAGAGAGAGAGAGACAAAAGAGAGAGAGAGACAAAAAAGAGAGAGAGAGACAAAAAAGAGAGAGAGAGACAAAAAAGAGAGAGAGAGAGAGACAAAAAAGAGAGAGAGAGAGAGACAAAAAAGAGAGAGAGAGACAAAAAAGAGAGAGAGAGACAAAAAAGAGAGAGAGAGACAAAAAAGAGAGAGAGAGACAAAAAAGAGAGAGAGAGACAAAAAAGAGAGAGAGAGACAAAAAAGAGAGAGAGAGACAAAAAAGAGAGAGAGAGACAAAAAAGAGAGAGAGAGACAAAAAAGAGAGAGAGAGACAAAAAAGAGAGAGAGAGACAAAAAAGAGAGAGAGAGACAAAAAAGAGAGAGAGAGACAAAAAAGAGAGAGAGAGACAAAAAAGAGAGAGAGAGACAAAAAAGAGAGAGAGAGACAAAAAAGAGAGACAGACAAAAAGAGAGAGAGAGAGACAAAAAAAGAGAGAGAGAGACAAAAAAGAGAGAGAGAGACAAAAAAGAGAGAGAGAGACAAAAAGAGAGAGAGAGAGACAAAAAGAGAGAGAGAGAGACAAAAAGAGAGAGAGAGAGAGAGACAAAAAGAGAGAGAGAGAGACAAAGAGAGAGAGAGACAAAAAGAGAGAGAGAGAGACAAAGAGAGAGAGAGACAAAGAGAGAGAGAGAGAGACAAAAAAAGAGAGACAAAAAAAAAAAAAAAATGAGACAAAAAAAAAAAAAGAGAGACAAAAAAAATTTCAAAATGATTATTTCTTGGAGGTGAGGTTCTGAGAAGAAATGTTCATTTTTTGTTTGAACAAATTTTGTTACGATTATTTGTTAGCCAAAAGAATTATGAATGGTTTTCTTTAATTTTCAAATTTTTTTTTTTTTTTTTAAATAACAAATGAACCAGTAATTGAAATGCAACTAGGTTTTATCAAAGTTCCACTGTCGCATAAAATTAGCACAATTAAATCTTCAAGCTTGAGGAATAAATGTACTAACCCTTCAACATTTTTGGATGCCAGAACCAGTCTTGAAATGGAAATATTACCAGACAGTTCCCAAATTTTTCTATCTGTCCACCTGCCTGATAATATTAAATATCCCTGCAATTACAAGAACTCTTCAGTATGGAGAGTCATAAGATCTGATCAGTACATGATAAAATGAAACCCTCACAATCATCTGCCCAACAGTTCTTTGTGCCTTGGAAAAAGAGAGAGGGGGAGAAGAAAAAAAAAAAAAAAAAAAAAAAAAAAAACTTGTCTCAAACCCAAGTGATATAGATAAGTCAATCACATCTCAGGTGAACTATTAGTGAATAAAAAGCTGTTAAGCAAAAATAAATAGAGTCTTTCAAAAATTCAGCTAACTTGTAGCAGTTTGCGAAGTTTAGAAACACAAACATTTGATCCTTGTCGTGCTTCCTTGCTTATTAGTGCAAAATTAAGGAAACCATGAGGAAGGTCTTCTAAAACTGTTAGGTCGGCCGTTTTTCCTAACTGCCTCATCCTTTTGCAGAGTTGAACAGAATCATCCAACAATGGATCAAAATGACAAGTCTGAGAAAAAAAATAAAATAAAAGACAATTATAATATTTAAGAAACAATATCAAAATACATATTTCAAAATAACTGCAAGTGTCAGTTAAAAAGTAATGCCTATGTGAACTGTCATCCTTCTTGCTTTGCCTATTGGTAGAAGAAAATGCTTACTTCTATATTGCAGAGTTGTTCTTTTTGTTCTTATCTGTATTGTCAAGCAGAGATTAGATGAGATTGCAGGTTATTTAAAGTCAGAACTTTTTTTTAGATTGCAAGGATGTTTTTTTTTTTGAGATAATGATTTAGTGATGCAAGTCTTACTAATTAACCCATATTTGGTGCAGAGAAGAGGTGGATTCATACATTTACCCAAAATTATTTATGTGTGAGTGAATCTAACAAATCCAACTGGAATTGAAACCCAGCTCTTAGATTAACAATTCTGAGCCATTATTCATTACACCACCCACACATCCAAATTTACAGCACCTGGTATTCCCAAGTGATTCTCTACATGAGACACCTTTGATTTTCAGAAAAAGACTGTATCGTTCTGTTAATTCTTTCAGTTAGGATTTTAATTCCAGAATTTATTCATTTGGTACAATGGTTCACCCTCTTCACTATACTCTATGATGGTGCCGAGAGTTGTGTGCAAATTAATGGAAAGATTTTCAACTGGTTCTCCAATTGCTGCTGATATCCACCAGGGTTGTGTAGTTGCCCCTGATTTATTCAACTGTATCACTGACTACCTGATGGATGCAGGGTGCAACAGTTTCCCTGATGTTCAGCTCAGGGACTATAAGCTAACCAACCTGACACAACACAGTTTGCTGGTTGGGTTGGAGGGGGCATTTCACATGTTCAATGAAGAAGCAACAAGGCTTGGTCTGTGTGCCAGCTGATTGAAGACCAAGCTCTGATCCACTGCCAACATTGGCAGCAACCTCATTGAGTTCACATCTTTCGTATACTTGGGCTTAGAAGTTCCCAATGCTAGTGACCACCATATGGAGATCAACAGAAGACATGGACTGGTTGCAAATGTCATGAGAGACCTCTGGTGACCACTATGCCGGCAACACAACACGCCCAGATACAACAGGCTATGAGTTTAGACCACCACTATCCTCTCTGTGCTACTATGTGGTGTTGAGACTTGGCCTCTCAGAAAGATTCTTGCCTCCTGCATCTATGGATTCAAGTCCTGTGCCCTCAGGACCATATAGAGGGTGCATTGGTTCAACCTTGTGTCTAATAAGGAGC
This sequence comes from Acanthosepion lycidas, assembly GCA_963932145.1. Classification (NCBI taxonomy): domain Eukaryota; kingdom Metazoa; phylum Mollusca; class Cephalopoda; order Sepiida; family Sepiidae; genus Acanthosepion; species Acanthosepion lycidas. The sequence continues at coordinate 70,590,599 of OZ010595.1, forward strand.
TTCACCAGAGGAATGGCCAGCTGAACATCCTCTGCACAATCACTCAGCACTGTGTTTGCTGGCTTAGTCACATCCTGCGACAACCTGATAACTACTCTACCAGAATCATTTACTAGTTCGACTGACCATCTGAAAACTGGCAATGACCTTGTGGGAGACCACACATCAAAAGGACACCATCTGCCAGAACCTCCAGCAGATTAATCTGTTGTTGGAAGATGTTCTAACAATCTCTCAAGACTGTGGATGGATGAAGCCACTTCATGGGCTCAACATATTCATGGCATAATTTTTAATAGCAATAGTACAATGGTTTGGCTTGTCTGATTTCCTTATGGTCTGATTTTTGGCTCTCAATCAGATCCTCTTATTTCAAGATAGATGAAATTATTTCAACTATTATCAAATATGATAACTTCTGCTATCCCTAAACATATTTCCCTTTTTCAGTCTGGTCAATTCCATATTTAGGAATAAATTCATACCAAAGTGAGAATTCCTACCATCAATTCTACAATTTTATTTATCTATTTCTTTATCTGCGTCTTTCTAACTAAATTCCTGCTAATGCAAGAAAAAAAATTTCACTTGTCAATTTTTTCAATTGACCTAAAAGTAACACATAACTACTAATACTTGCTTGTAAAATCCTACTATAAAGGAGTTTTTATCTTGCTACACCTATTCTAATTTTAAAATTATTAATCAGAATTCCTAAAACCATAAAGTGTTCAGAATCAGGAGAAAAATTGTAAAGTTACTTTCTCTTTTCCTACCTATAATTGTCTTTAAAAATAACTGCTTCTCTGGACACATGTAGAAAGCAAAGAGCATATAGAATTTCTGTATCTGAGGATATGCGATTTTCTTTTGCTACAAGACACAGCAGCTTAAAAACCAGACAAGCAATTACAGTATATGGCTGGACAACCTTGCCACATCATCCCTACAAGTCCTGATTTTGCACACCCAAACTTTATTTGGGTCCATGAAGAGGCACCTCAAGAACAGTACTTCCCCAATGGTGAGGGAAAACAAGCAATTTGAAAATGGCTAAGAAAACAGCCAAGAAATGTTTACATGTCATCATTCAAATGTTAGTATATGACAATTAAGAAGGAACGAGACTAAGTTGAGGACTAGAATTGGAATCTTGTAACTTGTGTTCATTTTGCTTTTATTGTGTGCTTCTACTGTTACGACTGTTGTAATTAAAGAACAGGTATTACTTTCTAATCAACCCTAAATAAATATTTTTGCAAGGGGTACAAAATTTTATTACAGCAATAAAAACAAACATATTAAAATAACATTTATAACAAAATATATATGCAAGTAATAAACTGGTTAAGCTGTTTTCAATCAGTATAATTCTTTATTACCAATTTACAGTAATATATATTTTTGTTATCACTCTTTTTTTATGGATATTCTTTCAATATATCTGCTTTTTATTGCTGTATATAAATAAATATAATAAAAATGAAATAAAAATAGAATCCATCAAAATAAAGATTCAAGTAAAATATTTGTATTTCCTAACATGTTTATATTTGAATTATTACTATTATTATATTTAACAATAGTATTATATCTACTAGCTCAAATTTTCCTAACGTTACCTATTTAGAAAATTAAAACAATATGCAGACAGTGAAATAATGTAGAATCTTTTAGCAACTTACAGAAGGTGAATGTACACACACCCAAAAAAAAAATTGTATCAATGTTAAACTGTATAGAATTTCTACTAAAGAATGAATAAAAAAAAAAAAAAAATTATCAGCTTTACTTACCACTAAACTGATTTCTGGAAACATTCGCAACTGTTCATCAGATGCAAAAATTGGAGAAACCAAAGGATTCTTTATCACAGGCAGTTTGAGGAAACGTTCAAGAGCCAACTGAACATTTTGTGGCTCAAAAGATGTAAGGTGGGGTCTTCTGATATTGACATTTTCTGGTCGCCTGATGTGAAATGCAGGGGTTGAGATACTATGGCTGATTGGATTGGGTGAAGAAGGTAGACCAGAAGAAGAATCAAGGTCCAAATTGGGTTCAGAGACAAAATTTTTATCACAGTTTCTAGAGCGACTATCATTTAGTGAGATTCCACTATCAGGACTGGTCTTGAAGAGTTGCTGCCTAACTGAAGAATAACTATCCACAGCAGCTGAGCTTGTGGTTTGATCTGAGAACTGAGAGAAGACAATATCCTCAGATTCAACCAATGGCATTGTCTGTGGTATGACAATATTACATATGTCCTCCCAGCCATCTTCATCTTCTTGGTCAGAAAGGGAAACCTGATTATTGGCGACTTTCACTGGAGACAAGCCTTGTGGTGTTGAATAATCTGATTTCTCTGAAGGTGTTTGAGACTTGGAAGTGCCAAATAAGTCTCCAATATCTGAAGGAAGGAAGGTGTTTGGGGGTTGGATAATATTGTTTTCTAAATCTTTTGCCTCTAAATGTAACCGCTCATTGTCAGTAAGTGGAGTGACAGGACAAGAGGAGAACTCAGGGTTGACAGTCAGTTGAGCTGTATTGGGAGATTCCTCAATTAGTTCATCTTCACAGTTCTCTTCTCTTTGACCATAGTTATAGGATACTGTGGCAGTTCCAATGTAGGCTAAAACACACAAACAAATTGGATATGAAAGCTTCAATGATTAAAAACATCTTTGTTTTTACATATAAAATTCCTTTATACAAATAAGGTAAATTTAAACTGAAGTGTTAAGAATAATTAGAGACAACAATACACTGGATGATTTTGTCATCCTCTATATGATGAAATTAACTCAGTTAGGATTATAGGTAAAGATATAGTGTAGCTGTGGCAACCATTGACATAAACAGGATTTAACACCACCATTTCCATGCAGATAGGTTCACCTATCATCTGGTTCACACTCCTCCCCAGTCTTTTAAATAGGAGTAGAGGTTTATCGCTTGTTTTCTGATTAGGATTAGGTTTCCAGTTCTTTCTAATGTTTTTGCATTCTCTTTCATTCCAAGTAGCCCCTTGTATCTTAGTGGCATTATCACCTTGTTTGGAGTGAATAGATTTAAAAAAAAAAAAAAAAAAAAAAAAAAAAAAAAAAAATCGTTGGGATGAGAAAAATGAGGCATGATCTACAATATGGAAACAGTGCCAAAGGTATACTACAAACATGTGAATTATGGAGACATCAACAGCACATGAAAAGTGTGGGCACACACAGATGACAATAGAACAGGACCACTAACAACTGACAAGAGAGACAAAGGCATCAAATTGCATATCAATTCATTACTGCTCAACTCATCTGTCAATGCACTTTACAAGCTCACTGTATTTCATAAGGTTTCATAGTTATTGACCAACAAGGGTACCATTATTAACATTATGGCATAAGTTACAGGCCTTATCTGGGGCCAGATAACATTACAAGTGGACTGTAAAAGACTGGCCAGAAGAGTTATTTTTATAGGGTTATTTTTTTGGAAGAGACTGCATTACACTATGAATCCAGCCTGTCATGCAAACTAGTAGTAGCTCTAATTGTATGGGGTGTGTTCCTTTGAATTTCAATAGGACTATGAAAATGAAGTTTATCTTGATGAATATAACATCCACAGACCATTTGTTGTTATTTTCATGTAAAATACCTCCCTAGAGGTGATGGTTTGCTTCTAGTAAGAATATGTATACCCCACCACCAACTCCATTGTCTCTAGATGATACAAAACTGGTTCTAGAAACATACTGTTGTTATCCAAGTACTCTATTAGCTTCTGTGTTCACCAGTTTTAAACCCCATTGAGCATATATGGGACAAGTTACAAACCTCACTAATCCCATCTAGCCACACCCAACTCAGTTAAGCAGAGTTCTTGAATGTACCTGGATAGATATATATGCATCTCATAAACTTCAAGCCATGTTGCATAGTTGTCATTATTCAAATGGAGGAAATATACATTATTATTATTTTTTAATATTTTTTTTACCCTTTCAACCCAAGCAAGGGTGATAAAACCATTAAGATCCAAGAGGTTACAGAAAGAAAATGAGAAAACATTAATGAGGAGAAAGGACAATAAAAGTTTAGGATTCAAAATGATAACTGATTAAATTATTAGGTAGTTGTCTAATTTTCTGGCACTTCAGTTTACATACACACGTCTATTCTGCTTAAATTCACATGTGTACATTAATTTGAATAATAGGTTAAGAGATACTGAGTGAGTCTAGTATAGCATTATTACTGTGTTGCAAGTCTGAACTTTATTGAATATCCCATTGATGTTAATTTTACAAAGCCCAAAAGTGAATAAAATTTTGTTCATTTTATGTATAGAAAAAGTTTTTCACATATTCTTATCTGAGGTTACTAACATTACACAGTAACAACTATTCAGTGGCTTTTTGTATGACATTGATATTTTCTATAGTCTGTAAAACAGCTGTGTTTGAAAAGAGGAAACATATTTAATATGGATTTATTTATTTTGATACGATACAATGTAAAAATTAGCAGAAATTCTCATCAATGTATAGGTCAGGTTTTAGTTGTAATGTATCAGAGTTAGGACTTCCCAACTATTCTTCTTGCAACTAATGTATATGTGCAGAGTGTGACATACCAATATATAGAAATAATTCCTCTCCTGTACACGAGTATAGAGATGCTAAGAAATGAACGAATGTCCAGTTAACAACTGCGAGTGGAGAGAAAAATATCCCCAATAAATGACAAAGTCCTACTTTCAATGCTTTATAAATTAGTGACATTATGGAATGTTTGTTAATCCTAAAACCTTGACAAGTGGACAATTATCTCACATCCAGGTTGTGGAGATGATCAACATCTACAAAACAATAAAATTAGATTTCTGGTTTATGTCTTGTCTGCCTTCACATTTCTCATTGTCAACAAGAAGCCATCAAAATGACATTGGGATTAGAATTTCTATCCTCCAAATTAGTAGTGTCACAAAAGTAAAAGTTCATAAGTAAAAAATAAAGAAATAAGCAAAAAGTTTTTTTGTTTTTTTTTGTTAAGTTAGGGCCAGTCAAAAAAATATTTGGTCAAATAACAGTTTTCTCTTGTCACTGCTATTAACGTATAGTACTTTGGTAACTTTTATTGTTTTAAAAAGCTATTTTTACAATTTTAATAAAACCATATGTGAAATATATAATCTTTTTTCTCAAGCTATTTTAGTGAAATTATGTGGTAAGAACAAATGAAATGTTCAGAAAATGTGTTATTTCAAAATTTATGACTTGCCATTATGTGTTAATTAAAATCTTGTTTTATAGTTCACAGACACTTATAATTTTATGAAGAAAAATTTATTTTCATAATTATTTCTTTATAACATGCTAAGTAATAAATATTGTTTGTTCATATATTTTTTATAATCTTGTAAATATAAAATTTTTATTGTAAATAACAAGAATATTTTAATTTTGTATATAATTTACTGATATAGATCAAAAATTAAATTATATATTTTTATAAAAATTATTGTTATTGTCGTCCTATCTCTTTATAATTTTGTAAATAAACAATTGAATAAATAGTGTTTAAAATTTTTGCAGTTAAATCTTGAGAAAAAAAATATATAAATTCTGTTTCTGATTTTATGGTTTTATTAAAATTCTTAGAATAAAAATTACCAGACTAGAGCATACATTTAGTAACAATGTCAAGAGAAAAACTATATTTTGGCTTCGTCTTAAGCTAAACTTTGCCGATTTTTATTTTTAAATCAGAATTATAGAAATCGGATTTGCTTATCGATGTTATAATTTTTCTTCTTCAATAAAAGGTATCAATGTTTTAAAAAATTGGAAAAAAAAAAAAAAAAAAAAAAAAAAAAAAGAAGACATCTGAACAATGGTCATTAAAAAGAGTAATGAAACCTAAACGAACAGAATATTTTATCCTGTCTTGATATTAATATTAAATCATGAATTCTTTTTAAGAGAGAAAAAAAATGTTAAATCTATATAATACTAGAAGTCTGTGATTGCATGCGTGCTTGTGTGGTGTATTCGTCTGGCACATAATGATTTAAGTTAATCTGATTTAAGTGAATAGGATTTAAAAATACGAGTTGTTTATACAGTAAGTATTTTTATTTTAACTTTCTTCAAACAAACATTTTTTTTAATTAAAATATTTTTAAGTTAAAGACAGACACAAAGCGATCCCACTTTGCTGTTTCGTCCAGTTGTTTGTAGAATAATAATTTATATTTCAGTTTTTTTTAAACAAACAATATTTTAAATATTTAAAAATATTTTGGGGCATATTGAAAAAATATTTTAAGTGAATAAGATTTAAAAAATATGAGTTGCTTATACAGTAAGAATTTTTATTTCAATTTTCTTCAAACAGAATGTTTTAATGGTGAAATCAACTTCATTATTTTATAACTTGAACTATCATTGACCCAACAGGTCACAGGTAGTCTAGTATTTACTAAAATTTAAAGAGAAAACATTCAATTTCTGGCATCCTAATATCTATATGGAGTCATTTCATGCGTAATATTTCAAGTGAGTGAAATATGAAGAAATTTTATTTTCTACAATTTATGAATTCAGATAAGATAGAAATTAAGTCTATCCTCCACACTAACCCTTTTATTCATATATCTAAAGCGGGTGATGAAAAGTTCACAGCTGAACACTTATTGAAATCTGACCAAAGGAGTAAACATCAGATTATTTTGGAAAGGCTTTTTGGTCAGGCAGAGAACTTTTCAGGAACTTCTCATCCCTCTCTCTCTCACACACACACACACACACACATTTCCCCAAAAATTAAAGTCTGAAATAGAACATTCCCATGAAACCTTTTGTAAGCCAAAATGGCATAAAAACAAAGAAGCAATTGCTATTAATTTATATGAGAAAAATTTTTTTTGAGTATTTCCAGATGCCAAAAATAAACTTGTGTGATATTTTCACTATGATTGCAGAAAAGTATGACTTCAAAGAAATGGATAGACAAAAAAAAAAAAAACCCCAAAAAAACCCCCAAAAAACAAAGAAATGGACAGGACAAAAAATTAAAAAGGTAGGTAAGTAAGGAGAAAAGGCTAGAGAGAGAGACACACACAGAGAGAAAGATAATATTTGCACTTTATCCTTTTAAATGGTACATACCATCAAGACATTTAAGCATGACACCAACTGGTAAAAGTGGATCCATGACGCTGAGGAGACGAGATGGTGAGGGCACCAAGCTAATTAGGACAGATGTATAGACGCCCAAAATTCCATCTGGTACTCGAATATTGCAACCAATAGCATGAATAGTGACAGCCAGTACAAGATTGCCTCCAGCACTATCACCTGCAAAACAAATTCGCTCTCCTGTCCAACCTTAATAAGGAGAGAAAAAAATAAAGAAAATATTACATAAAAGTTTAAAAAAATAAATAACAGAATATTGAAATGATTTTTTTTAAATCTTACATTACTAAGGTAAAATTACAGTGAAGAACTTGTCACAATGCCATTTGATACAGAAACAGATGCAATAAACATTGGTAATAAGTATCAATAGGTTTTCTCTTTTAGATGTGGATTTTTAACTTAATTGTAATCAAACAGTTGAATAATGGTTTTAATAAAAAAAAACAAAAACATTTCCCTATTTCATTGTATGCAATCCAAATAAACATAAATAGGTCACCAGTGAGATCATAAAGGGATGTCCTAATGATGAAATTGTCAAACAGTAGAATGTCCAAGAGAAAATGATCTAGTTTATTGCATAAGAGAACATGATAAATTCATACATTCTTGTCACTGCCCCCCCCCCAAAAAAAAATATGTTAAAATTATGGTGGATAATAGTGATTAGTTTATTTTTTAGCTATTAAGACACTTAATATTTCAGATACAATTCAAAAGTTGGAAAAAAAAAAAAAAAAAAAAAAAAAAAAACTGAAACATTTTTGAAGATTCAGTTATTCTTAAAATTGAAGTGTCAAACATTTTTCTTTTGATATACTATATATTATAACAAATAAGAAGGGATTATCTAATATCTCTGATTTTCTGTCTATATTTCTGAGACAATGTATTGTAACTATTTACATCGTCTGGACTGTTGTCCTCATCTTTATTGCTATATTCACAACATTTCAGTCATTGTACACTCTGACATTCTTCAGGTGATATACATTGGAATTTCGAACCAAACCCTTTATTTAGTCCACCAGAGTAGGTTGTTCTATGTGCTGTGCCTTTTTTGGATATCAGTTAATTGATGACACATGACCCAGTGGATTGAGTAATCCAAAAAGTGACTTGACCCATGAAGTTGTGAGTTCAATAGCTGGCCACAGCAGAGGAAACAAAAACTTGGAAAGTGGAGTTACTGAAGGGAATTAACTGAAACCGAGATATCTAAATAAGTCATGGCATGTGCAATTAGGACAATCTACCCCTGTGGATGAAAAGGCTTTAGTTCAAAATTCCAATGTATATCACCTGATGAAGGTTGGAGCAGCCAAAAGCTTGTGAATATGGCAATGAAGATGAAGACAATAGTCCAAACGGTGTAAATATTGTAAATATCTGCTTTTCTCTCAACTTTTCTATGTATATTCTCATTCTGTCCCATATCTCTTTGAATTTTCATTGCTTGTCCATGGTTGTATATAAATATTGCACAACCATGGATTGATTTAATGTTGGGGGGGGGGATAAATAAAAAAAGAATAAGAATATTTTTAAATCCTCTCTTTTGCTCAATATCTCCATAATTTTAATGTATCATAATTTTTATGAATTTCACCTTTCACTTATTGTCTCTTTATATCCAGTCAGTAAGCCTATATCTTTTTTATGTTTGTGTGTGTGTGTGTGTGTGTATATGTGTGTGTGTGTGTGTGTGTGTGTGTAGAAATTCTTTCTACCTTCCTCTTTCACTCCCTTTTGTCTCCTCATTAACATTATGCAGGTTTCTTAACCGGAAGACTTAATTGATACCAACTTGGAATAGTTGGGGATTGGACAGATATACTCATTATAAGTAGAAAAGTATAATGGCCATCTATACAAAGAAACAGAATACTAAAGATAATATCACTATTGCTTCTCGACAGAATAGTTGAACAAAGCATAATTGAGTCAGTGGGGGGAGTTGAAGAATTTCATACCAAGTTGTTCTGGATTTTTCAGTGCCCATGCATACACATAGAAACATTCTTCAAGAGCACGGGGAAATGGATTCTCAGGTGCCAGAGAATAGTCAACTGATATGACAGGAACCTTCAGATCACGTGCCCATTGCCGCAAATAAACCTTCAAAAATATTTAAAAAATAAAAAATAAAAATTAATTGATTCAGTCAAGTTGAACTTTTCATATCAATAATGCACACTAAAATTGAAAGCATTAAATGAACAGACATTTGATATTTGCATAGTGACTTGTTTAATATACCTTGCAAAAAGTATATTAGAAATATTTACTAGGCTTACCCAGGCCTGACAGAGTTCCAAATGTAAAGATTGTAAGACAAAATTTGTTAGTAATATCTTGCAAGAGTAATCTGCTAACCTTCATTTAATGGCAAGAATCCATGTAGATATCTGTAAAATAATTTCTGTCTATATTTGATGAAAATTGGAGTGGTTTCATTATATATATATATATATATATTTGTGTGTGTGACAAAAATATAGTTTTAAGGCATGCTATATTTACAGGCAAGAGTACTCAATATTAGAGATTGACTGTATGTAAATATACAAGTGAACAGAGAGGTCAACACCAAGCAGTGACAGATTGTTTCTGGCTTCAATGCACTCTTCAGGCAATAAAGATTGCATGGAACAGACTGTCACCACTTGGTGTTGAAATCTGTTGTCCACATTATGTGTATGTATATATATATATATATATATATAAAATTTCAAACATTATTATTTAGTGGATACTCATATTTGAAATAGATGCCCAATTTTTATTTTAAACAGTGTATATTGCATCTTTTGGTTAGCGTATTCAAGAACTCTTAATAAAAAATATGTGCTCTCCAGGAAGAATCGAACATGTCTCCCTTTTTAGGAAAAGCCACCATTTGATCCAGTGTGCTTTACCGCTCAGATACAAACAGTGTCACAGTTCAACAAAGCCCTATTTTCCCTTTTAAGGAAAATACACTTCCTCATTAAGAAATTTTCCTTAAAGTAGATATCTGCTCAGTTTCATATCTGAAATGAAAATATATACAAGTATATATTTACTGAGTTTACCAGTTTTTTTTGTTTTCTAGTATTTTTAAAGTGTTTATTATCATTAACTTTTTATTTAAATTTAGTACAAGAAATTGAAGCAGCCATTCAAATTTTAGGGTATTTCATAAGTTAACTGCAACTTTAATTCAATGATCAAGTGACTTTGTAGGTCCTGTTGTGAATCAAGTTTCTTTGCTAATATACATAGGTACACCAATAACACAATAATAGCCTAATGATGAAGGAAAGAGGAAAAAAAGAAAGCTTTTACTTTACACTATATTTTTTCAACAACCTCCTTCCATGTCATTGCACTTATTTCAGATATTATACAGTGAAAATATGAGATCAAAATTCAGCTAATAACTACATGCCATTAATGAGGTAGCCTCATATATGTACTATTTTCTTGCTACATTTACATATCTGAGTAGGATTTTCATTAAATTTTAATCAACAAACACATTAAAATAAAAAAATTAAAATGTAAAGACTTATTGTGACTATACTGTATGCTAATTTTGTTTACCAATTTTTTTTTTTTTTTTTTTTACTTGTCCAATATATTATTTACAACACTTAAACATTTTTAGTACCTACCTGAAGCGAGTTGATATGTAAAATGAAGTTATAAAATAAAACTTTATCACACAGGAAACATTTCCTTCCAAAGTTTTTGTTTTTGTTAGTGTGGACAGTTAATATCTTCTTTAAATCATTTTCTCTTAGAGTTAATAGTGTCATAATACATGAAATATTTTCTTTTTTTAAATTTAAAAATTAAATGAGTTGATCTATGATAAAAGATATCAATATAGTGTTGATAATCATAGTATATGCAACAACAGTTACTACAAATTGTTTTAGAATAAGGCTGTTAGAAATACTATATATATTGTGAAATTAGCATGTTAACTATTTTTGCAATACTTACCTCATGGGATTTGGATGATTGTGACACAAATCCTCCACCATGGATATGGAACAAGAGGCTCCGTGAAAGAGGCTGATTTTTGGCAGAAAGTCTTAAGATTGACAGGTTCTTTAGTAAGATTTCCTAGAAACAAAAATGAAAAATCTTTTTGTATACAAAAACATATTGCTAACATAACATATTTTCAAAGATTGCTATGTTTACATCAGACCTAGTTTGTGGCATAATAATCATTTCAAAGACAACACAAATCAACACATCTGGGTCATGAAAATTCCCCTTGCCAACTCTAGTGCATCATACATAAAAAAAAAAAAAAAAAATGAAACAATTATTGATATAGCAGCACACCTTGAAATAACTAATTGTAAAAGAATATTTAGTAAGTCAAATTTCTATAAATCAATCAAGTAAAAGAAAAAACAAAAGAAACTACAATAAATAGTTTAAAGTTGAAACTTAATTTACTAACAAGAAAACTAATATGTTAAGTGGTAAAAGCAATATCATATCGCTAACATGTAAAATTCTCAAACTATTTCCGATTTTGTGAGATAACAAATGATAAAAAAAAGACGAGTTATATATTTCTCAAATATTTTACTACATTTTCTTAAAAACTGAAGCAAAAACAAAAATTGAACCCACTAAAAGTTTAAAATTCAAGAATTATATTTTTTTAAGCATGCTTTCTATTACTGTAGATATTTCTTTTTAAATAAAATTATTACATTTTTAAAACTGACCTGCAAATTGAAAATTTACATTTTATATTGAATGCAAAATTTCAGAATGAAGAAAACTTTTTTTTTAGAACAATCATCACAGTAATAACAAAATTGTTTTTAAATGGTTAAACAAAGGTCTAGTATGTGACAAGAATTAATTTTTCATCGGATATTTGAGTTGGGGAGATTCATAGCTATTTTGTATTAAGTGAAAATAAAATTTAATCAAATTGGAAAAAGAAAGAGTTATTTCCCTTGGAAAATTAGAAAAGAAAGTCTAATGAAAAAATCTCTGAAAATGTCACACACACGGAGTTGTTCTCAGGCGCATATACAGTGTAACCCGGATATAAGAGAGTTGTCGGGACCGGAGAAGAAGTCTCTTATATCCGGGTTTGGTCTATTTTGTTTAGGTAAGTATGGCTCTAATTTGGGACCAGCGAAAATCTCTTATATCCGGGTTACACTGTACTATTTATAGGATACAAATCCTATACCATTCCAACAAATGACTAAAAAAACACAAAGTAGATTTGCACACCCGCAAAATCGGATCAAAACGACTAAAAACAGATTTCACAATAAGGTGCGATTTGCTAAACAAAAAAAAAGAAAACGAGCCAGTGTAAAAAAAAATGTCAACAATAAATACAGAATTTCAAGTCAGTCGCCAGTGAGAAGGGTGCAGAAATCACAGAAGACTGACAGTAAATTTCATCACTGACTCAACCCGACACTAAGAGCCGAAAGTGGATTAGGAAAGGACAACAACAACAAATTTACAACTGACTCCAAAACAATTCATAAGTACATTTTCCTTTTATCTTTATTCCTCATTCACACTGTCTTTTTCAACTTAAATTTTTCCTTCACAACTATACAAAAACAAAAGAAACAGACATTATTCTGCTACTCTGTTGAAAGACAGCAAACAGACATTATTATAAAAATCACATTTTTGCTTAAATTAACTAAAACATTAATCCTATTTACCCTATTCACAAGATAATAAATATACAATGTTCTATTTTCTACAAACGTTCCTTATCGTGTTGTTTCTTCTTGAAATTTGCATTGTATTTTGTGGGCAGGGTATCCCGTATTAAATTCTCCTTTAATCCAGGTATGCTGAACCCCACAAGTGGTGACCAATCGACGTGAAATGAACTTGCAAATTTCCAACTGAAAGAAAAGCTTCAACAAAATAAGCAACACATTTTTTTTAACATATAACCATAATCATCAAGACACATAGAAAATGGATACACACACTACGGAACCTATGGAAGCCGCTATAACAATTAACTTACCAACTTACAACCCAACTAACGTACAAATTTGGTTTGCACAGTTAAATACAATTTTCAATGCAAAGAAAATTACATCGCAAAGTTCAAAATATGCCTACGTTGTCGAAAAACTTCCCACAGATGTAGCATACGAGGTAGTGGATCTACTTACTGACATGCCGGGAGAAAAACCTTATGACACGTTGAAAGCTGCAATTATTAGATGTGTCGGTAAATCGGAGGAAAAAAGGTTACACTACTTATTCAATAACGTGAACCAGAGATATATGAAACCTTCACAACTTTTAAGAAAAATGCGATCCTTATTAGGAGACAACACCATGTCCGAAGTGGTGTTAAAGAAACTGTGGACGGATAAACTACAAACACATACAACACAGATACTCGCATCACTCCCCGATGATTTACAGCTGGAGAAAATAGCAGAAATAGCAGACAAAATACATGACAACAACCAAGACAAAAATGTATACGCCACATCACATGCACCAACAGATACAGCAACATTACCAGACAAGTCATCTGAATTGTTGCCGCTGTATAAGCAAATGGAGAATCTCAGCTTGCAAGTACAGAGTCTGGTACAAGCACAGAAATCTCAGCGTTCTCGTCCAACATTCAGAAATAGATCCTACTCACCACACAGACGTCGAAGTAGATCGAACTCTTTCTCCAGAGAGCAAATTACACACGATACCTGTTGGTATCATTATAAATTTGGAAGAAATGCAAGGAAGTGCACTGAACTATGCAATTTCAATTCGAAAACTTCTCATTTCTACACAACACCAGGGAAACGACTATGCCAGCAGCAAGTAAAGACGACATTAGCTGCTGGATTAAAACAAGAGAGTCGTCTATTTTACATCCGGGACAGAAGTAACGGATATTTATTTTTAGTCGACACCAGCGCTCAGATCAGTGTTATCCCACCAAATACAAAACAAAAACCTACATTCTCCACATACACATTGCAGGCAGCAAATGGATCAAAGATAGAAACATACAGTGAGATATCACTAATGCTCGATTTGGGTCTAAGAAGATCTTTTCCATGGATTTTCACACAAGCAAATCTGAAAACACCTATCGTAGGAGCAGATTTCCTATCTCATTTCGATTTATCAGTGAATATGGCTACACTCTCATTGACAGTAACACAAAACTAAGAACAAAAGGAATCACCTCAATCTACAAGTCAACAGGAATTAGTTCAGCAATACCAACGGCTAATGGCCTACATGAATTGATAAAAAAATTTCTTACACTAACCACGCCTTTAACACATACAGATGAAATCCGTCACACTGCTAAACATTATATCACCACAGCTGGACCACCTACACACACATCACCACGCAGATTACATCTGGACAAATATAAAATAGCAAAAGACGAATTTCAACATATGTTGCAGTTAGGCATCATACGTCCTTCAAATAGCGCATACTCCTCTCCGCTACATATGGTTCCGAAACCAGAAGCTGGCGCATGGCGACCTTGTGGGGATTTTAGGAATCTCAATGCAAAAACTGTTCCTGATAGATATCCTATACCGCACTTACATGATTTCGCCATAGGTTTGCAAGGAACCACAGTTTTTACAAAATTGGATTTGGTTAAGGTGTACTAGCAAATTCCAGTAGCAGAAGAAGACATAAGGAAAACTGCAATTACTACTCCTTTTGGACTCTATGAATTCACCAGGATGCCATTTGGGTTACGTAATGCCGCCCAAACCTTTCAAAGACTCATTGATGAAGTTTTGAGAGGATTGCCTTTTACCTTTGCATATATCGATGACGTGCTTATTGCCAGTCATGATGGAAAAGAACACCTATACCATATTCAACAAGTCTTTGAGAGACTGGCACATTTTGGCTTAAAGATAAATGTCCACAAATGCAATTTTGCTGTTTCAAAGTTAAATTTCTTGGGTCATGTGATCGACAAAAACAGATTCACACCTATCCCAGAGAAAGTAGCAGCAATACAAAACTTTCAGCAGCCGACATCACTGCGTCAATTAAGACGATTTCTTGGTGTAATAAATTACTACCGTAGATTTATTCCAGGTTGTTCCAGAATTTTGACCCCACTCACAAACTTGCTGCAAAAACAGAAGAAAAATGCAAAAATACTGATCGACGGAGAAGCGTTAGCTGCATTTCAAAATGCTAAAAAAGCATTAGCAGATTTTACCAAGCTCTCTTACATCAGTGACGATGCTAACTCAACACTTACATTGACAACTGACGCCTCAGGAGATTCAATTGGAGCAGTTCTACATCAGAAGCTAAATGGTTCAGAAAAGCCAATCTCCTTTTTCTCGGTCAAATTAAACAAAGCACAGCAGAAGTACAGTACCTTCTCGAGAGAGTTACTAGCTATTTACTTAGCAATAAGGCATTTTCGACATCTGCTCGAGGGACGAAACTTTACTGTTTTCACAGACAACAAACCCCTCACTTACGCTTTACATGTGAACACAGATAAATACACACCCAGAGATACCCGACAACTGGACTACATATCCCAATTTACATCGGATATCCGCTATATTAAAGGTTCAGACAATATCGTGGCAGATACACTCTCGTGCTCCACGATACAATCTATCGATTCTGAAACCCTTACCTTCGACCTCATTGCAGATGAACAAAAGGAAGATACATTATACAAAATAAAAGAGGACAATTCTTTACAATTGAAGGAACACCCCGTCCCATTTGGAACAAAAACACTAATCTGTGACGTTGGGACTGGTTATTCAAGACCATACATTCCACCTTCATTGAGAAAAAAGATATTTCTGCATTTTCACAATCTCTCACATCCCGGACACCGAGCAACCGAGAAATTGATTAGCAGTTGTTTTGTCTGGCCAAACATGCATACTGACATAAAGAGCTGTACTCAAACTTGTTTAAAGTGCCAAAAACGCAAAGTAAACAGACTAAAACCAGCGTACTTGGATTTACCTACAAAGGAAAGTACGTCGAAACATTCTACAGCCGCGACAAATACCAACGTAAGTGAAACATTTTCTAAACACACCTAAAAACATTACCACAAGATCGGGTAGACACATACACTGGCCTACTCATTTTAAAACATATATTAGATATTGAAAAATATTTTCAATATTTATCAATCTGCAGGGGGGGGGGGTTATAGGATACAAATCCTATACCATTCCAACAAATGACTAAAAAACACAAAGTAGATTTGCACACCCGCAAAATCGGATCAAAACGACTAAAAACAGATTTCGCAATAAGGTGTGAAATTAATTTTCTGACCAATGAAAGGAGGCGATTTGCTAAACAAAAAAAAAAGATAACAAGCCAGTGAGAAGGGAGCAGAAATCACAGAAGACTGACAGTAAATTTCATCACTGACTCAACCCGACACTAAGAGCCGAAAGTGGATTAGGAAAGGACAACAACCACAAATTTACAACTGACTCCAAAACAATTCATAAGTACATTTTCCTTTTATCTTTATTCCTCATCCACACTCTCTTTTTCAACTTAAATTGATAGCCCCTTTTTCCTTTACAACTATACAAAAATAAAAGAAACAGACATTATTCTGCTACTCTGTTGAAAGACAGCAAACACAGACATTTTTATAAAAATCACATTTTTGCTTAAATAAACTAAAACATTAATCCTTTTTACCCTATTCACAAGATAATAAATATACAATGTTCTATTTTCTACAAACGTTCCTTATCGTGTTGTTTCTTCTTGAAATTTGTGTTGTATTTTGTGGGCAGGGTATCCCGTATTAAATTCTCCTTTAATCCAGGTACGCTGAACCCCACATATTAAAGAAAAAAAAAATTCCTCTATAGTCATTTTCAATTCCCAGCAACATATATGGTAGCAAATATGGGCATATATGATGGCGAAACATTGTAAGATTAAATATTTTAATAAAAATCCACTAAATGTAACACAGTAGTTTTTGCAATGAATGGTATATTTAACTTTCAATTGAAATTCAATATTCAAATGTTGATTACAGTTTTAGGAGTATATATCACTTTATGACTACAATCCCAATGGGTTTGTTATAAAATTAATACTCATTGAGAAAGAAACTACTCAATCACATAGAAAAGTTTAATCAATTTCCATAATTTACATCATAAGAGATTTTCTTATATTAAATAGAAACAGAGTTTAAAATTGCAATGGGGAAAACAAGAAAAATGATTGAAAAAAAATCTAAAAATCAACTAATTAATTTGAATAAAACCTTTATTCATTACTAAAGTTATTTATAAAAAGGTTACTTCATTAAAAGTATTAGTTGATATTTTTTCAGCCAAAAGTTCTCCTTTCATTCTTAAGAATGTAAAAGATTTTGATTTTAATAATTTTATTTTTATGAAAAATAGTTTACTTTCATGATAGATCA
Organism: Acanthosepion lycidas; assembly: GCA_963932145.1. NCBI lineage: Eukaryota > Metazoa > Mollusca > Cephalopoda > Sepiida > Sepiidae > Acanthosepion > Acanthosepion lycidas. The sequence continues at coordinate 70,608,256 of OZ010595.1, forward strand.
AATGAACCATAAAAACAAATTTCTTTCATTTAAAAAAATTCTGTTTAGTTGAGACATTTTACTTGTCAATAATCAATAGTAACATACCTTTCACACTTGTTATTCAGCTGTAATAAAACAGGTCAACTTCAATGAATGATTTTCAGGATAGCACAATCAAGTGGTTAAAAAGTTTATAATTACTATTTTTTCAGTTGGTATATATTATTTTAGCATATGTTCTAATTATCTGGTGTTGCCATACTTTTGAACCCTATAAATTTTGTCATTTTTTTTTTTTGATCAGTGCAGTGTCCATCACACGAGGTATGCATAAATTTGTTATTTTTATTTTAATATTTTAATCTCAAAGTGTTGACAGGCACAGACATACATCCATTGTAAACAAATGTATTTTTCAATATATTCTAAAGTAATATTTTGTCATAATCCAATAATCATTAAATTAACAAATGTTTCAAGGATCTTTTCTATGAATAACTAGTTTTGGGGAGTTGATTTTTAATTTTCGAAAGTGTTAACATCTTGACATATCAAATGGTTTAATATTTGTGATAATTTCGGATTAAAAACATTTTCAAATAAAAACAAAATTTAAATTAGTATAATACATTTAAAAATTTAAACTAACAATTTGATATTTACATCTACTTGATGAATAAAATATTTTCATTAAAATATCACAAAATATTATTTTGAAGATTAATATATATATATATATTTTGACATTAACAAGTAGATAACTATATTTTAAGGTTTATATAACAGAACTTTTCAGAATCAATAGCTATGTTTTTAATTTACAGATGGTATCTTATGCATTTTAATTCTCTCCTTATACTTAAAAATATAGAAGTTGATCACAAAACATGGTAAATTTGCAAGTATGTCAGGGAAAAAGTTTTCAAAAATTTTATAGTATTTTCCCTAACAGTACTTACCTGTCCTTCTCTGTATTCAGAAGAGATCAATCGGAATTGGACAGATGTTGCTCCTGTATAAACAGAGGGTGGTGATACTTTTACAGTTTTTTCTTTACTTGGGTCCCTTGCAGGTAGTTCAAAAGTCACCGGGGGAAGAGTGATAATGACATTCACTTGAACCATAAAACCAGATAACAATGGCAGATGCTGTGGAAATAATGTATGATATCAGTAACAAAAAAAAAAAAAAAAAAAAAAAAAAAAGGAAAAAAGAAGTGGGGGCAGAAATGGTGCAAAGAATCATTGAAATGTATATAGGTGGATGGATGGAGGAGTTTGAGAGAGCATAGAAATAAATGATGGTATGAAAGTATCATAATTAAATTCTCAAAAAGAATGCTCAAACACTTATGCATGTAATTGCATAAAATGAAATGAATTTACTTTAGAATATATGTATATATAATTCACAGAAGAATGTATGAAGTCTATAATCTTATATGTACAGCATTACATTTTGGGGATGAAATCTGGTCTTTGATACTGAGATTTATTTTGCTTGCCTCATGATCCCTGACATTCCACATTGTTGTCAATTATTCACTTTTCACTACCAAAGACTATATATATATATATATATATATATATAACAAACTTTAAGAAAAGAACATGTTTGTTATGTTTAAGTAGATAATCATATACAGAAATATAGTCAATAGGTTTAGTTTTTGTTTGAAAACCACATATCAAAAGTGACTTGGGTAAACAAACTAGTACATCTGATTGTTTTGGATATTTTGAGAATGTTGATTATATTCAACAATGTATAATGTTGATTATTCTCACATAATGTCTTTATTTGATTGCTACCAACCTCAACTGCTTTACCCAATCATGAAACATCATTCAGTAAAAAATTTCCAACACAAACTATTGCAAACTACTTTTGATATATTTGATCATTTACAGAACCTTCTCCATAATGTGCATAAAGTTTTTATGCTAGTCACATTTTTATAGTTTTTTTTAAGATAATATATATGCCAAAAGGTTGCTTATTTTCTTCAATCATATAAACTGAAATATACAAATGTTGATGTTTAAAAAAAAAAAAAAAAAAAAAGCATACTTAAATGAGAGTTGTTACAATTAAAAGCAATCTTTTTAAATAGTGTCAGTTTAATCTGAATAAAAGAATTAACTTTTTGGTTAACCTGATATATATGTGCAGGTAGTGTAATGGTTATCAGTTTAGAAAATTGAATTGGCAGGTTGAGTTTGAATTCTGGCTTAGTTGTGTTCACGTTTGTACTAATACTCTTAGGAAAGGCATGAATCCATCTCCTTCCCACCTTCTCAAGAATGCATACTAATTCACAGATAATAAGGAAAGATATCTGTGGAGAGCCATAATTGCCTATGTCCTGAAAGACATTAAAAAGAAAAGAAATATTTTTAAATAATACTTAATTTCCTAAATTTAAAGTCTTTCAATCACTGAAAATAAATTTGAGAGAAAAGTTAAAATGTCTGACTTTTTGTTCCTCTTTACAGGAATTGTAGCTAAAATATGAACAAAAAATGAATTACTAATAAAATTATTTTTATGAGCTTTAATTTTTTTTAAACAAGAAAAAAATGAAAAGAAAGGAAAATAGAATAAAAGCAAAAAAAAAAAAAAAATGTTCTTTTGAAAAAACAATATATATTTTTTTTTAATTCTTAAAACACCAGCTACTACAGTTCTGATATATAATTATATAAAGTCTCTGTGATTAGAGTTATTTTATAGAAAATGGATAAAAAAAATGAAAGTACATTTAATATTTTACACAGATCATAACTATTTGAAAATATTAGTAAATTTTAGTTAGTATATTGCAAGTTTTTCACTTTCAATTTTTGTAAACCTATTGCTAAAACAAATATATACAAAATTAGAAAACATTTTTAAAATACTTCTGTATAGAAAAAATAACCAATAAACCCAAGTTTGTCTTTTTAATATTACATATAGTAATACAATCATATGTGATGCACCAAGTTTACACGATTTTCATTATGGTAAACACTTTTACTTATATTTGAAAATTAAGTCATTTTTCTATTTGATGGCATTTAAGACAATTTCTTCCCCATTTACAATATCATGGATTTTAGATTGAATAAATGTAATGGTCATCTACAGTATTTGTGTAAACATTAATCTATTAAATAATTCAACTTTACATATAGAACCTTGAAGATATTTTTTAGTCATTATGAATGGAGAATATCTTGTTTGTATGCCATCAAATACAGAAAATACAATATTCTTGTAATCTTTTTAAGAAAAAAGATTTTTAAAAAATGGCATATTAGTTATATTTTAAGCATATTTATAGTAACAATTTTTAAAACTATTTTAAAATCTTTTATATAGCTAAATATATTTAAAATAAATTTATTGCCTTTTCAGTTCCATGAAATAAAATTTCTAAGATGCTTTGATACTTTTAGAAAGTAATAACATAAGGGAGGTAATTCATATTTCACTTTATGTGAATTACCTCCCATGAAAAAAAAACTCAATATAGTTAACTATTGTAGTTTCCTAGGTTTTAAGAGTGTGCGTGTCTATACATGCAACTTGCATACACACACACATATACATTTAACTATTCAAGAAAAAATAAGAAACTTTGGGACCAATGTGTTTATTTGATACCAAAGTTTTATAATTGTCTTCTAGTCAATGAATTTATTTAATTAAATTATAATTCACAAGATATAATCACAGAGTCTATGATACAAGATTAAACTTTTGCTTGGGGACAATTGCTTTTCAAATGTGAAACTCGTTTTGATACTGAAACACTGCTTAAATTCTGTACATATCCGAGATATACAATACACCAGTTAACTAATATTTAACAAAAATACCTTCATTAGGTTAAAATTTAACCAGCAACCTATTTATGTTATCATGAACATCACAGATTAATTATGTAAGAACTCTTAAATATCTGAAGATGATAAATCAAACTTGTTATTTACTTTTGTTTTTTAGTGTATAGAAATCAGTGGCAAAAATTAAAGTGCAGTGTACTTAATGATATGGTGCTGTCCAATGAAACACTTTTTTAATTAGGCAAGATACTTAAAAAGTTAAATCAAAACAAAATCAAATTTAAAATATTTTAATAATCTGTTGAATTATGATTAATTTTGATCAGTTTACTTTCATCTTATTTTTTTCTCTTTTTAGTTGTTTTTGTTTCTTTTGATAAGAAAAAAAATAGAAGTGCTTTTTTAACCATTTCATGCTAAGCAAGACACTAAGATGCAAGGAATTGCAAAGTGTGAAAGAAAACAACAATTTTATTAGCACTATCATGGTTGACTATGGGAGTAACAGCTATTTTGCTGTTACTGCATGAGCAAGTAGTTATGAATGAGTTGCCCAAGTTGCCATTCATCTATCAACCATTGTGACATGACATTTGTTAAAATATCTGATAATGGATAGAGTGCAGAGAAAAGTAAATTCATGCCTTCGCAATAACATTAGTTTTAACTGAGTATAAGCAGCCACAGCTAAAATCCAAACTAAGTTGGCCAATTCCTTATGTATATATACTTCTTTTTCTTTACTTGGAACTAATCTACAGGATGATGAGTATAAAATCTTTGCAATTAATTTTTTTGCATTGAATAATTGATATTTGGCTTGAAGTTACTGAATATAAATATCCAACATTTTCACTTTTTAATTTAGATTAATACAGTATCTAAAGGAAATACACTAAAAACAAATTGTGTTTGTGCACTGCACCTATAAACATTATTCAGATCATTTGTTTGTTTTTTTTAATAGAAATAAATAGAAAAAAATTCTATTACTAAAATTGTTGACATAGGGAAAAGGCAGCTCAAATTCATTATATATCAAAGAGTGATACACAGAAACCAAATACATACGAGTCTGTATCAATAATTAAATGGCAAGATATCAATAAGAGTTTGCCAAATCTTAAACCTGATCAAGACATAAATAGCTTCAAGCTGATTTTATTCTGAACTGAATGTTACAATTTCTCAGTAAGTAAATAATTAATGATATTTTACCTGGACATAATCTACATAAACTAGTTCTCTCTTACTAGTTAGATTATCTTGTATTGAATTCAAATACTGAGTTTTATTCAGAATGTAATATTTAATGTATGTTAAATCCTCTTCATAAGAAATTGTGTCAAAAAACCATTTCTGATAATCTGCAGAATCTTTGGATCATTTTATGTTTAAATTGATAGATTTCTTCATGAAAGACATAAAAGCAAAACATTACTTCATATTGTATTTCCATCTATGAATTCTTTCAAGTGTAATCTTAAATTAAACCTGACTTATTTAAAACTTTTACTGCAAGTTAAACTTTTGCTAAAGCTTTTAAGTAAATTTAATTCCAATTATTCCTTTGAACAAGTCATTAATTACTTCTCCCACTCCAGAAGAAAAAAAGTAATTTTTAAAGCTTAAAAATAAAATTATTCTATTCATTCAAACTTAATGTAAAAGTCTGACAGATATTGCTTTAAAAAAAGTGATATAATCTGTTTAACCTATAAAATAGTTTCCAATTACCAATGAAAAAAAAAACAAAAAAAAAAAAAAAAACAAAGTTGATAAATATATACATTTTGAGTATGTTTTATAGTTCATGCAACAATCTAAATTTATTTTTTCAGCAATGGTACTCAAATGGTTTTGACTGAAATTGTTGAACAATTAATTTTTGAGGAGTTTTTGAAAATTTCTTTAAATTATTTCACTCATTTTTTAATTTTTTTTTTCCATAATCGTTTATTGTTTTAGGAATCTAATGCTTAATTTTTATGAAAGTGAGTTTAAATCAAATATACAATGTTAAATGTTTATAACAATATATTTATGTATTATGTCTTTTGGTTTGGTTTAAAGAAATGCATATTTTTCAAGCACAACTTGCCTGTATTTGTTTCATTATTTCTGAATGTAGCTCATTTTAAAAAAATCAATATCTTGTATATATTGTTATATATACATTACATATTGGTATGTGATTGACTTGGATTGTAAGCTATCAGTAGCAAGTATTATCTTTTGAAGTCTTTGTGATCAGTTCATTTATACAATTATAAAATGATGATATTCAAAACTATAAACATCTAATTGTTTACATTTTATAAATTTAATAACTTTTACAAGTGGGTGTTGGCATTTGTAATCTTATACAAATATAAATTGTAAACAAATTTACTGATAAATACAAAGGTTAAAAATTTATCCAGGCTTGCAAGTTTAAACTAATGGTTTAAATTAACAATTTTTTAACCAGATTTGTTGTAATAATACTATCTTTTAAGCACATTCATTTACATTTTAGCAACATTTTTTTCCTTTTGCATGTAAAACTACTATATAATTGGATTAGTTTATTTACATTATTTAATTTATTCTTATTTTGATATCTAAATATTTTAATATTATCTTAAGTGGGTTAGAACAGAAAAACCTTGCATTAACAATATTATAATATCAGAATCCTATAAACAAACCTATTTCTCTATTGTGTTTCTATATATCTATATATATATATTTCATATAACAAAATGAGATGATATGCAAATGTATAGACACTGTAAAGAAACACAAAAAGGAACATGTAAGTAATACATACCTTATATTCAAGTGCAATATTCATGTTTATTTTAAAAACCATTTTAACCCAAATACTGGATAGCCTTAATAGAAAAATATAAACTTTGCTGTAAAGCTAATAAACCACTTCATGTCTCACGTTTGATGACCATGAATCAAATTTGAACAATTATTTTGATGATATTGGAAATAACCAAGAAGGGAGACAAGAATATATGAGAGAAAATGGCTAAGTTTAACGGCATTATATTCCAGAATCAGTGTTGAATGGCCTATGACTAAAAAGTACAAAGAAATGAGCAAAAAAGTCTCAAGAGAGACAACATGGTCTCTGGTGGAAATTTCCACAGAAACAATCTTGCAACTTCATAAGATTTAGGAGGCATGATATGAGTCACAAAATGATAAAACAAATTTATTGATAAACTAATCAATCCTTTTCTGGAATGAACTAATTTTGTTATGCTAGAATAACAAAGTTTATATTCACAGCATTTCAAAGAGTAAAAATATAAAAGTAAGCATATCTTAAATTAAGAATGTATTTATAGTTAGGTTAAGTGGAATGGATATTCTCAGAGGTGATTGATTTTCTTTGCAACATATTTGCAAAATCTACAAATGATACAAAAAAAAAAAAAAAAAAAAAAAAAAAATCAAATGTGAAAGGCATAGCTGGAAAGTAGAAACAGTTGATAAACATAAAATAAAGAGAGTCACAACCAATCTGAGCTTGAATTTAGTTGAACTTCAAGTGAGCTAAACACCGAGTGGAGTAGATGAGAGATCCTGGTGGTGCAGATAGAAAAGATAAATAAATTGAAATTCCCAGAGAGAGAGAGAGAGAAAAAAAAAAAAAGAATTAAAATTTCTGAAAAGCTATCTTTATTACATGTAGAAATTGTTTGGTTGATTTCATTTAAGGCATATCAACCTATATGGGTTATTTAAATACCAAAATGTAAATATTTTGAACGCAATTTTATGGCTTCAACTAAATAGAGTAGAATTAAATTAATACGCAAGAAATCAACAAAGCTGACAATCAAGTTTTATAGTAGAAAAAAATTTTCATTTCAAAGGCATGTTATTATATAGTATTGCAAATCAAATCAAAATTTAACATGAGGACATAGAATTGGAAGTGACTCCTGCAAATGTCTCTTTTGCATAGTGTTAAAGCTTATAACAAATATAAAGACCTCACTATAGTTAGCAAGCATCTTTATTTCAAGGATGATAACTGCAATTGGATGAATGAAATAATGGATAAAATATATAAATAGAAACAAGATGGATAAACCACAAGAAACACATAAAATGGTTGATGTTTGGCTTCTGAATCTAAATTTAAGAATTCAGAAAATACTTATTCAACTATTTAATTGATTACTGAATGAAAAATTCAGGTAGAAATCTATTTATGTAAATGATCTTTGATCTTGTTTAAAATTAGTTATTATCTATACACATGCAGACAAACCCTCAGAACCATGTTATCATGCAAAGATGAATAGATTACAATATAAAGTAAGAATTAGGCATGACAAATCAGATTAAGTGTTATATTTATATTGATGTACAGAATGAGGATTTAAATTTATTATATATTTTATGTTCCCATTTACATAAAGTACTTTGTTAATAATTCTTCAGCAGATGAAAATAAGTAAACATGAGCAAAGTAGAACAAAATACCCAAAGAAATGAACAAATACATGCAGACATATGTTCATGCAGAAGACTTTTTAACATGCAGACAATATAGAAACCTACTGAAAAACAGCCATATCATAAATGTGCTTTAAACTTGTAAATGCAAACAAAGATGTTTTCTACATTTAAACTGCAAAAAGTTTTTCAGCAGGTTTAAAGAAAAAATGTGTAAAATATCCTTTGCCTCTTTCATACAATAATGAGCATTTTTATAGGGTTTCGTAACATTTAATAACAGGGAAATATAAAATTATTCATATTAATTTTTAGCATTAATAATATGAAACATTCCATATATCATAATTAAATTAGTATAACATGGAAATGTGATAGAGAATATTTTGTTTTATCTGCAAATAAAAACAGTTAGAGTAAAATGTGTTAAAACCAAAGAAAAATGAGCTTGACACTACACAATGCAGATACTGATACTTCCACAAAAGATCTAAATAGACATGAATTTGCATTGGAGAGAGAGAGAGAGAGAGAACATTTGAGCTACATGATTGAAATCTTTATAGATTTCCCTCAAGCCCCTACCATAATTAGCAGAAGTAAAAGCCAAGACTTCAAATATTGATTTTCAAAGTAGATAGATCCTCTTCAATTAGAAGATTGAGTATAGCACTATTTTCCACTTTTTTTTGTTTGGCCTTGTATCAGATTAAAATAAAGAAATATTTATATTGAATTTTGATGAACTTACTTCTGTATTGTATCCCTTCAAGACGTGGACAGTCATGGCTTTCCACAACTTCCTGTCCTTTGCTGCACTTATTATTAGGATTTGTCTTTTTGCTATCTCTCCTAATCTCTATTCTGCCAACCATTTACACAAGCTCCTTATGTAGGTTATTCCCTGTTTTCCTCTGTCTCTCTTGCCTTCAATATGTCCCATGAGTGACATGACTTAAATAATAACAGTTATCTATATTTGAGACCACTGCTAAATTAAAAATGTTTAAGCACATTTTACGATGACAACAGAAAATAATTATTTTGAATGACATAAAATATACATTACTTTCTTTAGATTTAATATAATTAGGCGGAATTTTTTTTTTTTGATTAGGCTTTAATAAAAAAGGTTAGATATTCTTTTCTTTAGTGAGTTGCTAGTAGTTATGATTGATAAGAATTCTATCATGGTGTAATGGTTAAGCATGTTAGTCTTGCAGAGCATAACTATTTAGCAATATTATCATGAATCTGATGGGATGAAACATTGTCAATCATTATTCATTTTTGAACATTATTTCTTCCAGTTTAATTTCAACTATTTTTCATTGCAACTACTTGTCATTTTACAGTCATTAGAAAACAGTGCAGATCAAATATAAGTAAAAAAACTTGTTCTTTTTTTGTTAATTGATGCTGTTTTTCCGACCGACATGATCTGACTAGTTATGATGAAAAAAACAACTGAAATTGAGATGGAGAGAAAAAAAATAAAAAACACTGGACAAAAATAATACTGAGTCATGAACTCAAGTCTCCCTAGATACTTTATACTCATAACCTTGTTCCTAGACTAAGCTAAGCTTCATAAATAATTTGGATAGATCCCTAGTTTCAAATGTACATCTTTTATGTCAACTGTGAATTGATACAATAGTGATTTATTTCCTATTTTTATATTCAAAACTTAGCAAGCATTAACAAGTTTCAAAACAGTTTTGGCAGTTTGTTTTGAAAGTAAGCATAATAGCCATAGCAGCAAGAACATGCCTAAAGCATAAAGTACTGAACAATTTTTAGCTAAGCATTTGCAGGATTCTTATTCTGATTTTAGTGAAATAGAGTTTTGTTTTTACTTTCTGCCATACATTCTCTATCCCCTTTCCACACCGAAAAAAACCAACACATCTGAAAATAATCTAACAACAAATACTTTTTGTGCTACTATAACAAAAGCAAACAGCATTTTAATTCTTATAAATATGAACATACTTTAGCATTGAGTTAAACCAGTGACAGAATTCAATCCATTTTCCATCTTTAATTTTATTATTCAAACATTAAAAAAAGAAAAAAAAAAGACTTCTGTTGGCCTAACTTAATGTATTAATCAGGAGATTGTTTCAAGGAAATAACCAGCACAAACAAATTCTTCTTGGGTAATTTTTTCTTTTGTTTAAGTGATAAATTATTGTCAGGAAAAAATCTGGTTTCCTCAATCAACAAATCACACAACTAAATGCCTTAAATGGCAATTCTAAACTTAAATAACTTAGTTGATTTCTTACATTGCATAATTTAGAAATTCACAATAGATTTATTCTTTATGAAAAATAGTTACAAAAAAAAAAAAAAAAAAAAAAAAAAAAAGACTAAGGTTAGCAGATACAATTTGAACAAAATACTGTACTACTTCCTTAACTGCAGAATATGCATTTCAAGACAGCCCTCTTTTCCAGTGGATGCTTGATATTGCAAATAGTACTTAAACTACATACACTATGTTTTATTCCTATACAGAATGATAAATTGGCAAATTAGGTACAATAAGAGATTGACAGCAATAACTAATAAAATAGAAAAATCTAACATTATACTCTAATAAAGGTATTGACAAAGAATTGTTTCTTACTGTAGATCTTAGCAATCTCAGCAACTTATCACCTTTTCACTTAAAACATTTTTTTCCTAATGATTTTTCTGCTTGATTTGTGAACAAAATTATCTTGTATAAAATTTCAACAGTCTAAATATAAACAAAATAGCAGTTGTTTAATCAAATAAAAATTACTTTAAAGAAAAAGAAAAAAATTCCAAAGATCATTTGAAGTGAAAAATTGAATTAAAATTCTGAATCTATGTGTAAAATTTAAAACATGTCCACAAAACAAATGCAGTAAATAATTCCTTTGTGTTGTTGCTGCTGTTACCACATTTTTGATGATCCATTTTTTAGATGTATAATTTATAAGCAATGAAGGGATTGTCCCTGATATCCCAATTGGATCTGTTCATTCTGTTTATCTGTGTCTTTTTTTTTTTTTTTACAAATTATTTACTTGAAAAAGGCTGGAGATAACAATAGCAAAGAGTAATAACATGAACAAACCTTGAAATGTTAATGACCCCTTCTCAAAGTTATAGACAATAGATTTGGAAATATTTCAATGAAAGAAGCCAGAAAGAGGAGTTTATGAGTAACTTTAAATAAACCAGTGTAAAAAGTGATCTGTAAAATCAACTTGTAATAAGATAGACTTCTACATACAAATTACCAATTACAAAGGAATTCCTTTTTCATGCAAAAAAGGATATATAACATGAACAGAGCAAGTACAAAGGAGATGTGTAGAGACAGACAAAATAAGTGTAGTCCTGACATGGTGACATGGGAAAACAGATCCGAATGGTGAGGTAGACAGTGTGCACAATATGCAACCATTTCTCCTGTTGTTCAGTACAAAAGCAGATTGAAAAGACATGTTAAACTTACCGACATGCAGGCACTCATGACTTTTGAGCCAAGTTGCATAATACTTGTGCTCGCAGAAGCAAGCACATTTATAACAGATTTGTTACAAGAATTTACCAAGTCTGTTACAACCTGAAATGGTTGGAAATGTGACTTTCAAAAAGAAAAAAAAAAAGAAAAGAAAACAACACAAGAGAAAACAGCAAACAAAAGGAACAAAGTCAGGCGTGGCAGATTTCACACAAGCAGTTTTCAGACTTAGTAATAAATTTCTCGTGCAAACAAGTCATGATTGTTTTTCCTAAAGGTCAATGAAGCAAATATGATCATCATAAATAACTGAATTTTCACAACCCCCTCCCCACAAAAAAACAAACTTTGTTTGAATTTTGTCCAAATTCTGGTATTAGTGATATAACTGGCATTGAAAATCACAACAAACAAAATGAATGAATAACTTTAGGGAAAGAATGAAGGATTCTTCTTTATTTACATGCAGACTATTGTCCCCATTTTTTTTTTTTTTTTTGTTACCACAATGTTTCACCTTCAGCCTTTATCAAGTGATAACAACAACAAAGATTGGGACTGTATATAAGTAATGATAACTCATCATCCCAGAAATTCAGGCAGAAACTCTTTGATTCTATCATTAAAAAAAACTATGAAGGTGGATCAATAAGCCTGACAGTTATTTGAATTTTGACCTAGTATTTTCACTATTCAATCTATATGATTAATAGATTAAGTGCATGAATAAAGAAAGAGATTAGGTTAAAAAGAAAATACTCTAAGATAACGGTTGTATCATAAGGCTGTAAATTTATGGCTACCCATTGCTTTATTCTACTAGGGAACACTATTTTTAACTTCATGAACCTAATTTTTCATTTATAGACTTAAAAAAAAAAGTAAGAAAAAAGAATTCTCCCCTTCTTATCCACTAACCATTAACAACCTTTTACAATTACTTTTTTATAAAGAAAAAATAATCAGTTTGATGAATTAACCTTTCCAATATTCAAGAAAAATTGGAAAAATACTATGATTTTCTATGATTATATACTAACTATATTTCCCCATTTGTATCTATAAATAAGCATTTGTATCTATAATATAACACACACACACACACACACACATCATCAGACACAGTAAACTAGAAAATGCTTTGAATTTTGAAAAATGCTTTATTTTTCTCAATAAAGAAAGTCACCAAAATTAAACATCAATTATAAATATATTAGTGATTTTTCAAATGACCTGTTTGATTTGGATATCTAAATCTAGGAGTTTAATTCTTGAAAGCTTGAGATAATGTTAACTATAATATCAAGAGAAAACATTTCTTACAAACACACACACACACACACACACACACACACGAATGAATGAATGATTACAGGTATTGGTAAATTTTAAATAAGTAGTTGAGGAGACATTGACCTAAGCTTTTTAATTGTTAATATTTGTTATTCTTTCAAACTTTAATGTAGAAGGAAAAGAACTACTTACTGAAGAAAAATCATTTTCTAGGAGTGACCAAAATGATTTGCAAAACTGAATGTCAGAATTTCTGGCTACATGAACAACCTGTCAAAAAAAAAAAAAAAAAAAAAAAAAAAAATTGAAATAAGCAAAGGCAAAACAACAATCAATATAATCAACCAGTGCAATAACTGTTACATACCAATTATCTAACACCCTTAGTACTCACTTGATCAGGTTCCTCTAATAATTTAAACAGTAATTATATTGACTTGGTTAAAAAAAAAGAAAAAAAAAGGTAAGTATACAACTGCCCTATACTGATGATTTCTCAGCCATGTCTATCCTTCATGCTTGTATTAAAAAAAAAAATCCATGTGTCAAAAGGACAGTTTTTTTGTTGACACCACTATCACTTTAAACTACCAAGACTCCCTCAGCAATGTTTATTTACAAGATTATAAAAATCTGTGAACCCGGTGCGATATATATTATTTACCATTTTATAAATATTTATTATTTATCATTTTATAAAGAAATAAATTTCAAAAGAAATCTTTTTATTTAAAAATGTATAAAAATCTATAAAATTTTCAACAAATTGTGTTCTTTGGAATGTTTGGTAAAATATTGGTGAATTACCAATCAATTTAAACTTTATAAAATGGTAAATAAAGATTTCATTATATTTCGTTCATATATTAGGATTTTGTACATTATAAATTTTTGAATAAAAAAAATTCTTTTCATATTTATTTCTTTATAAATTGGTGAATGATAAACATTGCATTGTATTAGTTTGCATTTTTAGAATATTGTAAATATAAAATTATTCTTGTAAATAAACAATCTAATAAATAAATAGTATTTAATATCTTTGCTGTAAATTCCCAAAGAAAATGTATAAATTTCCTTTCATATGTTTGAGTTTTATTAAAATTCTAATCATTGCTTTTTAAAACAAATATTTCTGAGGGAGTGAAGCTAGTATAAAATAATAGTGGTGTCTCCAGGAAAACACTCCTTTTGAGACACCATTTTATTGCAGACACAAAAGTTAAACTTTACCAATTTCTCTTCAACTACATAAATTTATGTATTCTGTGAAAAGTAATGAAGAGGAAAAAAACAAAACAGTAAAAACTTATCCAGATATTTTAATCAGATTTTGTTGTCTGAAGATGATTGGAAACATTGTTCTTATAAGGGGAAAAATCCAGTCAAAATAAAATACAAAAATTAGTAGCAGAAACAAAGTTTATTCATACAGAACATTCTACCTAAACTTTCTGATATAATTTTTTTTTAATATGGCATATGTTTTTGGTGTGAAATCATAATGGAATTTTTGTTTGGTTCTATCTATTTGGAACAAGTTTTCATTTGCAACTTGCTTCATATAAAATGTTAATCCTAGAAAACCTATTAAGAAAAATTAGGTCATTTTTACCAGTGTAGTTCCACAGCTGTACACCATACTTGGCATCATATCTCCTACCAAAGTGTTTGTGGTCTGCAACACATTTTTCTTTCAGTTTGGGAAGAATCAAAGTTTGTTTATATTTAGTTTCTAAATTGGTATCTTAAATGATACCACAAGCATCTTAGGATTAAGATTATTTGATAAGAATCAGATCTTAGCACCAAGGTACTTTCATTGTTAAGACAATCTAAAAATTAAAATTAGAAAATATACTAATTAAGATCCAATGTAAGATGGATTCTTAAAGGTTATCCTCTTCATGTTAATTAGGACATAAGATTACAATCATTTCTTTACACTAAACCTGTTTTCTATTTTGGCCCGTGCTTTATTCCATGAGAGGCTCAGCATTGTCCTACCCTAGGTGGTTTTTGACTGGCCTCTCTTTTCCTTGTCAGACTCCAACTCCAAGGAACTTTAGGTATTCTTTCATTGGACATCAAGACATGACAGCTATGCAATCTGCCATTTTTACTATTGAGGAACATATTTCTACTGCCTATCCTCTTGTACACTTCCTGATTAGACATCTTTCTAGGCAACTATTGTAGAAGACATACCCCGCCCACCACCACCAATTTTCTTTAAAGATAATGACAATTAGGAAAATTTTTTTTTCAGTTTTTAAAATATGTCTTAAATCATATGCAAATTTCTATTTTAGTTTTGATTACACTTCTCTTTTAGAAGATATATATATATATATATATTATTCATTCTTTCTACACAGGAAAGATAAGTAATCATTTTACTAATTTTCTTGATGTGACTGGTTACAAAAGCTGTTTAAATTATAATGATAGCAAATAATTTACACAAGTTTTCACTTCAGAGGCAAAAGTGGTTTATACTAATTTATAAATTTTAAAATGTTCTCAATACATAAATACAGAGTCTAAATTTCTTGAAATCATGTGAACAAATAACATGACAACATTGGCACTGTTTAATTTTCATATTGACAAAAAAAAAAAAAAAAAAAAGTGTGTCAAAAGGACATATATTTTGACACTGCTATTATTGTAGACACTTTTGACTCCTTCAGCAATGTTTATTTACAAGATTATAAAAATTTGTGAACCAAATACAATGCAATAATTATTATTAACCATTTTATAAATAACTATGAAAACAAGTTTTTTATTTATAATTTTATAAAAATATTAATGAACTATAAAACGAGAAACTTGGAATAAACATATCTATTTCAGTTTTTGAAACAACATTGCAGAGGGAGTCAAAAGTGTATACAGTAATAGCAGTGATAGATAATAACTGTTCTTTTGACACACAGGTTTTTTTTGGGGGTTTTTGTGGGCATGAAGGTTAAACATTGTCAGTGTATTGTATTTTACTTTGCTAATATAGAATGTTTAAAGGAAAAAACCCAAGAACGCTAATTTCAAAGATAAGACATAATCATAAAAAAAAAATAAAGATTTGCAGCAGTTTAATACCTGGCGTGCTCGGAGTTCAGGATCTAAAAGGTATTTGCCACTGCTCAATAAAGAGCAGGCTACTTTCATGATATTGTTGGTCTCATGGTAACCCTCACTAAAAGATGCTAATGCAACAACAACACCCAGCAAAGGCTTTCTCATTGAATCACAAAACTGAAAAAGAAAGGAAAGCAAAAATGTTAGGCAGTGAAAAACATTGGAATAGAGAATTAACATGAGTATAATTCAGTGGTTACAACATTGGAACTCAAATCTTATGGTTCAATTTCTACTGACTTGTAAAATGAGAACTCCTTGTGCTATATATCCTGGTATATCAGAAAGCGACAAAATTTGGTCAAGGATAATTTGATATAGTTAACGGCATGGCTTTATCACAGAAAGTCATGGTGATACTCAAGGTTATTCACAAACAAATGAGAGATGAGTGTGTAATGAGATCACAGATTGGTTAAGAATCACTTAACAGAAGTAACAGACTTTTCTATGTAGATGTATTTTGCTTATTTAGTTTGCTTTGTTTAAATATGAGTCTTTAGTATATCTTTCATTTTAGAAAAACATTAAGTTTTAAAGTGGGATTGAGTGAAATAGTTCTGAAATAGAAGTTCAGGTTATAATATAAATATTTTGAATTAAATTTCACATTTGAATTGATCAACAGTTCATTATATCAGGGTTCTTGCAGTGTGATGTCGCACCTTGAAGGGTGTCCCTGCAAGCACCTCCAGTGGGAAACCCCAAGGTCCCACTATGTTGCAGTCTGTGCCAACTCCTTTCCTGCATGTTACATTTGACACTCAACTGCTGCTACTATTACTACCCTAGGCCTTTCCTTGCCAAAATAACACATCATGACTATAAACAACCAAAGCCATAAATGTAAACCAGCTCAACAAAAACACCTAAACCTTTCTTTCTTCAACATTCATGATATTTGTACCAACTTCTGCAGTATGGAATCATTCCTCTTAGAAAAG
Source organism: Acanthosepion lycidas (assembly GCA_963932145.1). Lineage (NCBI taxonomy): Eukaryota > Metazoa > Mollusca > Cephalopoda > Sepiida > Sepiidae > Acanthosepion > Acanthosepion lycidas. The sequence continues at coordinate 70,625,418 of OZ010595.1, forward strand.
TCTTTGGACATCCAAACTCTGTGAAAGTAATCTTAATTCTTCAATCCCCACCTCCAATTTCTTGATTCCTGGCTACCTTCCTTAGAAAGCTCTAATGTCCCCATGCATGGCCTGAGTTTATGTCTGCACACATCTCCTGCTGTCTAGGGAAGTCTCTGTTGAATCTGTCTCACTCTACTTAACTCAGTCAGCTATCTCTTCTTTCCCTACTGTTCGCCTTCCTCTCAAGACTGTTGCATACTAGATAGAACTTCTGATAATATAGACAAGGCCATCTTCCTACACCCATTTGCAAATATATCTGTGTTTGGTGACTTTAATGCCCACCATGGCTTAAAAACTGTCATGACATCCAAACCCTTGATTTCTCTATCACTCAATCTCTCACGCAAGTGGTTGACTTCCCCCACACGCTTCCCCAGTGACCCTGACAAACACATATCTCGATCTCTTTTTTTTACCTCTATCTCCGACTCTTGTACTATGCAGCTCTGCTCTCTTGGCAACTCTGATTATGTGATTGTGTCTGTAAACATCTTCTGCTCACCCACCAGCCAAGAACCTCCTAACAACAGAATATCTTTGTTATCAACGAACAGATTGGGACATGTTCTGTGATTTCCTTTGTCGTGTCCCTTGGAATGAAGTATTTTTTAATCATCCTGTTCAAAAATGTGCAGTTGAGGTCTCCTCCTGGGTGAAAGCCGGCACTGATGCTTTCGTTACACACAGACAAAAAAAAAAAAACAAAAAAAAAAAAACACCAAGTTAAACTGCATGCAACTGAGAACCAAGGAGAGGTCCTTGGTTCTCAGTTGCATGTTAAGCTGCTAAAGTCCACAGGAATCACTTCTTCTGGCTGTACCAGAAAGACACGTCTGATTGCAACAGACATCTCTTTGCTCATAATGAGTGTAAGTATGTCCTTAAAGAAGTGAAATTAATGTTCGCTGATAGAATGAAATAATGTATAGCAGCTCGCAAATTTGGGCCTAGAGATTATTAGTGGCTCTGCAAGAGTGTGCTGAACAACAGCAAATCCTCAATCCCTCCTCTATTCAATCAATTTGAAGTCCTGACAACTACAGCAGATAAGGTTGAATGCTTTGCTCGGAAATTCTCTTCCAACTCTAAACTACTTTTTTTTAGAGTACCCACACCCGATTTCCCCAACAAGACAAACGTTCTACTGAGTGATAGTTGCATTAACCCATCACTGGTCTTAGATATCATTTCTAAATTAGACTCCCATAAGGCAAGTGGTTAAGCAGCTTACCTCTTATGACCTACTTTCTGACAAACAATTTGGCTTCCATTTTGCCAGGTCTACTGCTGATGTGCTAATGACCATCATTGAATATGTATATCAAGCTCTTGATAATAACGGCAAAGCTTGAGCTGTGGTTTTAGATATCTCAAAGGCGTTTAACAAAGTTTGACATGCTGGTCTTCCACACAAGGTATTACTGGACAATTGTTTGATTTAATCCAATCATTCTTATCAAATCATGTAATGAAGGTCATTTTGAATGGGCTTGCTTCTAGATCCTTTCACATGAACACAGGTGTCCCCCCAAGGCTCTATCCTGGGTCCTACACTGTTTCTGATCTTCTTTAATGATCTTCCTGATGTTATCAGTTCCCAAGTAGGCATTTATGCTGATGACACTACCATTTACCCCTGTCTCAATAGCATATCTACCAGAGCTGACAAAATTAACTTGGCTGCTGTTCTTGAAAAGGACCTCCAATCTGTGGTTAACTGGGGCAAAAAATTGCTTGTAAATGTCAATGACTCCAAAACTAAACTGTTCTAATTTAACACCATAGGGAATATTTCCTCCCTCCCATTAGCATGACAGATGATAGACTTATAGAGAACAACACACTGCAGCTTCTTGGCCTCATATTTTCAACTAACTTGAAGTGGAAAGACTACATCGAATCAATAGCTGCATCTACTGCAAGGAAAATTATGCTGTGCCAGAAGGTTTTTCTTGTCTGAGTCCATCTTGCACATTTACAAATCTACCATCCGTCGGTGCATTGAATACTGCTGCCATATCTGGTTAGGTGCTCCTGCTACTCATCTCAAGATTCTTGACAAAATTTAAAGAAGAATCTGCAATGTAATTGATCCTGACTTGGCATCTCAACTTTTCTCTCTTTCTCACCAATGCAACATGGCTTCTCTCTGTCTTTTCTACAAATATTTTCATAGCAACTGCTCTGACAAGCTTTTTTTCCCAGAGCCTGGGCTATGTGAGTTTAAGTGTGCTACTAGATTGGCATCTAGGTTCAACACTTTTACCGTTGAATTAGCTAACTGCTACTTCTACTGCAACAGTTTCTTTTCTTGAAATTCCCGCCTGTGGAACTCCCTTCAGTTTCCTTGCTACTCTGATAACTACAATCTTCAAAAATTTAAATGCAACATTAATTACTATCTTCTATCTTCTTGAACCCCGTTCAGCTTTTATCCTTTCCTTGGTCCCCCCTATACCCAATCTTTTTCTCCCACTTTCACTCTCTGCAACCCCTGCATACCAGTGGCATTCCCAACTTGCTTGGGGTGAAATGATTAAAAAAAGAAAAATAATAAAAAAAAGAAAATAGACTGATTTTATGCCTATATTTATAACTGCTGATATTGAATTTAATGTTTGAATTGAATGTAAAGCTGGACCCTGATTTTGTGCCCACTTATGCAAATATGTCTATGAAAGAAAGGCAAAATCCAGTTAAGCATCTTTGTATTATATCTGGTCAAAGGGAAGAGAAGACTTTTAGAATCCCTTGCAAAATTTTTTACATTTTACATAGAATCATTGCTTCAAAGTATCAAGATTGTTCAGCAAACATTTTTAGTACAATGAAAAAGTTTTACAAAGACTATCTAAAAGCCGTTTTATTTTTACACAGCTCTCATCACTTTCTTATTATCATTATATCACTGTCCCACATGTGGGCTGAATTGCTACTTTTCTTCTTCCAGAAATAGTTTCTTTTGTCAACAAACAACAAAGGACTCCAATAAAGGAAAATGAAATGTTTCTCTCTTACAACGACTAAGGTTATCAGACTAGATCTTTGAAGAATAACTGTCACAGAAAATGCTGTTCTGTGCACTTTTCCTGGAGAAATTCTCTATATAATATTCTCTAAAGTAGTTGAGTATCAGAGACTAATCCCCATAATAAAAAGTTACATTTTGCCAGATACTACTATTTACAGTGATTACTGGAAAGCATATTGCAGTCTGAGAAGCTATCATTCATCATTCCATCAACCATTCTGATGAATTTATGACAGATGAAGGTGTGCATGCTTAAACTATTGAATGATACTGAGTGTGATGTGAAACCAAGAAAAGTTCATAATCTAAGTACCTAGCACAGTATCTATTCTATAAAGTGTTCGCTGAGAAACAGTCACAAACTTTTGGAAACAACTGCTAGATAAACATCCTAATTCTGTGTCACTGTTATATACATTTAAAAATGGAAGCCAGCTAATCTACAAAGGTCAGCACAAAAAGTAAAAGCAGCAGAGTAGTCAGAGAAAAGAAGATTTTTCTTGAATTTCTTTACGAATTAGTGTTCCTTCTTTAGTAGGAGATATTTATCTTGTATAGTAATTGTAATTTCTTGATGAAATATTTCTAATTTTGGGGGCAATTTCATTATTATTCTTTGAAAATTTGTGGCTAACACAGAGTCTAAATTCCTTGAGATCACATGAACAAACAGCATATGAACACATCATTGTCTTTTACTTTGTGGCATAGAATGTTTAAGGGGACACTGAGTTCAAAGATAAGACAATAATAACCTTTGGAATTCTGACAAGGACAAGTAAATGATTTAATCAATATATATATATATATATATATATATATATGCAGAAACATAAGTGTGTGGCTGAGTGGTTAAGAAATTAATGTTCTATCCATGAAATCCTGGGTTCAAATCTTATGGTTGATAATATAGATTTTGGGAAATAATCAGTGTGTGGTACTCTTGGGAAGCGGTTGAAAAATGATACAAGCTGACCCAAGCCAGACAAATGAAATTGGGTAGACAAATATTTGGAAGCCATCTGTGCTAGCTAGCACAAAATAAGTTATAAATAAATAAATAAATGGCTGAAGGTTTCAGTGTATAAACTGGCTTTGATTATGCCAAAATACACACTTTCTCCCAGAAAATGTAACTAAAATCTCCTTAGCATAGTTACAGTATAAACTATGTTATCACTGTGGGTGTTGAAGAAATATCCTTGAGCAGGCATCTGCAATAGGGATTAGCTAGTGACCAGAGTAGTCAGGCATACTTGGAAAGAAGCAGCTACATATTTGTAGCATCTTTCAGTGTATCTATGCATAAGACTCCAAACATTTTATTTTATAACTTGAAAAATGTGTGTATCTATATCTATATAGGTATCCATATCTTACTGTGTATCTTAGAATTTGTATAAAAAAAACAAAAACATCACTATCTTCATAATCTTCACTTCCTACACTTACAATTATATCACACCTAATTTGGTTACCTTAAGTAACTTTTGAGCCTTGTATTGAGTAGACTTTGCGTAAAACAACTATAATGGAAGAATGAATAAAATTGTATCAGTAAAACAATTACACTCCTTGAGACATGAAAAAGTGAGATTTAATTTCTTACCACTCTCACTAGACAAGATCAAAATGTCAGTCAAATATAATCCTCCATCAATCTTTATTGCCTAGACATACCTCATGTATCCTTCTAATGTATCAACATTATCCAAGTTACCAGACAAGTAGTTGTCAATTGCCTGGCAATCCACTTGAAGAAATAAACCAGCCAAAACCATTACCAAATTCCAAAGTTGAAGGAAATTCCAACAAAGTTATTTTTAAAGTTTATTACTAAAATATATTGATAACAGCCAACAACAGAGACGTCTATATTTACTGATAACCTCACAAGCAAAGATATTTTTAGCATGCATTCATATAAAAACAAAAAGGTAAAGCTTTATATCTATAAAAATTAATGAGATCAGGATTAGCTGATGTTGAAGGCAAGAAAACTAAAATAAACATTTATAAAGAATCAAAAATTCAAGTCAGAATGCTCTGATGACCCAGATGATTTATACAAACATATAAAGTATCGTTTCAATACAATTCCAGATTGAGGAAGACAAAATAAAATTTACAATTGTTACACCACTACTACAACACCACTAATAGTGTACATTACTAATAAGGAAGTCCTCAATATCATACTCAGCTGAGCTTAGTGTGATATTGGAAGAAATAGAGATAGGAAGATTTTATTGTGCCAATTGAATAAGTGAAGAGAATATGCCTATTTTGAAAATCAGTGTCTGCAATTGTGGTTTTTTTTATCTGAGCTTGAATACCAACCACAGTGCCAATGAAGAATAGACAACTACCTCAAATGAAAGATAAAGCTTTGTTTTTAACTTCTTTAATGATTACAAATAAATAGCGAGAAGAATGTTCTTTCAAACTAAGAGTTTTGCATGCTGATGATATTAATACTGATAGTTTCATCTGCATTTTTCTTAAAAGTGTCTTTAATTCCTTCTTCAGTTCATTACATTTTCTTGCTAATTTCATTTACTGGACAAAGAATACAAACTTCTCTTTAATTCCTGCAATAACTTTGGAGAAAATCACCAAGAGCAAATCTCACTTTTGTTATATTCTGAAGCCCTATAACTACTTTGAATACAATACTATCCAAATCATGTTTTGCATTAATTTAGACTTGACTAGGTTTTTAGGTGATGTTATGACTTACATCATGAAATTCCAAACTATTTTCACTGTACTAATGACTCAATAGCAAGGGATACACATTCTTGCCAATCTGTACATAGTAGAAAAAAGATGAATTAATTTCAAAATTCCTGGAACTCTTATAATGAATTTTTTTGAAGACTGAAAAAGCAAATGAAAGTGATCCCATGAGAATTACATGCCATAATTCTCAGTAGGATTTTTTTAATAAATTCATGAAACTGTCCTTTGAATTTAGAGAGAGAAAAAATAGAAATATTTAAATAAATCTAGAGCAAATGTTAATATATTAAGTTAAATATTCCATCATTCTGAAATATAAGTATATTAATTCCAAACAATAGTTGGTAAATGACATGGACTATAATATTAAAAGTTTGTATATATATTTTAATTTGGAGCTTTGCAGGTATGATATATTATTATTACTGACATGAAAATAGAATTGGCAAACAGAAATGTAATTTTTCACTGAAGCTGTTTGCTTAGCACTGGCATCCTTCATCAAATTTTAACCTATTACTAAATTTTTAGGTTAAATTCATTAAAAAAAAAAGAAAAAAAAAGAAAAATCAATTTTAAGAAATTATTTAGTAACAAATGCACACACCCATACAATCTGATTGAAAATGAAATGCACATCTCACGTGAGCTTATTTTTCATTTCCACTTGAGAAAAGAGTATAAGCTGAAATTTGCAGTCCTTTGATGTCATTTTTATGGCTCCTGCATTTAAACTAAATCTATTTCCTAAGCTGAGTTAGAATTCCAGTAGAGTGTTACATTCATTTATGTGAAAATACTCTTGGGAAGGTATGAATCCACCTCTTCTCCCCCCAGCTATGGGTTAAATAGTAGAACAGACTGAGCTCTTCAGTCTTGATTGGCAGCCAGTTTAAGAGAAGGACAACTGAATTTAAAACCATATATAGCCCTGGTAAAACACATACTATGCAGCTAAGGAAAGAAACATGTAGTTCACAATTACTATGATCTGAACAATGGTTAGCCTCATTTTATATATTGTAATAAATGTGGTATTTTTAAATGGACAAACAATTTAGATTTTAAATTTTAGCATCTTTCAGTCAGCATAGCAACAGCTATCAAACTAGTCAAGTTAAAATAAACTACAATGTCTCAATTTTACTAAACTTAGTATAAGAAACCTAACAACAAGGCCACCATAAGTGTGCACTATAAAAATTATTAGTTAATAATACAAAATAATTAAAAGTAATAATTAAAAAAAAAAAAAAAAGAGTGTAAATAAACAAATAAATGTCTAGGTTTGTCTTATACCCATGCTTTTTAAAGAAGGGTATTTTAAAGAAAACCAGATGGTTTATAAAACTTGTTACATTTATATGTGAAATTTTCTATTTTAAGAATTGGCTGTTAAAAGAACCGTCCAAATTATTTAAATCAAGGTAGATGGTTTCAAATTCATTTTTTTAAATTCAAAAAATATATATTATTGATATTTATTATTTAAATCAAAAGCATGGGCTTATACTCATGTAAATTTGAAGTTAAGGTCTGTCTGGAGCCCCTTCATTTCTTATATAAAGAGAAGGGCCAGCAGATAAGTTTCAGAACATATTCAATTTAAAGGAAAAAGGTATTCAAAATTCAATGGAGAAGGTAATCATATTCTCAACAAAGAACCTAATTTTTGGCTGCCACCTGAGATGCATACATAAAAAAGAACTGAAACCTGTTAATAGAACTGTATTCTTTAAGAGATAATTTATGAAAAGTCCCTATGACACTGGTGGTTTGAAATTGCCAAAGCTTCTTTCATTTTGTGATGTTTTTTTTTTTGTCTCACAATTAGGTAAGTGCACCTTTCGTCTTAAAAACTCTGACTTATTTAAATTTTGTATTACCTTTTCAAAGATTTTTTTTTTAATTTTTCAAAGATTGTTTTTGAATCTTAAAATTACTTTTATATTTTTTGATACGTTATCCTGTTTTATTTTTTAAATAAAGCACACAAAAGGGAATTTTTGTGAAAGCCTATCTTGTAAAATATTGTATTTTGCTATATCACTTTAATATTTTGTAATAAATGTTTGTTATTTTAAATGTCACATGTTAAATGTTAGAAGTATTGTCTCTTTGCACCTTTGTTAATGTTCAGAGTAAGAGAGAAGCCATTTTTTCTTTTCAAAGTTAAAAATAATTTCTCTTAATACTTCTACACAGTAAGCCAAAAGAAAGGACAAATAAATTTACTAAGATGTGACTTTATTCACCACAAAATAATCTTTCTGCTGAAACAATAAATTTTTATGATCCTCAGAGCAACAATGGATGTTTCATAACTATTTTACTTGTTATCGCAAAATCACAGAACCACAATGAGGGACAGTGATTTCTAATTGAACAACAAGGCTGTTGGCTGACTACATTCAGCTCATTTAAATTCTGCTTATCCTCATATATACTTGCATTATCATCAGGCTCGTCATTAAATGAAGCATCCAATTCAGTTTCAATTTTCTTTTTCAAATGATAAACATTGCTGAACAGTTTCTGTACATCTCCATTGATCAATGACAACCTAAGATGTACAGCCCAGAAAATCGAGTTGTCATTTTGTTTAGTTTTTGTCAATACCAAGAGTATGTTCTTCCTAATCAATATCATTTATCTTTGCTTGATATTGGTTATGAAACTAAAGTAGTATCAGTATGTTTTTATCTGCTTGTGCAGTTCATACAACTTTCAAAGGAGAGCAAGAATTTTAACCTGCACCAATCTATCAGAAGCCTTGCTAGTAATACTTGGGTGAAACTACATGGGGTATTGCAATGAGAAGAAAATGAAATATGTCTATGCTTCAACCTCACCCATCAACAGGCATTGTTCAAATTGCTTTATCTAGTTTATGATAGAATCACTCAATCTCTGTAAGTGATCTGAGGATTGCAAAGGAAATGTTTGTTGCAGATTATTTCCACGTCACAGAGAATAAATCACTAAGTTCAGACTCGAACATCGGGGACAGAAAGAAAATGGCGAAACCCCGATTCGCAAGTACTATTTCACAAATCACAATGCATGCAACCAGTCAGAAAAATAACTCGCTCTCCAACCAAAGTGGCAGCTAAAATAGCCAACTTTTTCTCCCTCAATTCGAGAACACCAACTGCTTTTATTGGCCGAGCATTTTTTCCATTCATCGACAACAGAGAGAGGATGTTCAGTATTTTGCATATCAAAATACTTTTATAGCGACTCCAGTGATGGTCTTGTTTTTTTTAACGTAAGGTAGTGTTGCCCACCGTAATGTGTAATGTCCATTCCTAAATGGGTCCAGATTTCAGTCACACTTAGGTTGCCACGAGGTCAATGACTTGAGGCTGGGTCAGTTGACTGGCATTCTTTACTACATTTTCTGACCACTGCCTTGACGGCTGCATTGGATGTCGTAGGGTAAACTCGTCTCACAAAATACAGCGTTCGCCTGACGCCAGGATGTCCACTCTGGCAATATTTGGCATGTATCTGATCAGGAGAGGTTTCGTTTACCATGGAAGTGCATATTGGGCGTGTCAGTTCAGTTTCCTTCTTTATCACATCATACCATCGTTGTGGTACTCTGGTGAGCTTATCTGCTTGATTCTCACTCAACGTTACTAAACTTATCGTGATCAGTAAGTTATACTCTTGAATCAGCTTTTCAAGAGTACTCAAACACTTCTGGATCAGCATCTCACTTGCTACCTTAGTTCGTATTCTGGCTTTGCCAGTGAGCATGTTTGATGCCCACTGGTGCACACACGCAGAGTCAGTGAAGAGGTGTAGCTCCGTTGCGCCCCACTGTAATGCTAAATTGACGCCCTTCAGAATAACATCCAATTCTGATAGATTGATATGTTGGGCGTCCTTCACATGTTGCAGCCAACATGTGTCTTCTACAATGCCTCCGTCAACCTCCAACGAAACCCCTGTGGCGAGAAAACTTGCATCGACCCATACCTTATAAGTGTGTCCGCTTGTGCACCACTTACTGTGTGCAGGGTCATTCTGGCGTATTCTTTCTGCTATGTCCTCAATCATGTTCTTAAAGGGAGCATCTGTCACTTCGTTGTCCCAACCAGACAGGATCGATACTGTCCTGCACTTTACAAATGATGCAACACGAAGCCACCCACACACAGGAACGTGACCCACCAGTTTTCCACACCATGAGAAGACATTACGTCATGTCAGGACCTCAAGAAATTATGGAATGTCATTTTCACGTTTCCACTTAAGTGTGTTGTTATCTTCTGCGACATGCAAACCCAGCACATGTGTGCCGTCCCGTAACCACTCCGGATCCTTGCAGATCAAACCAAACGCAGCCAAGTGCTCTTTCATGCGAGCTGCTGAAATCATGCTCTTGTCAACATAAATATCATCAATATATGATGAGGTTGCCCGTCAAACTGACTCATCTTTAGACAACACGGCGTCCAAAATGGCCTTCATTATGGCTAGTGCAACATTCAACCTGAAACCTGGGTCAAGCAATATCTTTGCTCTTTGAAGGTTACAGTTTGAAAAGGGCAAAGTGACTTATGGATATATACTTGTAAATAGGCCTACCATAGGTCAAGAATAGCAACATCTGGTCCTTTTATTACTCCACTCCCTCAGTTTCTGTGTGCACACATCAGCATTGGCTGCGTGTGTGTCGAGACACTTATTCAGCTCTTAATAGTCTAATACTGGCTGCACTTTATTTTTGTTTTTCTGCACCACCGCCATCAACGGAATTTAACCTTTTGAAGGACCAAGTTCCTTTTCAGGATAAGGCTGCAACCAACTGTTATCAAGCCAGGTCTGCAGCTCACAGTCATATTCCTCCTTGACTCCTGTTGAAATTGGGTACTCGGGCATCCGATTTCTCAAACTCTCCGGTGATTGACCATCAGACCACTTCCATGATGTGGCCCATATCTTCAGGTTTGGGTCGAATTCGGCACAGAAATCAGGTTCTTCTATTTTAATAGCGGTGTAACAGACTACCCCACCCTTGGGAAACCGTACATTGCCACACTGTGTTATTTGGAGTCCTCCCAACTTTTTAATGGCGTCGAATCCAAGCAACAAGTCAAAACCCAGTAGCTCTCCATACACTACCAAGACATCAATTTTGAGTGGGTTTGCGTTGTCCACGTCAATTCTTAATACTTCCAACTCCAAAACATTTGAGAGTATTTCCATTTACGGTGAGTACGTTCACCTCCGTCACCCACCAGGATTGACAGGCTGACTTACTCATGAGTGTCTGTGAGCAGCCGGTGTCCCCCAGTGATACTCTCTTAATTCCATTCATGTAAATACCCAAAACAGGTAGCACTTCATTCATAACTTGCTTATGGAAGAGACCGGCGATGACATCTTGTCCCCTTCTTTTCCCTGGACACAATGAAGCAATGTGGCCTACTTCTTGACACTGGAAGCAACGCATTGTTGTGCGTGATCTGTGTGGCTGACGGCCATCTTCTCATCGAACCAGGCAGTGCCTGGCAAGGTGATTCCACCCAGAGCATAGATAACATCACATACTCTCCAGACGTTTAACATTTGGATGTTTATCAGCTCCACCTGTTGAAATGGTAGCTCGGTCCAATAGTTGGTTTGTATTCATGTCTTCCATCCTGGAAGACGTGCGCAGCAATTGCTTGATATGCGCTGGTAACCTGGCTATGAATCCACATGCTAATCCTTGCTCTGATATCCTGCCAAATAGACCAGCTAGCTTCTTCAAGTTGGCTAGAAACACGCTGACGGAATTTCTCGTAAGCCTAGAAACAATCTGGTGCAAAGGCAATCTTCAGGGCTCGTTTTATCTGCTCGACATCTGATTTTTATTCTGAGTTTAACTGCTGGTAAACAGCAAATGCTCCACCCGTCAACCTCAAAGGAAGAACATGTTCAACCTTTTTAATTCCACACAGGTCACAAACAAGTTCAGCCTTCTCAATCCATTCAGTAACTGCTTGTCCAGTCACTGAACCATCAAATTCTGGTAGCAACTGGATGTCAAATGTCTTGTTTGTTATAGTGCCGAAATAGCTTGTAAGTGGTCTGGGATTGCAAAGGAAATGTTTGTCGCAGATCATTTCCACGTCAAAGAGAATAAATCACTAAGTTCAGACTTGAACATTGGGTAAAGAAAGAAAATGCTGAAAACTTGATTCGCAAGTACTATTTCACAAATCCCAATGCATGCAACTAGTCAGAAAAATAACTCACTCTCCAACCAATGTGGCAACCAAAATAGCTGACTTTTTCTCCTTCAATTCGAGAACACCAACTGCTTTTATCAGCCGAGCATTTTTTCCATTCGTCGACAGCTAGGAGAGGATGTTCAGTATTTTGCATATCAAAATACTTTTATAGCAACTCCAGAGACGGACTTGTTTTTTGTTTTTTTTTAATTCAAATATTCCATCTTCAGCATGTCATGCGGAATATGTGCCCTTTTGTGTGGTAAGTAATTTTCTTTTTCGCCACATTTTCCGTTGTAGAATACATGCGATGCACTATTGCTTGGTTTGACAAGATAAGTCGACATATTCTTCACTATAATCTCTGTATTTCTTTGGGGATGAAAGGAAATATATCACAGGAGATACCCTTTAACTTACAAAATTTACTGATATCTACACTAGTTAGGTTTGGAGTGTTACTAGTAACAAAAGTTTCAGGATAACTGAATCTAATGAATGTTCAGTTAAGTCAATAAGTGATAATTGGAATGTGTAGATTGAATGTTAATTTTTGGCCAGTCAGTGTATCCTTCAATTATATTTAGGATGCTGTTACCAGAGAGAAAAAAAATAAATAAAAAAATAAATAAATAAATAAATAAATAAAAAGACTCAGATATCAATATGTACCATTTCCCATTTTTGTTACTTATTACCGATTGGCTCTAGTGAACTTGATATTGAAATATTTAAACATGACAGTTCTTTAGCAATCTTTTTATATTATTGTTTGGCCACCACACTTTCATGCATTAAATCCTTTGTTTTAACAATCTGTTGATGAGTTTTCAGCTACTTCAAGTGTTTGCTATTGAAGATATTTTGGGATAACAAAATGAATATCCATGGCTTAATGTCAAAATCCCAATTCTTTCAACTTCATGCCAACTTTCTAACAAAGAATGGCATATGATTTTTAAAATACTAGTTTAATGAAGAACTGATGTTGAAAGTACTTTAATTTGCTAATTCTCAGAATTATGGAACTAAATACAATAGAAGAACTGATCCCATTTATTGTATCAAATTCCTTCAGAATGCCAAGAAAATTTAATTGTTTTGTCTTTCTACTTAAAATGATAACATTATCAGAAGATGATGCAAGAATAATTCTTGAAATACTATGCATTGGATTATGTATATTTGAAGAGAAAGCTATCTACAAGTAAGGGGGGATATACAGCACTTGCCAAGCTTAATATTAATATTCTGCAGTTGATTATCATGGCTAGTTACATTAATACAAAACAAACAACTACATCTGGTTTATTTCTCTTTGGCATCATTAAAAAAAAATCAGATATCAGAATCTAATTTATCTTGTGGAATTTGTTCAACCATAGTACTTTCATCTATTTAGTCATCAAAAAGCTCCGATACTTGGGTTGTTATTGCAGTTTCTTTTACATTTTGATCAGAAATTTTCATCCTATTAAGTTTATTATTCTTTTGATAATTTTAATAATGCTGCAAGTTGGACAATGCATGGCAATGACATCTTTCCTTCTTTTAATAACTGATGTCTTAGTTCTGTTTAGATGAGCTCCATTCTTTAGTTTCACCAGTTCAGACCTTTATAGCTAGGACATGCCATGCTACTTCCACAGAGTTGAATCACACTCCTTTCTGTATTTCAAAGGTAAGGAGAAAGTTCCACTCAAACAGCTTCTTCCAAGAATTTTTACTTTGTGGAACAGACTCCCATGTGGATGCTTCATTGAACACAACACTCTTTTTCACCATTTTTTTATTATTATAAAGCATAAATATGATGGAAGACTGATCTAGATTCCTTCCTCACTGGTTCTTTTCTGCCTTTTTAAAAGAGAAACCTGGATTTCTTTCTTAGAGAGAAATATCCTATTACATACACTGAGCACAGCACATACATACAAATCTGCTGGGTACATGTGAAATGACTCAACTAGTGAAAGGTACCTGCCACCAATTCTCAAGCAATCTCACTACTCAAGCCTGAGTAACAAATACATTATAATTCAATGGATAAAAATGCTACTGTGATTTCAATTTAAGTGCAATATCTAGCACATTCTTGATTATTCTTATGCTAATTTACCTTATGCTTTTAAAATCTACTATTTTTATCTTGGCACAAATACATAAAAATATAGTTTCCATTACTGAAGAAAAAAGCATAATTAGGTAACTCCAAAGAAACATGAGACCTAAGGATTAAAATAAATTTTTAAAAATGAAAAATCTTTCTTGGAGCTTTTATTTTAGTTTTAATTTCAAGCAAATAGATTAAATTTAATATTTCCAATAAGCAAAATACTTTGGTGCATTTAAAAACTAATTAAAATTGGCAGAAAGGAGGTTTAAAAAAAAAAAAAAAAACACTAAAATCCCTGATTTTAGTGATTTGTTAGCACAATCTAATTTTCTTTATAAAAAAATCTTTTCAAAAGAAAATATACTTTTCTGAGACTATTTGAGGAACATTTGCTGATTTAAAGTTTAAGTAAACTGATTTAAAACAAATATTACTTTTATTTATTTATTTTTTTTTTTTATACACAGATGTAGGTATTTATTTAAGGTGTTGACAGCTTTATTGACAACTGGAAATTTAACTTTTTCTAAGAGGGACTTATCTGTTAAAATTACTTGAATATAATGTGAGCATCTTTTTTTATATAATTTTTAACTACCCACTAATCTTAAAAATTTAGGAAAATATTATCTATAATTTATTGAATTTTAGGTACTCTGTCTTTAAAATTATTATACTAACTGCTCTTATTATCTGATAATGTCATGTATAGATGTCCACATTTACAAAAACTGGCATATTGATACAGACACAAAAAAAAAATCCAAATTCTTTTTAAAATAGTTACTGAATTGTAGTAAGCTTTTCCATTTAATAACAATATCACCTAATGCATACAAATTAATACAAAATTTTAAAAAGATTTAAACTTTA